>CM039674.1:464356907-465556907 GCA_022496015.1 Hordeum marinum
ATACTATTTGCTTTTCTATCAATTGCCCAACAGTAATTTGTTTACCCACCATATGCTTTTCTTATGAGAGATGCCACTAGAGAATTCTATAGGCCCCGAGTCTATTCACAGATATATTCACAAACGCTATCATTAACATGCTGTTATTTATTTTATTTTATTTTATATTCACTTTAGAATTATCTACACAACTCACTTGCTTGCAAATAACGAGCTCAAGGGGATTGACAACCCTCTTGGCGACGTTGGGTGCATGTTGTTTGTTCTTTTGTGCGCAGTCGTTGAAGACGATTGAGGATTGGTATTCCTATTGATTCGATAAACCTTGGTTTCATAACTGAGGGAAATACTTACCCACTTTGTGTTGCAATAACACATTCCTCTTCACAGAAAACCCAATGCAGATCACGAGTATCAGTGCCATTGTAAGTAATGATTCTATGTGGGTAGCCAAAATGAAATATCAACTTCTTAAAAAACTTGATTGTTGTCTCCGCATCACAATTGTTGATGGGTTCTGCCTCAACCCACTTGGTAAATTTATGAACTGCGTCCAAAAGGTAGGTATTTTCGTCAGAAGATGGTTTGAACGGGCTAACCATATCAAGCCCCTAGATTGCAAATAGCCAAGTTATCTGAATCATCCGCAATTCTTGAGTTGGCACGTGAGCCTATCATGCTAATTTCTGGCAACGTTCACACTTGCACACAATATCTTCTTCGTTTGCGTGTGCAGTAAGCCAATAAAAACCATGTCGAAAAGCTTTGGACACCAAGGACCGTGAGCCGGCATGATGACCGTAGTCTCCTGCGTGGATTTCTTGAAGAATCTCCTTGCCTTCCTCAGGATAGACACAATGCTGAAAAATGCTAGTGCTACTTCGTCGGTATAACTCGCCATGGACCATGGTCCTTGACTTGGAATGCCCGATGATCTGTCGGGCGATGATTTTCTCTTCTGGGAGCTCACCGCGAGTGAGATAAGCCAAGTATGGTAGTGTCCAATCAGGAATAGTTTGCAGAGCCGCCACCAACTGGGACTTCGGATCAGGAATAGATAGGTCTTCTTTATAGGGTAACTTAATGGAAGGATTGTGAAGAATGTCTAGGAAAGCATTGGCAGGAACAGACTTATGTTTTGAGCCTAGTCGTGACAAAGCATCTGCCGCCTCATTGGGTCGGCGATCAATATGATCAACCTGATAGCCTTTGAATTGGCCTCCAATATCAGTGACTACTTGTCTATAAGATCCCATCAGGGGGTCCTTTGAATCCCATGTCCCTAAAACTTGTTGAGCCACCAGATCTGAGTCGCCTAAACATCTGACCTACCTCAAATTCATCTCCTTGGCCATGCGGAGACCATGTAAGAGGGCTTCATA
The DNA here is from genome assembly GCA_022496015.1 of Hordeum marinum. Lineage (NCBI taxonomy): Eukaryota > Viridiplantae > Streptophyta > Magnoliopsida > Poales > Poaceae > Hordeum > Hordeum marinum. The sequence continues at coordinate 464,358,290 of CM039674.1, forward strand.
CTCAGCTGCATTGCTAGTACAAGGGAATAAGACATAGCAAAATTTATCACCTCTGGGATCTACAATTCCGTCCAGTCATTGATGAAATTGGCCAATGCCTAAAATTTATTGGTTGTGCAGGGCATATATTTCACTTGGTGAGGACCAAGCTCAATTGCCGACTTAGCAATCAGTCCAGTAGCCTCGCGATTTTGTATGATATCTCCAAAGGGGCTGAGCTGACGACAGTAATTGGATTCTCCTAGAAATTATGCTTTTGCTTCCGGCTCGCCATGAAAATATCGAAGACCAACGTTTGCCAATGTGGGTACCGCTATTTCGATAGAGTCAAAACTTTGCTGACAAAATAGACTGGCCGCTGATAGTCCCCAAGTGCAAGGAATCATCGTAGAAATTTCCAAAGGTGGAAGTGATAAGTATGGAGTGTTGAACCCACAAGAGGCTAAAGGTAAGATCAATATTTTCTCAAGTCCTATCTACCACCGATACGACTCTACGTACACCGAACGTTTGCTTCCATCTAGAAACGAGAAATAAAACTACGTTGTGGGTATGAAGAGGATAGCTTTGCATGATAATGGAGAACTAGAATATAAAAATAGGTTCTTTTATCATAATATTATAATATATTACAAATATCTAGTGTGAAATGATGGGTCGGTGTGCGGAATTATCCTAGGCAATTGTTAACAAGATTGGGAATCATTATTGCAATTTTATATGAGGGAGAAGCATAAGCTAACATACTTTCTCTACTTGGACCATATGCACTTATGATTGGAACTCTAGCAAGCATCCTCAACTACTAAAGATCATTAAGTTAAACCCAACCATAGCATTAAAGCATCAAGTCCCCTTTATCTCATATGCAACAACCCCCTTACTCGGGTTTACCTGCAGGAACACCAAAAACACACTTTGATATTGGCCGTCTTGGCAAGCGACATCATGGATTTAATCTTATCTGGGTTAGCTTCAATGCCATGCTCAGAAACCAAAAAACCCAGAAGTTTACCTGCAAGAACACCAAAAACACACTTTGTCGGGTTGAGCTTCATCTGGTACACCCAAAGATTATCGAATGTGTCCTTGAGGTCATCCAAAAGCGTCTCATTTTTTGAGATTTCATCATGATATCATCAACATAGGCATGAACATTGCGTCCAATTTGCGAGTGAACACAATTTTGAATGCATCGTTGATAAGTAGTGACTGCACTCTTAAGCCCAAAAGGCATAGAGAATAACAGAAAGCGCCAAAATGGAGTGATGAAAGCCATTTTCTCTTGGTCCTCAATGGACATCTTAATCTTATGATAGCCGGAGTATGCATCCAAGAAACATAAATGCTCACGTCCAGCTATGGAATCAATGATTTGATCGATGCAGGGAAGAGCAAAAGGATCCTTGGGATGAGCTTTGTTGAGATATGTGTAATCAACACACATGCGCCAAGCTTCATTCTTCTTCAGAACAAGCACCGGGTTTGCCAACCACTCAAGATGAAAAACTTCAACAATGAACCCGACACCTAGGAGCCTTGCCACCTCTTCTCCAATATCCTTTAGTCTCTCCTTGTTAAAACGATGGAAGTATTGCCTAACTGGTTTCATATTTGGATCAACATTAAGATGGTTCTTAGCAAGTTCTCTCGGTACTCAAGGCATGTCAAAAGGTTTCCTAGTGAAGATGTCTCGATTCTCACGGATGAATTCGATGAGTGTGCTTCCTATTTGGGATCCAAGCTGGTCCCAATAGTTAACTATTGAGACGAGTCACCTGGAGTAAAACCGACCTTCTTTGTGTCCTTAGTCGGTTTGAACTTTAGTTGAGCTCAGACTTAGTGGGGGGCTTCTTGAGGGGGGGGTCATATCTGTCGGGTCAACATTGACAGTGTAAAACTTCAATTCTTGTACGGCACAAGCAGATTCAGCATAGGTTGCATCCCCTTCCTCACATTCCTGAGATATATTCTGGCCTGCATCCACGATAATGGTGCCATTTGTACCAGGCATGTTGACTTTGAGATAAACGTAGCAAGGTCGGGCATGAAATGAGTGTAAGCCGACCGGTCGAAAAGGGCGTGATATGGGCTCTTGATCTTCACCACTTCAAAAGTCGAGGACTCACATCTGAAGTTAAATTCTGAGCTGAAAGCAACGTCAAGTTTTATCAGCCCAATTGGATAAGATGACTTCCCGGAAAAAAAATCATGAAAAACTGTGGTTGAAGGTTGTAACTTGCTCTCAAAAAAATTCATCCACCGAAAGGTCACATAATATAAAATGTTGATACTTCTTCCCCCATCCATGAGAACCTTAAGATAAAGTGTAGCCTCTAACTTGGGGTGCCACCACCAAAGCCAGACCACCTGGGTTGTCAACCCCCCGGGGGGTTATCTTCCCTTCTCCAAGTAATTGGCTCCTCGGACCAGTTTAAATATCTCGGGACGGCCGGTTCAACCATGTGGATGGCTTGCTGCTTTAGCTTGCAATCACGTCTATAGGTGGTACTAGTGCACACATGGTACTGCCCACTGTTCAATTGCTTAGTGTTGCCCTAAAACCCGGCTTGATTGTTGTGCTGCTGATTACCATGAGTTGAATGTTGTCCATTGTTGTTATTCCCATGATTTCTGAAACTGACACCCGAGCCGCCCTGACCATGAAAGCTTGATCCTGAGAAACCTACAGATGAGCCACCATGTGACCCACCTGGGCCAGATTGACCCCGATGTCCGCCATCATTGCCTCCTTGATGACTCTGGAAAGCCTGGTTGTGGAATTCCTGCATTATGTAATAGTTTTCCCACGAGTGGTGGCCTGCTTATCTGGGAAGCTATGCTTGGGACAGGGTGCCTTGATGGCCTCCTCATAATCGCACTGCTTATTCCCATTATAAGATCCACCAGGGTGGTTATTCTGTCGCTAATTCTTAAAACTGGTGTTGGTATTGGTGACCAAAACCAACCCACTCTCAGGCTGCTCCACTTGCCATTGCTACCTTGATTGCGAGGATTCCCGTTGTGATCATGGTTTTGTTGACGACCCTTTCCGCCATCTTTCTACTTGTTCTTGCCAGTTTTGTCCTCGTCAGAGCCGGGATACTTCGTGTTGTCTGATTCAGCATATCTGGTAAGAACATCCATGAGATCCCCCATGTCATGAACATTTTGCTTAAGCCGCCCTAGCTTCTGAACAAGCGGCTGAAATGATAGTTATTTTCTAATATCAGGACGGCTTGAGCCGTCGTAATGCTGTCGGAAGAGTGAATAATCTCCGTGACTCGGCATGTCCAATGATGGGCGGATTCATTAGTGTGTTGAATGCAATGTTGTAGATCAACAATCGTCATTGGACGCTTGTAAGTACGTTGAACTTTTTTGATAAAAAACTCCTTCAACTCTGCCCATGAATTGATGGAATTTGGGGGTAGATTTTTGAACCATATGCGAGCCGGTCCTTCCAACATCATGGTTAGGTACTTCGCGCAAACGACATCACTAACATCCAGCATGTCCATAGCTAATTCATAACTCTCAATCCATGTGGCCGGCTCCAGGTCTGCTGTATAATTGGGAACCTTTCGATGACCCTTAAAATCCTTATGCACTTTTTCACTACGAAGCGCTCGTGCCAAACAAGGAATCCCGATGGTTCTACTACTAATTCCATTCCCCAAGGTCGCCGGCTGTGGACTGGCAGGAGGTAGCTGAGTCGTCCTTGCCGCTGTTGCTTCTGCCATTCCTTGTCGCATGGCTCGAGCCGCGTTGACGACCGCCTGTACGTTGGACAACATGAGCCTATTAGGAGAAGTCTAAGGCCTCTGCCTGCGCCCACTCCTAGAGACCGCTGGCGACTCAACTTGTCGGTTCTTACTACGGGCCAATTCTTTTGGTATTTTTTAGAATCCCACTAGTAAATTCTTAATTAGTAAGATTCTTAAAAAATTGGTTGAGCTTCTAGAATAAGCCGGATAAGAGGCAGCTTATTCCAGCTTATTCGAAAAGCTACCAAAAGAACTGGCCCTACCGCATAGGGTGTAGAATGCATCCGATCACAACTACATGCCAGAAACCGAGGACGTAAACTTTGGATTCGGCGACTTAATTGCCTTTGAGAAATTTGAAGCTCTAGAGGTTTATCGAATGTGACTAATGGCAACCTCCCATAGTTTAAAACTAGGGCAAGTTCGGCTAAAAGCCGATCAAGACACACGCAATGACAAGTGGATCGAGGTCCTGTCGGTCGAACAAAACCTGCAAGATAGACTCAAGAGTGTCGGGCTACAAAAACATGGGTATTTGTTTTCCCCTGACATGTGCACAGACGATAAGCCTATGACCAACAGCCTGAGCCTGTCGAGAAAAACACCTGCCTCAACCAAACAGGCAAGCGAGGCCAAGACTCCGTCAACACCAACCTATGCTGGCTACGCAACGCCGACAGGACCAACGCGACAACCCAAGGCAGGCCCAAGACGCACCAAGCTCGTCCTCGGTGGTTGCCAGGGACCAAGGCGCTCCCACCTCCAGGAAGACCTTGGAAGTCATCCCCCGGCAGGCATGAGCCGATCAGCCACCACTGCATCGCATCACAATGCTAGTCACTTGTCGATGCGGTGTCGAGCTCTAAAGTGGCTAAGTAGATCTCGCTAAGCACGTGGCGATACACTAGAAGAAAAATTATGCCCCCCTTGACACCCGTCCAAAGGCGTGCCAAGCTATGGTGCAGTAGTTAGCTAGAGCAGTGGTAGGAGCTTGCCGGGGATGCACCCCCGCATGCCACCTAGACTATATTTATGGCATTTTGTCCTAAGTGCCAGAGTTAGGTATGATAGCAGCGTTATCTATCTAATCATCAAACAATGTTTGTTTTACCATTGTGGTTGCCCCTTCGACTATAAAAGGAGGCATGTCGTGGATTTGTCACAGCAGATGTCTGGGTGAACGGACTTAGGTTCGGGGTGAAGTGCAACTATTTGGCAGCTTGAAGGGGTTGGTCGGAATTGATAGACGCGGAGTTTACCCAGGTTCGGCCCCTCCGATGGAGATAAAAGCCTACGTCCTGCTTGTCTGGTATTGATGATGAAGGAGATCTCTCGGTTACAAGGGTGATGTTTGCTACCTCTAATCACGAGAGCCTCTAATGTATCAATCTCTAATCTCTTGTATTGTCTAAACTTGTGGACTTGTGAATCTGTCCCTCTAGGGGTGCTCTACTCCTCCTTATATAGGTGGAGAGGGTAGGTTTACAAATAGAGTCCTACTAGGAGTAGGACTAGGACTAGCCTTTCACGAATCCTACTCCGGGTCTTGTTTCCTTTGTAAAGGAATCCTTTCTCTCCTTTGGGCCTTCTCTTGTGAACTGCCTGGCGCCGGCTTACACGCGGGGTCTTGGGCCTGGTCGTCCTCCAACCCGCCTACCGGGTCATTAATAAAATGTCATGTCTTGATCGGGTCTCTTGTGAGTCGCCAGGCCGGGTCATACTTCCGGCCGAGTCATACCACGGGGTATATCCCCAACAAGTTCCAAGGCAGCCTAGCTAGAGATGGGGACCTTTGGACACTTGTACTCACGTAGCAGCTCCCCCGATGGCAACCCTTGTCGGGCTTAAGCGTTGTGTGTTCTTCGTGTTCCTCTAATCAATCCACCAAAAGGAGTAGGGTTTTATGCATCACAGCGGCTGCTACCTCTTGAGTTTGCGTTGGTTTTCCCTTGAAGAGGAAAGGATGATGCAGCAAAGTAGATAAGTATTCCCCTCAGTTGATGAGAACCACGATATCAATCCAGTAGGAGGAACAATCAAGTCACCAATGGATGCACCTACACAAAAAATCAAATTCTTGCACCCAACGCTATAAAGGGGTTGTCAATACCTTCACAGTTATTTGCAAGGAAAGTCACCAATGGATGCACCTACACTAACAATCAAACTCTTGCACCCAACGCTATAAAGGGGTTGTCAATACCTTCACGGTTATTTGCAAGGATTAGATCTGATAGGGATAGATGTAAATGATTATGGAAAATAAAAGATAAATAAATTGCAGCAAGGTATTTTTGGTTTATAGATCTGAAAATATAATACGGAAAGTAGACCCGGGGGCCATAGATTTCACTAGAGGCTTCGCTCTTGAAGGAATGTATCACCATGGGTAAACAAATTATTGTCAAGCAATTGAGAGAAAAGCAAATAATCATGTAGATATCCAAGGCAATGATTATGCATATAGGCATCATGTCCATGTCAAGTAGACCGAAACGATTCTCCATCTACTACTATTACTCCACACATCGACCGACTTCTGCCTGCATCTAGAGTATTAAGTTCATGAAGAATAGAGTAATGCATTAGGTAATATGACATGATGTAGAGGGATAAACTCAAGCAATATGATGAAAACCCCATCTTGTTACCCTTGATGGAAACAATACAATACGTTCCTCGCTACCCCTACTTTGTCACTGGGTGAGGACACCCAAAGATTGAACCCAAAACTAAGCACTTCTCCCATTGGAAGAATTACCAATCTAGTTGGCCAAACCAAACCAATAACTCGAAGAGACTTGCAAAGACATGAAATCATGCATATAATAATTCAGAAAAGACTCAAATAAGATTCACGGATAATCTTAACATAAACCCACAATTCATCGGATCTTGACAAACACACCGTAAAAGAGTATTACATCGGATAAATCTCCATGAAGATCATGAAGAACATGGTATTGAAGATCAAAGAGAGAGAAGAATCGATCTAGGTACTGGCTATGGACCCGTAGGACTGTGGCGGACTACTCACGCATCATCGGAGGAGAAATGGAGTTGATGTAGATGCCCTCCATGATCGGATCCCTCTCCGGCAGATTACCGGAAAAGGCTCCAAGATTGGATCTCTCGGGAACGGAAGCTTTTGTCGGCATCAAAGTATTTATGTCTCTCTTTTTGGTGTTGGGGGGATATTTGGGTATTTTATAGGACGAAGAATAGGGTTAGGAGACCTGCCAGGAGGTGGCAAGTCTGCCAGGCGCCACCGGGGGGGGGGGTGGATGCGCCTCCCTGGCTTGCGACCTCCTCAGAGATGCCCTACCGTGCACTCCACGCCTAGTTGATGTGGAGTGCTACCTAATATATTTATCCATGTAATATTCTCTATTTTGGCATGAATATTCAGATCCATAAGACTCAAAACAAAAGCTCAATATTGACATTAAAAAATATTTCAAGCATACTAGCAAAGCAATTGTATCTCTTCAAAATATAATTGCAAAAGAAAGTTATCCCTAAAATATCATATGGTCTGGCTATGCTCAATCTTCCCTACACAAAGTATTTATATCATGCATAACCCCGATGACAAGTCAAGAAATTGTTTCACACTTATTATGTTCTCAAACCTTTTCAACTCTCACGCAATACATGAGTGTGAGCCATGGATATAGCACTATAGATGGAATAGAATATGGTGGAGGTTGTCAAGGAAAAGGAGAAGATAGTCTCACATCAACTAGGCATATCAACGGTCTATGGAGATACCCAATAATAGATATCAATGTGAGTGAGTAGGGATTGCCATGCAACGGATGCACTAGAGCTATAAGTGTATGAAATCTCAAAAAGAAACCAAGTGGACGTGCATCATGAAGAAAAATTCCACTGGTTATATGAAAGTGACAAAATAGGAGGCTCTCTATCATGAAGATCATGGTGCTACTTTGAAGCACAAGTGTGAAAAAATATAGTATCAACGTCCCTTCTCTCTTTTCTCTCATTTTTTGGTGGGCATCTAAGGCCGCTTTTTTTGGGCTTCACTGGCCTCTTTTATTTTTCATAAAGTCCGAAATCTCATCCCCACTTGTGAGGGAATCATAGCTTCCATCATCCCTTCCTCACATGGGACATGCTCAAATAATGATAGCAATCACACTTTTTTTTACTTACAACTCAATAGAAAATTATAACTCGATACCTAGAACAAAATATGACTCTATATGCAATATGAAAGTGATAGTGCCAGTCATGATAAAAGGAAACGGTGGAAGTTGCATGGCAATATATCTCAGAATGGCAATGGAAATGCCATAATAGGTAGGTATGGTGGCTGTTTTGAGGAAAGATATTTGGTGGCCGTTTTTAGGAAAGATATTTGGTGGCTGTTTTGAGGAAGGTGGGTTTATTGTATCGGCAAAACTTGCGCGGTACTAGAGAGGCTAGCAAAGGTGGAAGGATGAGAGTGCGTATATTCCATGGACTCAACATTAGTCATAGAGAAATGACATACTTATTGCAAACATCTATTAGTCATAGAAGCAAAGTATTAGACGCATGCTTCTAGGGGAGAGGTTGGTAGGAGTTAACCATCGCGTGCTCCCGACCCTCACACAAAGGTTGACAATCTATAAACAAATCATGCTCCGACTTCCTTACATAACGGTTCACCATACGTGCATGCTACAGGAATCACAAACCTTTTCACAAGTATTTCTACCAAATCACAATTACTTCCTAACATGAATCTTAACATTACCATCTTTATATCTCAAAACTTTATGCAAGGAATCAAACTTCTGAAAAGTACTCAATGCACTTAATATGGAAGTTTTTATTATATCCCTCTTGGATGCCTATCATATTAGGACTAAATTCATAACCTAGACAAATTACCATGATGTTCAAAGACTCTCAAAATAATATAAGTGAGGTACGAGAGTTCAATTATTTCTATAAAACACAAACACCATCGTGCTCTAAAAAATATAAGTGAAGCACATAGAGCAAAATTGCCTATCTCAAAAGATATAGGTGAAGCACATAGAGTATTCAAATAAATTCACGATTAACACGTGTCTCTCTCAAAAGATGTGTGCATCTAGGATTATTGTGTCAAACTAAAAATAAAATACTCATATCATACAAGACGCTCCAAGCAAAATACATATCATGTGGTGAATAAAAATATAGCCTTAAGTAAATTTACCGATGGATTGAAAACGAAAGAGGGGATGCCTTCCGGGGCATCCCCAAGCTTAGGCTATTTGTCATCCTTGAATATGACTTGGTGTGCCTTGGGAATCCTAAATATTAGGCTTTTTCCACTCCTTATTCCATAGTCCATCAAATCTTTACCCAAAACATGAAAACTTCACAACACAAAACTTAACAGAAAACTCGTGAGATCCATTAGTATAAGAAAATAAATCACCACTTTAGGTACTTTAGTGAACTCATTATTTATTTATATTGGTGTAATGCCTACTTTATTCTAACTTCTCCATGGTTCATACCTCACGATACAACCCATAGATTCATCAAAATACGTAAACAACTCAAAGAAAACAGAATCTGTCAAAAACAGAACAATGTGTAGCAATCTGAAAATTTCGTATACTTATGTAACTCAAAAAATTCTGAAAAATTATTTAAACCTGGGAAATTTCTATATCAATCGTGTGTAAAAATTATTTAAACCTGGAAAATTATTTAAAATACGATGAAAACCCCATCTTGTTACCCTTGATGGCAACAATACAACATGTGCCTCGCTACCCCTACTTTGTCACTGGGTGAGGACCCCGCAAGATTGAACCCAAAACCAAGCACTTCTCCCATTGCAAGAATTGCCAATATAGTAGGCCAAACCAAACCAATAGCTCGAAGAGACTTGCAAAGATATGAAATCATGCATATAAGAATTTAGAAAAGACTCAAATAAGATACCAGGAAAATCTCAACATAAACCCACAATTCATTGGATCTTGACAAACACACCGCAAAAGAGTATTACATCGGATAGATCTCCATGAAGATCATGAAGAACATGGTATTCAAGATCAGAGAGAGAGAGAAGAAGCCATCTAGCTACTAGCTATGGACCTGTAGGTCTGTGGTGGACTACTCACGCATCATCGGAGGGGAAATGGAGTTGATGTAGATGCCCTTCATGATCGGATCCCCCTCCAGCATATTACGGGAAAGGCTCCAAGATTGGATCTCTTAGGAACAGAGGCTTCTGTCAGTGGAAAATTAATTGTGTGGATCTTTTTGGTGTTCGGGGAATATTTGGGTATTTATAGGACGAAGAATAGGGTTAGGAGACCTGCCAGGAAGTGGCTAGCCTTCCAGGCATGGCTAGGGGGTGGCCGCACCTCCTTGGCTTGTGACCTCCTGGCAGATGCCCTGTCATGCACTCCAGTGTGGTAGATCTCTTTCCTTCCAGAAAGAGTCATTCCAAATATTTTATTATGTTTGGAGTCTATTTAATATTCCATATCTGCAATACTCAAAAACAAGGAAAAACAAAAACTGGCACTAGGCTCTAGATTAGTTGGTTAGTCCCAAAAATAATATAAAATATCATATTAATGCATATAAAACATCCAAAACAGATAGTATAAAAGCATGCCATCATCAAAAATTATACATACGTTGACGTATCAGTGGACCGAACCTGGGTAAAACACATGTATCCCGATTGTCGCGCTATCTCACCATCTCTGCTCTTTGTGCATGTGATCTCGCCCCTGCCGAACCCCATAGGTGGTCGAGTGCATCCTGTCCCGATAGAGAGTCAAGATAAATCTTACCCGCAGAGCGCCTACTTTCAGCATTTGATGATGAAGTAGAGGACGCCCTCCACACAACTATTATCGCCACAATCAACTAGGCCGCCCTCATAGGGGGCGAGATAGGCTGTTAGGTTGGACCGATAATTCCGTGCTAACACTCGCTCTGATGGTAGAAAAACTAACCACTGTGCATGTGTGTTTGATATCTAGGAAAGATTAGACACTACACCTCGGTCCATCTATAGATCTAGTGATCGGGCACCCGCTAGTTAGGCATGATACCACGGATTGTTGGACAGAAATGCCAGGTCTCAGGACCACCATTATGTTCGGACAACGTCATAGGATCAACAATCTATCGCTCGGGTTATAGGAGTTGTGCACCCGATGTGTTTCACAGACGAGGTCATGAAACATCAATTCCCAAAAGGGTTCAAACCTGTCAATATTGAAACTTATGATGATACCACTAACCCAACGGTATGAATTGAAGATTTCCTTCTCCATATCCACTTGGACAGGGTAGATGACCTCCATGCCATTAACTACATACCTTTCAAGCTCAAGGGGCATTGTCTTAACACCTTGCCCAAGGACTCCATAGGAAGGTGGAAAGATCTTGAAGATGCCTCCTGAGCTAACTTCCAAGGCACCTATGTGCGACTCCCGGATGCTGAAAACTGAGCCATATCAATCAACAGCACGGTGAGTCAGCCCGGAAGTTTTGGAACTGGTTTCTAACTAAGAAGAACCAAATAATTGACTACCCAATGGTAGAAGCAATTGCCGCATTTTGGAATTGTATTCGAGACGAGTGGCGGACTCGACAGCTCGGGTAGGACAAGCCGAAGAATATGGCATCCCTTACCTCTCTCATGACTCAGTTCTATGCAAGAGAAGATAGCTGGTTGTCTTAGAGTAGAAATACTGATGGTAAACCCGACACCTCCGAAGTCTGTGATGACAATAGAAAGCCTCGATGCAACAAAAACAACAAGCGCCGCCATAAAGGCAGTAACAACAGTGATGCTAAGGAAACAAAAAAATGATGGGTTCAACAACTAGCAAAATGGCCCAAAGAAAAAGCCCTTTAAAAGGAAAAAGGATGGCCATCTGTCCTGTACATAATTCTCAACATACCTTGTCAAGTCCATGGCACTTCAGATAAACCTGCCAACCATACTAATTGAAACTGATGGGTTATCAAGCAAGCAGGAAAAACATCGGTTGAACACCTGGGCAAGGTAAAACAAAATAGCGAGGACGAGGATGAACTACCCAGGCCGCGTAATGGAGGCCCAAAGCAATTCCCTCCGCAATTTAAGGATGTGAATATGATCCATGTCACTCACATCCTGAAAAAGGAGAGGAAGAGAGAACTTTGGGATGTCTACGCCTTCGAGCATGTAACACCGAAGTATAACCCATAGTCGGCTCACCTGATGACCTTTGACAGGTGGGACCACTCGACTAGTATCTGTCATGGAGAGTCAGCGGCGCTGGTCTTCAACCCGATAGTGGATGGTTTCCACCTCAAAAGGGTTGATGTATCTCCATCGTATCTAGTTTTCCATACTCTGTTGCCCTTGTTTTGGACTCTAATTTGCATGACTTGAATGGAACTAACCCGGACTGACGTTGTTTCTAGCATAATTGCCTTCTTGTTATTTTTGTGCAGAAATGAAATTTCTCGGATAGACGTAAAAATTTATGGAGAATATTTTTGGAATTAATAAAAAATACTAGCAAAAGAATCAACCAGAAGGGGTCCACCCATTGGCCACAACCCAGGGGACGCCCCCTAGGGCGCGCATACATGGCTTGTGGGCCCCCTGCAGCTCCTCCGACCTCAATTCCAACTCCATATAACCATATTTGGGGAGCAAAAATCAGAGAGAAGAATTCGTGGTGTTTCACAATACGGAGCCACTGCCACCTCCCGGTCTTCCCCAGGAGGGCACATCTAGAGTCCGTTTTGGGCTCCAGAGAGGGGAATCGACGTCGTCGTCATCACCAACCATCTTTCATCACCAATTTCATGATGCTCTCCGCTGTTCATGAGTAATTCCATCGTAGGCTTGCTGGACGGTGATGGAATGGATGTGATTTACCATGTAATCGAGTTAGTTTCGTTAGGGTGTGATCCCTAGTATCCACTATGTTCTGAGATTGATGTTGCTATGACTTTGCTATGCTTAATGCTTGTCACTAGGGACTGAGTGCCATGATTTTAGATCTGAACCTATTATGTTTTCATGAATATATATGTGTTCTTGATCATATGTTGCAAGTTGTAGACACCTATTACGAGTTATGATCTGCATCCCCCAGGGTGACAATAACTGGGATGCTTTGCGGTGATTACCATAGTTTGAGGAGTTCATATATTCACTAAGTGCTAATGCTTTGGTTCGGTTCTCTATTAAAAGGATGCCTTAATATCCCTTAGTTTCCATTAGGACCCCTCTGCCACGGGAGGGTAGGACCAAAGATGTCATGGAAGTTCTTTTCCATAAGCACGTATGACTATATATGGAATAGATGCCTACATTACATTGATGAATTGGAGCTAGTTCTGTGTCACCCTATGTTATAACCATTGCATGATGAATGCCATCCGACATAATTATCCATCACTAATCCATTTGCCTATGAGCTTTTCATATATTGATCCTTTCTAAGTTACTTTCTCGTTGCTACTGTTACAATCACTACAAAACTGCTACTGTCACTTTTGCAATCATTACCGTTACTTCCATACTACTTTGCTACTAAATACTTTGTTGCAGATATTAAGTCTTTCAGGTGTGGTTGAATTGAAAACTCAGCTGCTAATACTCGAGAATATTCTTTGGCTCCCCTTGTGTCAAATCAATAAATTTGGGTTGAATACTCTACCCTCGAAAACAGTTGTGATCCCCTATACTTGTAGGTTATCAACACCTTTTTCTAGCGCCGTTGCTGGCGAGCATAGATCTATTCTCTGAGTCACTTGGAATTTATATCTTTTGATCACTATGAAGAATTTGAAAGACCCAAAAACCAAGATATATCCCTCTACTACGAGGGGAGGTAAGGAACTGCCATCTAGCTCTACACTTGATTCACCTTCTATTATGAGTAAATTTGTGACACCACCACCTTCTATTGATTCTGATATGTCGCAAGTAATTGATGATGCCACTTCTGCTATGCACGATGCTTATGCTGATACTTTCCTTGATAATATTGTGCCACTGGGTGAATTTCTTGATGAACAAATTGCTAGAGTTAATGCTGAAACTGATGATATTTCTGAAACTGATGAAATTATTGCAACTGAATACTATGAGACAAATGTTAGACCTGGCTCTCCTAGATAATAATTTCCTAATATACCTAAGGGTTATGTTATGGAGGGAGAGGTAGCTAGGGACTTTCTTGCTTGTAATGATAGAGATGATCTAAAGAAATTGCTATGCAAGTGGAAGGAAAAATCTTTGAATGCTAGAATGCAATATGATCCTAAGTTTGCTGCTTCACCTATCTTTGTTATTGATAAGGATTATGAATTCTCTATCGATCATGAGTTAATTACTTTATTGAATCTGATACTTTCCATGGTTATGAATCTGAAACTATTGTGGCACATCTTACTAAAGTGAATGATATAGCCACCCTATTTACTCATGAGGAAAAAACCGTTATTACTATATTCTTAAGTTGTTTCCTTTCTCATTAAAGGGTGATGCGAAGATAGGGTTTAATTCTCTTGCTCCTAGTTGTGTGCGTAATCCCTAGGATATGATATACTACTTCATTGAAAAATATTTTCCTGCCCATAAGAAACAAGTTGCCTTGAAGGAAATATTTAACTTTCTTCGAATTAAAGAAGAGAGTCTCCCACGAGCTTGGGGGAGGCTTATCCAATTACTTAATGCTTTGTCTGATCATCCTCTCAAGAAAAACCAAATACTTGATATCTTTTATAATGGACTAACCGATGCTTCTAGGGACCACCTAGATAGTTGTGCTAGTTGTGTTTTCAGAGAAAGATATGTTAAACAAGCTGAAATACTATTGAATAATATATTCAGCAATGATAATGATTGGACTATTCCCGAACCACCTCCAAAGCCCACTCCAAAGAAAAGAGGTATTCTATTTCTTAGTCCTGAACATATGCAAGAGGCAAAGAAATATATGAAAGAAAAAGGTATTAAAGCTGAAGATATTAAGAATCTACCACCTATTGAAGAAATACATGGTCTTGATAACCTGACACAGGTAGTAGAGGTAAATTCTCTCCATAGATTGGATGAAGGTGATATTCCTTATAATAAGTCTGCTAACCAATGCTTGGATGAGTTTGATAACTTTATTGTTAAGAAAGAAAATTTCAATGCTTATGTTAGTAGACAATTGAAACAAAATGCTTACATGCTTGATCGCTTAGGTGATTATATGAGTAGAACTATTAATGATCTTAAGCTTATTAGTAAACATGCTTCCATGGTAACTACTCAAGTAGAAAAAGTACTTATGGCACAAAATGATTTGCTTAATGAGATGAATGGTAAGAACAATGATCATTCTGTTAGAGATGTGACTAGAGGTGGTAAAATGACTTGGAAACCATTGTATCCCGAGGGCCATCCTAAGAGAATTGAGCAAGATTCTTAGAGAATTAATAATGATGCACCTAGTCGTCCCAGTAATAAAAGGAAAAAAGAATGATGATACGACTCTGCATGCTGTCAGTGAACATGTTATAGATACACCTAAAACCCCAAATGATATTTCTACTTCTGATGTTGAGACACAATCTAGTAATGAACATGAGCCTACTGACAATATTAATGATGATGTTCATGTTGCTGCTCAACCTAGTAATGATAATGATGTGGAGATTGAACTTGGTGTTGATCTTGATAACCCACAACCTAAGAATAAAAGATATGACAAAATAGACTTTGTTGCTAGGAAGCATGGTAAAGAAATAGAACCATGGGTTCAGAAACCCATGCCGTTTCCTCCTAAACCATCCAAGAAAAAGGATGATGAGGACTTTGAGCGTTTTGTAGAAATGCTTAGACCTGTGTTTTTGCGTATGCGTTTGACTGATATTCTAAAAATGTCTCCTTATGCTAAGTATATGAAAGCTATTGTGACAAATAAAAGAAAGATACCGGAAGCTGAGATTTCCACCATGCTTGCTAATTATACCTTTAAGGGTGGAATACCAAAGAAACTAGGAGATCCCGGAGTACCTACTATACCTTGCTCTATTAAAAGAAATTATGTTAAAACTGCTTTATGTGACCTTGGAGCTGACGTTAGTGTTATGCCTTTCTCTTCGTATCGTAGACTTCATTTAAATAAGTTGAAACCTACTGAAATCTCTTTGCAAATGGCTAATAAATCAACTGCTTTACCCATCAGTATTTCTGAGGATGTGCCTGTCGTAGTTGCAAATGACAGTTTTCATGTTAATGGTAATGAGCATATGGTACACTTTCCGAAGAAACAACCTCAATTCATAGTATCAACTCCATTGGAAATTTTTCAACGATTATTATGGGAGATTTTGAATTCCCTCTCCCCACTGCCAAAAATAAATATGATATACTTATTGTCGGGGACATGCATATCCCCGTTGAGGTAACCTAGTGTTATTCGAAAATTCCCCGGTTTTGTGTCATTCGAAAAAAGATTGTCAATAAGACTTGATCAACCTTATTGATGGATTCTGTTTGATGAGCATGAGATGGATGAATTTAGGAGGGACAACCTTCTGTACCCAACTTTTACTTTCTATTATTTAGATTAAACAAAGTAAAAAATGCTATTCTTTTTCTGTTTTCTGATTTATCCGTGCAATCAAAAATGACGTGAAAATAAAAGTTCTCCAAATGCCTTGAAAATGTAGTATGATTTTTTCAGGAATATTTAAGAATTTCTGACACTAAGAACATATCCGGGGTTGCACCAGTGGGTCACAAGCCCATAGGGCGCTCCCACCCCCCTGGGCGCGTCCCCTAGCTTGTGGGTCCCACGTAGGGCCCCATCACTTATTCCAGTGCCCATCCACTTTGTCTTCCTCCAGAAAAAATCCCACCATTGCTCTAGCATGTGTTCTAGCTCATTTTGCTGCCATTTTTGATCTCCTTGTGCAAAGCTCCAGTTGCAAAACTATTTTGGGGGACAGATCTTCGGCATGTGACTCCTCCAATTGTACAATTAGTTTTTGTTTTAGTGCTTTATATATTGCAATTTTTTCCTTCTGTGGTGACCTTGTTCTTGAGCTTGCATGTCAAATTTGTATGGTCCCAATTAGTTTTGATGCATGATATAGCCTCTAGGCACTTGTGGGAGTAGTTACTATAAATTTTGTTGAGTTTTGTTCACCTTTATTTTTGAGTCACTAAAAATTTCAGAAAAAATTCAAAGAAAGAAATGATGAGGAGATTGTTAAGAGGCTCTTCAAGTCGGGGCTCTAAGGAAGATGAATATGAGGTGAATAAGAAGTCCAAATACAATCTTCCTCGCGTCATAGAGGTTTGGCCATGTGAATGGCCAAGTGATGCATTCTTCAGGTCAGACGGAATTTATGAAGATTTCTATTATTTGGTAGAGAATGCAGGCATCACTCACTTCCTCAATGATAAGTGTGACTAGTACCTCCTACTCACTAATATCTTCGTGCAAAACTTTCACTTTTATCCCATGAAAGATCCTCCCATGGTAGAGTTTTACTTGTATGATGTGCCCAAGAAGATGACACTTTACGATTTTTGCAATGTTTCCAAAATACCTTATGAAGGCAGTAACAGTGAACCACGTCCTAGAGGCATGTAGGACATTATTAACGCAACCACTGTGAGCGAAGAGAGAGGGGTGTCAAAGGCAAGAGCAGCTAGTTTACATTTTCCTGTTCTACGCTATTATTCATTATTTGCGGGGAGATGTTTAGTTGGTCGTAGGCAGAGTGGATGCCTTAGTGCTCCCGACCTTGGCATTCTGCGCCACGCTTTACTTGCTGATAGAACTCTTAGCCTGGGCGCTATGGTGGCCCAACGGTTGAACTTTAACCGTTTCAAGGGCCCCATATTCGGAGGTATCTATGCATCTCTTCTAACCAAACACTTTAAGATATCCATTAGGTTTGACAAGGAAGAGGAAATGCTGCTACCTACAAGATATTTAGACTATCACAGTATGGTAGCACATGATTTTATTAGGAAGACTAATGATAGGAGGTTGCTTTACAACTTAGTATTTAGTCAAGATACTTGTGAGATTATTCTTTGCCTACCTCTTATTTGTTCGATATCCATACAGGCAGGTACACCATTATGCCCGAGGACATCTACAGATATTGGGGTCTGTCGTAACCCCCAGCACCTGAGCCGACACCAGCCCTTGATCCGTATCAGGATCCAGTTTTTCGGTGGGAACCACAGGAGCTCGCCAACTAGTGGAACCATCAGGACCCTCCGGTGTATCCAGGAGATGGTTATTTTCAGCCATGGCACTAGATCAACTTAGGCTAAAAGCCTAAGCTTGGGGGAGTATGTATTTCTCACCGACATTACATTGATGTTCACACACTCATCTTAGTAGTTGATGCTCATACTTTTTGATTGTTGCCATCCATGGTAGTTTATTTCTTATTTCTGCTTTTTTCTTCCGTGCTTAATTAACCTTGAGAAAATCCAAAAAAAATAGTTCTATCCTTACCTTCTAGTATGTTTAGTTGTAGCATTAAAAGAAAACTCAAAAAGATTTCTCGTTCTTGTTTTGCTTGTTGGGAGCTTTCCCATGTAAATAGTTTTTCTCATTCTTGTTGTGAAATTTCTTTCTTTGGGTCGTAAGGAGAAGACCACAATGAAAATGATGAGTGGCTCCCATATGCATTATTGTTTATGTATCAAAGAGACCATATTACCTTGCCTTATCCCTTGAGTTATTGTGTGCACACTCCAGCTTAGTCCAATGCACGTGCACTCTTATTATTATTCACACCATTCGGTCATGCAAGTGAAAAGCAATAATGACGATATATGATGAAGTGATTGAGATGGAGAAGAGCTGGTACGAACTTGACCTATTTTGTTTTCGTAAATATGATTAGCTCATCGTTCTGGATTTAGCTCATTATGGATGAAACATGTTTGCAATGACAATTAGAGATTATAGTTACTCATGCCATGCTTAATTAGATAAGAGTGTATAATCGTTTGCCTTGAGTGCCAACATGCATTTTAAAATGGTTGTGATGTAGTATGATAGGATGGTATCCTCCTTTGCATGATTCAAGTGGCTTGACTTGGCACATGTTCATGCATGTAGTTGAAACAGAATCAACATGGCCTCCACGATATTTATCTTCATGGTGATTTATATCCTACTCATGATTGCACTCAATGTTGGTTAATCTCAATGCATATTTACGACTCTTGTTGCTCTCTAGTTGGCCGCTTCCCAGTCTCTTGCTAGCCTTCACTTGTACTAAGAGGGAATACTGCTTGTGCATCCACTTCCTTAAACCCAAAGTTGTTTCATCTGAGTCCACCATACCTATTGGGGAACCATTGCATGGGAACCAAAATGTTTCCTCCACACACACAAAATCTATCCATGGTGATGAGCATCTATGAGAGGGAGAGTGGATCTACATACCATTGTAGATCGCAAAGAGGGAAGCATTAGGAAACGCGGTTGATGTAGTCGAACGTCTTCACGATCCAAATCGCCGAGATTCCCTTGATCCCATCATGATCCATCTCACGATCCGATCATGATCCGTCCCACCATCCCATCACGGGCCGTCCCGCGATCAAATCATGAATCATCTCGCCGTCCTGATCACGGTCCTTCCGATCTAGCGCCGAACACACGGCACCTCCGCGTTAAGCACACGTACAGCTCGATGATGAGCGCCACCTTCTTGATCCAACAAGAGGGAACGGAGAGGTACGTGAGTTCTTCATTAGCACGACGGCATGGCGGCAATGGTTGTGGAACTATTCCGATAGGGCTTTGCCTAAGTACCGCCAAACTAGACTAGAGGAGAAAACCGATCTAGATGAAGTAGAGGGAGCACGTGGCAATTAGGGTTAGCCCTGACCTCTAAACCTCTATTATATATAGGAGGAGGGGGAGGGGAGGCTGCACCCTAGGTCTACCTTTGATTCGGCCGAAGTGGGGAGGAGAGGGAGTTGGACTCCAATCCTACTCCTAGTAGGACTCCTCCCCCACATTGAAACCTTTTCCACCTTGGGATTTTGCCTCCTCCCTTCACCCCAGCCGCATGGGCCCTTAAGGGAGGCTTCGGACAGCCCATTAGGGGCTGGTCTGCCTCCTCCCACAGCCCAATGAGACCCTTGGGTCGAGACACCCCTCCCGATGGTCCCACGGTACCCTCCCAGCACTTCTGGTACACTACCGATGAGCCCGAAACTTTTCCGGTGACCAAAACAGGACTTCCTATATATCAACCTTTACTTCCAGATCATTCGCTCCTGGTGACGTCCGGGATCTCATCCGGGACTCTCAACAACCTTCGGTCACCACCATACATAACTCTATACTACCGAAACGTCACCGAACCTTAAGTGTGCAGACCCTGCGGGTCGAAGAACTATGCAGACATGACCGAGACACCTCTATGGTTAATAACCAATAGCGGGACCAGGATGCCCATATTGGTTTCTACATATTCTACGAAGATATTTATCGGTTGAACCTCTATGTCAAGGATTTAGTTAATCCCGTACGTTGTTCCCTTTGTTCTTCGGTATGTTACTTGCCTGAGATTTGATCGTTGATATCTCTATATCTAGTTCAATCTCATTACCGGCAAGTCTCTTTACTCGTTCCGTCATACAAGATCTTGTGGCTAACACTTTAGTCACATTGCTTGCAAGGCTTGTTGTGATGTTGTATTACCGAGTGGGCCCTAAGATTCCTCTCTGTCACACGCAGTAACAAATCCCAGTCTTGATCCATACCGAATCAACAGACACTCTCGGAGATACCTGTAGAGCACTTTTATAGTCACCCAGTTACGCTGCAATGTTTGATACACACAAGACACTCCTCCAATGTCAGTGAGTTGCATGATCTCATGGTCATAGAAATAGATACTTGACATGAAGAAAACTGTAGCAATAAACTGACACGATCATATGCTATGTTTATAGTTTTTGTCTTTTCCATCACATCATTCTCCTAATGATATGATCCCGTTATCAAATGACATCTCATGTCCATGGTTAGGAAACCTTGACCATCTTTGATCAACGACTTAGTCTATTAGAGGCATACTAGGGATATGGTGTTGTCTATGTATCCACACATGTATCTGAGTTACCGATCAAGAAAATTCTAGCATGGATAATAAACGATTATCATGAACAAGGAAATATGATAATAACTAATTTCTTATTACCCCTAGGGCATATTTCCATCCGTCTCCCACTTGCACCAAAGTCAAGAATCTAGCTCACATCCTGTGTGATTTGTTATGAATCTCACACCCAATGAGTTGTGGGGTTCAATCATGATTTGCATGTGAAAGAGGTTTTAGTCAGTGGGTCTACGACATTCAGATTCGTATGTACGTTGAAAATATCTATGTCATATTGTAGACACTGGTACCACGCTCCACTTGGAGCGATTCCAAATGGCGACTCCACTATACATATACGGATTGCTACTAAGTTTGCATCGACATAACCCTTTACGATGAGCTCTTTATCACCTCCGTAATCGAGAAATATTTCCTTAGTCCACTAGTTACTAAGGATAATTTTGACCATTGTCCAGTGATCCCCTCCTGGATCACTCTTGTACCCCTTGACAGACTCAAGGCAAGGCATACTCATGTGCGGTACAATGCATGGCATACTAATAAGCCTATGGATAAAGCTCAGGGGACGACCTTCGTCCTTTCTCTTTCTTCTGTCATAGTCAAGCTTTGAGTCTCACTCAACTCCACACCTCACAAATCAGGCAAGGTCTCCTTCTTTCATTAGTCCATTTTGAACTCTTTCAAAATCTTGTCTAGGTATGTACTCATTGAAAGTCTCATCAAGTATCTTGATCTATCTCTATAGATCTTGATGCCCAACAATTAGGTAGCTTTATCTAGGTCTTCCTTTGAAAAATCTTTTTTCAAACAACCATTTATGCGTTCCAGAAATTCTACATCATTTCCGATCAATAATATGTCAACCACATTTACTTATCAGAAATTGTATAGTGCTCCCACTCACTTTATTGTACATACAAGTTTCTCATAAACTTTGTATAGACTCAAAAACTTTGATCACCTCATCAAAGCATATACTCCAACTACGAGATGCTTGCTCCAGCCCATCAAAGGATCACTGCAGCTTGCACACCTTTTAGCATCCTTAGGACTCACAAAACCTTGTGGTTGTATCTCATACAACCTTTCCTCAAGGAAACCGTTAAGGGAAAGATGTTTTGACATCCATCTACCAGATTTCATAATTGAAAAATGCAGCAACTGCTAACATAATTCCAACAGACTTTTAGCATCACTATTGGTGAGAAAGTCTCATCGTAGTCAACTCCTTGAACTTGGCAGAAACTTCTTTGCGACAAGTCTAGCTTTATAAATGGTGACATTCACCATCAGCACATGTCTTCATTTGAAAAATCCATTTGTAAATAATGGCCTGTCGTTGAACGAGCAAGTCTACCAAAGTCCATACTTGGTTTTCATACATGGGTCCTTTCTCGGATTTCATGGCTCCTAGTCATTTGTTGGAATCCGGGCCCATCATCGCTTCTCCATAGCTCGTAGGCTCATCGTTGTCCAACAACAGGACCTCTAAGACATGGTTACCATAATACTCAGGAGCAATATGTGCCCTTGACGACCTACGAGGTTCGATAGTAACTTGATCTGAAGCTTCATGATCATCATCATCAACTTCCTCTTCAACTGATGTAGGCTCCATAGAAACATCTTTCTACGCTATGCTATTCTCTAGTTGAAGCAAAGGTTCTATAACCTTATCAAGTTCTATCTTCCTCTCACTCAATTCTTTTGAGAGAAACTCTTTCTCGAAAAAGGACCCGTGTTAGCAACAAACACTTTGTGCTTGGATCTAAGATAGAAGGTTTACCCAACTGTTACGTTAGGGTATTATATGAAGATGCATTTGTCCTCTTTGGGTTCGAGCTCATTAGGTGAAAACAATTTTTCACATAAGCGTTGCATCCCCAAACATTAAGAAATGACAGCTTAGGTTTCTACCAAACCATAATTCATACGGTGTCATCTAAATGGATTTATATGGTGCCCTATTTAAAGTGAATGTAGTTATCTCTAATGCATAACCCCAAAATGATAGTGGCAAAACGATAAGAGATATCATAGTTTGCACCATATCCAATAGAGCAAGACTACGACGTTCAGACACACCATCACACTATGGTGTTCCAGGTGGCGTGAGTTGTGAAACAACTTTCACATTGTCTTAAGTGGTATACCAAAATCATAACTCAGATATTCACCTCCACGATCATCTCATAGACATTTTTATCTTCTTGTCACGATAATCTTAAACTTCACTCTAAATTTGTTCAAACTTTTCAAATGTTTCAGACTTGTGTTTCATTAAATAAATATACTCATATATACTTAAATAATCAGTGAAGGTAAGAAAATAATGATATCCACTGCATGCTATAACACTCATTGGACCGCATACATCAACATGTATTATTTCGAATAAGTTACTAGCCCGCTCCATCATACAGAAAAACGGGGTCTTAGTTATCTTGCCCAAGAGGCATGGTCCGCATGCCTCAACCGATGTGAAATCAAATGAGTCCAAAGATCCATCAGTATGGAGTTTCTTCATGCGCTTTACACCAATATGATAGTTAGCGTCAGTGCCACAAGTATGTGATACTATCATTATTAACTTTGTATCTTTTGGCATCAATGTTATGAACATGTTTATTACTATGATCAAGATTCAACAAACCATTCTAATTGGGTGCATGACCATTGAAGGTATTATTCATGTAAACAGAATAACCATTATTCTCTAACTTAATTGAATAACCGTATTGCAATAAACACGATCTAATCACATTCATGCTCAATGCAAGCACCAAATAACATTTATTTAGGTTCGTCACTAATCCCGAAGGTAGAGAGAGTGTGCGATATTGATCACATCAACCTTGGAATCATTTCCAACACACATTGTCACCTCACCCTTAGCTAGTCTCCATTTATTTCGTAGCTATTATTTCGAGTTACTAACATTTAGCAACCGAATTGGTATCCCATACCCAGGTGCTACTAGGAGTACTAGAAAGGTACACATCGATGACATGTATATCTAATATACTTCTATCGATGTTGACAACCTTCTTATCTACCAAGATCGAGGGTTGTTCTGCTTCAGCAACCGTTCTCCTCACAATAGAAGCACTTAGTCTTGGGCTTGGGTTCAACTTTGGGTTGCTTCACTCGAGCAGCAACTGACTTGCCATCCATGAATTTTCCCTCCTAGCCCTTGCCCTTCTTGAAACTAGTGGTTTTACTAACCATCAACACTTGATGCTCCTTTTTGATTTCTACCTTCGCGGTGTGAAACATCGCGAATAGCTCAGGGATCATTATTACCATCCCTGGCATTTTATAGTTCATCACGAAGCTCTAGTAGCTTAGTGGTAGTGACTTGGAGAACTATATCAATCACTATCTTATCTCGAAGATCAACTCCCACTCGATTCAAGTGATTGTAGCACCCAGACAATCTGAGCACATGCTCAACGATTGAGCTATTCTCCTTCATCTTGCAGGCAAAGAATCTTGTTGGAGGTCACATACCTCTCAACACGGGCACGAGCCTAAGATCCCAATTTCAGCTCTTAGAACATCTCATATATTCTGTGACGTTCAAAACGCTTTGGAGCCTGAATTCTAAGCCAAAATACAAGACACACTGAACTATCAAGTAGTCATCAAAACATGCCTGTCAGATGTTCACAACATCCACACACGATGCTAGAGGGGGTGGCGCACCGAGCGGTACATCAAGGACATGAGCCTTTTGTGCAACAACCAAGGACAATCCTCTGACCACGGACCTAGTGCGCAAAATTGCTACCATTATGTTTCAACTTACTTTTCTCTAGCACTACTGGAATCAGACAATTTGCCGTCTGCCTGCTCTTTGCTGTCGGCTGGCGGACGGCAAAGAGGTTGTTTGTCGTCTGTCTTTCCAAAGCGGACGGCAAAGAACCAGCTGATGGCGAAGAGGCTCTTTGCCGTCTGCACTTCTTTGCTGTCTGCCAGCGGACGGCAAAGTGATCTTTGCCGTCCGCTAGCAGACGGCAAAGACGAGAGTGGGCCCCACGGGGCACGGCACTGGCTAGGTCAATATGCCACTTCTTTGCCGTCTGCAGGCAGACGGCAAAGAGTTCTTTGTCGTCTACCAGCAGACGGTAAAGAGGTGAACTTAAGATTCGGCCCCGCGCACCCCCCGCGCCTCTCTCTCTCTCATCTCTCTCTCCCTCTCTCTCAGTGTCGCCGCCCCGCCCTCCCGCCGCCGCCCCCTCCCCGCAGCCCTCCTCCCGCCGCCGCCCCCTCCCCGTGGCCCTTCTCCACCACCGCTGGAGCCAGGCCGTGGCCCTCCTCCACCTCCTACCCCGCCGCCCCCCGTCGCCCCTTGACCCGTCGTGTCGCCGCCTCCCCGCCCGCCCCCTCCCTGCCCGCCCCCAAGACCAAAAAATAATAATAAGAAGAAGAAACAGAGGAAGAGGAGGAGGAGAAGAAAAAATAATAAGAAGAAGAAGAAGAAAAGAGGAGAGGAGGAGAAGAAGAAGAGTAAAAAAGAAAAGGAAGAAGAAGAAGAGGAGGAGGAGAAGAAAAAAGAAGAGAAAGAAGAGGAAGAAAAAAGAGGAGATGAGAAGGAGAAGAAAAAGAAGAAGAAGAAGAAGAAGAAGAAGAAGAAGAAGAAGAAGAAGAAGAAAAAGAGGAGAGGAGGAGAAGAAGAAGAGGAAAAAAGGAAAGGAAGAAGAAGAAGAGGAGGAGGAGAAGAAAAAAGAAGAAGAGAAAGAAGAGGAAGAAAAAAGAGGAGATGAGAAGGAGAAGAAAAAAGAAGAAGAAGAAGAAGAAGAAGAAGAAGAAGAAGAAGAAAAAGAGGAGAGGAGGAGAAGAAGAAGAGGAAAAAAGGAAAGGAAGAAGAAGAGGAGGAGGAGGAGGAGAAGAAAGAAGAAGAGGAAGAAGAAGAAGAAGAAGAAAAAGGAGGAGAGGAGGAGAAGAAGAAGAGGAAAAAGGAAAGGAGGAAGAATAGGAAGACCACGACCCCGACCCCGACACGACACCCCGACCCCGAGCCCGACCCCGAACCCGACACCCCGACCCGACCCCGACCCCGACACCCCGACACGACACCCCGACACCCCGACACGGCACACCGACCCCGACACCCCGAGACCCCGACACAGCACCCCGACCCCGACACCCCGGCACGGCACCGCCGACAACGACACAACACCCCGACCCCGACACGACACCCGACACCCGACATGGCACCCCGACCATGATACAGCACCTCGACCCCGACACGACACCCCGACATGACACCCCGACACGTCGACCCCGATACGACACCGACACCTAACACGGCACCCCCAACCACGACACACGCACCCAGCCCCTACACGACCCTACACCACTGACAACCCGACCCCCCCCCGACACGCCGACCCGACACGACACCCGACCCCTGACCTCACCCCCACCTCCGACTGCCACCACTAAACCCCCACCTCAACCACCGAACCCTACACACACCCCTACGACACCAACCGGCAACCCCTACACGACACCCTGACCGACACCCTGACACGGCCCCACCCGACCCCCGACACGGACACCCCCCCCACACCCTGAACCCCGAACACGACACCCCCCCACAACCCCGACCCCGACACGACCACCCCCCACCATCCCCGGACACGACAACCCCCCCACACCCCGACATGACACCCCCGACGCCCCGACATGACACGACACCTCCGACGTCAATGGAACCCTAAATAGCAAGTATCGTTTGTGCGAGATACATGTGGCCGTCGGTGTCAAACACTACATCCATCTCCCACAAGTTACGCCGGCATCCGTCGTCCCGCAGCAACTGTTCTCAGGGTCGCTGGCGGTTGAACACCTATGCGAATTTGTCTTGCAGCCTCTGCGATGACGATGAAAAGCCAAGTGTTGAAACTTGAAACACCCTAACTGACTCAAGTCGGTTTGGTTGTTTGAAGTTTCAAAACTTGGCTTTGATCCTCATCGCAGAGGCTGCCAAACAAATTTGCATAGGTGTTCGACCGTCATCGCCCCCCAGAACTATTGCTGCACGCGGGACACCGGGCGTCGGCGTCACTTGTGGGATGTGGATCTAGTGTTCAACGCCGAGCGCCACATGTATCTCGCACCGATGATACTTGCTATTTAGGGTTTCATCGACGTCGAGGAACCTCCTAACCCGACACCACGACACGACACCCCCGACCCCCGACCCCGACACGACATCTTGACCCCGACACGACAACCCCGACACCATGACACGACACCCCCGACCCCCGACACCTCTTCGGCCTCCTGTTGACTGAAAGTGTGCTCTTCGGCCTTCTAGAGGCCGACGGCGTCATATATGTGTGAATTATGAGTTAGGTCATATAATTTCCGATTTTGTTATGAAAAACATCATATATATATTTGTGTTCATTGGGTGGATTTAAATGTGCAGTTGTTTTGTCGCTGCGAGGGTTTGGTGTTCGACGACCTCCCCGTGCGTTCGACGAGCTCCGCCCCTGCGTTCGTGGGTGAGCACAAGTGACATCTCCTCCTCCCCCTTCATTTGCTCTGTTTCGGTGTTCGTGCCGATGAAACTTGCTAGCTGTAGGTAGAGTGAATCATCAGTATGCGTGAACACTATGCGTCTCCCATTCAAAAGGGTTACATCTATAAATATGCATACATTTGCATATTTATAACCGTGATTCTTTTGAATTGTCCAAAGTTATCCATGGACAGCCCGAGTATGTGTCGATTGGGTTCGTTTTCCCATATGCTCTACTCCGAATCCGATGCAGAATTTCGTCAGTGCCTCCCTGTTGTTCTCCGGGTACACATCCTCTCTGCTTATTGCTGAGACGTGTATTAGGAGAACAGCGGGGAGGTGCTGCCGAAATTTTGCATCGGATCCAGAGCAGAGCATGGGAAAACGAACCCAATCTACATATACTTGGATGGGATTAGGACCTATCTTTACCAACTAGCGTCTAGGTTGCATCGACGTAATGAAACTGACAATCTCTATTAACTGATGAATATGGTTTGCTGAATTATGTATATATTTTGTGTGTGTCCAGTAGCTAGGCGGGATGAGTGATCGTGGGTGGATGTACACCGGTCACACTAGTTAGAAAGACATGACCCATGATTGGTTAACAAAAACCAGGGAGTTTGTGAGATTCGCATTTGCAAATGGACAGAAATAAACCTGGTGCCCTTGTGTCGATTGCGACAACTATAAGAAGAAGTCAGAGTTTGAAATGATCAAACACCTATAGAAGTGGGGGTTTACACCTAATTATACGATCTGGACATTTGATGGTGAGTTTGCCCAACGTGCCAGAGCTGAGGTGCTTCGTCGTCGCACCGACGAGCATGGTACCAGGATCAAAGACATGGTGTAATACTTCGATGATGCTCGGGATTCGGACGATGAGATGGAGGAATCTGCAAAGGCCTTTTATGAAATGTTGGAGTCTTCAAAATGTCCTCTCCACGAGCACACTGAGCTTTGTCAGCTGGATGCCATTGCGCAAGTAATGGATCTAAAGGCTCAGTTCAACCTAGGCAGAGAATGCTACGACGCGATTATGACGATATTTGGACGCTTTCTACCCAAAGGCCATGTATTGCCACCAAACCTGTACCATTCGGACAAAATCCTGCGTGCGCTTAAGATGCCCTATGAGAAGATAGATGCCTGTGAGAATGGATGTGCCTTATTTAGGCTTCAGTATGCGGGCTTGAACTATTACCCCATTTGCAATGCTTCCAGGTATGTTTTGGTAGACAACGGTATAGGTGAGAAGAGTTAGACCAAAATCCCCATTAATGTTCTTCGGTATCTGCCAATCATACCAAGACATCAATGGCTTTTCATGGTCGAAGAGACGGCTAGACAGATGATGTGGCATAAATTGGGCAAAAGAACAGAACTGGATGCAGATGGGAATCCGATGTTGGGACACACTTCGGACGCTTTTGCGTGGAAGCACTTCGATGCATTACATAAGGATAAAGCGGCAGAACCAAGGCATCCTCGAGTTGCCATCAACACGGATGGGTTCAATGTGTATGGTATGACGGCAACACAATACAGTTGTTGGCCTATATTTGTCATTCCACTCAATCTCCCCCCGAAGAGATTATGGAAAGAAAGAACATTTTCCTGACCCTGATAACTCCAGGGCCCAAATATCCGAGGAAGAATATGCACGTGTACATGCAACCGCTTAAGGATGAATTACAAGAAGCCTGGGATAATGGGATCAAGATATACAACGCCGCCACAAAAAAGAACTTCAAAATGCATGTGTGGTACATGTACTCGATACATGACTTGCAGGCGTATGTGCTATTCGTTGGCTGGTGTGTGCATGGAAGGTTTCCGTGCCCCACATGCAGGGCGGCTCTTCAGTTCCGTTGGCTGGAGGCGGGTCACAAGTTTTATTGCTTCGACATGCATAGACAATTCCTGGATCCTGACCATAAGTTTAGAAAAGACAAGAATAATTTCATTAAAGGTAGAGTTGTCAAAAACATTGCACCACTTGTGTTGATAGGCCAACAGATCCTGGATCAGATAAACGCTCTCGAGCCGGATCCAAATCGTCCAGGGTATTTCAAAGGGTATAATATGGAACACGCCTGGACTCACAAGATATGTTTGTGGGATCTGCCTTACTTTAAAGACCTCCTTTTCCCACACAACATCGACGTGATGCACACTGAAAAGAATGTCGCGGAGCCCTTCTTGGTACATTGTTCAGCATAGAGGGGAAGTCAAAGGATAATCCTAAGGCTGGAGTTGACCAGGAGGCTCTATGTGATAGACCATTACAAAACATTCGACAACCGAAAGGAAAGAAGAACTGGAGGAAGCCAAAGGCATGGTTAAATCTTGGAAGGCCAGCTATGAGGGAAATGATCTTGTGGTGCAAATGCAGTTGATGTTCCCCGATGGGTATGCAGTGAATCTAAAGAGGGGAGCGATACTTGAAAAATTGAAAATATTTGGTCTCAAGAGTCATGATTGGCACATATGGCTTGAGTGGGTAATGCCGGTGATGTTGCGTCGCTTTATCCCTAAGGATGAATGGCTAGTACTGGCAGAGCTGAGCTATTTCTTCCGTGCTCTTTGTGCGAAAGAACTATCGCCTCACGTGCTAGACGAACTGGAAGAGTTGGTGACGGAGTTGATCTGCAAGTTAGAAAAGATCTTTCCACCGGGCTTCTTTAATCCAATGCAACATATGATTTTGCATGTCCCGACCGAGGCAAGATTGGGGGGGCGAGCAAAATCGTTGGTGCTTCTCAACTGAGAGGATGTAGAAGACTCTTCGAGCAAAATGTAAAATAAACATTGAGTTGAAGCATCGATGGCCGAGGCATTCATTACTAAGGAGGCTGTAGCGCCTTCCTCGCCGCCACCCCTAGCTAATTCTTCCGACCACAGGAGTGCCCCGTCTCGGGTGGACCCGTCTGACTTGGACCCGTCTCGGACTCCGGTCCACGAGCCTCGGGTCGACAAGCCTCGGGTTACCGAGCCTTCGTCCCAGGAGACTCGGGTCCCAGAGTCTTCGTCCCAGGAGACTCGGGTCCAAGAGTCTTCGTCCCACGTGACTCTGGAGGCTAGTGGCCATGCTGATGGTGGCGAGGACAATTACTTGTTTGAGGACACCTATAGCGAGAGCGAGCTGGTTGAGGAGGGCAAGAAGGTCTACCAGCGTGGTTGTACAAAGCTGCCTCCCGTGCCGATGACCCGCGAGCAGAGGTGGTTGACTGCGCCTAATGCAGAGAAGTAAGCACATTTACTCTTTTTTAACCTTTTGCCTTCATGTTTCTTCAAATTAATATCTAATGTGTTGGCCTTGTCCTACTACAGGGGTTGGAAATACGATCGTGGTGGTGTCCGCAGGCCCAACCAGGTCCTTGGTGTGCTTCTCCGGCACCACTTCCCGAGGAAGGTCCAGTTGCCCGGTGAGGGTGAGTCCCCACAGGTCGCACTGACCTGGGAGCTATACAGGGCTGCCCCGGCCCCACCGAAGGAGATGGTCGACGGTGTCTTGTGCAAGACAGTGGCTGACATTGTGATCCGTCGCTTTTGGGTAATTTCTCCTTTACAGAATTAAAAATCAAGAACACCTAGTGATTGTACTAATCAGTGTCTAATGTGTTGTCTTGTTTGAATGTAGACCTTCTATAGGTGTCTTGAGGAAGACGAGGCGAGAGCGGCTGTTGTTCTCAAAGCCGAGTGCAAGCGCCTACTTCAGAACTTATGGCATGAGGCTCGGGTGCAGGTTATTCGAGACTACTACACCTCAAGTAACATTAAGAGGGCCAAGAAAAAGTGCCGCAGAAATTATCTAAGTAAGGAGAAGTTTATGAAGGTAATTATCTATTCTTAAGGCCTTGTACTTAGTTTCTTTGATTTGATTCGTAGGCGTAGCGCTGAAATTTCTCTTGTCTAACTTAGTGCCCCCGAGATGGTGTGCGGATAGGATGGACTGTTGGGAGGCATTGGTGGATGAGTGGTGGTCTCCCGAATGGCTAGCCCAACACAACAAGGCCAAGGAGAAGCGTGCCCAAATGAGAGGTGTGCCACACCATCAAGGGAGCTCTAACCTGTTTGAGTACGGGGATAACTGGGTATGTGGATTGCTTCATGATTCATGCAATTTAATTCTTCATGCTAGCTTGAGCCCTTAACTAATATTTTGTTCACCTCTTTTAGGCGCGAGAAAACAAGAAGGAGGTGCCACCTCTGTTCGACCTCTATGCCATGGCCCATACTGCCTCCTACAAGAAGGCCAAGGCATTCTCTGAGGATGACCTCGATCATCCAGAGAGCTTCAGCAACATCTCCTCCCACAACAAGCTCATGAGGTACAGAGATGAGGGGAAGGCGAGGAAAGGGGAGGACTTCAACCCCAGCAATAGTCCTTTTGATCCAGAGCTCGTGATAATATCTGGTGGTGGGAGGCCCCATGGATCGATAGCCATTGGGGATGGACTGGTACGTTGTCCTAGAACTCTCCCAGAGATCAAGAAGTGCCAGACAAGCTCTGATCCTGAGATAAGGCCTCGTCCACGGCCAATGGAGCTCGCCACTAAGGCTAGGGCCCAAGAGCTTCTAGCGGAGGCAAATAGGCAGGCGGCACAAAGGGAGAGGGAGATGGAGGAGAGGACGACTAGGCTATTGGAGGAGGAGAGGAACCGGAACGATGCGTCTCACCGGGCCCTATATGAGCTCCTCGTGGTAAGTTTCTCCTGCATATTAGCCAAATCATGCACGTAATGTTTGTTTCATCACTAACTAATATGAATGACTCGTGAAAACAAAATGTGCAGACCGTGTGCCAGAACAATGGTCAAACCCCTTCGTCGATGCCCCATATTGCTATAGCACCCACAGTGAGTTTCATTTAAATGGTCATTAGTGACTAGTATTCACATTTGAGTTGCATCATGCTAAGGAGACATTGCAAATGATCTTTGGTGCAGCGTGCCTCCCGACAAGCATCGACCGATCCTTCTGCGTCTGCCGCAACCCCGACCAGTCCTTCTACGTCTCACCCTAGCCCAAACCCTACCGGTCCTTCACCTCCATGTTGATGGTAAGTTTTCCCAAGTGTTTTCATTAACAAATGCGTACTAGGCTTAAGAAATGAACTACTTAGCTCCAAAATGACCTATACTTAGCTTATTTTCATCAAAAATGACTTGATATGCTTAGTTAGCTAGAAAAATGGTATATTCTACCTAGGATAGCTATAAAAGGAACTATACTTAGCATTTTTTCCTCCAAAATGACTTGATATGCTTAGTTAGCTAGAAAATGGCATTAGTAGCTAGTATAGCTCAATAATGATCTACAGCTAGTTGATTTATGACATAATTAGCTCACTTAGGTACAAAATGGCATAACTACCTAGGATAGCTTAATAATGATCTATAATTAGCTTAGTTAGTTCATTTATGACATAATATGCTCACTTAGGTAAAAATGGCATAATAACCTTGGTTTACCTCCAAAATGACCTATACTTAGCTTATTTTCCTCAAAAATACATAATAACCTTACTTACCTCCAAAATGATATATTCTACCTAGGATAGCTATAAAATGACCTATACTTAGCTTATTTTCATCAAAAATGACTTGATATGCTTAGTTAGCTAGAAAATGAAATATTCACCTACGATAGCTATAAAATGACCTATACTTAGCATTTTTTCCTCCAAAATGACTTGATATGCTTAGTTAGCTAGAAAATGGCATTAGTAGCTAGTATAGCTCAATAATGATCTATAGCTAGTTCATTTATGACATAATTAGCTCACTTAGGTACAAAATTGCATAACTACCTAGGATAGCTCAATATTGATCTATAATTAGCTTAGCTAGTTCATTTATGACATAATATTCTCACTTAGGTAAAAAAATGGCATAATAACCTTGGTTTACCTCCAAAATGACCTATACTTAGCTTATTTTCCTCAAATACATAATAACCTTACTTAGCTCCAAAATGATATATTCTACCTAGGATAGCTAGAAGATGACCTATACTTAGCATTTTTTCCTCCAAAATTACTTGATATGATTAGTTAGCTACAAAATGGTATATTCACCTAGGATAGCTATGAAATGACCTATACTTAGCATATTTTCCTCCAAAATGACTTGATATGCTTAGTTAGCTAGAAAATGGCATTAGTCGCTAGTATAGCTCAATAATGATCTATAGCTAGTTCATTTATGACATAATTAGCTCACTTAGGTACAAAATTGCATAACTACCTAGGATAGCTCAATATTGATCTATAATTAGCTTGGCTAGTTCATTTATGACATAATATTCTCACTTAGGTAAAAAAATGGCATAATAACCTTGGTTTACCTCCAAAATGACCTATACTTAGCTTATTTTCCTCAAAAATATATAATAACCTTACTTACCTCCAAAATGATATATTCTACCTAGGATAGCTATAAAATGACCTATACTTAGCATTTTTTCCTCCAAAATTACTTGATATGATTAGTTAGCTAGAAATGGTATATTCACCGAGGATAGCTATGAAATGACCTATACTTAGCATATTTTCCTCCAAAATGACTTGATATGCTCAGTTAGCTAGAAAATGGCATTAGTAGATAGTATAGCTCAATAATGATCTATATCTAGTTCATTTATGACATAATTAGCTCACTTAGGTACAAAATTGCATAACTACCTAGGATAGCTCAATATTGATCTATAATTAGCTTAGCTAGTTCAATTATGACATAATATGCTCACTTAGGTAAAAAAATGGCATAATAACCTTGGTTTACCTCCAAAATGACCTAAACTTAGCTTATTTTCCTCAAAAATACATAATAATCTTACTTACCTCCAAAATGATATATTCTACCTAGGATAGCTATAAAATGACCTATACTTAGCATTTTTCCTCCAAAATTACTTGATATGATTAGTTAGCTACAAAATGGCATTACCACCTTGGAGAAGAGGAGAGGAGAGGAGAAAAAGAAATAGAAGATAAATTCTTCTTATTCTATTTTCTTCATTTTCTTCTTCTTCTTCTAGCTAGTCTTCTTCTTCTTCTAACTATATCTTTCCTACTTTGCAGATTTTCTATAGATGAGGAAGAGTGCATTGATGGACTGTACTCTTCTACTTCTTCTACCTTTATGTTTATGGAAAACTTTTTTTGGATACATATGTATGGATATGCTATTGGAAACCATATTGTGTGTTGTTGGAAACTTGTATATATGTTGGACTTGTATGTTTGAACTTAGTTATTGGTATATATATGCTTGTTTCAACTTATTTGGTATGCTTGTTGGAACTTGTTGAATGATATGTATGTTCTGGATATGTATATGTTGGATATATATGAATATTCTGTCAAATTGAATGATTTTAAGAAAAAACAAAAAAAATAGGGGCTATATAGCCACTTTGCCGTCTGCCTTTGTTGGCGGACGGCAAAGCCTTTGCCGTCCATGTTTCATGCCTTTGCCATCCTGGATGGCGGACGACAAAGTACCTGTTTCCTGTAGTGTAGGAACGTATCAATAAAACAGGGGAGCTATAGCGCAAGCTATCTATAACATAATTTGCAAAAATAATTTGACTATGTTCATGATAATGAGTTCAATTAATCATATTACCTAAGTACTCCCACTCAAATTGACATCCCTCTAGCCATTCGAGTGTCACATGATCCAAATCCACCAACTCAAGTCCGATCATCATGTGAGTTGACGTGGTTTCAATGGTGAACATCTTCATGTTGATCATATCTACTATATGACTCATGTTTAACCTTTCGGTTTCTTGTGTTCCGAGGCCATGTCTGTACATGCTAGGCTCGTCAAGTTTAACCCGAGTGGTCTGCATGTGCAACACTGGCTTGCACCCGTTGTATGTGAACGTAAAGTCTATCACACCCGATCATCACGTGGTGTCTCGACACGACGAACTTTCGCAACGGTGCACACTCGGGGAGAACACAATTTATCTTGAAATTAAGTGAGGGATCACCTTATAATGCTACCGTCGTCCTAAGCAAAACAAGGTGCATAAAAGGATTAACATCACATGCAAATCATAAGTGACATGATATGGCCATGAACTTGTGCTTTTGATCTCCATCTCCAAATCACCGGCATGATCTCCATCGTCACTGGCATGACACCACGATCTCCGTCATCTTGATCTCCATTAACATGTCGCCATCGGGGTTATCGCGCCCACCATGCTTCTACTACTATTGCTATCGCTTAGCGATAAAGTAAAGCATTACATAGCGCTTAATGATTGATGCAAAGGTCATACAATAATTAAACACAACCCTATGGCTCTTGCGCTGTCATACTCATTGACATGCAAGTCGTGATATTCTATACAAAACATGATCATCTCATACATCACCTATATCTCATCACGTAATTGGCCAAATCACGTCACAACATACCCTGCAAAAACAAGTTAGACGTCCTCTAATTTTTGTTGCAAGTTTTACGTGGCTGCTACGGGAATCTAGCAAGAACAATTCTCACATATGCATAAACCACAATGGTGATACTCAAATTTCTATTCAACCTTCTCAAGGACCGCCTTTCTCGAATCTAATCCAACTAGAGTAGGAGAGACAGACACCCGCCAGCAATATTTGTGCCATGAAGTTACACGTCAGTCGATGGAACCGGTGTCTCGTAAGCATACAATTAAGGTTGGTCCGGGCCTCTTCATCCCACAATACCTCTGAACCAAAACACGACCAAGGGAGGAAGCGATCTAAGCATCAACTCCCACGAACTCCTTTTTGTTCTACTCGTGATCTCCTCTACACATAGACCTAGCTCATGATACCACTCTTGGGGAACCAATTCATGGGAAACAATTTTTTTCCTATGCACACGCAAGATCTATCCATGGTGATGAGCATCTACGAGATGGAGAGTGGATCTACATACCCTTGTAGATTGCTAAGCGGGAAGCGTAAAGATACGGGGTGGATGTAGTCGAACGTCTTCCAGATCCAAATCGCCGAGCGTCCCATGATCCTATCATGATCCATCTCGCAATCAAATCATGATTTCTCCCGCGATCCCATCACAATCCGTCCCGTGATCAAATCATGAATTGTCTCGCGGTCCTGATCACGGTCCTTCCAATCTAGCGTCAAACAGACGGCACCACCGCATTCAGCACACGTACAACTCGATGACAAGCTCTGCCTTCTTGATCCAGCAAGAGGGAACGGAGAGGTAGATGAATTCTCCGGCAGCACAACGGCATGGCGGCGATGGTGGTGGAACTACTCCAACAAGGCTTTGCCTAAGCACCGCCGAACTAGACTAGAGGAGAAAACTGATCTAGATGAAGTAGAGGGAGCACATGGCAATTAGGGTTAGCCCTCACCTAGAAACCTCTTGTATATATAGGAGGAGGGGGAGGGGAGGTTGCACCCTAGGGCTACCTTTGATTCGCCGAAGTGGGGAGGAGAGAGAGTTGGACTCCAATCCTACTCCTAGTAGGACTCCTCCCCCCACTTGGAAACCTTTTCCACCTTGGGCTTTTGCCTCCTCCCTTCACCCCAGCTGCATGGGCCCTTAGGGGAGGCTTAGGCCAGACCATCAGGGGCTGGTCTACCTCCTCCCACAGTGCAATGAGGCCCTTGGGTTGAGACACCCCTCCCGATGGTCCCGCGGTACCCTCCCGGCATTTCCAGTACACTACCGATTAGCCCGAAACTTTTCCGGTGATTAAACAAGACTTCCTATATATCAATCTTTACTTCCAAACCATTCCGAAACTCCTCGTGACATTCGGGATCTCATCCGTGACTCCGAAAAACCTTCATTCACCACCATACATAACTCTATACTACCGAAACGTCACCGAACCTTAAGTGTGCAGACCCTGCTAGTTCGAGGACTATGTAGACATGACCGAGACACCTCTATGGTCAATAAACAATAGTGGGAACTGGATTCCCATATTGGTTTCTACATATTCTATGAATATCTTTATCTGTTGAACCTTTATGTCAAGGATTCAGTTAATCCCGTACGTTGTGTTGTTCGGTATGTTACTTGCCCAAGATTCGATCGTCGGTATCTCTATATCTAGTTCAATCTTGTTACCAGCAAGTCTCTTTAATTGTTCCATAATACAAGATGTCATGGCTAACACTTTATTCACATTTCTTGCAAGGCTTGTTGTGATGTTGTATTACCAAGTGGCCCCTGAGATACCTCTCCGTCACACGCAGTAACAAATCCCAGTCTTGATCCATACCCACTCAACAGGCACTCTCGAAGATACCTGTAGAGCACCTTTATAGTCACCCAGTTACGTTGCGACGTTTGATACACACAAGGCACTCCTACAGTGTCAATGAGTTTCAAGATCTCATGGTCATAGAAACAGATACTTGACATGCAGAAAACTGTAGCAATAAACTGACACGACCATATGCGATGTTTATAGTTTGGGTCTTGTACATCACATCATTCTCCTAATGATGTGATCCCGTTTCAAATCACATCTCATGTCCATGGCTAGGAAACCTTGACCATATTTGATCAACGAGCTATTCTATTAGAGGCATACTAGGGACATGGTGTTGTCTATGTATCCACACATGTATCTGAGGTTCCGATCAATACAATTCTACCATGGATAATAAACGATTATCATGAACAAGGAAATATGATAATAACTAATTTATTATTGCCTCTAGGGCATATTTCCAATAGTCTCCCACTTGCACTAGAGTCAATAATCTAGCCCACATCCTATGTGATTTGTTATGAATCTCACATCCAATGAGTTCTGGGGTTCAATCATGTTTTGCATGTGAAAGAGGTTTTAGTCAACGAGTCTGCGACATTCAGTTCCATATGTACTTTGAAAATATTTGTGTCATACTGTAGACACTGCTACCATGATCCAGTTGGAGCTATTCCGAATGGCCACTCCACTATACGTATCCGGATTGCTACTAAGAGTCATGTGGATTGGTGTTAAAGCTTGCATCGACGTAACCCTTTACGACGAACTCTTTATCACCTCCATAATCAAGAAATATTTCCTTAGTCCTCTAGTTACTAAGGATAATTTCAGACCGCTGTCTAGTGATCCACTCATGGATCACTCGTGTACCCCTTGACAGACTCATGGCAAGGCAAACACAGGTGCGGTACACAGCATGGCATACTATATAGAGCCTATGGATAAAGCATAGGGGACGACCTTCGTCCTTTCTCTTTCTTCTATCATGGTCGAGCTTTGAGCCTCAATCAACTCCACACCTCACAAATCAGGCAACAACTCCTTCTTTGACTGATCCATTTTGAACTCTTTCAAAATCTTGTCTAGCTATGTACTCATTGAAGGTCTCATCAAGTATCTTGATCTATCTCTATAGATCTTGATGCCCAACAATTATGTACCTTTATCCAGGTCTTCCTATAAAAAACTCTTTTCAAACAACCATTTATGCTTTCCAGAAATTCTACATCATTTCAAATCAATAATATGTCAATCACATTTACTTATCGGAAATTCTATAGTTCCCCCACTCACTTTATTGTATATACAAGTTTAGCATAAACTTTGTATAGACTCAAAAACTTTGATCACCTCATCAAAGCGTATATTCCAACTCTGAGATGCTTTCTCCAGTCCATAGAAGGATCACTGGAGCTTGCACACCTTTTATCATCCTTATGACTGACAAAACCTTCTGGTTGTATCTCATACAACCTTTCCTCAAGGAAACCATTAAAGAAACAATATTTTGACATGCATCTGCCAGATTCCATAATTGAAAAATACAGCAACTGCTAACATAATTCCAACAGACTTTTAGCATCACTACAGGTCAGAAAGTCTCATCGTAGTCAACTCCTTGAACTTGGCGGAAACTTCTTTGCGACAAGTCAAGCTTTATAAATGGTGATATTCACCATCAGCGTATGTCTTCATTTTAGAAATCCATTTGTAATCAAAGGCTTGTCCTTCAACGAGCAAGTCTACCAAAGTACATACTTGGTTTTCATACATGGATCCTTTCTCGGATTTCATGGCTCCTAGCCATTTGTTGGAATCCGAACCCATCATCGCTTCTCCATAGCTCGTAGGCAGATCGTTGTCCAACAACATGACCTCTAAGACATGGTTACCGTACTACTCAAGAGCAATACGTGCCCTTGTCGACTTACGAGGTTCGATAGTAACTTGATCCGAAGCTTCATGATCATCCTCATAAACTTCATCTTCAACTCACGTAGGCTCCATAGAAACATCTTTCTGTGTTGCGCTATTCTCTAGTTCAAGCAAAGGTTCAACAACCTTATCAAGTTCTATGATCCTCACACTCAATTCTTTTGAGAGAAACTCTTTCTCGAGAAAGGACCTGTTTTAGCAACAAACACTTTGTGCTTGGATCTAAGATAGAAGGTTTACCCAACTGTTACGTTAGGGTATTCTACGAAGATGCATTTGTCCGCTTTGGGTTTGACCTCATTAGGTGAAAATCCTTTTTCACATAAGAGTTGCAGCCCTAAACATTAAAAATGAGAGCTTAGGTTTCTATCAAACCATAATTCATATGTGTTGTCTCGACGTATTTAGATGGTGCTCTATTTAAAGTGAATGTAGTTCTCTCTAATGCATAAACCCAAAACGTTAGTGGCAAAACGATAAGAGACATCATAGTTTGCACCATATCCAATAGAGCACGACTACGACGTTCGGACACACCATCACACTATGGTGTTCCAGGTGGCATGAGTTGTGAAACAACTTTCACATTGTCTTAAGTTGTATACCAAACTCGTAACTCAGATATTCACCTCGACGATCATATCGTAGACATTTTTATCTTCTTGCCATGATGATCTTAAACTTCACTCTGAATTTTTTGAACATTTCAAACGTTTCAGACTTGTGTTTCATTAAGTAAATATACTCATATATACTCAAATCATCAGTGAAGGTAACAAAACAGCGATATCCACTGCATGCTAAAACACTCATTGGACCGCATACATCAACATGTATTATTTCCAATAAGTTACTAGCTCGCTCCATCATACAGAAAACGGGGTCTTAGTCATCTTGCCCAAGAGGCATGGTCCGCATGCCTCGATCGTTTTGAAATCGAATGAGTCCAAAGATCCATCAGCATGGAGTTCCTTCATGCGCTTTACACCAATATGACATTTAGCGTCAGTGCCACAAGTATGTGGTACTATCATTATTAATTTTGTATCTTTTGGCATCAATGTTATGAACATGTGTATTACTATGATCGAGATTCAACAAACCATTCTAGTTTGGTGCATGACCATTGAAGGTATTATTCATGTAAACAGAACAACCATTATTCTCTAAATTAAATGAATAACCGTATTGCAATAAACATGATCTAATCATGTTCATGCTCAACGCAGACACCAAATAATATTTATTTAGGTTTGTCACTAATCCCGAAGGTAGAGAGAGTGTGCGATGGTGATCACATCAACCTTGGTAACATTTCGAACACACATCGTCACCTCACCCTTAGCTAGTCTCGGTTTATTCCGTAGCTATTATCTCGAGTTACTAACATTTAGCAACCAAACTGGTATCCAATACCCAGGTGCTACTATGAGTACTAGAAAGGTACACATCAATAACACATATATCTAATATACTTCTATCGACGTTGCCAGCCTTCTTATCTACCAAGTATCGAGGGTTGTTCCGCTTCAGCGACCGTTCTCCTCATAATAGAAGCACTTAGTCTTGGGCTTGGTTTCAACTTTGGGTTGCTTTACTGGAGCAGCAACTGACTTGCCATCCATGAATTTTCCCTCCTAGCCCTTGCCCTTCTTGAAACTAGTGGTTTTACTAACCGTCAACATTTGATGCTCCTTCTTGATTTCTACCTTCGCGATGTTAAACATTGCAAATAGCTCAGGGATTTACCATCCCTGGCATTTTATTCATTCACCATGAAGCTCAATTTGCTATTCAACCTTCTCACGGACCGCCTTTGTCGAATCCAATCCAACTAGAGTAGAAGAGACAGACACCCGCCAGCCATCTTTGTGCAACGAAGTTACACCATAGTCGATGGAACCGGTCTCTCGTGAGTGTACGAGTAAGGTTGGTACGGGCCGCTTCATCCCACAATACCGCCGAACCAAAACACGACCAAGGGAGGAAGCAAGCTAAGCATCAACACCCACAAACTCCTTTGTGTTCTACTCGTGATCTCATCTACACATAGACCTAGCTCATGTTACCACTGTTGGGGAAGCGTTGCATGGGAAACAAAAAAAATCCTACGCACACGCAAGATCTATCCATGGTTTTGAGCATCTACGAGAGTGAGAGCGGATCTACATACCCATGTAGATTGCTAAGCGGGAAGCCTTAAGAAACGCAGTTGATGTAGTCGAACGTCTTCGCGATCCAAATCGCTGAGCATCCCGCAATCCCATCATGATCCATCTCACGATCCAACCACGATACGTCCCGCAATCCCATCATGATCTGTCCCGCAAACAAATCACGAATAGTCTCGTGGTCCTGATCACGGTCCTTCCGATCTAGCGTCGAACAGACGGCACCTCCGCATTTAGCACACGTACAGATCGATGATGATCTCCGCCTTCTTGATCCAGCAAGAGGGAACACAGAGTTATATGAGCTCTCCGGTAGCGCGACGGCATGGCGGCGATGGTGGTGGAACTATTCCGGCAGGGCTTCGCCTAAGCACCGCCAAACTAGACTAGAGGAGAAAACCGATCTAGATGAAGTAGAGGGAGCACGTGGCAATTAGGATTATCCCTCACCTCTAAACCTCTAGTATATATAGGAGGAGGTGGGAGGATGCGCCCTAGGGCTACCTTTGATTCGGCTGAAGTGGGGAGGAGAGGGTGTTGGACTCCAATCCTACTCCTAGTAGGACACCTCCCCCACTTGGAAACCTTTTCAGCCTTGGGCTTTTGCCTCCTCCCTTCACCCCAGCCGCACGGGACCTTAGGGGAGGCTTCGGCCAGCCCGCCAGTGGCTGTTCTGCCTCCTACCATATCCCAATGAGGCCCTCGGGTCGAGACACCCCTCCCGATGGTCCCCGGTACCCTCCCAGCACTTTCGGTACACTACCGATGAGCCCGAAACTTTTTTGATGACCAAAATAGGACTTCTGATATATGAATGTTTACGTCTGGACAATTCCGTAGCTCCTCGTGATGTCCGTGGTCTCATCCGGGACTCCGAAAAACCTTCGATCACCACCATACATAACTCTATACTACCAAAACGTCACCGAACCTCAAGTGTGCAGACCGTGAGGGTTCGAGAACTATGTCGACATGACCGAGATACTTCTACGGTCAATAACCAATAGCATGACCTGGATTCCCATATTGGTGTCTACATATTCTATGAAGATCTTTATCAGTTGAACCTCTATGTCAAGGATTCAGCCATCTTTGGTATGTTACTTGCCCGAGATTCGATCGTCGGTATCTCTATAGCTAGTTCAATCTCGTTACCGGCAAGTCTCTTTACTCGTTCCGTAATACAAGATCTCGTGGCTAACACTTTAGTCACATTGCTTGCAAGGACATGAGATACCTCTCCGTCACATGTAGTAACAAATCCAAGTCTTGATCCATACCCACTCAACAGACATTGTCGGAGATACCTATAGAGCACCTTTATAGTCACCCAGTTACGTTGCGACGTTTGATACACACAAGACACTTCTCCAGTGTCAGTGAGTTGCATGATCTCATGGTCATAGAAACAGATACTTGACATGCAGAAAACTATAGCAATAAACTGGCATGATCATATGCTATGTTTATAGTTTGGGTCTTGTCTATCAC
Organism: Hordeum marinum; assembly: GCA_022496015.1. Lineage (NCBI taxonomy): Eukaryota > Viridiplantae > Streptophyta > Magnoliopsida > Poales > Poaceae > Hordeum > Hordeum marinum. The sequence continues at coordinate 464,401,612 of CM039674.1, forward strand.
ATCATTCTCCTAATGATGTGATCCTATTATCAAATGAAATCTCATGTCCATGGCTAGGAAACTTTGACCATCTTTGATCAACGAGCTAGTCTATTAGAGGCATACTAGGGACATGGTGTTGTCTATGTATCCACACATGTATCCGAGTTTCCGATCAATACAATTATAGCATAGATAATAAACGATTATCATGAACAAGGAAATATGATAATGACTAATTTATTATTGCCTCTAGGGCATATTTCCAACAATACCTAGCTATGTGCGATATTTACCTATCGTTCCAAGTAAATTTTCATGTGCCAAACTCTAAACCTTCAAATAATATTCTGTTTTGTATGCCCAAATCGCTCATGTAGCAACTGGGGGCGGTCAATATCTTCCATGCTAGGTGGGTTATTATCACGATATGTATTGATTCACTATCATTCACGAGAAAGTGGCTAGTATTCGGGATGCCCAGTTCCATGCTCAAAAATCAAATAAAAATATAATGAAACAAAAATCCCCTGGGATTTTTGTTTGTATGGACAATATCCATGGATTCGGCCAGCCCTGGAGTGTGTTCGATTGGTGGAGGGGGAGTAAAACTTTATCATTCTGTTTGGGAACCGCCTATAATGTATCTAGCATGGAAAGATGGTGAAATCTCTTGGTTGTTATGTTGACAATGAAAGCATACCACCCAAAATTATTATTCATCCATGTTTTAAAAGCTCGAGCTATGGCACCTCTGCAAATCAATGCTTCCCTCTGTGAAGGGCTTATGTATTTTAGTTTACTATTGAGTCATCCTCCTCTTATAAAAAGGACCAGTCAGAGAGCACCGCCTTTATTTGTATGCTTTGTTATTAATTTATATTGACTATGACTGTGACTGGATCTCTTTTACCATCAACTACAATTTCCAATCAGTCCTTTTTCATCAGGGGTGCTCTGCATTTATGTTTTGTGGCCTCAGAAAGGGCTAATAAGATACCATTATATCATATTGTATCATGATTGTTTTGATAAAATTGTTGTCATCCGAGATTTATTATTATTGCTTGCTAGTTGATTATGTCATTTATATGAGTAAATGTGAGACCTAAATGTTATTGTGAATGTGTTTAGTCTATAATCTTATCTGAAAATCTAAACATCAGTTAGAATTATTTACAACAACAAGATCAAACAGAGTTTGCAAAAGTTTTTCTTTGTCACTTTTAGTTTGTCAGCTGAATTGCTTGAGGACAAAGCAATGCATTAAGCTTGGGAGAGTTGATACGTCTCCATCACATCTACTTTTCCAAACTCTTTTGCCCTTGTTTTGGATTCTAATTTGCATTATTTGAATGGAACTAACCCGGATTGATGCTATTTCCAGCAGAATTGCCTTGGTGTTATTTTTGTTTATAAATAAAAGTTCTTGGATTGACCTGAAAATTTACAGATAATATTTTTGGAATTCATAAAAAAATACTGGCGAAAGAATCAACCAGAGGGGTTCAACCCATTGGCCACAAGCCAGGGGGTACCGTGCTACCTCTTGAGCATGCGTAGGTTTTTGCTTGAAGAGGAAAGGATGATGCAGCGAAGTAGATAAGTATTTTCCTCAGTTTTTGAGAACCAAGGTATCAATCTAGTAGGAGGAACAAGCAAGTCACCAATGGAAGCACCTACACAAATAATCAAACTCTCGCACCCAACGCTATAAAGGGGTTGTCAATCCCTTCTTGGTTATTTGTAAGGATTATATCCGACAGAGATAGATGTAACGAGTGCAAAAAGTAAAAGGTAAATAAATTTCAGTAAGGTATAGATCTGAAAATATATGATGGAAAATAGACTCGGGGGCCATAGGTTTTACTAGAGGCTTCTCTGTTGAAGGCAAATATCATGGTGGGTAAACAAATTACTGTCAAGCAATTGATAGAAAAGCGAATAATCATGTAGTTATCCAAGGCAATGATCATGCATATAGGCATCACATCCATGACAAGTAGACCGAAATGATTCTGCATCTACTACTATTACTCCACACATCGACCGACTCCTACCTGCATCTAGAGTATTAAGTTCATGAACAATAGAGTAACGCATTAAGAAAGATGACATTATGTAGAGGGATAAACTAGAGCAATATGATGAAAACCACATCGTGTTACCCTTAGTGGCAACAATACAATACGTGCCTCGCTACCCCTACTATGTCACTAGGTGAGGACATCACAAGATTGAACCCAAAACCAAGCACTTCTCCCATTGCAAGAATTACCAATCTAGTTGGCGAAACCAAATAATATCTGCAAAACTCAAAAACAAGGAAAAAACTAAAACTGGCACTTGGCTCTAGATTAATAGGTTAGTCCCAAAAATAATATAAAATATCATATTAATCCATATAAAACATCCAAAAGAGATAATATAATAGCATGCCATCATCAAAAATTATAGATACGTTGGAGACGTATCAGCATCCCCAAGCTTAATTCCTGCTCGTCCTCGAGTAGGTAAATGATAAAACCAGATTTTTGACGTGGACTGCTACCTAACATATTGATCCAAGTAATACTCTTTATTGTGGCATGAATATTCAGATCCGTAAGACTCAAAACAAAAGCTTAATATTGATATACAAACAATAACATTTCAAGCATACTAGCAAAGAAATTGTATCTCTTCAAAATATAATGGCAAAAGAAATTTATCCCTACAATATCATATGGTCTGGCTATACTCCATCTTCCCCCAACAAAGTATTTATATCATGCACAACCCTGATGAAAAGTCAAGCAATTGTTTTCACACCTTTATTTTCTCAAAATTTTCAACTCTCACACAATACATGAGATCGAGCAGTGGATATAGCACTATAGGTGGAATAGAATATGGTTTAGGTTGTCAAGGAAAGGGAGAAGATAGTCCCACATCAACTAAGCCTATCAACGGGCTATGGAGATGCCCATCAATAGATATCAATGTGAGTGAGTAGGGATTGCCATGCAACGGAGGCACTAGAGCTATAAATGTATGAAAGCTCAAAAGGAAACTAAGTGGATGTGCATCATGAAGAAAAATTCCACTAGCTATATGAAAGTGAAAAAATAGGAGACTCCATCACGAAGATCATGGTGCTACTTTGAAGAACAAGGGTGGAAAAAGGTAGTAGCAATGTCCCTTCTCTCTTTTCTCTCATTTTTTTGTGTGTGGGCATCTAAGGCCTCTTTTATTCATTTTTTTTATTTGGGCTTCGCTGGCCTCTTTTATTTTTCATAAAGTCCGGAATCTCATCCCCACTTGTGAGGGAATCATAGATTCCATCATCCTTTTCTCACATGGGACATGCTCTAATAATGATAATCATCACACTTGTATTTACTTACAGCTCAAGACAAAATTACAACTCGATACCTATGACAAAATATGACTCTATATGCAATATGGAAGTGATGGTGCATGCCATAAAAGGAAACGGTGGAAGTTCCATCGCAATATATCTTGGAATGGCTATGGAAATGCCATAATAGGTAGGTATGGTGGCTGTTTTGAGTAAGGATATATGGTGGCTGTTTGGAGGAAGGTATATGATGGCTGTTGTGAGGAAGTTATTTGGTATACGGGCGAGAGTTGCGCGGTAAACAGAGAGGCTAGCAAAAGTGGAAGGGGGAGAGTGTGTATAATCCATGGATTCAACATTAGTCATAAAGAACTCACATACTTATTGCAAAAGTCTATTAGTAATTGAAGCAAAGCATTAAATGCATGCTTCTAGGGGGGAGGTTGGTAGGAGTTAACCATCGCGCGCCCCCGACCCTCACACAAAGGCCGACAATCTATAAACAAGTCATGCTCCGACTTCCTTACATAGCGGTTCACCATACGTGCATGATACGGGAATCACAAACCTATACACAAGTATTTTTTACCAAATCACAATTTACTTCCTAACATGTCTCTTAACATTACCATCTTTATATCTCAAAACTTTATGCAAGGAATCAAACTTCTCATAAATACTCAATGCACTTAATATGGAAGTTTTTATTATATCCCTTTTGGATATCTATCATATTAGGACTAAATTCATAACCTAGACCAATTACCATGCTATTTTAGAAACTCTCAAAATAATATAAGTGAGCTATGAGAGTTCAAGTATTTCTATAAAACGCGAACACCACCGTGCTCTAAAAGATATAAGTGAAGCATATAGAGCAAAATTGCCCAACTCAAAAGATATAAGTGAAGCACATAGAGTATTCTAATAAATTCACAATTTAGCATGTCTCTCTCAAAATATGTGTGAAGCATGGATGATTGTGTCAAACTAACAATCAAAGACTCATATCATACAAGACGCTCCAAGCAAAACACATATTATGTGGTGAATAAAAATATAGCCTCAAGTAAATTTACCGATGGATTGAAGACGAAAGTGGGGATGCCTTTCGGGGCATACCCAAGATTAGGCTCTTTGGCATCCTTGAATATTACTTTGGGTGCCTTGGGCATCCGCAAGCTTAGGCTCTTGCCACTCCTTATTCCATAGTCCATCAAATCTTTACCCAAAACTTGAAAACTTCACAACACAAAACTTAACAGAAAACTCGTGAGATCCGTTAGTATAAGAAAATAAATCACCACTTTAGGTGCTTTTGTGAACTCATTATTTATTTATATTGGTGTCATACCTACTATAATCTAACTTCTCCATGGCTCATACCACATGATACAAACCATAGATTCATGAAAATAGGCAAACAACTCAAAGAAAACATAATCTGTCGAAAACAGAACAGTCTGTAGCAATCTGAAAACTTCGTATACTTCTGTAACTCAAAACTTCTGAAACATTAGGAAAACCTGGGAAATTTATATGGAAATATTGTGTAAAATTTTCAAATCAATTTGACGCTCTGAAAAAATTATAAAATTCCTGGACCAAGCGCAGAAGTTTCTGTTTTTCAGCAAGATCAAATTAACAACTACTATAGATCACCCCAAAGGTTTTACTTGGCTCAAAAACAAATTAAAACACCAAAACACAATTAATACAGAAGTAATAATGTAGGAAACCCTCAAAAACAGATTAAAACACCAAAACACAATTAATACAGATGTAATAATGTAGGAAACTCTCGAAAACAGAAACAAAAATAGAGCACAAAAATAAAATTGGGTTGCCTCCCAACAAGCGCTATTGTTTAACGCCCCTTGCTAGGCAAAGCGCAATAGATCTAGGTATTGTCATATTTGGTATGCAATCCAAAAGTAGGTCTCATAATAGATTCATAAAGAAATATTATTTTCTTTCTAGGAAATTGATCCATGCCTTTCCTTAATGGAAATTGAAATCTAATGTTTCCTTCTTTCATATCAATAATTGCACCAATAGTTCTAAGGAAAGGTCTACCAAGAATAATAGGACATGTAGGATTGCAATCTATATCAACAACAATGAAATATACTGGCACATATTTCCTATTTTAAACAATAATAACATCATTAATCCTTCCCATAGGTTTCTTAATAGTGGAATCCGCAAGATGCAAATTTAGAGAGCAATCATCAAGATCGTGGTAACCTAGCACATCACATAAAGTTCTCACAATCATGTAAAAACTAGCACCCAAATCACACAAAGCATGACACTCATAATCTTGATTTTAATCTTAATAGTAGGTTCCCACTCATCATGAATCTTTCTAGGGATAGAAACTTCTAAGTCAAGTTTTTCTTCAAAAGATTTCATCATAGCATCAACTATATGTTTAGTAAAAGCCTTATTTTGACTATAAGCATGAGGAGAATTCAACATGGATTGAAGCAAGGAAATACAATCAATCAAAGAGAAGCTATCATAGTTAAATTCCTCGAAATCCAAAAGAGTGGGTTCATTGCTATTTAAAGTTTTGTCCTCTTCAATCCCACTTTTATCAATCTTAGCATTACGATGTATAGACTCCAAATCATTGGGACTCCTTTTAACTAAAGTTGACTTATCTCCAGTCCCATCATTATCAAGATTTATATTGGAAAACAAAGATTCAATAGGAGTTAAACCAATCACTTTAAGATCTTCATCATTATTGTCGCGAGAAAACACTTTTTCAAGCCATTCACGCTTAGCACGAATTCTAGCGGTTCTTTCCCTACTTTCATCAATAGAAATTATCATGGCTTTTAAAGACTCATTAATATCATGTTTGGGTGGAGTAGATCTAACTTTCTAAGAATCAATCTCAAGAGAAATTCAACGTTCCTAGCCAAATCATCGATCTTAAGCACTTTTTCTTCAATAGAAGCATTAAAAACTTTTTGCGAACCAATAAATCTTTAACAATATTCTCAAGATTAGAGGGCATCTTGTTATAATTTCCATGATAATTGTTTTACGAATTACCATAATTATTAGAGGAATTACTAGGAAACGGCCTAGGGTTGAAATTACCTCTATACGCTTTGTTACCGAAATTGTTCCTACCAACAAAATTCACATCCATAGATTCATTATTATTTCCAATGAAAAAGAACAAAGGCATATCATTAGGATCAATAGAATCATCTTACTAGCAAACAATTTCATCAATTCATCCATGTTTTCACTCAAAGTATTTATTTCTTCAATAGCATGCACTTTTTACTAGTAGGAGATCTTTCGGTATGCCATTGAGAGTAGTTTGACATAATATTATCTAGGAGTTTAGTAGCTTCTGCTAATGTGATTTCCATAAAAGTACCACACGTGGAGGACTCTAAAAGATTTCCAGATGCAAAATTTAATCCCGCATAGAAAATTTGTATAATCATCCATAAACTCAAACCATGTGCGGGACAATTCCTAATCATTAATTTTATCCTCTCCCAAGATTGCGCAACAAGATCATGATCAAGTTGATTAAAATTCATTATATTGTTCCTAAGGGAGATGATCTTAGCGGGCGGAAAGTACTTGGAAATAAAAGCATCTTTACACTTATTCCACGAATCAATACTATTTTACGCAAAGATGAAAACCAAATTTCAGCACGGTCTCGTAGCGAGAACGGAAATAGCTTCAATTTCACAATATCATTATCCACATATTTATTCTTTTGCATATCACACAACTCAATGTAAGTATTTAGATGGGATGCAGCATCTTCCCTAGGAAGGCTAGAAAATTGTTCTTTTATAAAAAGATTTAGCAAGGCAGCATTGATTTCATAAGATTCCGCACTAATAGTGGGAGCCACAAGAGTACTAATAAAATCATTATTATTAGTATTGGAAAAGTCACACAATTTGGTATTCTTAGATATCGTGACAATGCAAGAAATCAAGCACACAAGCAACGAAAGGCAAACGAAAGAAGGGCGAACAAAAAGGCAAATATTTTTGGTATTTTCTGAAAACCGTTTTAGAAGTGGGGGAGAGGAAAAATAGAGGCCAATGTCAAATAAAGTAAATGCAAGAGATGAGTTTGTGATGGGTACTTGGTAGGCTTGATGTGTATCCTCCCCGACAACGGCGCCAGAAATGCTTCTTGCTACCTCTTGAGCATGCGTTGGTTTTCCCTTGAAGAGGAAAGGTGATGCAGCGAAGTAGATAAGTATTTCCCTCAACTATTGAGAACCAAGGTATCAATCCAGTAGGAGGAACAAGAAAGTCACCAATGGATGCACCTACACAAATAATCAAACTCTTGCACCCAACGCTATAAAGGGGTTGTCATTCCCTTCACGGTTATTTGCAAGGATTAGATCAGATAGAGATAGATGTAACGAGTGCGGAACGTAAGAGGTAAATAAATTTCAGCAAGGCATAGATCTGAAAATATATGATGGAAAATAGACCTGGGGACCATAGGTTTCACTAGAGGCTTCTCTCTTGAAGGCAAATATCATGGTGGGTAAACAAATTACTGTCAAGCAATTGATAGAAAAGCGAATAATCATGTAGTTATCCAAGGCAATGATCATTCATATATGCATCACGTCTGTGACAAGTAGACCGAAATGATTCTACATCTACCACTATTACTCCACAAATCGACCGACTCCTGCCTGCAATCTAGAGTATTAAGTTCATGAAGAACAGAGTAATGCATTAAGAAAGATGACATGATGTAGAGGGATAAACTCAAGCAATATTATGAAAACCCCATCTTGTTACCCTTGATGGCAACAATACAATACGTGCCTCGCTACCCCTACTATGTCACTGGGTGAGGACACTCCAAGATTGAACCCAAAACCAAGCACTTCTCCCATTACAAGAATTACCAATCTAGTTGTCGAAACCAAACCAATAACTCAAAGAGACTTGCAAGGATATGAAATCATGCATATAAGAAATAAGATGGGATTCAAATAAGGTTCATGGATAATCTAAACAGAAACTCACAATTCATCGGATATTGACAAACACACCACAAAAGAGGATTACATTGGATAGATCTCCATGAAGATCAAGTAGAACATGGTATTGAAGATCAAAGAGAGAAGAATCCATATAGCTATTAGCCATAGACCCGTCGGTCTGTGGTGGACTACTCACGCATCATCGGAGGGTCAATGGAGTTGATGTAGATGCCCTCCGTGATCGAAACCCCCTCCGGCAGATTACTAAAAAAGGCTCCAAGATTGGATCTCTCGGGAACGGAGGCTTCCGGCGGCACAAGAGTATTTGTGTGGCTATTTTTTATGTCGGGGGAATATTTGGGTATTTATAGGCTAAAGAATAGGGTTAGGAGACCTGCCAGGAGGCGACAAGCCCGCTAGGCGCGGCCAGCGAGGGCCCGCGCCTAGCAGGCTTGTGGCGCCCTGACACCTCCCCTGACGTGCACTCCAAGCTTGGATGACTTGTTTCCATCCAGAAAAATTCCTTCGAAAGGTTTTATTCCGTTTGGACTCTGTTTAATATTCCATATCCGCAAAACTCAAAAACAAGGAAAAAACAGAAACTGGTACTTGGCTCTAGATTAATAGGTTAGTCCCAAAAATAATATAAAATAGCATATTAATGCATATAAAACATCCAAAACAGATAATATAATAGAATGCCATCATCAAAAATTATAAATACATTGGAGACGTATCACGCCCCCCCTAGGGCGTGCCCAGGTGGCTTGTGGGCCCCTTGCAACTCCTCCGACCACAACTTCAACTCCAGAGAACCCTATTCGGGGAGGAAAAAATCAGAGAGAAGAGTTCATCGTGTTTCATGATATAGAGCCGTCGCCACCTCCTATTCTTCCTCGGGGGGTCAGATCTGGAGTCCGTTTTGGGCTCCGGAGAGGGGAAATTGACGCCGTCTTCGTCACCAACCATCCTTCATCACCAATTTCATGATGCTCTTTGCCATTCTGAGTAATTCCATCGTAGGCTTGTTGGACGGTGATGGGTTGGATGAGATTTACAATGTAATCTAGTTAGTTTTGTTAGGGTTTGATCCCTAGTATCCACTATGTTCTTAGATTGATGTTGCTATGACTTTGCTATGCTTAATGCTTGTCACTAGGGCCCGGGTGCCATGATTTCAGATCTGAACCTATTGTGTTTTCATGAATATATATGTGTTGTTGATCCTATCTTCCAAGTTGTAGACACCTATTACAAGTTATGATCCGCATCCCCCAGGATGACAATAACTGGGATTCTTTTCGGTGATTACCATAGTTTGAGGAGTGCATGTATTCACTAAGTGATAATGCTTTGGTCCGGTTCTCTATTAAAAGGAGGCACTAATAACCCATTAGTTTCCATTTGTGCCCAGCTGTCACGGTAGGGTATGCCAAAAGATGTCATGCAAGTTCTTTTCCATAAGCACGTATGACTATATATGGAATACATGCCTACATTACATTGCTGAATTGGAGTTAGTTCTGTGTCACCCTATGTTATAACCATTACATGATGAATGCCATCCGACATAATTATCCATCACTGATCCATTGCCTATGAGCTTTTCACATATTGATCCTTGCTAAGTTACTTTTCTGTTGCTACTGTTACAATCACTACAAAACTGCTACTGTCACTTTTGCCATCATTACCGTTACTTCCATACTACTTTGCTACTAAATACTTTGTTGCGGATATTAAGTCTTCCAGGTGTGGTTGAATTGACAACTCACCTTCTAATACTCGAGAATATTCTTTGGCTCCCCTTGTGTCGAATCAATAAATTTGGGTTGAATACTCTACCCTCGAAAACTATTGCAATCCCCTATACTTGTGGGTTATCAAGGGTCCTCATGGATGGGGCAGTAGTTTAAATTAGATCTATGCCGATACGATCAAAAATATGGGAATTGATCCGTCAAGGATTAAACCCAGCAACACCACTTTCAAGGGTGTATATACTTGGCATAGAGGCAGGGTGCTCAGGGACTATTATCCTTGAGGTAGTCTTCGGCTCCCCCGAAAACTTCCGCAGCGAGGACTTGATATTTGATATCGTCACGTTCTGTAGTGGTTATAATGCTTCTTGGACCAGTTGCCTTCGCCAAATTCAACGTAGTCCTGCATTATGTTTATCTAAAGCTTAAGACGCCGGTACCGAAGGGTGTTATCACAATAAATGGTTACACCGAATGCTCCCTCCAAATAGAGGAGCACACTGCCACTTTCACAGTCGAGGTCTAAGCAGCGAAGGAGGCATCCAAAACCCTCGCCGAGTTAAATGCGCCGGTTTTTGCCAAGAGCACCCGGGGTGTTTCTCAGCATCCTCGCCATTCACGTCGCCACCCCAAATAGGGGCGCGCACTCCATAGATATCCTTCTGTAGTTGAGATTATGTACCTTGGGTAAATATTTTCGCTACCAAGATCGCATGGGAGGCCACGGAGCAAAAAATATGCGGGCACATTATTTGGCTGAACCAACCTCGTAGGGCATGCTCACATGGTACTATCAAAGAGTCACCAGGACACGCACCTAACTAGCGTCAAGCTATTCCCATCGTGGGCTTGCAGCTATATGGTGTTACCTCTGTAAAGAACTCATTGCAAAGCAACAATTAAGTGCTCGACAATCAGCATTGTAGCACGCACCATACAAACACCTTGCACTAGACAAGGGACGGCTGGTAAATGGCATGGAGGCGCAGACGTGCGGTAGGGCCCATCCAAGAACGTTATAACCTGACTACAAACGCCCTGTGCAAACCTCCCCCATATTATATCATGTATCCTTGTACGACAGCCAGGCTTGTACTGCTCGATCATATATACGAAGAAAATATCTTTTATGGTCGCTATACATTGATTTATGTGTTACATTCCCTTTCTTGTCACAAAATCCCAAGACAACTTTTACGACACATTATTTCTCCACCGGGGGCTCGGATTTAAAACCTCGCCTAGTTTTCCAGCACTCATATAAAAGCACTCGGTGTCTGAGATATTGCATTATATGCATAAGTTCTCGAGTGCTCATAATGGTTGAATTGCTCGGCCCCTATGCTCACCTCTTATGTTCCACTCTGTTCGGCTAAGTGTGTCAAAGGAGAACCATTACGATTGTACTTCCGACTCGATTGGTCAAGTACCACAGTGGAGAAAGTCAGAAGCTGACTATCATGGTAAGCGTAAACTGATCAGTTATCCGAAGACTGTGTAAAACATAATCGATGGAGATTTCTCCTGTGTTAACAAAGGGTTCTGACCTCGAAACGCTCGAACACTTCATATACCATGGGTTTGTCAATCGCACCACTGTTAAACTCCTATGACCAAGTGAAAATTATAAAGCTGAATAGTCTGATTGCATTGTCTATAGTAAACACGACCTCCCTCGGGTACTAAGACTTTTTCTAAGGATCATACTATTACTAAGACACCTTAAGAAGTTTCTGGAAAGGGCGAGAAGCCAACAACTAGCCATTTTCAGTATTAAAATGGTCATAGAGGAGTCAAAAGTAATAAACCAAGGCAGAAGGATATTGCATTCAAAAATGGCACTTGTCTCTTTACATACTAATAACTCATCATACCGAGAAGTTACCTATTATAGGATATTATCCTTGTTACAACGAGCCGCCGTCATCCGAGCACCCTCCATGACATTCGACAAATACTTCTCCGGGACTCAATTCTTGCCCTCGGGAGGACCTATAACCACCTCATGTGTCTTGAGGCCTGGATACCACGTATTTATAGAGCCATATGCAAGGAAAGCGCCTTCAAGGTAGGTGGAGTTCTTCCATAGGTCAATCCGAGGACTGGCCTCTTGGAACCCATGAACTAACCCGAAGAAGCTAATCTGCAGGGGCCCTATAGGCAACAGCTTGACAGAGGGATCCACCATGGCAGACTTGGCCATAGAGTACAGCTCCATTAGCTTCTTCATTTGATTTTCAAGGAGGGGTGGATGTGCCCAGAACAGCTTATGTGGATTCTCCTCATGAGGGCCATAGAATTGCACGGTGTCGGCTGCACTCCTCGGTAGGTCCATAAAGGCGTCTGAGGGACGTCATAGTTGAGTCATATGGGCAAGACTAACAAAGCCAAAGATGTAGAACATTAAGTATGGCTTACTAGTGGCGATCTGCTTCACTTGGTTAAGCTCCTCACGGTCCGCCCTTGCCTAGTTCTGGGCCTCCTTGCGTGCCAGGCCGATCCTTTGAAGCTTGACAACCTTCTTCTTCCCCTCCTTCTGATGGGTGTCGCGTTCCGCAATTAGAACTTTTAGGTCCTCCTCTACCTCAACCAACTAGTTTTGATCCTTACAACGAGTTGTCCTCTCCTCAGCCAGCTCGACACTAGCCCTCACTACCGCAGCCTTTTGCTGCTCAGCTTCTTTTTGAGATTTACTGAGCTCAGCTCGAAGGGCCTCGACCTCCGATGCACTAGTTGCCAAAAGCATATACATATATATATGTACTATAAACACTCTTGATAAAAAGAGCATAAAATCAACAATGCTAATGTCAGGCTTACCCTGTAAACTATCCATCTGCTTGTTCATCAATGGATATCTTCCTTAAAGTGGTCGAGCTTATGATTTAGCTGTTTCAACTCCTTGAAGTTGGAAGCCGAGGTAGCGGCGAAGACCCGGAAACAAAATTTTAGTCCTTGGCAATGATACTTTATCCTCTGCCTGGATTTTATAATCCAAAATTGGGTCTCGGGGGCTACTCCATATCCATGGTTGACTAGGTTTGACATGACAACGATGCCCAAGTCAGTTTTTAGAAACTAACTTAGGGCTTCGGACCAATGTCACTATGCTCTTATGCATAATTTGGTGAATTTATTTCCTACGTAAATCCAAGTCTTCGGACAAGTTTTTCCGAAGAAACTTAGTCCATTAAGCGCTATTGTGCATATTAGTTCTTGTTTACAAAGCATTGTATTTATAACAGGAGCGGGGTTCATGGCAACATTCCTCAAAGCCTTTATAAAGTCCTTTGAATGCCTCCTTCATTCCAGTCTCCTTAGATTGGAAGTGATTGAGCATCGAGCCCAAAAGGACACAATGCTTGGGTAGAATGGAGGATCCCTGCAGGGCTCCTTCCATCTCTTGCCACCCAAGTCTCACCTTTGTTTGAAAGCACAACATGCTCCCTTGGTGGATTTCATAATTCATGACAACATACATTGTCTCTTGGACTAACACTTCTATCTAGTGTATTTCAGATAATAGTCCATGGAGAGTTGAGTTGGCAAAAGGATTGAGGAGATTGTGGAATTACCCAAATATTCAAGGAAATAGGTTCGCCAAGCTTCAAGCAAGAGGACTCTACATTTTACATCTGTGAGAAATCACTCTGAGTCTATAGGAAAGCCAATACTATTAAAAGGGGGTAAAGTTTTGATGGTGAACAATATGCTCAAACGTGCACAAGTGACAGTCACCAAAACATCCACATACTCTCCCACCAAAGTCTGTCCTAAACCAAATATGCCAAATCGGTGCAACCAACATTCCTATCCTGGTGCCATCGAGTTCCAAACGATAGACAGACTCAGCCAAACCCTAACACTTCGGTGCAGCCGACACTGCACTCGGTGCCACCGAGTTGGGTTGCCAAATTCCTGTTACCCAAGTTCTCATTTTCAGTCCGACCGAGAATGGTGAATCAGCGTCACCGAGATTGGTAAATCTGTCCGTTGGTCACCTTGTCGGTGCAACTGAGAATTGTATATCGGTCCATCCAAGATTCAAAAGTTGCCACTTTTTGTCACTTCGGTACCACCGAGATTTACACATCGGTGTCACCGAGCTTGACTTATTGTGTGTAACGGTTGGATTTTTGGGGATGCCTATATATACCGCTTCACCACCACCCACTCGAAAAAAAGCATTCCGAACTATTCCATACCTATCCTATCAAATTTTCTGAGGGAGAACCACCTACCCTTGTGTTGAGGTCAAGATCATCCACTCCAACCATATGGATCTTGATTTCTAGCCTCCCCAAGTTTCTTTCAAACAATCACATCTCTTCTACCAAGACAAATCTGTGAGAGCGATTGTGTGTTGAGGAGTCTATCATCTTGAAGCACAAGAGCAAGGAGTTCATCGTCATTACCAAGCCTATTATCTTTTGGAGGGTGGTGCCTCCTAGATTGGTTAGGTGTCACTTGGGAGCCTCCTACCTAGTTTTGTGGAGTGAACCAAGAAGTTTGTAAGGGAAAGGAGATTGCCTACTTCGTGAAGATCTACCCATAGTGAGGCTAGTCCTACGTGAACGGAAGCCGCATGGAATAGTCAAGGTTGCTTCTTCGTGGAACCCTCTATGGGTAGAGCCCTCTGTGGACTCTCGCGACCGTTACCCTACGTGGGTTGTGTAGGATCGAAAGTAGGTCTAGAGGGGGGTGATTAGACTACTTGACCAATTAAAGGTTTTGCCTATACCATGTTTTATGGTTGACAGTTTTTAGCATTTCATGGCAAGTCAAGTACACCCTACACATGCAAGTCTAAGAGTATATAGCAGCGGAAAGTAACAACTAGCATGTATAGAAGGGATAGGGTAGGAAGATCAAACGCAATTGTGGACACGATGATTTTTCCCGTGGTTCCGATAGGTGGCGCTATCGTACATCCACATTTATGGAGTCTTCAACCCACGAAGTGTAACAGTCGCAAGAGTCCACGGAGGGCTCCACCCAAAAGGGTCCACGAAGTAGCAACCTTGACTATTCCATATGGCTTCCATCCACGAAGGACTAGCCTCACTATGGGGTAGATCTTCATGAAGTAGGCGATCTCCTTGCCCTTACAAACTTCTTGGTTCACTCCACATCACAAATTAGGAGGCTCCCAAACGACACCTAACCAATCTAGGAGGCACCACCCTCCAAAAGGTAATAGGCTCGGTAATGATGATGAACTCCTTGCTCTTGTGCTTCAAGATGATAGAATCATCAACACACAATCTCTCTCTCACGGGTTTGGCTTGGTAGAAGAGATAGGATTGGTGGAAGGTAACTTGGGGAGGCTAGAAATCAAGATCCATATGATTGGAGTGGAAGATCTTAACCTCAACACAAGGGTAGGTGGTCCTCTCTCAGAAAATCTGATAGGATAGGTATGGAATAGTTCTGAGTGCTTCTCTTTCGAGTGAGTGGTGGTGAAGGGGTATATACAGGCATCCCCAAAAATCCAACCGTTACACACAAAATGACTAAGGGTCAGTTCTTTTCCAGCTTATTTCAGCTTATTGTCAAAATAAGCTAGAAGCCGAAAAGAACTCGTTTTTTATAAGCTAGCTTAGCTTATTTTCACCGGAGTCCCCTTTGCAATGGAAAAAAGCTGGGGGTGAGCAGCTTCGCGCATAAGCTCACTTAGAATCGAGCCCAACCCCTCGTCCCACCACCGATCCCAACCCCTCATCCCACCATCGAGCCCAACCCCTCGTCCCACCACCGAGCCCAACTTTTCACTAATCATACCATATATAAGCTGAAAAAAAGGCACCGAAATGTAGCGACCCGACTCAAAATGAGTAAAGCCTCTGTGTGTTCTGTGCCATCCCTGGATCAGTATGCTGGCACACACAGTACACCAATGTATATATCAAAGTGCAATCACATGTAATTAACGTAAAGCTGATATATACCTTAAAATCTCAGCGGAAGAGATCAACGGGAGTGGAGTCCCAATAACACCAACGGCAGGTTGAGTGTGGACCGTAACCCTGAATCATACTCTTACTCGTCGTGGAAGTGTATCTGCAACATGAGAGTTGCAGCCGTGTAGGTCAGTACATTGAATGTACTGGCAAGATCACCATAGCAGAACAGAAGATAAAATCTATTCTATATGCAAAAGGCTTTGTGGCTCTGTGTTAGAGTTTTTGCGTAAAAGCTGATTTTGTTTTCCTACCACAAAGGAATGTCAGAAGTTTCACTATAGAGTTACCTATCATGACATGGTTCCGCCAACCGATGTCCAAAATGCCCACAAGTATCATAAGTTGCCCACAATTAATTATCATTCTAGTGTTGAGAGTTCAGAGATAGATCCAAGTCTAGGAGCTCAATTTGTCTATAACCGGGGACACGGCTAATCGATTAGATTTAACTCTGCAGAGTGTTGTGTACTTTACCCACAAGATTCGTTCCCTCCTGGTAAGTCCTCGTACTGCATGGTGTTTGAGAATAGGATGAAAGAAACATGGTCTTTCAGAGTGTTTCCCTGACTACCAACAGTGCCCATCCAATCCTAACGTCGACTACATCTCGTAGCACTGCCTAGCCAGAGTCACAACAAAGATGAACCAAGTCAGAGCCCATAATGACTTGTGGCTACACAGGTAAGCTTCCGGGCATGAAGTATTCATCTGTCTCTTTGAGTCTGGGTGAGGCTTTCCGCGTGAATAATGGCATTTCCCCAGCAACACCTAGGCTAACCATTGGCTTTCCCAGGGCGCCGTTCCAACCATCCTTCACTCACTAATGTGTATTGAAAACTTGTTTCTCGAGTCTCGAAGTCTTGAGGTCTTGAAGATACAGGACTTGAAGATGCCTTCCTGAAGTTGTCGTCTTGACGTAGAGTCCTCCTTCTCACACCACTCACGATCACTCATACCAGCCCACGTCTACTTTAGCATAGCATTGAAATAACTAGCGTTCCCGGGGCTTTGGTAACAAGTGGTGGGTTCCTACCTCATGCATTCTACTCAAATACAAGAATTTCAATAACACTACTGGAGGGATTTGTTGAATGATGTCACTACATGCAATAAAACATAGGTATGAAATGGATGGTCAAAGTGAACTTGCCTGTACTGTTGATGAAGAATAATATCACTCTCAGAAGTAACTTGATAGACTATTCGTCACTCTCCGATAAAAATCTATATAATCAAACATTGCATTCTTATAAGCAATCATACTAGCAGTCAAATACTAACAATCAAAAAGGCAACACAAAACCAAAAGCAACATGGTTGTGATGAAGGAAATACTTAAGACAAAACTCAAAATAACAAAACTACATCAACACAACTAAGGTGGTGATGAAGGAAATACTTAAGACAAAACTCAAAGTAACCAAACTACATCAACACAACTAAGGTTGTGATGAAGGAAATACTTAAGACAAAACTCAAAATAACAAAACTTCATCAACACAACCAAGGGTTGGTTTTCTCTACAAATGATCCTATTTTCAGAAGTAACTAAACAAAAACAAAGTAAAATATAACAAAAGTATTTTAGTAAATATTTTATTAGCAAAAAGAATTACTTTGGAAGAACAACTAATAATTAAGAAAACAATACTCTCACAACTTAAGTTCTTGTCTACTAGAACATATCAGTAGAAAATACCAAGTTAATAAATGAAAAACAAGTTTTTAAAACAAATATAAAGTATTTTCTCATAAGTCTTTATTTTGCAAAAAGAACTAATTGAAAAGCTTTTATAAAGATTCTTATGTTGATATAAATCAAGGTCATCCTTGGCTTAAACCACAAACAATCTCAACTATAATACAAATTGTTTCTAGTCTAAACTTATATTGACACAACATAAAAATTATAAAACAATTTGTGCAAACTATTTTCAAATAGTGGATCAAACTAGCAATGAAAATCCAATTGCAAGTTATAATTGAACTAGAATTGATTTTCATGCAACCAACTAATAAAATATAATTTGTTTTGAAGGGCTACAATTATCAAACGTAAAAATTTATAAAATCCATCACTAATATAAAAGAAAAATAATTTAATATAATTTACAACAAAAGGGAATATAAATAAACCTAATAGAACTAAACAAAAACTTTTTTCTTGAAAAGACTACTATAAAATATTCTAAAAAATTCCAAACTCTACCTACTGATAACTAAGGTCACTAGTGACAAGTAGCAAAAAGAATCAACTCAAAATATATTTTTAAACTCAAGATATTCAGAAAATAAGATTTGAATCAAATCTGTTTGAATTCATTTTTAAATTATTCAAATATGGTCAAACTTGATATTTACAGAAACTAGAACATGTTTTTGACACACTGCAAAAAGAATCAATCAAAAATTCAAAATATCCTAAAAGATATAACAAAAATAAAAACAGAACCTATTCTGTTTTCTAAAACAAAAACAGAAAAAGGAAAAACTAAACTAACGGACAGGGGGTGACGTGGCAGGTTCTGATAGGCTACGGAGGGGTGCGTGCTAGATTGAAATGAGCGGATGACCGAAATTTAGAGAAAAACGTTTCGGCTAAAAGTAACTAAAAGAAAACCGACCAGTTCATTTAAATTAAACCGGAGGGGTACACTCCTTCTAATCTATGCTGTTGGAATAAGATCTAACGGAGGGGAGAAGCTCACCGAGGTGGAGGTCAACTCCGGCGAGGTTCCGGCGAGGCAGGGGCTCGGGGGTGCACGTGGAGGTGGCTCCGGTGGTCGGGGACGGCGTTCGAGGCTCCTGTCGACGGCGGCGGACCTCCGGCGTCCGTTGGTGGCGTCGGAGAGGCGAGGGGGAGACGGAGGCGACGAGCAGGTGCTCTGGGAGTTTCGGTGGGGATGCAGAACTCCGGCGAGCTCGTGCAGGATGGTTCTGGCGAGAGCAGAGGGAGTTTCGGGGTGGAATGGAGCGCGGAGGGAGGCCGGGGTATTTATAGGG
The DNA here is from genome assembly GCA_022496015.1 of Hordeum marinum. NCBI lineage: Eukaryota > Viridiplantae > Streptophyta > Magnoliopsida > Poales > Poaceae > Hordeum > Hordeum marinum. Next base: position 464,420,662 of record CM039674.1, read on the forward strand.
TCGCGGTTTGTCGAGAGAAGGCAGGTGGAGGCGAAACCGTCGTGGGAGGGATCTCCGGCGAGGTCAGGGGCGCGATGGAGGGGACGATCGCGATGATGACGCTGTCAGACGGTGGGTCCCGCGGTCAGAGAGAGAGAGGGTGCGGTTAGCGGTGGCCACTGCGGAGGGATTTCGGGAGGAGATTATGGGCAGGTGGGCCGGTGGGCTTTAACACACATTTAATAATTTCCTTTTTTTAATTTATAGAGCATTAAAATATCATTAAGGCATTCAAAACCTGTCCAAAAATAAAGTTTTATAAACCAAAATGATTAGGGAAATAAATGCCATTTAATGAACATTTTTCCACATCCAAATTAAATACTTTAAAAAAATTATTTTCAGAAAATGCCTAAATGGCTTTATTTATTTTTGCAAATAATTTTTTTAAATAACCCCTTGGGTTTGATGGTTCAAATACTTCACAAAATTACCCCTGGTTTGGAGTGTCATATTACTCCTCTCAAAAACTTGTCAAGGGGTTTGAATGCTTACAAATTTCAAATAGGAAAATCAAATATGGAAGTGATCTCCATATCAGAAATTTTCAAATTCACTTTTCAAATCTCTTTTATATTGAAGAAGTCGTGTCATCTTCTCTCACTGATTTGAAATGTAGGACTTTGAATTCAAACACAAAGGGGAAAGTCATTTTATTCCCTCTCATTCAAAAGTTTCAAATTTTCACTCAAGCAAACAAGCATTCCTTCTAATATTTATTATAACATTCCAAAGTTTGGGATGTTACAAACTACCACACTTAAAATGAATCTCGTCCTCGAGATTCGAAAGTGCTAGAAAGAAAAGGTTAGGTTTTGGGGTCTTCTAGCAATTGCTTTGACCCAGAAGGTGTGGGGTCTACCACACTTAAAATGAGAGTTACTGGTTCCTCAAAATCATGGAAGTCATCTGGGTGCATCTGTCTCTTCACATTCCTCACGATGGCTCCTTCGATAAGGCTCTTCCATTAAATCAAAATCTTGTGATCTCATAACAAAATGTATTTCCTCCGATACTGGGTCTTCTTAGCTAACAACTCTCGCGTTCATTCTAAATAACCTATCAATGATCTCATGGTGGTCTACCATTAGTGGTTATCCAACGGTTAAATGGGTCTTGGCTTCATTCCTCACCGTAAAATTCCTACGTGTGGCAGCAACTTCCATGTACAAGGGGTTTTCTTCATACCATTCTAAGGCTTAAATAAAAGCTTCAAAGAACGTCGTCTCTTTACTATGGGTAAGTCACTCAGATTTACCATTCCGAATAGCAAGAGAATGATAAGAGTAAGTCGTCATGGTGATCAATCCATGCCGCACTAAAATCATTACCTTGTATAAGGTTTAGTGAATCTCGTATTCTAACACTTAGGCTTCCTCACAATCATTGCAGAAATTTCTCTTGTCAACGAACGAGGTTCGGATAAATCCTTTGATTCTGCAAGCTGAACAAAAACACCTATCGTTTTCTTCACAAATCTCAGGTTTTTCGTATACTCCTAAGAAAAACGTTTGTTGATCAGTCGCAGCTTCTTCCAAGTCTCTGCCTTCATAAAAAGGTGGGGCTTCATCCCTATCAATCCTGAGGTCAATGACTTGTGGGTTCACTTGAATACTTGAACAGCTTCATCTCACTCTTGGGGTTACTATCGATCCATATTCCAGCATTACCTTCAGTTCACTCCAGTATACCCTTCACAGACTTATTCTTGTATAGATTTCACTCTACGGATGTAGCGACCCGACTCAAAACGAGTCAAGCCTCTGTGTTTTCTGTGCCATCCCTGGATCGGTATGCTGGCACACACAGTACATCAATGTATATATCAAAGTGCAATCACATGTAAATAACGTAAAACTGATATATACCTTAAAATAGCAGCGGATACAGTCAACAGGAGTGGAGTCCCAATAACACCAACGGCAAGTTGAGTGCGGACCGTAACCCTGAATCGTACTCTTACCCGTCGTAGAAGAGTATCTGCAACATAAGACGTTGCAGCCGTGTAGGTCAGCATTTTGAATATGCCGGCAAGATCACCATAGTAGAACATAAGAATAAAGACTATTCTATATGCAAAGGCTTTGTGGCTCTGTGTCTAAGTTTTTGCGTAAAAGCTGATTTTATTTTTCCTACAACAAAAGGAATATCAGGAATTTCACTATGGAGTTACCTATCATGACATGGTTCCGCCAACCAATGTCTCAATGCCCATAAGTATCATAAGTTGCCCGCAATTAGTTATCAGTCCAGTGTTGAGAGTTCAGAGATAGATCCAAGTCTAGAAGCTCAAATTGTCCGTAACCGGGGACACGACTAATCGATTAGGTTTAACTCTGCAGAGTGTTGTGTACTTTACCCACAAGATTCTTTCCCTCCTGGTAAGTCCTCGCACTGCCTGGTGTTTGAGAACAGGATGAAAGAAACATGGTCTTTCAGAGTGCTTCCCTGACTGTCCGACAGTGCCCATCCCAATCCTAACGTCGACTACATCTCGTAGCACTGCCCAGCAGAGTCACAACAAAGATCAACCAAGCCAGAGCCCATAATGACTTGTGGCTACACAGGTAAGCTTCCGGGCATGAAGTATTCATCCTTCTCTTTGAGTCTGGGTGAAGCTTTCCGCAAGATGTCATGGCGCTTCTCCATGCATCCCGGCCATCCACTGGTTTCTCCAGGGATGCCCAATCAACCATCCTTCACCCAGTAGTGTGTATTGAAAACTTGTCTTCTCGAGTCTTGAAGTCTTGAAGTCTTGAAGATGCAGGACTTGAAGATGCAGGACTTGAAAATGTCTTCATGAAGTCGTAGTTTTGACGTGGAGTCCTTCTTCACACCACTCACGAACACTCATACCAGTCCCCGTCTACTTTAGCATAGCATAAAAATAACTAACGTTCCCGGGGCTTTAGTAACCAGTGGTGGGTTCCTACCTCATGCATTCTACTCAACTACAAGAATTTCAATAACACTACGGGAGGGATATGTTGAATGATGTCACTACATGCAATAAAAACATAGGTATGAAATAGATGGTCAAGGTAAACTTGCCTGTACTGTTGATGAAGATAAAGATCGCTCTCAGAAATAACTTGATAGACTATTCGTTACTCTCCGATGAAAATCTATAACAAACATTACATACATATAAGCAATCATACTAGCAATCAATTCTAACAAAAAGTAACACAAAACAAAAGCAACAAGGTTGATGGAAGAAATACTTAAGACAAAGTTGAAACACAAAACTCCAACAATTTCAAAAGTAACACAAAACCCAAAACAAAGTAAAATATAATAAAAGATTTTTGTAAATATTTTTCTAGAAAAAAAATGAATCACTTTTGAAAGACAACTAGAACTATAAAAACAACCTTCTAAACAATATAAGTGTTTGCCTAATGAACTTAACAACAAGCAAACATAAACTAAGAGAAAACATATTGTAAAACAACTAAGTTAACAGAAAATAATTAAATAAAATCTTTATTACAAAACAGAATTAAATCATATGAAACTTTGTGAAAATAATTTCTATGAAAAACTAAATTGTTTTATAACACATTACCTAATGCAAAATAATCTAGTTTCCTATCCTAATAGAGCAAAACTAAATTATTTTTATTAACTAAGCATTTCTTAACAGAAAGTAATAAGTACAAATTTTTATTTGAAAACAGAATCTATTTATATAAAACTTTGTTGGAATAAACTATTACTAACTAGTTTGTTTATCACAAATTAAACCTATTTGAAAATGTATAGTGTTCCTATAACAACATGGTAGTAAACTAAGCAAATTATTTTTATTTTAACAACAAGTAATTCACCTAAAGTTTAACTAACATAATTTACTAAATCAAATATATAATTAACTCAGATTTAAACTAGCAAAATAAAACTAATTAAACTATATTAACAACTAAACAGATTCTGTTTCTAGTTAAAACCCTAATAAATTTTATTTTAAAAATCCTAAAACTCTACCAAATGATAGCTATGGTCACTAGTGACAAGTAGGAAAAAGAATTATTCAAAAATTCATTTTAGAACTCAAGATATTCAGAAAACAAAATTTAAATCAAATCTGTTCAAATTCAAATTTAATTGTTCAAACATGGTCAAACTTGGCATATACAGAAACTAGAATAAAATTGTGACCTAATGCAAAAATAATCAATTTAAAATATTTAAAAACATAAAATATATACTAAAAACAAAATCAGAACTATTTCTGTTTTTGAAATTAAAACAGAAAAAGAAAAAACAATTCTAACGGACAGGGGGTGACGTGTCGCTCTGTGGTTGGTCTAAGGGTGTGCGTGTTCCAGAGATTCGGGCGAATGACCGACAACTAAAGAAAACGTTTCGGTCTAAAATTAGAAAAGAAAAAGTCGGCCGGTTCTTTTAAAAGAACCGAAGAGGTAAGTTACTTCTAATCTGGGCCGTTCGTTCGAGATCGGATGGAGGAGAGGGAGAGGGAGGCTCACCGCGGCGGGGTGAAGTCCGGCGAGGTCATCGTCGATGGCAGGGACGGCGAGGTCGTCGGGGAGATGGCTTCCGGGGGGTCTCCGGCGACGGCTCCGGCACTGGTCGACGCAGGGGAGCTCGGCGATGACGATGGCGGCGTCGGAGGGGCCTCGGGGCGACGGAGGTGAGCGGCACGTGCTCGGGGTGGTTCGGACTCCGGCGAGGTTGTGGGTACGGCGTTCTAGGGGGCGGTGGAGCACGGGCAGGGGGATGGGGAGGTGCGGGCGATCGAGAGGGGCTCGGTGGTGCGCTCGGGAGAGGATAGGGAGGTCGGAGACGGGCGCTAGGAGGGGAGAGGCGCGGCGGCGACCGGAAGCTCTGGCGAGCGATTCCGGCGAGGAGAGACGTCGGGGTTGGGGGCAACGAGGGGGAATGGGAAGAGGGGAGCGAGGGATATTTATAGGAGGGGTCAGGTGCTCGGGGAAGGGGGAAATCAATGGATGCAATGATGGCTCCGGCGAGATGCTCGGGGAAAAGAGAGGGAGGGGCGCGGTTATCGGGCGACCGTTACAGAGGGATTTCGGGAGGGTATTAAGGAGGTGGGCCGGCCCGTTTTATTATAAACCGTTACCGTTTCTATTTAATGTTTTTCCGGAGCGTTTCAAAAACCTTTAAAGCATTCGTGTAAATTCCAAATATAGTCAAATTTTATATCAAAATTAAGAGAATAATAAATTCCATTTAATGGACATTTATATTCTGGCATTTGAATACATTAAAAAAATCATTTTTCAGAAAATGCCTTAATTGGCTTTATTTACTTTTGCAAATATTTTTCAAATAATTTTTTTGGGTTTGATGATTCAAAAAACTTCAAAAATTACCCCTGGCTTGGAGTGTCATGTTACTCCTTTAAAAAACAAAATTTGTGAGGGGTTTGAATACTTTGAAAATTGGAATAGGAACCAAATATGAAATGATTCCAAAAGAAAATCCAGAGATTTTCACATTCACTATTCAAAGATTTATTGTAAACTTCCAACTCATATTTCATATAATTTGAAGAAGCCATTTTATCTTCTCTCATGAAAATCATTGAGTTGCTTAAAGTTTTCTGAATTTGAAATATTTTCAAAATGGAAATTCAAATCATTTTCAAATCCCTTTTCATTTCTTTAAATGGAAGAATTCATGTCATCTTCACTCTAGGGTTTTGTGATGAAATGAATTTGAATTCCTGGTGATCAAAATGCAGATTGAAAATTTTGGGAAAGTCATTTCATTCCCTCTCATCAAATTTTCAAAATTTTCAAAAGTTTCAAATTGCACTCACTTTCAATCATTCAAGCAAACAAACAATCATTCTATATTTATTATAACATTCCAAAGTTTGGGATGTTACAGCGGAATTCATTTTCCTTTCCATTGGTCTATTTAACCTTGGGTATGGTTTCATCACAATCATTCTTTTTCTCAACATTCCAGCTGCGAAAGCACTTTGTCTCCAGGTTATCATCCAGATAGTTTGAGGTGATTCCACATTCTCTTCACATGTATCCAGTTATCCAAACTCCTTAGTATGAATGGTATTTTCTTCATTCATTTATCCTTGTGGGTACTACCACACTTGAAATGAAATGCACATATGTTTGCATAAACTATATTTTCTCATATCCTTGAAAATGGTATAAGATCATTGTTCATAGAGTAACAATTCATCTAATTCAACATAGGAGAATTATGACACCATAAATTCCATTGATCTCATGAATTTTTATTACAAACTCCGAGACATTCGTTACATAACCTCAATCACTTCTTAAAACTCCAAAAAGGTGTTGGGGAACGTTGCATGGGAAACAAAAAATTTCCTACGCACACGCAAGATCTATCCATGGTGATGAGCATCTACGAGAGGGAGAGTGGATCTACATAACCTTGTAGATCGCTAAGTGGGAAGCGTTTAGAAACGCGGTTGGTGTAGTCGAACATCTTCGCGATCCAAATCGTCGAGCGTCCCGCGATCACATCACGATCCGTCCCGCGATCCAATCACGATCCTTCCCGCGAACTCATCATGATCCGTCCCGCGATCTCATCACGATCCGTCCCACGATCTCATCACGATCCGTCCCATGAACTCACCATGAACCGTCTCGCGATCTTATTCACGGTCCTTCATATCTAGCGCCGAACAGACGGCACCTCCGCATTCATCACACGTGTAGCTTGATGACAATCTCCACCGTATTGATCCAGCAAGAGGAAGTGGAGAGGGAGAAGAGTTCACCAGCAGCATGACGGCGCCCCGGTGATGGTGGTGGAGCAATTCCAGCAGGCCTTCGCCTAAGCACTGCAGAAAACCGATCTAGAGGAGAAACTATGCACTAGAGGAACGGGTAGCACGTGGCTGAAAATTCTGTGCAAAAACCCTCTATTCCACTAGTATATATAGGAGGGAGGGAGAGGCAGCCTTGGCGCCAGCCCAAAGCCTCCTAGGAGTTGGCCGGCTGGAGGGGGAGGAGTCCTACTCCTCCTCCACTCTTAGTAGGAGTAGGACTCTTCCTTTTTTTAGCCTTTTTTCCACCTTTTCCTTTAGGAATTTTGCCTCCTGCACCATGGGCCTTATTGTGGATGTTCCTCCAGCCCAATAAGGGCAGGTTATCACTCTTCACAGCCCATGGACCCTCTGGGGTCGAAATACCCCTCCCGGAGGTCTCCCGGTACACTACCGGCACTCCCGGTACACTACCGATGAGCCCGAAACTTTTCCGGCGACCAAACTGGGACTTCCTATATATGAATCTTTACCTCCGGACCATTCCGGAGCTCCTCGTGACGCCCTAGATCTCATCCGGGACTCTGAACAACCTTCGGTCACCACCATACATAACTCTACACTACCGAAACGTCACCAAACCTTAAGTGTGCAGACCCTACGGGTTCGAGAACTATGTAGACATGACCGAGACACCTCTATGGCCAATAACAAATGGCGGGACCTAGACTTCCACATTGGTTCCTACATATTCTATGAAGATCTTCATCGGTCGAACCTCTATGTCAAGGATTCAGTCAATCCCGTATAACGTTCCCTTTGTTCTTCGGTATGTTACTTGCCCGAGATTTGATCGTCGGTATCTCCTAATGATAAACAGCAGCAATAAACTGACATGATCATATGCTACGTTTGTAATTTGGGTCTTTTCCATCACATCATTCTCCTAATGATGTGATCCCGTTATCAAATGACATCTCATGTCCATGGCTAGGAAACCTTAACCATCTTTTGATCAACAAGCTAGTCTATTAGAGGCATACTAGGGACATGGTTTTGTCTATGTATCCACACATGCATCTAAGTCTCCGATCAATACAATTTATAGCATGGATAATAAACGATTATCATGAACAAGGAAATATGATAATAACTAATTTATTATTGCCTCTAGGGCATATTTCCAACAAAAGGTACCTTATTAAAAATGCTGCCATCCACATAATTTGGTATGGTCCAGCCTTGCTCTCAACTTTATTCATTTATCCCCCCTTGGAGATATTTTAGAACCACTGGAACTTTGCGATGTGCTCCTTGAAATCATCCATCTTCTCCTTGATCAGGGTCGACATGAACTTCATCTCCGTCATCTCCGTATGCACCTCATGCAGGTATTCCTGAGTATGACAGAGTCTTGCTTCAAGTATTTCTCCAATCTGACGTATGATTTCCATGGCAGCTTCACGAACAGCGTCGAAGAAAGTTGCTCGTGGTACACGAGATATGAAAAAGTATTGCCCCATAGTCTTTGGGAAAACTCCTTTCCCATGGTGGAGGTGTACCTCCACATACCAGAGTTCCACTCCATTTTCCATGAATGGGTAGCCTTTGTAGATAGCATCTCCTTAAAGATGGATGTGCTTCATCATATCCTACAGGATCCTTGGGTAATCATGATCACTAGTCAGGGTCATGATCGTCTCCGGACCCTTGAGGAAAGACTCATAAAGGGTGGTCATCTGCAGGTGTCAGGAAAGGGTACTCAAAATTAACATGGGTTTCTTCTTGGGTAAGTATCCATATTCATACAAACCAAGCTTCTAATTCACTTCCCAACATCTTGCAGAGTATTGTCATCCTTAAAACAAAATGGGTTATCCATTTACCATATTCTGTTATATCCTTGTATTTTAGTAAAATCCCAGTTTATGCATCAACTACTCATTTTCATCCATGTTTCGAATCCATACTTCTACCTCCAGCTGGGTCATTGGTCTAGAGAATTCAAGTCCAACTTCATTATCCATCTATTGGGTCTAAGGTTTTGGGGATGAGAGAGAAAGGAGGGGATACACATAATACAAACAATGGTTTTGAAAATAGATTTTAGTTGTGGCTGTCGAAAAATTTACACACAAATGACAGCTCACAAACCATCGTATCTAACGTAAGTATACAACAGGGGTTTGGTCTTCTAGGGTATAATATTTTGGAAATTCTTCATGGTCTACAATTTCTTCGGGTCTTCACAGTCTTCAACTCGTGTAGCTTCAACTCTTCTAATGCATGGTGAAATCTTCTTTACTTTGAAGTGCCCATCAGTTGTTTCGATATCTTGTCTTTCTCAAAGTGGTCTCAGTTGATACTTAGTGTGGTCAAAGGGGAACGGGTATTTTCTAACTCTTTGAGGTAAGAGAGATCATTTGATAAAGCTCAAATAATATGAGAAGTAAAGGGTCTTTTGAAAACAAGGTTTTTCGAGAAATCATTTCCTAAGGGCTTTCCAGTTTTCTAGGGGTCACGTCCTACAGTCAACATGTGCTCTGATACCATCTCTGTAGCGACCTGACTCAAAATAAGTCAAGCCTCTGTGTGTTCTATGCCATCCCTGGATCAGTATGCTGGCAAACACAGTACATCAATGTATATATCAAAGTGCAATCACATGTAATTAACATAAAACTGATATATACCTTAAAATCTCAGCGGAAGAGATCAATGGGAGTGGAGTCCCAATAACACCAATGGCAGGTTGAGTGTGGACCGTAACCCTGAATCGTACTCCTACTCGTCGTGGAAGAGTATCTGCAACATGAGACGTTGCAGCCGTGTAGGTCAGTACATTGAATGTACTGGCAAGATCACCATAGCAGAACAGAAGATAAAATCTATTCTATATGCAAAAGGCTTTGTGGCTCTGTGTCTGAGTTTTTGCGTAAAAGCTGATTTTGTTTTCCTACCACAATGGAATGTCAGGAGTTTCACTATAGAGTTACCTATCATGACATGGTTCCGCAAATCGATGTCCAAAATGCCCACAAGTATCATAAGTTGCCCACAATTAATTATCATTCTAGTGTTGAGAGTTCAGATATAGATCCAAGTCTAGAAGCTCAATTTGTCCGTAACCGGGGACATGGCTAATCGATTAGATTTAACTCTGCAGAGTGTTGTGTACTTTACCCACAAGATTCGTTCCCTCCTGGTAAGTCCTCGCAGTGCATGGTGTTTGAGAACAGGATGAACGAAACATGGTCTTTCAGAGTGTTTCCCTAACTACCAACAGTGCCCATCCAATCCTAACGTCAACTACATCTCGTAGCACTGCCTAGCCAGAGTCACAACAAACATAAACCAAGTAAGAGCCCATAATGACCTGTGGCTACACAAGTAAGCTTCCGGGCATGAAGTATTCATCCGTCTCTTTGAGTCTGGGTGAGGCTTTCCGCGTGAATACTGGCACTTCCCCAGCAACACCTAGGCTAACCACTGGCTTCCCCAGGGTGCCGTTCCAACCATCCTTCACCCAGTAATGTGTATTGAAAACTTGTTTCTCGAGTCTCGAAGTCTTGATGTCTTGAAGATACAGGACTTGAAGATGCCTTCCTGAAGTTGTCGTCTTGACATAGAGTCCTCCTTCTCACACCACTCACGATCACTCATACCAGACCCCGTCTACTTTAGCATAGCATTGAAATAACTAATGTTCTCGGGGCTTTGGTAACAAGTGGTGGGTTCCTACCTCATGCATTCTACTCAACTACAAGAATTTCAATAACACTATTGGAGGATTTGTTGAATGATGTCACTACATGTAATAAAACATAGGTATGAAATGGATGGTCAAAGTGAACTTGCATGTACCGTTGATGAAGAATAAAATCACTCTCAGAAGTAACTTGATAGACTTTTCTTCATTCTCCGATAAAAATCTATATAATCAAACATTGCATTCTTATAAGCAATCGTACTAGTAGTCAAATACTAACAATCAAAAAGGCAACACAAAACCAAAAGCAACATGGTTGTGATGAAGGAAATACTTAGGACAAAACTCAAAATAACAAAACTACATCAACACAACTAAGGTGGTGATGAAGGAAATACTTAAGACAAAACTCAAAGTAACCAAACTACATCACCACAACTAAGGTTGTGATGAAGGAAATACTTAAGACAAAACTCAAAATAACAAAACTTCATCAACACAACCAAGGGTTGGTTTTCTCTACAAATGATCCTATTTTCAGAAGTAACTAAACAAAAACAAAGTAAAATATAACAAAAGTATTTTAGTAAATATTTTATTAGCAAAAAGAATTACTTTTGAAGAACAACTAATAATTAAGAAAACAATACTCTAACAACTTAAGTTCTTGTCTACTAGAACATATCAACAGAAAATACCAAGTTAATAAATGAAAAACAAGTTTTTAAAACAAATAGAAAGTATTTTCTCATAAGTCTTTATTTTGCAAAAAGAACTAATTGAAAAGCTTTTATAAAGATTCTTATGTTGATATAAAACAAGGTCATCCTTGGCTTAAACCACAAACAATCTCAACTATAATACAAATTGTTTCTGGTCTAAACTTAGATTGACAGAACATAAAAATTATAAAACAATTTGTGGAAACTATTTTCAAATAGTGGATCAAACTAGCAATGAAAATCCAATTGCAAGTTATAATTGAACAAGAATTGATTTTCATGCAACCAACTAATAAAATATTATTTGTTTTGAAGGGCTACTATTGTCAAACAGAAAACTTTATAAAATCCATCACTAATATAAAAGAAAAATAATTTAATATAATTTAAAACAAAAGGGAATATAAATAAACCTAATAGAACTAAACAAAATCTGTTTTGCTTGAAAAGACTACTATAAAATATTCTAAAAATTTCCAAACTCTACCTACTTATAACTAAGGTCACTAGTGGCAAGTAGCTAACAGAATTAACTCAAAATATATTTTTAAACTCAAGATATTCAGAAAATAAGATTTGAAAAAATATGTTTGAATTCATATTTAAACTATTCAAATATGGTCAAACTTGATATCTACAGAAACTAGAACAAATTTGTGACACACTGCAAAAAGAATCAATCAAAAATTCTAAATATCCTAAAAGATATAATAAAAATAAAAACAGAACCTAATCTGTTTTCTAAAACAAAAACAGAAAAAGGAAAAACTAAACTAACGGACAGGGGGTGACGTGGCAGGTTCTGATAGGCTACGGAGGGGTGCGTGCTAGACTGAAACGAGCGGATGAGCAAAATTTAGAGAAAAACGTTTCGGCTAAAAGTAACTAAAAGAAAACCAACCGGTTCATTTAAATTAAACCGAAGGGGTACACTCCTTCTAATCTATGTTGTTGGAATAAAATCTAACGGAGGGGAGAAGCTCACCGAGGTGGAGGTCAACTCCGGCAAGGTTCTGGCGATGCAGGGGCTTGGGGTGCACGTGGAGGTGGCTCCGGTAGTCGGGGACAGCGTCCGAGGGTCCTGTCGACGGCGGCGGACCTCCGGCGTCTGTTGGTGGCGTCGGAGAGGCGAGGGGGCGACGGAGGCGACGAGCAGGTGCTCTGGGAGTTTCGGTGGGGATGCAGAACTCCGGCGAGCTCGTGCGGGATGGTTTTGGCGAGAGCAGAGGGGGTTTCCGGGTGGAATGGAGCGCGGAGGGAGGCCGGGGTATTTATAGGGTCGCGGTTGGTCGAGAGAAGGCAGGTGGAGGCAAAACCGTCGCGGGAGGGATCTTCGGCGAGGTCAGGGGCGCGATGGAGGGGACGACCGCGATGATGACGCTGTCGGATGGTGGGTCCCGCGGTCAGAGAGAGAGAGAGGGCGCGGTTAGCGGTGGCCAGTGCGGAGGGGTTTCGGGAGGAGATTATGGGCAGGTGGGCCGGTGGGCTTTAACACACGTTTAATAGTTTCCTTTTATTAATTTATAGAGCAATAAAATATCATTAAGGCATTCAAAACCTGTCCAAAAATAAAGTTTTATATACCAAAATGATCAAGGAAATAAATGCCATTTAATGAACATTTTTCCACGGACAAATTAAATACTTTAAAAAAATTATTTTCACAAAATGCCTAAATGGCTTTATTTATTTTTGCAAATAATTTTTTTAAATAACCCCTTGGGTTTTATGGTTCAAATACTTCACAAAATTACCCCTGGTTTGGAGTGTCATATTTCTCCTCTCAAAAACTTGTCAAGGGGTTTGAATGCTTACAAATTTCAAATAGGAAAATCAAATATGGAAGTGATCTCCATATCAGAAATTTTCAAATTCACTTTTCAAATCTCTTTTATATTGAAGAACTCACGTCATCTTCTCTCACTGGTATGAAATGTAGGAATTTGAATTCAAATACAAAGGGGAAAGTCATTTTATTCCCTCTCATTCAAAAGTTTTCAAAAGTTTCAAAATTTGACTCAATTTCAATCACTCAAGCAAACAAGCATTCCTTTTAATATTTATTATAACATTCCAATGTTTGGGATGTTACATGAAAAGAACTGGCTAGCTTATTATATGGAGCTTATTTTCATATGAGCTTATTTGGAGCTTATTTTCACAGGAGCTTATTTCCACAGGAGGGCTCAAAAGAACTAGCCCTAACTTGGTGACACCGATGTGTTAATCTCGGTGGTACCGAAGTGACCAAAAGGTGGCAACTTTTGAATCTCGGAGGGACCGATATACAATTCTCGGTTGCACCGATAAGGTGACCAACGGTCAGATTTCCAATCTCGTTGACGCCGATACAACATTCTCGGCTGAACCAAAAATGTGAATTTGCGTAACAGAAAGTTGGCAACCTAAACTCGGTGGTACCGGTATTAAATCGGTTGCACTGAAGTGGCTAGGGTTTGGCAGAGTCTGGCTAGGTACTGGAATCGGTGGCACCGAAGTGGGATAGTTGGTTGAACCAATTTTGAGTGTTGGGTATAGAACAGACTTTGGTGGGAGAGTTTTGTGGATGTTTTTGGCAACTATCACTTGTGCACGTTTGAGCATATTGTTCACCAACAAAACCTTACCCCCTTTTAATAGTATTGACTTTCCTATGGACTCAAAGTGATTTCTCACAAATATAAAATGTAGAGTCCTCTTGCTTGAAGCTTGGCCAACCTATTTCCTTGCATCTTGGGGTTTCTCCACAATCTCCTTTATGCCAATCCTCTCATTGAACATTTCCTGAAATATACTTAGTGGAAACATTAGTTCAATGACTTATATGTTGTTATTAATTACCAAAACCACCAAGGGAGCAAATGTGCTTTCAATCTCCCCCTTTTTGGTAATTGATGACAACATATAGATCAAAGCTTCGACATATGATAAAATCAATGAGATTAATCGTCGCTCTGAGAGGTATGTGATAAGCAAGAGCTCCCCCTAAATTTGTGCATTATTTTTAACTTGCGTTTGAATGCAAATGCACAATCGATTACGTATATGGGGTACTTCTTCCATGTCACATACAACTTGGTGGTGTGCGAGAATAATTAGATGAATAACATGGCACAACACACATAAGTAAGGGTGAATGATCATCTCATGAGCATTAAGATGATAGGAAATAGTAGCCTCACCCATAACATAGTAGCATAATACAAACACAAAAGTATCTCACATCAAATCAAAAGAACCAAATGTTTTTGAAAGCAAGTAAAAAAGACAAATCTCTCTCTCGCTCGAAGCCTATAGATCTATATACACTTCTACCCCTTTGGCAACAAGTTACCAAAAAGTTCAAAGGCATACATCTAAGCGTTCTTGGGCGCATCTCCTCCGGTTGTTGATGAAGGAGTCGAGATGATGGCATCGGTGAAGATCTCTGCAGATGTCATAGATGGAGCTGGAGTGGTCACTGATGGAGCTGATGTTGATGGAGCTGATGGAGCTGTTGGAGCTGGCACTGTGGCTGATCTGGCCTGAGTAGTGAACTGAGTGCTTGTCCCTAGAGGTGATTCCTCCTCTTCATCATCATCATCTGAAGTAGAAGAGACCCGAGGGATTTTCGCGGAGTCAACTTCATGCTGAAGTTCTGTGACTATCTTCGTCAGCCCGTCCACTTTATCAGTAAGGGACTTGATTCTGGTCTCAAAGATCCTTACAAGACTGTTTTGGTTATCCAGAATCCCCTTAATGTCCTTTTGCATGCTCTGAATAGATGATATCAGCAAATCCTTTTGCTCGCTCCTGGATCGAGGGGCTTGAGCACTAGTGGCTCTCACTGTCTCTGCTACTTCCTGAGCTGCAGCAGAAGTGGGATGATCAGCTTCCATCACCACGACGTTGTCCTCTAGATCTAGCTGTACGGGGAAATGTGGGTGATCCAGGGCAAATATGTGCTTCTCCAGTCTTGAGTTTATGAGCATCTGGATGTAGGGTGCATAACAGCATGAGCGCTTCTGATCAGCAGCAACCCTCTTGATTGTCTCTACAATCAATTCCATGACTCTAATCCTGGTGTGAGTGTCAAGATGGATCAACAGGTTGATAGAGTGGCCTCGGATCATCTTGTCATCTCCGAACTTGGGCATCAGGGTATGCCTCAGAATGGTGTTGATAGTGCGTAGGCCAGCCTGGAGAAAGTAAATGGACCCTAGCTGGTGAGACTTCACTTTGTCAGTAGGGATCTCCTTATACATGTTGGCATAGCATTGTGACTAGCCTTGGATTCTGAGTAGACATCCAGGTCACCATCCTGTGTTTCAAGAACTCCTAAGATCTCTGCCCATTCCTCAACAGTTGATTCATATCGGGCACCTTCAGTCATCCACGCAATTCTACCATCTCTGTAGAAGTGTGCAGTGGAGTAGAACTGTATGATCATCTCGTCATTCCATGCTGTGAATTCTCTGCCTATGAATTCATCAAGACCAATGCAATGGAAGTTGCCCTAGACACTTGGAAAGTAGTCCTCATTCTCCTTGATGTACTTTCAATCAACGTATCGCATATCGCTGACAGCTGGACTCTTGTCAAAGAGCACAGTCTTATAGAAGTCCTGCTGCTCCTTGGTATAGAACCTGTAGTCCACAGCTGTTTTCTATCAATGTTCAAGTTTATGAATGCCATGATTGATCTATTAGATAGATTCCATTTGAATGAATACATTTAGAAACCCTATGTGCTCCCCATTGGTGAATTGCATCCCACACACGAATAGGAAATTAACATGCTTGGTAACCTAAGAGTTGTCAATCTTATTGTTAGAGGTTTACCAAGATTCGTGCTTTCTCAAATGAAGAACTTTGCATGTGCCTATAAGGTATGGACTGATTTGCAAACTTTAGAGACTACATGTACGGAGGAAAAGAGTGGATTCTTGATAGTGGATGTACGGATCATATGACTAGTGATAGAGACATGTTCCAAGAGATCACGCCTAATCAAGGTCCGCGAAGGTACGTGACCTTTGGAGACAACTCTAAGGGTAAGGTACTTGGCCTTGGTAAGGTGGCCATATCTCATGATAGCTCTATTAAAAATTTCATGCTTGTTGAATCCCTTGGCTACAATCGTCTTTCCGTTTCTAGACTTGCCGACTTTGGTTTCAATGTTTTATTTACTGAAGTCGATTCCTGAGTGTTTCGCCAAGATAATCATAAAATAGTCTTTACCAGTTTCCATAGAGGTAATCTTTACATTGTTGACTTCACTAAAAGATCCAAGCCTCGCACTTGTTTAATTGAAAAATCTTCTAAAGGTTGGCTTTGGCATAGAACACTTGAACATGTAGGCATGTGAAATCTAGATAAGCTAATCAAAGGTGATCATATACTTGGAGTTTGAGATGTTATCATTGACAAAGATAGACTTTGTAGAGCTTGTCAAGCTGGTAAGCAAGTGGTGGAAGTCATGCGTTAAGAATATCATGACTACTAGGAGACCACTCGAGTTACTTCACATGGATCTTTTTGGTCCCAATGCTTACAAGAGTCTCGGTGGAAATTCCTATGGTCTAGTTATAGTTGATGATTTTTCTAGATTTACGTGCGTATTCTTTCTTGATGATAAGTCGCAGGTTCAAAAGATCTTCAAGAACTTCGCTCGCAAAGCGCAAAATCAGTTTGAAGTGAAGATCAAGAAGGTTCGGAGCGATAACGGATCGGAGTTCAAGAACACCCATGTGGATACCTTTCTTGGCAAAGAAGGTGTCTCACACGAGTTCACGGCTACGTACACACCTCAACAAAATGGATTTGTTGAGAGGAAGAATCGTACGCTTATTGAGATGGCAAGAACGATGCTTGACGAATACAAGACGCCAAGACACTTTTGGGCAGAAGCCGTTGAAACAGCATGGCATGCCACAAACCGACTTTACTTGCACAAGCTTCTCGGTAAAATGGCATAAGAGCTACTCACCGGTAACAAACCCCAAGTCGGATACTTTCGGGTATTTGGCTCAAAGTGCTACATTATTGATAAGCATCGTCGTACTAAATTTGCTCCTAAATCTCATGAAGGATTTCTACTTGGTTACGGATCAAACTCTCACACTTACCGTGTCTACAATAACTTCACTCGAAAAGTTGAAGAAACGATAGATGTGAAGTTTGATGAATCTAATGGTTCGCAAGTCGAACAATTGCCAAATGATGTAGGTGATAAGGATCCTTCGGAAGCCATTCTAGATCTACCCATCGGCAAGATTCGTCCCATGGAGGTGAAGGAGAGTAGTTCATCAACTCAAGTGGAAGCCCCTACCTCACGTCAAGGTGAACCTCAACACGACATGGAGGCATCCACAAGCGGTACACGACAAGATGATGAAGAGGAGGAAGTGCATCATGAAGATCCACCACAACCGCCTTCACCACCACCTCAAGTGAACGACACCTCCAACAACAACGAATATGAACGATATGATGATGAAGAATAAGAAGCTCCTCCATCCAACAATCGGAAGTTGACCCTTGTTCGAGCTCACTTGACCAAGAACCATCCCCTAAACCAAATCTTTGGTGATATACAAACAGGGAGAATCACTCACTCTAAAACCAGTCTAGCTAACTTCTATGAGCATTATTCTTTCATCTCTAGCATTGAGACTTTAAAGGTAGAACAAGCTCTTGAAGATGCGGATTGGGTGAATGCAATGCATGAAGAGCTACACAACTTTGAGAGGAACGAAGTGTGGACACTCATGGAGAAACCCAAAGATGAGCACAACATCATCAGAACCAAATGGGTATTTCGGAACAAACAAGACGAATATGGTCAAGTCGTACGCAACAAGGCTCGTCTCGTAGCCCAAGGATATATGCAAGTCGAAGGTATGGACTATGGTGAGACCTATGCCCCTGTTACTAGACTTGAAGCTATTCGTATTCTTCTTGCTTATGCTAATCACCATGATATCACACTTTACCAAATGGACATCAAAAGTGCCTTTTTAAATGGTGAAATAGAGGAAGAAGTCTATGTTAAGCAACCACCTGGTTTTGTGAATCCTAAGAAACCTAATGATGTTTACAAGCTTCGCAAATCTCTTTATGGTCTTAAGCAAGCCCCTCGTGCTTGGTATAAATGCTTAATGTCACAACCCTAGCAAGTGTCGAGGCTAGCATTGTGTTTGCATCAACATCATCATCATTGCATCAATATGAAATGGGGAGAAAGAAAGAAACCCTAGGCATTTTATGAATTAAAGGAATTCCAAACAAATGAAATTTCAACAAATCCAAAATGCCCATCAAAAATGTTCCCTATGTCTGATAATTAAGGGCATGGATATACCAGGGACCATTCCAATTATATGAACATTTGAAATATTTAAATTATTGAATTAAGTCTCTGAAAATGACAAATAAAAATATTATCATTATCACTGCTTTCAAAATAATCTGAAACTTTTGACACAAGTTTGAAATATTCAAACTTGAAGTTATAAAAAGTTTTAGAATTATTGAAGGGGTATTTGGACCTGCAAAGAAAATCAAACAAATGCTAGAAAACAGAAAAACAGAAAATAAAAATAAAAGGGAGAGGCTTACCTGGTCGAGGAAGGCCCAGCCCAGCCCATAGGGGTGGAAGGGTCATCTTCCACCTCGCGCCAGTAGGCGTCGAGGTGGCGACCGAGCCGTCGCCGGCCTCCACCTCCTGCTTCCACGCAGCAGGCTGCGTCCCTGCCTCCCCCGCGCCTGGAAGACGCGCGAGCCCTCTCCCCCGAGCTCATTCTCCCCCTTCCTCTCTCCTTTGCTCTCTCTCCCAATCCCCTACCGAAGGCCGCCGTCGTCGAACGTCGATTCGTCACCGTCGTTGCCTCCCCGAGCCCGCTGACCAGCTCCCTGGATCCGCAGTGAGCCCCTCTTCCTCCCCCCTGAGTTCTCCCTCTCTCTAGTGTCCCCTAGCTAGCTGCGTTGCCGGACCCGACAACCTCCCGCCGCCGTCGATGGTCGCCGCCGTGCATAGAGCCCTCCAAGCTCACGTGCGCGTGCATGGTTGAACTCATGGAGTTCCCAAGAGCCCGTAGAGACCATCGTAGCATCGCCCCGTGCCCTGTGTCACATTTGTGTCCGAGCTCGAGCTCCGGCCGCCGCTACGAGCTCGTTTCCGGCGAGCTCCGGCGACCCCATGACCTCCCATGGCCCCAGATGGATGCGGTCGTGCACGGGCTGCACGCCGGTGGTCTCAACGCGCCAAATAACCCCCTGTAGGAGAAACCCGATGGACGCCGCCGTCCCTGATGGTCACCGGTGTCGAACCGCCGGCCAACTCCGGCGAGTTGACCTCAGGTGGGCCCTGGCTTGACTCTCTTAGTCAATGACAGGTGGGGCCCCGGCCCTGATTAGTTTAGGATAATTTGTAATTAGTTTAGTTATTAATTAGGTTAATGTGTCACTGACAGGTGGGCCTAGTTAGTTAATTAAAATAGAATTAGTTTTAATTAGTTAGTTAAGTTAACCAGTCACTGACATGTGGACCCCACATGTCAGGTTTGACTCTGGGCCGAGTCAGCTGACCAGCTGATGTCATCATGATGTCATGCTGACACAATAACTCAATTTCCTTAATAAAAATAAATTAGGAAATTCCAGAAATTATGTAAACGTTTGAAAAATCATATAAAATAATCTGTAAGTCAGATGAAAATAATTTATATATGAAAATTGATCAGAAAAATCCAATGAATCCAATGGTGCTATTCTCATGCATGTTAGAGCAATCTAAATAGGTGAACATGGACATTTTAGCATTAGGTCAATATATAGAATTTGAAATGAGAACAACTTTGAACCTATATTCAAACACATTTCAAATTGACATGACCAGTAGTTACATTAGCTCATCCATGCACATCATTATGCCATGATAATGCATCAAATTGTTGCATCTGCTGGTATTGAATGTTTTTATCTGCGTTGCGGTAGGCCCTAATCCCGAGGATACTACTCCGTACCCTGCGTTGCGGTAGATGATCCTATTCTTATGCATGACCTGATCTTGTCACAGTAATAGCTAAACCTTGCAACCTAGCATACCTGGTAGATGCTTGTGCCATGATGTGCTTAGCTTACTTTGCCTGCTATGCTTGCTATGCTTAGAGTTGTGTCAAGTCGGATTCATCTGGGTGATGAACTGAGTGAAACAGTGTTGTCCGATGTGATGAGCTTATAATGAATATGATTTGGTAAAGGTAGCGATGAGAGGCTATGTAGGAGTACATAGTGGGTTGTCTCATTGGGACCGTTCTTAGGAACTGGGTTCCGTGTTTGTGATCCAAGACTAGATACTACCACACGTTGGGATACTTAACTGACCCTCTCGACTCATCAGTCACTTAGTCTTTGGTCCAGGTATTGCAAGTAGTTTCTGGTGTTTATAGCATGTTGGAGGCCATGCGTAGCGCTAACCCTCGGGGTGGGTTATGACGCGGTAGGTAGTGGCACGGTGTACCAAGGGTCACCCGAATGGTGGGCTTGGGAACTCTGTGCACATCGTTTGGGACCGTAGCGGAAACTTCGGCCGGACTTCCGTGCGGGTCAGTCTCAAATAGGCGGTAGCCTGGACTAGAGGTCTTATGTGAATGACGGTCGTGGCCGACTCCCTCGCTGGGCATCCGCTTGAAGGTTGCCGAGGTGCATGGTTTTATAAGCACACAGCGATAAGTGGCGAGAGCGTGTGTGAAGAAGTACACCCCTACAGGGTTATGAAACTATTCGAATAGCCGCGTCCTCGGATATGGACTACTTGGAGAACTTATGCTATTCATAGATAATCAAATGGATACTTCTAAAAATCTCAAGACAAGTGTGAGTACCGTGAAGGACACTCTTCCGGAAGGGGAAGGTGAATCCATGGTAGTGTATTGTGATGGAGGTAGTGGACTCGTGTGCGATAACTAAAATGGTAACAAGGAGTTAAAATTGAGTAGTGTAGGTTAGCCATGAGTCAAAGATGGCTTTCTGCATAAACTCCACCACCCCCTTGTTGACACATGAGCATAAATAGACTAGGTCTGTTTTAAAGACTTGTTGAGTACGATTGTACTCATCCTTGCTTAATTAATGTTGCAGAAGAGAACCAGGACCCATCAAGTGGGTTCTATCTAGACGTTGACAATGCCGAATAGCTGGTGTCCCAGCTACGATCTTGCCCGTGTGGTGGGCTGTAGATAGTCAGGCCATGTGCCTCTTTTATATTTTGCCGTATGTACTCGGACAACTTAAGTTTCTGCTGGTTTGTATGACTATGTTTGTATGACTTGAGTGTCGGGTCATGTGACCCCTATCTGTAAGAACATATTATGCAAGGCTCGTCTGAGCCTCTTAAATAAAAGTTATGTTGTTGTATGGTTATGTTGTGGTGCCATAGTTGTATCTATGCATATCGGGCATGTCGTGCGTACGTGTGACGTGCAACGGTATGTATGGGATCCGACACCTAGTCGTGTGCCTTCAGTAGTACTCTTTACGGGAAACTGCCTCTGTGCTTCCACCGAGCCATGGTAGCTTGCTACTGCTCCGGACACATTGATTGACCGGCATGTATCCTTCTTTGCTGCTGTGTCTGTCCCTTCGGGGAAATGTCTCGCAGTGTAATGGAGTCCCTGTAGCCTATTACGACTCGTCTACGTGCAGTGATGACATTCGTGTCTCGCGACGTAATGGAGTCCTTGTAACTTGCTATGACTCGTCTACACACGCTTGAGGCCGACACCTGCATTGCTGGGTTATGTATGCCTGTTTCCGTACGGATGTGCCACTTGTGTTCTACGACTAGTTATGTCGGCCCGGGTTCTTTGTTGTGTGATTGCCAGCGACATGTTCACATACGTGAGCCAAAAGACGCAAACGGTCCCGGCAAAGGTAAGGTGGCAGCCGTGGAGTACCATGCGTGAGGCCGCAAAATGATGTGGCTTGTTACAGTATGGAATCATATGACTTAGGATCGGGGTCCCGACAGCGCTGGTATCAGAGCCTGACTGACTGTAGGACTACCAAGCCAAACCAGTCGAAGTTGAGTCTAGAAACACTATAGATAAGTAGGGGAATTGATTGTGGAAGGGAACGTAAGGCTCTTTTTACTCCTCTTCCCAAGTTATTCTATGCTGGGTCATTCTCATCTTTTCTACGGGGATAGGAACTAGGATTCTCATCTATTGCTTAGGATGACGAGTTACTAGCCATGGACCAATAGCTAGCTTGCTTGTGAATAAGTTCAGTTATTTTAGTGTTGTTGGTGTGACAAACAGATGGAGAAGAGATTGAGTCTAGATAGTCGAGTGGTTATGCCTTTCCAATCTCTTTTCAATTGTCTCAAAAATTTTGTTGAGCAATTACAGCCGTTATGCTGTCCAATTTCTGTTAGGATCTCTAATGTCTTTGCATCATTCTCTGTTTCAGATGCCCTCTCGTCCTTTCCGTCAGGTGGTCCGTCTGACCAGGTGCATCGATGTGCCGGGTCACACGGCCATGTTGGTTAGAGTGATGATGGAGGCTGGATATCGCTGGTACCCAGAGTACACAGTGGAGGAGCAGTATCGAGATTTCAACCAGAGTCAGTATTTGTGTACCGTTAGGATATATCCTTCATATCCTGGAGCTGCAGAGCCGCTTCACTGGACTCATGGATTGGGAGTTACCATAGATATGGCAGTTCAGGAAGCCGCTTACACTATGCTGACTATTATGAGGTTTCACCATGGTCTGCTTCAGAACACGGAGTTCTGCTATGTTCCTGCTTCCATGGGAGGAGAGGATTGATATCCCAGTGCAGCCTACTCTGATCATTCTCATGAAGACCCTAGACTGCAGGTGACTGCTCAAATGTTGGAGAACAGGGATCGTGATGCACGTGCCCTTCGCATGGATCTCTATGCTACCCGTGCCCATCTTTGGACAGCCTTGACACAGTTGGCACCTATCGTGCAGACAGGTTATGGAGATATGGAGATGCTGACTCCATCGCGGACTCATTTGCCAGCACACGTAGACTGGCCTGATGTTGGAGGCATCACCCCTCTTCGAGGACCGCTATTGCCGCCGACAAGGGGACCAAGGCCACACCCGTGTCTTTTGGTTTCCAGGGATCCCAGGCTAGAGTGTTTCCAGATCCTCAGGTTCAGCTCCCGGGTCACAGGGGTAACCTGTACGAGGCATTCTACGGTGACGTTTGAGTGCATGGATGTTAGATCTAGTATGGTAGTAGACGTATCGCCACAGTCCTGTGTGTCTTGTGGGATATGATCAAGGTCGAGAGTTGAGTTCCGGAGGTGTAGATAGATAATGTATAGGATGCTCGAAATGCCTCCGATGAGTTGTGTTATCTCTCCGTAGTTGTTTATAGCTTGGGTTTGTACTGAATTAAGCCATGGTGTGTATGAAACCTAATGTTCATATGGTAGTTGCTTTACCATGTTGATTGGTGTTTATCTTACATGCCATGTTGATCAGTGCATTCCTTAATTCATGTCCTAGAGTTGTTGTTCTCCGTGTCTAAGTTATGGATTGTTTTCCTCGGGATGGTGTCAACCAGGAACAACCCCGTGCATGCTCATGAGCAAGGCGAGAGTAGCCACCCAAGGCAAGAAGAGCTGCCACGAGCACCATCTCCAGCGGAGGTGATGCTAGAAGCTGAAAGGAATAAGAGGGAGACCAATAGGCTGTTGGAGAGGATTGAACAGAACACCACTCGTGCTCCCCGCAATGATCACCATGATGGAGTGTCACTTGGTGACTTCATTAAACTGTGTCCGCCTAAGTACCATCACTCGATCGATCCCCTCGATGCGGATGATTGGCTGACCAGTATGTCACGCAAGATTCGAGCTGCAAATGTTTTAGAGGCCAACAAGGTGACCTTTGCGACATACTTTCTGGAGGGACCTGACAACCTGTGGTGGGAAAGCTATGAGGCTATGCGTCCCCAGGGACCTGCACCAACCTGGGCAGAGTTTAGCGCCGCATTTCGTCTCCATCACATCCCGGAAGGGCTGATGGACCGCAAGAGAGAGGAATTCTGTGCCTTCACACAGGGCAGATTGTCAGTGGATGCATACAGTCGCGAGTTTGGTAATCTTGCTCGCTATGCTCCATAGGAAGTCTCAACTGATGCCAAGAAGCAGGCTAGGTTCCGCAAGGGACTTAATGCTGAGCTTCGTCGAGATCTTCGCTTGCATGAGTGCACCACCTTCCAGGCTCTTGTCAATAAGGCCATCAATGATGAGTCCGGACAAACTGACTACGACTCTACGAGGAAGCATAACCGTGACTTCAACCCTGCATCGGGTTCAGGACCCAACAAGCGCCGAATATGGGTACCCAATGCAGCTATGCCGGCAAGGTACACTGCGAGGCCATCCTTCCAGGCACCTCGTCTAGTTCAGTCCAACCCTCCACCCAGACCATTTGGAGGACCGCCTACAAATGTTGTACCTCATGCTACAGTGGTATGCTACAAGTGTGGAGAACCGGGACACTATTCTCGTGATTGTCCCCAGAACAATGCTAAGCCCGCTGGACGCGGAAAACCAGGGAAAGCTTTCTATGTGAAGCCAGCTCCTAACCGTGGGCGAGTTAATTATGTGTCTGCTGAAGAAGCTCTTGAAGACCCTGATGTCATTCTAGGTACGCTTCTTGTTAATAGCCATCCAGCATCTGTTCTATTTGACACTGGAGCATCTCATTCATTCATCTCAGCAGGTTATGCACAGCTGCATAATATGTCTTTCTGTGACATGCCCACTCCTTTAGTAGTTCAGACTCCTGGATCAAAATGGCAAACTTCTAGAGTGAGCCATGACAATGAAATTCTGGTGGATAGACTAGTATTCCTAGCATCCTTGATAGCTCTTAAGTCTTCGGACATCAATATCATTCTAGGTATGGATTGGATGAAAGCCCACTATGCCAAGATTGATACTCATTCTAGGAATGTTCAACTTACACATCCCTCGGGTGAGATAGTTAATGTCTCTACTCAAACAACCAAGCGCCAACTCTATTCCCTAAATGCTAGCCCTCTCCCCGAGCTAGAAGATATTCTGGTAGTCCGTGATTTTCCGGATGTCTTTCTAGAAGAACTGCCAGGTATTCCACCTGTCAAAGATGTTGAGTTCGTGATAGAACTTATTCCAGGGACAGTCCCAATAGCCAGAAGACCCTATAAGATGGCACCCTTAGAACTAGCCGAACTAAAAACCCAACTCGATGAAGATTTGAAGAAAGGTTTCATTCGTCCTAGTTCTTCTCCTTGGGCTTGCCCCGTCCTCTTCGTCAAGAAGAAGGATGGATCGGATCGGATGGTTGTGGATTACCGACCAGTGAACTTGGTCACTATCAAAAACAAGTATCCGCTCCCCAGGATCAACGATTTGTACGATCAACTCGCTGGATCCTCCATCTTTTCCAAAATGGATCTGAGGTTGGGATACCATCAAATCAGAATTAGAAACGGGGACATTCCAAAAACGGCTTTTGTCACTCGTTATGGCCAATACGAGTACACCGTCATGTCCTTTGGTTTAACCAATGCCCCAGCTACCTTCTCTCGTCTGATGAATTCGATCTTCATGGAGTATTTGGATAAATTCGTCGTGGTTTACCTCGATGATATACTCATCTACTCGAAGAACGAACAAGAACATGCCGAGCATCTAAGGCTGGTGCTGATGAAACTTCGGGAGCATCGCCTATATGCCAAATTCTCCAAGTGTGAATTCTGGTTGCCGAAAGTGACCTACCTGGGCCACGTGATCTCTGGCAAAGGTATTGCCATCAATCCTGAGAGAGTTCAGGCCGTCCTTGATTGGACTCAACCTGAGTCGGTTAAGCAAGTTCGGAGTTTCCTTGGCTTAGCGAGCTATTGTCGCCGCTTTGTTGAGAATTTCTCCAAGGTTGCGAAACCTCTGACTGAACTCCTCAAGAAAGATAAAAAGTTCGAGTGGACCCCACAATGTGAGCATAGTTTTCAGGAGTTGAAAAG
This sequence comes from Hordeum marinum, assembly GCA_022496015.1. Lineage (NCBI taxonomy): Eukaryota > Viridiplantae > Streptophyta > Magnoliopsida > Poales > Poaceae > Hordeum > Hordeum marinum. The sequence continues at coordinate 464,446,910 of CM039674.1, forward strand.
ACGACTGACCTCTGCTCCCGTTCTGGTGCCACCAGATTTTTCTAAGGACTTTATTATCTACTGCGACGCCTCACGACAAGGATTAGGTTGCATTCTTATGCAAGATCGTCATGTGATTGCATACGCATCTCGACAGTTGCGATCACATGAGGATAATTATCCAACACATGATCCTGAACTTGCAGTTGTAGTCTATGCACTAAAGACATGGCGACATTACCTCCTGGGTAATCGTTGCGAGATATTCACCGATCACCAAAGTCTGAAATATATCTTCACCCAGCCAGATTTGACTCTGAGGCAAAGACGCTGGGTAGAGTTGATTACAGATTACGATTTAGGGATAACTTACACCCCGGGGAAAGCCAATGTCAGGGCTGATGCACTAAGTCGTAAGTCTTATTGTAACAATCTGATGTTACAACAAGGTCAACCGTTTCTCTATGAGGAATTTCGGAAGTTAAACCTTCACATTGTTCCTCAAGGATTCCTATCCAACTTGCTGGCAAAACCTACTCTTAAGGATCGAATACTAGCTGTCCATAGATATGACAAAGGGATATCTCGGATTAAGGAAAATATCGTTAGCGGAAACGCTAAGGATTTCTCTAAGGATGATGGAGGTGTGGTGCTCTTTCAGAATCGGTTGGTGGTTCCCAAGAGCACCCGTCTAAGACAGCTGATTCTTAAGGAGGCTCATGATTCTCCTCTCACAATTCATCCGGGTAGTACCAAAATGTATCAGGACCTACGCCAGAGGTTCTGGTGGACTAGGATGAAGAGAGAAATTGCTCAGTATGTTGCTAATTGCGACGTTTGTCGTCGTGTGAAAGCAGAACATCAAAGGCTTGCTGGCACCCTTCAACCTTTAGCTATTCCTGAATGGAAATGGGATAAGGTCGGTATGGATTTCATCACCAGTTTTCCCAGGACCAAGAGAGGGAACAATGTTATATTCGTAGTCATTGATCGCCTCTCCAAAGCGGCTCATTTTCTTCCTGTTCGTGAAAGCATTACTGCTAGTCAGCTAGCGGAGTTATATGTTTCTCGAATAGTTTCTCTTCATGGTGTTCCTTTGGAGATTAACTCAGACCGCGGAAGTATCTTTACTTCTCGTTTTTGGGAAAGTTTCCAAACCGCTATGGGGACTCATCTATCCTTTAGCACTGCTTTCCACCCTCAGTCAAGTGGTCAAGTTGAGCGAGTCAATCAAATTCTCGAAGACATGCTCCGAGCTTGTGTTATATCCTTTGGTATGAATTGGGAGAAATGTCTTCCATTTGCCGAATTTTCTTATAACAATAGTTATCAATCAAGCTTAGGCAAAGCCCCTTTTGAAGTTCTCTATGGACGAAGATGTCGAACACCTCTTAACTGGTCAGAAACCGGAGAGAGGCAACTCTTTGGCCCGGACATGATCTAGGATGCAGAGGAGCAAGTTCGCATTATTCGTGAAAAGTTGAAAACAGCCCAATCCCATCAAAAGAGTCAATATGACCGTCATCATAAGTCTGTGACTTATGAAGTTGACGAGAAGGCTTACCTTCGGGTTACACCTCTGAAGGGTACCCATCGATTCAGTATCAAAGGCAAGTTGGCTCCTCGTTACATTGGACCTTTTCGCATTCTTGCTAAACGAGGAGAGGTTGCCTACCAATTGGAACTTCCTTCGCATCTTTCCAAAGTTCATGATGTCTTCCACGTCTCTCAACTCAGGCGTTTCTTTTCGGACCCTGTCCGAGAAGTGGATCACGAAACGCTTGATCTCCAAGATAACCTTTCATACCGAGAATACCCCGTTTGTATTCTCGACCAAGCTGAACGTACCACTCGGCGTCGGAACATCAAGTTTCTTAAGGTTCAGTGGTCGCACCATTCTGAATATGAAATGGGGAGAAAGAAAGAAACCCTAGGCATTTTATGAATTAAAGGAATTCCAAACAAATGAAATTTCAACAAATCCAAAATGCCCATCAAAAATGTTCCCTATGTCTGATAATTAAGGGCATGGATATACCAGGGACCATTCCAATTATTTGAACATTTGAAATATTTTAAATTATTGAATTAAGTCTCTGAAAATGACAAATAAAAATATTATCATTATCACTGCTTTCAAAATAATCTGAAAATTTTGACACAAGTTTGAAATATTCAAACTTGAAGTTATAAAAAGTTTTAGAATTATTGAAGGGGTATTTGGACCTGCAAAGAAAATCAAACAAATGTTAGAAAACAGAAAAACAGAAAATAAAAATAAAAGGGAGAGGCTTACCTGGTCGAGTGGAAGGCCCAGCCCAGCCCACAGGGGTGGAAGGGTCATCTTCCACCTCACGCCAGTAGGCGTCGAGGTGGCGACCGAGTCGTCGCCGGCCTCCACCTCCTGCTTCCACGCAGCAGGCTGCGTCCCTGCCTCCCCCGCGCCTGGAAGACGCGCGAGCCCTCTATCCTGAGCTCATTCTCCCCCTCCCTCTCTCCTTTGCTCTCTCTCCCGATCCCCTGCCGAAGGCCGCCGTCACCGGACGTTGATTCGTCGCCGTCGCTGCCTCCCCGAGCCCGCTGACCAGCTCCCTGGATCCGCAGTGAGCCCCTCTTCCTCCCCCCTGAGTTCTCCCTCTCTCTAGCGTCCCCTAGCTAGCTGCGTCGCCGGACCCGAGAACCTCCCGCCGTCGTCGATGGTCGCCGCCGTGCATAGAGCCCTCGAAGCTCACGTGCGCGTGCATGGTTGAACTCCTGGAGTTCCCAGGAGCCCGTAGAGACCATCGTAGCATCGCCCCGTGCCCTGTGTCACGTTTGCGTCCGAGCCCGAGCTCCGGCCGCCGCCACGAGCTCGTTTCCGGCGAGCTCCGGCGACCCCATGACCTCCCATGGCCCCAGATGGATGCGGTCGTGCACGGGCTGCACGCCGGTGGTCTCAGCGCGCCAAATAACCCCCTGTAGGAGAAACCCGATGGACGCTGCCGTCCCTGATGGTCACCGGCATCGAACCGCCGGCCAACTCCGGCGAGTTGACCTCAGGTGGGCCCTGGCTTGACTCTGTGAGTCAATGACAGGTGGGGCCCTGGCCCTGATTAGTTTAGGATAATTTGTAATTAGTTTAGTTATTAATTAGGTTAATGTGTCACTGACAGGTGGGCCCAGTTAGTTAATTAAAATAGAATTAGTTTTAATTAGTTAGTTAAGTTAACCAGTCACTGACATGTGGACCCCACATGTCAGGTTTGACTCTGGGCCGAGTCAGCTGACCAGCTGATGTCATCATGATGTCATGCTGACACAATAACTCAATTTCCTTAATAAAAATAAATCAGGAAATTCCAGAAATTATGTAAACCTTTGAAAAATCATATAAAATAATTTGTAAGTCAGATGAAAATAATTTATATATGAAAATTGATCAGAAAAATCCAATGAATCCAATGGTGATATTCTCATGCATGTTAGAGCAATCTAAATAGGTGAACATGGACATTTTAGCATTAGGTCAATATATAGAATTTGAAATGAGAACAACTTTGAACCTATATTCAAACACATTTCAAATTGACATGACCAGTAGTTACATTAGCTCATCCATGCACATCATTATGCCATGATCATGCATCATATTGTTGCATCTGCTTGTATTGAATGTTTTTATCTGCGTTGCGGTAGGCCCTAATCCCGAGGATACTACTCCGTACCCTGACGAAGGAGAGAACTCTTCCGCAACCCAGCAAGGCAAGCAACCTCATTGATCATTCCGATAACATCCCACTCTCTCACTCCTGCTCTCATTTATTGCATTAGGACAAACGATCACATGTTAGTTATACACGGTAGATGATCCTATTCTTATGCATGACCTGATCTTGTCATAGTAAATAGCTAAACCTTGCAACCTAGCATACCTGGTAGATGCTTGTGCCATGATGTGCTTAGCTTACTTTGCCTGCTATGCTTGCTATGCTTAGAGTTGTGTCAAGTCGGATTCATCTGGGTGATGAACTGAGTGAAACAGTGTTGTCCGATGTGATGAGCTTATAATGAATATGTTTTGGTAAAGGTAGAGATGAGAGGCTATGTAGGAGTACATAGTGGGTTGTCTCATTGGGACCGTTCTTAGGAACTGGGTTCCGTGTTTGTGATCCAAGACTAGATACTACCACACGTTGGGATACTTAACTGACCCTCTCGACTCATCAGTCGCTTAGTCTTTGGTCCAGGTATTGCAAGTAGTTTCTGGTGTTTATAGCATGCTGGAGGCCGTGCGTAGCGCTAACCCTCGGGGTGGGTTACGACGCGGTAGGCAGTGGCACGGTGTACCAAGGGTCACCCGAATGGTGGGCTTGGGAACTCTGCGCACATCGTTTGGGACCGTAGCGGAAACTTCGGCCGGACTTCCGTGCGGGTCAGTCTTAAATAGGCGGTAGCCTGGACTAGAGGTCTTATGTGAATGACGGTCGTGGCCGACTCCCTCGTTGGGCATCCGCTTGAAGGTTGCCGAGGTGCATGGTTTTATAAGCACACATCGATAAGTGGCGAGAGCATGTGTGAAGAAGTACACCCCTGCAGGGTTATGAAACTATTCGAATAGTCGCGTCCTCGGATATGGACTACTTGGAGAACTTATGCTGTTCATAGATAATCAAATGGATACTTCTAAAAATCTCAAGACAAGTGTGAGTACCGTGAAGGGCACTCTTCCGGAAGGGGAAGGTGAATCCATGGTAGTGTATTGTGATGGAGGTAGTGGACTCGTGTGCGATAACTAAAATGGTAACAAGGAGTTAAAATTGAGTAGTGTAGGTTAGCCATGAGTCAAAGATGGCTTTCTGCATAAACTCCACCACCCCCTTGTTGACACATGAGCATAAATAGACTAGGTCTGTTTTAAAGACTTGCTGAGTACGATTGTACTCATCCTTGCTTAATTAATGTTGCAGAAGAGAACCAGGACCCATCAAGTGGGTTCTATCTAGACGTTGACGATGCCGAATAGCTGGTGTCCCAGCTACAATCTTGCCCGTGTGGTGGGCTGTAGATAGTCAGGCCATGTGCATCTTTTATATTTTGCCGTATGTACTCGGACAACTTAAGTTTCCGCTAGTTTGTATGACTATGTTTGTATGACTTGAGTGTCGGGTCATGTGACCCCTATCTGTAAGAACATATTATGCAAGGCTCGTCTGAGCCTCTTAAATAAAAGTTATGTTGTTGTATGGTTATGTTGTGGTGCCATAGTTGTATCTATGCATATCGGGCATGTCATGCGTACGTGTGACGTGCAACGGTATGTATGGGATCCGACACCTAGTCGTGTGCCTTCAGTAGTACTCTTTACGGGAAACTGCCTCTTTGTGCTTCCACCGAGCCATGGTAGCTTGCTACTGCTCCGGACACATTGATTGACCGGCATGTATCCTTCTTTGCTGCTGTGTCTGTCCCTTCGGGGAAATGTCTCGCAGTGTAATGGAGTCCCTGTAGCCTGTTACGACTCGTCTACGTGCAGTGATGACATTCGTGTCTCGCGATGTAATGGAGTCCTTGTAACTTGCTATGACTCATCTACACACGCTTGAGGCCGACACCTGCATTGCTAGGTTATGTATGCCTGTTTCCGTACGGATGTGCCACTTGTGTTCTACGACTAGTTATGTCGGCCCGGGTTCTTTGTTGTGTGATTGCCAGCGACATGTTCACATACGTGAGCCAAAAGACACAAACGGTCCCGGCCAAGGTAAGGTGGCAGCCGTGGAGTACCATGCGTGAGGCCGCAAAGTGATGTGGCTTGTTACAGTATGGAATCATATGACTTAGGATCGGGGTCCCGACACTTAACGAAGTTTCTCATCGAAAAAGGTTTTGAAATTGGTAAAATTGATGCACCTTATTCACTAAGAGAGTTAATGGAGAATTATTTGTGTGCCAAATTTATGTGGATGATATTATCTTTGGTTCCACAAAACCTGAATTTAGTGAAAGATTTGGAAGGTTGATGTATGAGAAGTATGAGATGTCTATGATGTGTGAGCTGAAATTCTTTCTTGGATTGCAAATCAAGCAATCAAGAGAAGGAACTTTCATCTCTCAAACTAAGTATACCAAGGACTTAATCAAGAAGTTCAACATGCAGGATTGCAAAGGTATGAAAACTCCTATGCCTACTAGTGGACATGTTGACCTTACCAGGGAGGGATGAACCAGTTGATCAAAAGGTTTATAGATCTATGATTGGTTCATAGTTATATCTATGTGCATATCGTCCCAATATTATGCTTAGTGTTTGCATGTGTGCTCGATATCAAGCCGCACCTAAAGATTGTCATGTTTTGGCTGTCAAACGTATTGTGAGATACTTGGTACAAACACCAAACTTAGGCATTTGGTATCCCAAGGGATCTTCTTTTAATCTTGTTGGCTATTCCGATTCGGACTATGCCGGTGACAAGGTTGATAGAAAATCCACCTCGGGTACTTGTCATTTTTAGGTAGATCTCTTGTGTCTTGGTCATCCAAGAAACATAACTCGGTATCTCTATCTACTGCCGAAGCTGAGTATATTGCTGCTGGATCTTGTTGTGCGCAATTACTATGGATGACATAAACGCTTAAGGATTATGGTCATCATGTTAAAATGTTCCATTACTTTGTGATGATGAAAGTGCTATTAAAATTGGACATAATCATGTGCAACATTCTCGAACCAAGCATATTCAAGTTCGACATCATTTCATTCGTGATCATGTTGCCAAAGGAGATATCAATCTTAAGCATGTTCGTACTAGCAAACAATTGGCCGATATCTTCACCAAGACACTTGATGAGAAGACATTTTGTCATCTAAGGAGTGAGTTGAACATCATTGATGCTTCAAACTTGAGCTAGACTCACTCAGTTGCAAGCAAGGGCATGAGCTTTACTATTATCTCCATGTTCTCATAACTCATTATCATATGTCATGGAAATCTATGCTCCCTTGTATTGTATCTAACCTTTTGTAGGTACTTGGAAGAAATTAATTCTACAAGATTGCCACCAACTTCAATCATAAGCAATCTTGTCATTACCAAGTATCCACAACCCCTCTTTATGATGGAAGGAAGAAGACAACAAAAACATATCCTTGACATATACATGATCTTAGTTGCAAAACCTATAAGTGGTATCATGTCAACAGGATATATCCATTGTTCTTCCTTGCATGACTAATCTTTGTAGGTGACGAGTGTACTAGAACGAGAAGGATAGCTCCAAATTCAAGATGATCTTCGTCGACCTCGAGCATCCTCAACAAGCTCACCTACGAGCAACGTCATCAACATCACTCAAAGGTATGTACTCATATCCTTAAAAAGGCTTTACTCCAAGACATGGGCTAAAGCAACTCAAGTGATATGAAGACATCAAAATGCTTGATCGAAAAATGGTAACCCCATTTTGAGCTTAAACAATGAGTATGACCTATGATCAAGTATTCTTGCTTGGCTCCTAAGTCAATATACTCTAATATAGGTGACCTAGTCACCGCCCATCATTTAGTTAAGAATCTTGTGTGGTTTGCTCTCTTACTGTATTATCTCTCAAAAACCACTCAAATCTTATCTATTTGATGACCTCTGTAAATTTTTCAAATTTTCCGTTTGAAACAGATTCACTTGTCTCTTTGAAAACGGAAACTTCGTTTACCTTTCAGAGTCACCAATTTAGATAACTCGGCTCTACAGAACTTGCAGATAAGCTGCACTACACAATCTCGGTATCACCAATTTATCCATCTCGGAGTCACCGATTTTCTTTGTGTTCATATGTTTTCTTGATATAGTTTATTTGTTTTCATTTCTTATGATAATCTTGTTTCTTCCATGATCCCTTCTCTATTAAAAAAATTAATTAAGGGGGAGAAGAACAAACAACTTTTAGGGGGAGAAATTATTTATTCAAGGATCCCTAGCTCCAAGGAGAAGAAAACTCAAATTTGCCAAAGGGAGAGAAGCTACATTCAATGATTCCCTTAGACTTTCATTGAACCCTACTTTCAATGACCCTTGATCTCCATGATCCCTTCCTTGTCAATGATCCCTGTCACTACTCCCAAGGATTTAACCTTTTTGGTATTTTATGCCAAAGGGGGAGAATATCAAAGCTTCATGCTAAAGGGAGAGTCACATGCTTATGCAAATGGGGAGATATGATTTAGGGGGAGAAGAAAACTTCATGATCAAAGAGAGGAACAACAATCTAGGGGGAGAAAAGCACTTTTGGAGAAAAGTCTCAAGTGAACAAAGGATTACTTTTCTCACCCTATCCAATCCCAATATCTACATGCTGAGATTCAGGGGGAGAGGATGTATACTACCATATTTATATCAAAGGGGAGAAAATATATAATAGATTATTACCAAGATGTGGAGCGTACTCTTTGAGTTCTATTGCTTTTGTTTAGTAGAATACTCTTGTGTTTCCTAACATTGTTTTCTCAAATGTGTCTCTACTACTAAAATGCTCAAGAACTCAAGGTAAGTATATGCATCATATCTTTGATCAACATGATCTCTTGCTTCTTGCACATATTGTTTGCAAGAGTGAAGTCTTGATCAAGGATATACATTTCATTCACATATATTGATGCATATAGCCAAGATACACATGACTCCTATATCCGTTTCATTCATATGAGTGTCCAGGCATTCCAAAGCAACTATCCTTTAAAGGACTGCACACATTTAGGGGGAGCAAATCTTAGTCATGTGTTTCTCAAAGTCTTCATTACATTCATGTAGATCCTTAATTGAAGGATTGATTGTATGTTGTCATCAATTACCAAAAAGGGGGAGATTCAAAGCACAACATACTCACTTGGTGGATTTGATAATTCATGACAACATACATTGTCTATTGGACTAACACTTCTATCTAGTGTATTTCAGATAATAGTCCATGGAGAGTTGAGTTGGCAAAAGGATTGATGAGATTGTGGAATTACCCCAAGATTGAAGGAAATAGGTTCGCCAAGCTTCAAGCAAGAGGACTCTACATTTTACATTTGTGAGAAATCACTTTGAGTCTATAGGAAAGCCAATACTATTAAAAAGGGGTAAAGTTTTGGTGGTGAACAATATGATCAAACGTGCACAAGTGACAGTAACCAAAACATCCACATACTCTCCCACCAAAGTCTGTCCTAAATCAAATATGCCAAATCAGTGCAACCAACATTTCTATCCCGGTGCCACCGAGTTCCAAACCCTAAACAGACTCAGCCAAACCCTAACACTTCGGTGCAGCCGACACTGCACTCGGTGCCACCGAGTTGGGTTGCCAACTTCCTGTTACGCAAGTTCTCATTTTCGGTCCGACCAAGAATGGTGAATCGGCGTCACCGAGATTGGTAAATCTAACCGTTGGTCACCTTGTCGGTGCAACCAGAATTGTATATCGGTCCATCTGAGATTCAAAAGCTGCCACTTTTTGTCACTTCGGTACCACCGAGATTTACACATCGGTGTCACCGAGTCTGACTTATTGCGTGTAACGGTTGGATTATTGGGGATGCCTATATATACCCCTTCACCACCACCCACTCGAAAAAAAGCACTCAGAACTATTCCATACCTATCCTACTCAGTTTTTTGAGAGAGAACCACCTACCCTTGTGTTGAGGTCAAGATCTTCCACTCCAACCATATGGATCTTGATTTCTAGCCTCCCCAAGTTGCTTTCCACCAATCCCATCTCTTCTACCAAACCAAATATGTGAGTGAGAGATTGTTTGTTGAGGAGTCTATCATCTTGAAGCACAAGAGCAAGGAGTTCATCATCATTACCGAGCCTATTATCTTTTGGAGGGTGGTGCCTCCTAGATTGGTTAGGTGTCGCTTGGGAGTCTCCTACTTCGAGTTGTGGAGTGAACCAAGAAGTTTGTAAGGGCAAGGAGATCGCCTACTTCGTGACGATCTACCCATAGTGAGGCTAGTCCTTCATGGACGGAAGCCGCATGGAATAGTCAAGGTTGCTTCTTCGTGGAACCCTCCGTGGGTAGAGCCCTCCATGGACTCTCGCGACCGTTACCCTTCGTGGGTTAGAGACTCCATGAAAGTGGACGTACGATAGCACCACCTATCGGAACCACGGGAAAATTCCTTCCGTCTCCTATTGCGTTTGATCTTCCTATCCCATCTCTTTACTTACATGTGCAATGTCTTTACTTTCCGCTGCCATATTTGTGGACATGCATGTGTAGGGCTGTTGACTTGCTAGACTTGCTAAAACAGTTAAAATCTGCCAACCAATTAACTTGGGAAAAGGTTAGGTTTTAAATTTCTCCTAGTAGTCTATTCACCCCCCCCCCCCCCTCTAGACACATCTCTCTCGATTCTACAGTGTTGGAACAGGCAGGAACGGTGGAATCACTTCGGCCGCTCCCCCTCCAGCGAGAGAGACCAATTTCATCAATGACCAAAAGAACTTTGTCTCTATCGCTTAAGAACTAGACTGCGTTGTAAGACATTTCCAAGGTGTGTTTTGGGTATGAGGATCACTTAGGAGATATGCATGTGTATCAACTAGAACCCCTTTGATAGTACTGTGTTTCCCCTGACTCAAATAAAGAAGAAATAAACTGTGAAAACATAGTCTTCCAGATTCCAATTCTTCAGTTCAATTTCTTCAAAGGATGCACCAACTTCACTTGAATAAATACATTTTTAGGGGTCGCCTTTCGTCCATTAAACCAAATCTTCAAGGACTATATCTCATGTGTACACTCACAAACACATTAGTCCCTTAATCCATTTGTATTCAATACTTCAAAACCATTAAGGGAGCACTAGATGCACTTACATGAATCGATATAACTTTTGATTGATAGGGTGTCATACACCCGGGAATGGAAGAGCAATCTCCTCGGGGGCGTTGCGGAAGTGGTGGGTATGCCTAGGATCGAAGTTGTTAGACTAACCATTCTTTTTTTCTTGAATAGCGTGTGTATTATATTATAAATAGAGGAAGCGGGGTAAAGAACCCCTCCATGTTAGTGTTATAAGCTATATTACATGAACACCAACACCACCCTCCACCGCACTAGCTATCACTAACTACTCGTTCTAGCCATGGTAGCCCACCCTTACACATCACACAAGAAGTTGCCCATGTCACCCTTTAGTAGCGCCGCTAGCTTCCATGCACACCCTTCCTTGTTGATTGCGAGAATGACGCCATTCTTGGATGGTGTGGCTCCATCAAAGACTATGGAGTTTTGATGCTTCCTCAATTGCCACATAGCTAGGATGATCAGCATATTAGTGTTCCTCATAGCTTTACCTCGGCCACCTTGTCTCGTCACCATCCCCGCAGGTCTTCCTCCACCCTCGGCATCCACTCCGGCTTGCCCAGGGAGTGTAGAATCGTGGTCCACACCTAGCGAGCAAAAACACAATGTAGTAGGGTATGGCCTATGCTCTCCTCCTCTTGGATGCAAAATGGATAGCTCTCGTGGCGGTCGAGGCCTCTCCATGCCAACCGGTCCAATGTCCAGCACATATTCTGTACTGCAAGCCATGTAAAGAACCGACATTGGAACGACTCTCTCGATCTCCAGGTGAAGTCAGCCGTTGGAACGATTTGTTTACCCTAGAACTTCGCGTCATATGTTGTCCTTGTCGAGAAGCATCATGTCTCTTCCCAGGACCAGGCTATTGTGTCATGTTGCTCCTGATCCAGCTCCACTCTCTTAATCGCAGTCCACAAGGCCAAGTATTCGTGTAGAATGTCTGATGTTACCTCTGGACCAATATTTCTTGCCCACATCGAGTCCTGCATCGCCGTGAGACATTGTGTGTGGCCTTCACCCCTCCTCTGACTCGTTCATATAGGGAACGATAGCCATCCAGCCATATGTCTTCCAAAAAAAGGTGTCTTGCCCATTCCCAATCGTCGAGCGCGCAACTGCTCTGGAAAGTTGACGTGATGCGGCCGGGGCCTGGATTTGGAACTCTGCCCATGGTCTTGACCTATCCGAGCACTGCAATAGGGCCAATGTGCGTGCAATGTAATGTTTAGACACCAGCCCACTTGGGGGTGCAAACAGTCTCCCATGCCACGGTGCATTGCCCACCAGACGCATGCGGTTCCGCGCACCATAAGAAGTTGCAGCAAAGTTTGTTCATGGTTGTGATCACCTTCGGCGGGAGGTCGATCGCCATCATCGCATGCAAAGGGATTGCACATATGACTGATTGGATCACCAACATTCTTCCACTCTTCTGCATCTTGGCTGCCTTCCACTTAGCTAACTTGCATGTTGGTCAACTAGGCCGGACAACTGAGTATAAGTTTGCCTCCTTAACGTGAGTGGCAGGCCAAGGTACTTACACGGGAAAGATCCCTAGACTAACCATTCTAGCCGCCACCCTTATGATGGCATAATATCCGTGTTGTGTTGTGTATTGATCTGACCCTTATGTAGGGTATATATAGAATACATGAGGGCGTAGAGATTATGGAGTACAAGACAAATAATACATGGTTTACATCTATTATATCTCTACTTTTTATCTTTATCTTTAAACCCAAAATATATTCTTATCACATCCTAAAACATTGCCACATCAAACTCCTTATGAGTTAACGATTAGGCGATTGCATGCCATCAGATTTGCAGATGGCAACACCCTTGGCGTTCATCTTTGCTCACCAGATCTACTATCGGTCCTAGCGAATTATTGTTGAATAAATCTAGCAACGAATATGGATCCTTGGGATTGACTAGACGTCCTAGTAAAATCACGACAAACCGGATACTCACATAAGATTCCCCAATATCATTTGCAAACCCCACTTCGAAAATGAAAAAAGATTTTATGGGTCTCTGGCCTAAAATGGTTAGTTTTATATTGTATTTGCAGGTTGGATTTTCGAGGGGACAATCGGGCTAGAGCAGCTCATTCCGCCCATTTACGGAACCGTGATGCCAAGATCAGGTGGCTTTGTCAAATGAAAGAGCCTTTTAAATTTTTATCTTAATAGTACAATTGTTTGGAAAAAAAATTGCGAAGACAATTGGTTGATGTTGAACAGGTATAAAGCACTCTCCTCCGTCAAGTGATTAACAACTGACTCAGTTTTACTTTTGAGTTGCAACTCACTCAGATTCAGTTAACAAATTAGAAGGCAGTGCGAATGTTTTAAAAAAACTTCCTATGCCAAATCGCAGTTCTATGATGCTGTCGGGGTTGTCCGTTCGAGCCAACCGGTGATGACGATGACGTTTTTGACTCTGCAACTGTTGTTTTTCTTTGCAGCTTCAGGTTTCATGTCGGTGGCCAGTTTGGTCGGTGGTGCTCATGTCATATGGGTTGGGTTGTATCAGTTTTAGGTCAGTTTTTCATCAATTAATGGGGTAATTTTTTCCTTCTTAATCAATGAAAATGGCAAGTCTTTTGCCTCACTTTAACAAAGAAAAAAACAGCTGCTGCTGTTGATCTTGACCTGAAAAAGGTTACATTTCTCAGTTACTACAACTTGAGTCTTGGTGGGCCTGGGCTAATGTCGAGTCCAGTCCATTCGTACAAGAGCCACATGCCTTCACGTGGGCTAATCGGATGTCCCTGAAGGGACTCCTTCACGTGGGCTTAAAGTGGGTGGTGGGCGCTGTGACTGCGAGGGGTACGAAATAGATAAGTTCAACCAGGAGTTCGCGAGGAAAACCGGCAAGTTGTTTGGGACTCAGACGAAGGATACCATGTTGTACTCTTCCAGGTGTTCACATACCGCTGTCTCAAAAAACAAGAGTTCACATACCGCTGTCTCCAAAAACAAGAGTTCACATACCGTACAGCCCTCTCACTTAGTTGTCTTCCACAGTTATTATATCATGTACTTTTCAACAGATCCTTGATTTTTCCGACATGCACAAAAAACAAATCATTAATTTAGGCACTATTAGTATTTTTAGGGGTATTTAGGCACTATTAGTAGAGATGTTTGTGTGTTGCAACGGGCGTAGAAACTCGCAAAATCTAATCCATGTACTATTACGCACCATAGTTTATATTCAGTTTGAAAATACATCGGTAATAAGGTTACTTTGATTATTGCTTTTTGGAGTCTGGAGTTTGGAAGCCATGTTAGTGTTTGTCATCTGATGGAAGAGTAGTGGTTCATGTAAGAGTCCATAAATTGTTTTTCTTTTTTTCTTTTTGGAAAAACTCTAATACTTTTTAAGAAAAGTTTTTATTAAATTTGGAATTTTTCTGAAGAAAAATATTATTTCATCATATGTTTCTTTAATATATATGTTTGTGAATATTTGTAAATGCATTTTAAATTATTGTTTTTTGAAAAATTTGACCAGTTTTTAAAAAGTGTGAACGTATAAAAAAATGTGTGCATTTTTAAAACTATTTTTATGATGTTGATTTTTTAGATAGAGTTTTTTGTTCGGTTTGGGAGAGTTTCTTGGCCCAAACAAAGCACTTCACAAAGAGAATACACACTCTTTTTTCTAAAACATGAGGCACGCATGAGAACTCATCTCCCTTCCTGTTCCCCATTGTCAAGTCTCCTTGCTGCCCCGTGCCGCCACCGAGGTCCGCATGGCGCAGCCTCCCCGCACCGGCCGAGTGGACACAGCCGAGCGTCTTCAGCCTTCCCGAGCCAACCTCCAGCACCGTCGGCGGCTAGCACCCTGCCCGTGCTCCTCCTCGTCCTTTCATTTCTCTCTCTGCTACTCGTCGCGCTCGCTGCCCTCTCTCTCATCTCTTCTTTTTCTGCCACGAGCCGACGCCATTGTTGCCGAGATGCTGCTCACCTCCGCCTCGCGTGATGTGGCTCATCTAGCCTACTGCTAGAAAGCAACGGAGCCATTTCCTCTGACTTCGCCGAATCTGTAGTCCAGCCACTGGTTTAATTAGTCCACCGTTAATGAGCCTCATTCTCTTCTTTTCTTATCTCTTTGTCACCCTTTCCTTCCTTATCTCTTTATCACACTGTTTGGAATCCCTAATCCTTAGCTTTTCCTTATTAATATCCTAGAAAAATCAAAGAGTACATAAATTGGGATAGATTTTTTTTTAAAGGGGATGACCCCTGGCCTCTGCATCTAGAAGATGCATGCGGCCATTTTATTGATTATTCTGGAGGACCCTATAAAGTAGTACAACAATATGTCTGAATCCGTCATCTTAGCAACATCTGTTGCTACTCCTATCCATATGATGAAGGGGTGCAAGCTGGGCCAAATACTCAGACCTCTCACCTAAGCCTGACATCTAAAGCCGGAGGCCCCAACCGAGCCGCATATCGGGTCCGGGGCACAATCCGGTCTGACGCACTCACATGTGTCGCCGCCACCATCTTTCACTAGTTCATCTTCAGAGCAGATTGAGGTGCCAGCCTTGGCAGGTGCCTCCGTCATCGACGCCACCATGATGCCAAACGACGACCTCCACCTACGCGAGTCCATCTCCAAGCAGCAGACGCAGATCCATGCTAGGATAGGGTCGCACCACCGCCGTCGCCCACCACCCACGAGCACCACCCAACCCCAAGGTTCCCAAAGCGGCGCCTTCAAGAAGGGAAAGACGCCGTGAGCGCCGCCGCCGCCCAACAAAGTTAGGGCTTTCGCCCGGGAGACCTAGGGGAAGGGGAAGTGAGGGGATCAGTCCATATCGACGCCTCTAAGGAGGGGAACGACGCCCTCAGGCGTCGTCGTCGACGTGGCCGGCCATGGCCGGTCAGGGATTTCGCCCGAACTAGATCCCCGCCACCAGCAGCGCCTCCTGTACAGAACCGGCGACCAAAGGAAGTGCAGCCCGACCAGGCTAGCCCGCATGCCGAACAGGGGAGGAGGGGAGGTGCCAGATCGCGCGCACCGGCCACCGCAGAAGCCGCCGCCGGCCGTCAACGACCACCGGATCCCGCCGCCCGCGCGACCGGGACGCCAGGTCCACTGCCCGCACGACTGCTAGCTTGTCGTGCCACGCCAATGAAGCCGCCGCTCCAGATCTGGAGTTCCCCACGCAAAGGCAGGGCAGTCGATGCCCCGCCGCCACCATCCTTGGCGCCCTAGGCTTGCCCGGCGGCTGCCTTGGGCGGGGCAGTCGAGGCCCCGCCGCCACCATCCTTGGCGCCCCGGGCTTGCCCGGCGGCTGCCTCAAGCGGCGGCGAGGAAGGGAGGGGGAGGGAGTGAGGCTGGAGATGGCTAGGGTTGGAAGGGAGGGGGATAGATGGATATAAAGTAGTGATGTGAGACTATTGGATAGGTGAATCAGCCCTCGATTATAATTTATAAGTGCCGGATGAGCTAGCTTGTTTATTCACGTGTGCATGTATTCCAGAGAAGCAAACACATGCATGCAGAAGGATGCAAATATCAGCCAACCCCAACTTTAATTTATCGAACTTTAATTTATCAAAAAAAGGCTTCTAATCCTATCCTACATAGAGCCCGAGCGAAGAGATAGCCCCTGCGTCCTCTCAGCCGAGGCGACTCGGGCGGAAACCTAGCCATGCCGCCGGGCCGCCCTTCCTCCCCACGTCCTCCCCTCGCCGCCGCCGGAGGAGGCCGTCGGGCTACGCCCTGGCCGCGAACGGCGGCGGCAGGGTCGTCTTCCTTTCGGCTGGCCATGGGTGCTTGGGGTGGGGGAGGCTCGATCCCCTTCTTCGTGCTGCGCTAGATCCAGGCGGGTCGGCTGCTCCGCCGGCGGCCGCGGGCTCTTCCCCTGTGGTTCTTCTCCGGCATGGCGACCCCCAAGCAGGGGCTCCCGCGTGTGGCAGCCGCGGCAGCTTCGTCGATCTGGGATTTGGTCTTCTGGCTGGCTGCTCGTCTTCGGCGCGTAGGGGCGGGTGTGGCCCCCTCTTTGCTCTTTGGGCACGCCCTCGCGCGGGCCAGAGGTGCGTTGTCCTCTCCCGGTGGCGCTGCGATGGTGAGATTCTAGATCGACCAGATCTGGCTCGTCGGTGTCTGGCTGGCGGGGAGGATTGTGGTGGCTTCCTCATGGTCATGGCGCAGTGGCTTTGTGGAAGGTGGGCGGGCTAGCAAAGGTGCGGTGTGCGGGGGCGTGGTGTTGGGCGTTGCTTCGGGCGAAAGCTTGTCGGTCTCTTGCCGATTGATGGCGGTGGCGTCCGTGGACGTCGCTACACCTCCTTGGAGGCGCCATCGTGGAGTCCACCCCTGCACACCCTCGGATCCAGTTCTTCGGGTGAAAGCCTAAGACCCGGCTGGGTCGGGTGACGACGTCGGCATCGTCGCTTCCCCCTTTGGGGCGTCGCCTTGAAGACCTTTGGATCTCGTTCATGCTCTCCGTGGGCTAGGCGCTCACGCATTGCGATCAGTAGGTGCCTGGTCGGCAATGTGATGGTGTGGTGTTCAGTTTGGCAATGATGATAATGGTCAATAGTGCAGGGTTGCGGCAGAGCGGTTGTCGGTTTTTTCCGGCTTGCTCCACAGGCCTCATCTGGGTCTCGCCATGCCGTCGCGGAGTCGAAGCTGCCCTAGACATGCCTCGGTGGCAACGATGACAAGTGGTTGGTGGTCTTCAAGGAGGTGCCCATTTCTCTTGTCTTTTGGTGGCCTTTTTAGTCGGAGCTGTCTGGCGCCTGCACCGGCGGTCGACTGTTTGGCATGGGCCGGCATGGGTTCTGGCGTTTGTGGCGACGAGAGCGTCGTTGGCGGAAGTCGATGGTGAAGTCGGGGTCATTGGCTCGTGGAGGAGTGATGATGATGATGCTTGGTGACGACCTCGACTATGTGGTTCTTCTCTACAATGCGGTTGTGTGTGGATGGCCAGGTCGGCCGGTTTTGCCCTGTTGTATCGGTTTTAGCCTGACTTTTCGTCAATTAACCCGGCAATTCTCTTCTTTTTTAATGAAATCGGGACCCCTAGGGGCAGATTTTCAAAAAAAATAAATTTACTTCTGTACACACTGGGTATGTAAAAATAATGAATGCCCCGTAGCCAGTATGTGTATCACCCCGTATAGTAAAAATCTCAAAAATATAATTTGGATGAACGGATAGAAAAACCCGGAGAAACACACCTTGCTAGTAGTAATAAGGTATATATATGTGATACCATGATATGTTCATTTACGCTTTATAACTATCTTAAATATTTTTACCAAGCTGGTTATCATGTTATCGTTGAATATTGTTAGTACTAGTTCTTAAATGGTGCATTTACTCATTATCAAGTCCCCCTGGTATCCGCGGCAGGAGATGGAAAGAACTCCTCGTCTGTGTAGTCGGGTCTACAAGTCAGTATCCAGTGCACCCTTTTCACACAAAAAAGACTATCCCGTGCACCCAGCCATTTGATGCGACTGGTGCACCTGGTTTAAACAATCATATTAACGAATATTCAACTTTTTTAAAAAGAAATCATATTGTAGTAATAGCAAGAATTTACCATACTACAATTTCAGATGAAAATACAAAACGCAGTATGAGAAAAAAAATGAGAAATTCATGGATGATAAAGAAAAGGGCCTGAACTGAAGGCCCAGTTTTCATTAGTAACTATCCACATCGTGATTTATCTTTTTTGAAGTATCTGAATTTGGATCTACGATTTTATACCATCATAGTCCCTCAGTAAAGAAATATAAGAGTGTATGCTCTAAACACTCATACTTCTTTGCGGAGGGAGTACATATGTATTGTACTCACATCTTCAGAAAAAATTTGTATTTTTTTACCATGATTAGGTGCACTACTTGGGTCCTGGAGCAAGCTTTGGTTAGACCGTTATGATGTAATTAGCATTTTTTTAAGAAAGTGAATGTACAAATCCAACACCTAGGTTCGAGTCCTCACGGAGACGAATTTAGGTTCCTATTTCTTCTTGAGGACCAGGCTTTCCTAATACTCATGCATTTACTGAGGACTAGGCTAGGCTTGGTGTGTAACCGAGGCTAAAAATTCTAATACTCATACTTAAAAAGGCCGTATGCATCCCTAGTTGGTGCAGAGGACGGGAAAGTGAAATTCTCCCCCAATTTCAAGCCCGAGCCACTCTCGCGGGCGGCAGGGCGAAACCCTAGCCGCCGCCCGCCAGAGCCTCCTCCCCCACCCCTCCTCGCCGCCACCGGAGGGTGCCGCCGGGAAAAGCCCGGCTCGCGGCGGTGGTGGCGGGGTCATCTCCCCTCCTCCACTGGCTCTCTGCGGCACGGGACGCGGCGTACCGGTGAGGAGCGCAGCGTTCGTGCAAGGCGGCGGCTGCACGAATCACATGGTGAGACGTGCTGGTGTGTGGTGAAGGCAGGGCGGCTAGCTTCGGCGGCGGCTTCATCAGATCGAGGCGATTGGCGATGAGGGCTGCGGCGGCGCGAGATCGCTGGATGGGGTCGCTGGCTTCGGCCAGATCTGGCCGCGGCTGGTGGCTGGACGCGTTCGTGAGGTCCGGTGACTGTCCATGGTCACCGGGTTGCGGACAACACGGTGGCGGGTGCGGCACGTCGGCAACAATGGCGGATCTTGACGGGCTCTTCGGATCACGCCGGGATCCTGGCCTGGGTCCTTGACACCGCGGGCAACTCCGGGGGAAACCCTAGGTCCCATTGGGATCGAGCGATGACGGTGCTTCTGCGTCGTAGTCCCTCTTGAGGGCATCGTCTTTAGAGTTTGCTCAGGTTGAAGGGACCAGCGACGCCGGCGGCGCACGGCCTAGTGGCGCGACTGCCGATGAAAATCGCGCCGACTCCGGTCATGGCAGACGATGACGGCATCTCCGATGTCGTTTCCTTGTTGAGACATCGTCATTGTTGTTTGCGTCATCAGGCTCGGGATGCTCCGAGGGAAACCCTAGATCTGGGTCTCCCGGATCGGACGATGACGACGCCTTTGGTGTCGCTCTCCCTCCTGGGGGCATCGTTTTGGAGCAAGTGCTGGATGGAGAGGACTACAGGAGGAGCGGTATTTCATCTACCGCAAGGCCGACAGTGGATCCCGGCGGCATGGCGCTGCGGAGTTTCGGCGACGGGCGCGGACAGATGGATACGTGCAGGATGGTGGCGCTGTCTGGCGTCGTGGTGGCATCGACGGCAGGCCTGCCAAGGTCGGTGCGTCAGTATCTGCTCTGGATATGGATCGGTGGAAGACGGCGGTGACGACTTCTGAGAGTGTGCCGGACCAGTGTGTGACACAGTCCCGATATATAGCTGGGCCAGGGCATCCGACTTTAGATGTTAGGCTTTGGTGCGATATCTGTTTGGTATTCGGCTCGGATATTCGGCACCCCTTCATCAATGGAATAGGAGTAGCGACAGGTGTTGCCCAGACGGTGGCTTCAGGCTTACTGATGTGTTACTTTGTACGGTCTTTGTGAATAATTAATAAAATAGCTGCATGCATCACCAAGATGCAGAGGCCAGGGTGTGTCCTCCTTTTTCTAAAAAAAATAAAAAAAATGTTGACGAAGACTAACAATTAGTTTGTGTACGCACTTTACATGATGATCCAACCAGTGGCGGAGCTACGGCCCATTTCCCACGCGGTACAAGCTAAAGAAACTTCATAAATTTTGTTCGGGAACCACCTTTATACCTTCTCTTCAGTGATTTGTAGTTGGATTGGGCTGGCTAAAACCTAGTTTTTTTCCTCAGTAAGCTCCGCCGTGGACCCAACGTTGGGGCGGAAGTTGGAGGTCAACAGTGGCAGTGCGCTAGTAGATGCATATTTCTTTTCTTATATTTTGTTCTCATTAATATGTTTACTTTGTTACTTGCATAAAATAAAATAATGTTTTGAAAAAGATTTGAGTATTTTTAGTTAGTCATATTTTGTGTATTTGTTATGAACTATGTTCCTTTTTGAGTTCTTTGTATTTTGTTTGTTATTAATCTTCACCAAGCTTGAAAAAACGACTCAAATTTTGGAGAAGGTAAAGGCACGTGACTCAACTAGGGAACTTTGTCTAGAAGGTATAACATCATGTATATCATCCTAGCTACGTGAAATAACGATGAAAGTAGCAAAAAAGGGAATATGTTTGACATAAAATATACCAAAACAATTACAAAGTAAATAACTTATTGAGAGCGAAAGAGACTACCTTATTTCGATAAAATGGAGAAAATGACTTTAAAACATGAAATGTGGATGCAGTATTAACTTCTTGGGATCAGAGGCGCATCACACCAAACTTCCAATACGCCACGACGTTGGTCTGAAGACTCTACTAAAATTGGGTGCGCGAAAGCAGGCCACATGGACATGAGGAGCCTGCCTAGATTCTCGCACAGAAGTACATGATACTGAAACTCCAAACAAGCTCGAGGGCTACTGACGATATGTAATGCACGAGGGGGGTCAAGGGTGGCCACTCGGTGGGGAGCCCATCAGCAGGCCCATCTCGGGGGCATGAAGATAGGCAAAGACCTGATCATAAGAGGGAACCTCAGAGCCCGGATAGGCCGCAGAGGATCATCTTGGAGAGGAAACTAAGGTGGCGGTGGCATAGATAAGATCGATGTCTTGTAAAACCCTAGCCCATGTCATGTATATAAGGAGGGAGCTAAGGGTAGCCATTCTCTTCTACATCTGTATAACCATACACTAGTGCAGAAAAGCCTAGCTAGGCTTTGTTGGCGTGGTAGCCGGACGCCACCAATATGGCACCATTGTTAAAAAATAGTGGTGGCATAGGGCCCCATGTTAGCAGTATTCTATGTGCTGATGGTGTGCCACATGGACAACGCCGTCACTATAATCGCTCACCTAGCGACGTGCAATGTACGTTACACGTCAGGAACGTTTCGTGCAGCCAAAAAATTCCCACCACACAACATTTAGCATCTAACTTTAGGCACTAGAACTAGAACAATACCAGCTAATAAAACAATTCATTCCACTTTATAATAAGTAATAGTCTCACAAATAGTACTAGAGCTAGGTAGCTATTTAATAAATGACAATCCTCACGAACACAAGCAAACTAACATAGTTAATAAGGAGTTCATTTCACATCGATGGCCTGGCCATACGCCTACTTTGAAAGGAGGTCGATGACAAGCATCATCCTCAAGTCATGGCGTGGGGTGTTTTTGATAGTGACTAAGATGACATGTCCAACTAGGAGATTCTTGCCAACAAGGAAGTTGCTCCACCCAGCCGCACTGAAGACAGTGCGACAATCCGTGTCAAGTGTGTAAGCATATGTGATGATGGAGCCCTTTGTGGTAAGGCGTAGTCCAGCAATGCCTGCTTCATCCAGCTCGTTGCCATAGCTCACACATAGCCTTTTAGGTAATTTCGTGATTTTTTTTTGATAAATGAGCATGTCACATTGCTATACTATAAGCATATCATAACATTAATACACTAAGAATATCACATTACTACACTATAAGCATATTATCACATTAATTACTACAATAATCATATCATCAAATTCTACACTAAGCATATAATCACACTAATACACTATAAGCATATCATCACATGAATACACTAAGCATATCACATTACTACACTATAAACATATCATCACATTAATTACTGCACTAAGCATATCATCAAATTCTACACTCAGCATATCATCACATTACTACACTATAAACATATATATCACATTACTAAAGCATATCATGTTACTACATTAAGCACATCACAACATACTACACAAAGCAATCCATGGAACTAATATAGTATCATCAAATTACTACACTTAGAAACATAGCATGACATGGCGGTTAACATTCGTCCGTGTTAGGCGGGCCAAGAATGGCATCTCGATGTAGGCATCACATGGCGGAAGTTTTTCCCAAAGGTTGTCTATTTCATCCTCACCTAGCCTCATTTTTGGGCATAAAGGGCTTCATCAAGTGGGTCCTCATATTCTTCCTTTAAGTTGAGATAGATAACAGCCAGCCTTGGAATTTGTCTTCTAAAGGAGAAGCCGATAAATTCACCCCCACTGAGATGCATGCGGGCGATGAAACCACTGGTATAGCGACGTGCTATACAAACGTTTTTTTAACTCCTTTCCGCGATGGTGTTTTAAGCCATCGCCTTATATGTGTGTGCGATTGGGGGGAGGGTCCATCCCACATGATACAGAAAAATCGTTGACGATGTGAAACAAGAACACAAACGTTTACCATAAGCAAGCGCATCTGATGCACCCATCTATCAAAAATGAGAGTTTTTGGTCAATTGTTTGAGATATGTCATATTTTCCACACGGGCCATCCTTCCTACTCGTGTGGGATGCCATTACCATCGCACGTGCTATGCTATTATCTGGTGCACCGTTTATGATGTGCGTCACATCACAAACGGTTCATGATTGTAAAGCGAGTAGTATAAGGAACTATCACACACATTTCGTTCTACAAAATCATTTGTGATAGGATATAACAATGCATATAGTTATCCTTATAACCATATGCGAAAGTTGAATCTATCCCACACGTTGCACTACTGATAAACGTTTGTGGTATATATAATGTCCCAAACGTTTCATCCATACTAATTGTGTCGGATGAAGAACTATAGAGCGCGTTCTTCTACCAACGTTTACGATGGACACGACATCATAAACAGTTGACGATACCAAATCGTGTGTGATAAGGAGACTATCACAAACATTTGATAAGAAATAATTGTGTGCGGTGGTGTTCTTAATCTCACATATTATTTCTTGGGTGATGGTGTGTACAAGAGAGATTCATCGTACACGTCATGAGTGAAAAAATGTGTCTGATCTCTTATGTTGATCGCGGACGTTTTTTCTTTCTCAAACTGTGTGCAATGTAATGGTCCGCAGAGCATAATTTATCCCTAATATAATACCTAAGTTTAAATTTAACATAATTTAAATTTGAAATTAGGAAATCAATTATTTCATATAGAATCATGATTACAAATATAGGTTCAAGAACGAACGCATAATCGATTCATATGCACATATATTCAAGAACTACACAAGCACATATTCTCATCAAAAAGGAAAACTACAGAAGCACCAAATAAAGAATGATGGAATGACAGTTGTATTAAATATGATAAAGAGAGAGCGGAAAGACATTCTGGTTGCTAGAGAAGTTGAAGCGGAATGCTCATATTGTGCCCTCCTGCATGCCTAACGCACACAGACTCTAGGCCAACCCCTAGTGATGGTCGCCTTCCCATCCTTCACTGTCTTCACTTTGACTTATCGATACTCGTTGTACTCTCGATGAAATGCTTTAACCTGCATTGCATCTCCACCAGTCATGTAATTTGCAAGGTATTCTTGAGTAAACTGCTTCGGGAACCACTTCAAAAGAAAAGGATTCAGACATTGTTGTATGACAACTCATTATGGGCAGTGCTACTAGAAGCCTATAGAGTTTGTAGTTACCATCCTAAAGCTCATTGTTGTATTAGATAGAGCGTAAACAAATAGATTAATTGTTCGTATCTTTTCCCTAGCAATCCTTATCAGTTTCCTTACTTGATGCTGGTTCATGAATATTTCATTGCCCCACACACAAAAAGGGTCCAGGTATGGATCTTTACCAAGGAAATATGTACCTACAAGAAACAAGTCAACATTAGAAGATAAAATACATTAGCTCTACCCAAGTGTTGTAGGAGTTGGGTGGAAGATTCTTCAACCATGTTCGAGCTGACCCTTCCAGCATCATCGTCAAGTACTTGGCGCATACAGCGTCGCTGACATCAAGCATATCTATAGCCAATTCGTAGCTTTCGATCCATGCCACTAGCTCAAGATTTGTTGTGTAATTGGGTACTTTGCGAGGCTCGTTAAAGTCCTTAGGCATATGCTTGGGACAAACAAGGGATGCCAAAAGTTGTTGGTTGGGGTTAGGGGACAGGTTGTTAACCCGCCCTTGCGGCCGCTGCATCTACCTTCGTCTGCCGCACAGCCCGGGCCGCGTCGACCACGGCTTGTCCTTCTAACAAAATTGTCCTTATGGGGCAGTTTTGTGCAGGCTGCTTTTGCCCACTACTCGAGACCACTAGGGATTCCGCATGGCGGCTCTTACTATGATCGGCGTAGAGCGTTGAATGCATCCGATCACGACTGTAGGAGTACCGCGCTTGTTGGGTCACCGTGGTCTTCAACATCTCGATGGTGTTTCTGACCTCCACCTCAATCGGTGAGTCTCCTTGGCTGGGAAGTGCTTCGAGACTCCGGGTTGCCTCTAACATGTTGTCCATCGGGTTGTAGAAGTGTCCCATGGGCGTATGGAAACGCTAAGGCAGCGTCTGAGCCGGTGTTTGGTGGCATGGTTCTATCGGCTGATCTAGACATGGCTGACCCGCCGTCCGCATAGGTTGAGGCGTGGTAAACAAGCACGAAAGTTGCAGGTCAACGGGAAGCCGCCTCGAATGCCTTCGCTGATGAACTTCATCTGAAGCATCCTGGCGGAGACCAAGCCGCCAGGCCGCTGCCTTCGGGCGTTCGGCTTCGCCCTAGATATTGGCTTGAAACTCTGCCATGCGAGTATTTTCAGCATCAATCTCCTCCTGAATCTTGTCCATCTACCCGCGAAGTGCCGTCAACGTGGTATTGAGCTCCGCTTGATTTTCTGTGATGACTGCCGATTCCAGGAGTTTGGTCATCTCTGCCATCAGGTCTGTCATAGCCTGAGCCGGTGTCTCGTTGATCCTGATGGCTCCTGCAACCGGGTCTGTTACGGCAGCCACCCCGGCCGTTGCCGAAGTGTGAGCCGCCATCATGCCCACCATGAACACGACGACTTGATGTGGTGACTCACAAGACTCCCTAATGAGTTCCTCATCGGGGCAGCCCCCAAGCCCGCCACCGGAAAGTGGACGGATTGAGTGGTCTCACCCGTAGAAGAGTCACCATCTGTGTTGATGAAGGTGTCTCCACTGTTTGGCATCTCATCTCCAAGGTGGACCCCTTGCGTGAAACCAATGAATAGTTGTCAGCCGGATCGCGCGCACTTAGCCGGCTCGATGACGTCGGTGCAGGTGTCTGGCTCGGACCCAGGCGCGTCGATCTTCATGATGAAGACATGGATGTTGTCGAAGGGGACCCGGTGCCCGTACTTGATTGACCTGGCCGCGGGGCCCTAGCCTGAATCACCGATGTAGAGCTTACCGTGGCGACTCTTAGTCATCTGACCGACCCCGTATTCCCCGCAGCCTAGAAGGGATCCCTTTGAGAACTCAACTCCACCGGGCGAGAGCCAAACGGTGGACGCCAACTATCGTCGTTTTGTCACAGCAGTTGTCCTTGATAGAGAACTTAAGTGTGAGGCCAATGCCACTAGGTGGCGACACAAAGGGGTTGATCGGGAATGAGAGACGAGTTTCCCCAGGTTTGGCCCCTCTTGATTGAGGCAATAGCCTATATCCTGCTTTATGTATATTGGTGATGATCTTGATTACAAGGGGTGGAATCGCTAACCTAGCTCTCGAGGTTTTTTCCCTTTCTTACTTGATCTTTCTGACTCAAGGGCTCCCCTTTATATATAGGTGGAAGCCTGGAGTTTACAATAGAGTCAGGGTCGTAAAACAATATGTGACATAATCTAACTCTTCTTTCCCTTGCTCCTCAAAGAAAAGAGGATTCCTTATGTCTTCATGTTAAGACAGCCATAGCAGCAACGTCATAGGGCCGGATTATATTTGAGCCGCCTTCTGTGCCTTTGGCCTTGTGTCTTCTGCGAGCATCCTTCTATGGGTTGCATCGGTACGTCGGGTTATATTTTGGGTGAGTCATACCCGTGGGGTATATCCTCAACAGCCATGATAGACCTCCTTTTGTCTATACACTCCTTAGGCTCCCCGGGATATGTGGTCGGGATTAGCAGGGACGGATCTAAGGGGAGGGACGAGGGGGGTCTAGACCCCCCCTCAATGAATTGATTATTCTTCAATTTTAATAGTTACTTAAGCCAAAATTTCCTAAACATGAAAGCTTTGCCCCCTCCATGAGCAAGCTCTCCCCCTCCAAGCATTCATCCTGGCTCTGTCCCTGGGGATTAGTATGCAACTCTCTGGAGTATGGGATGGGGATGGCGAGCTAGGGTTCGGGAAGGGGAGAAGGGATGATGACCAGTCTCTGCGAACTATAAAGGGGGCGGGTTGGTGTTTGCGTATATGCCGCTGCTACTAATTTTTTTAGTAATGGTGAGTGGAGATGGTGGTGGACGAGGGATGGCGACGGTTCAAATGCCTCGACAACTAAAATTTTACTATAAGGTCGATGGTGGACGAGGGAGGGCGATGGTTGAAATACACCTGCCACTTAAATTTGGGTAATGGAATTGAAGCGGAGCGAGAACAACAAACATCAACATGGTCCAAACATAAGAAGTGTGTATGTTGTAATGAAATGTCACGAAACCACGAATTTTTGCATCACTCAAGGCGAGTAGATTTTTCTGAAATTTCTCAAGGCGGGTTGCTGCTAATGAAGCTGGAATTTCTTGTATCCTGCATTCTGGTTCATGGCACGTGGTTCATCCTAAATTTCCACACACCCACAACCATATGACACAAGCATTTGGCTAAATTTCACCACAAATACCTAATTTTGCAGCAAAATAGTTGATATTAGTTCATACACTCACTAATTTACAAATAGTTCACCAATTTACATGTAGATCAACTGCACAAAATATCCACTTAGCCATGGATGCATACAAATGTCGCACTGCCATCGTCGTCATGACCTTCCTCGGCCCAGAAGGAGTTTTCATAGGAGCTCGTCAGGTCGATGATCTCCTCTGGTTCCACGGCGGCAGCAGGCAGTGCTACCTCGGCCCGAGTGGCTGCGGAGCCTCTCGGGAGGTTTTCTGTAGTCAATGAAGCTTCCTTCTCCATGGCCGCATTCCCCGGGGCATCCACCATCGCTGACGAAGTTGTTGTGTCGTCCGTGTGGGCCATCAGGACACAAATGGGCGCCGCTCTCACAAGGGTTGCGTCCGTGGTCTCCGTGGGAGCCGAGGCAACCGCTTTTGCCAGGGCTGCCGCAGCAGGTGCAAGGCCTACACTGGCCTCCAACGCGGCTGTGAGGCATGCGGCTACCTACTCCGCCGCCTTCTGGTCCTGCTGTCACTTCTTTTTGCCCGCTACATTGGCATCATAATTCTTCCTCAATCGCTTCCTCTTCACACTCTCCCTCCATTTCTACTGCCGTAGATCCCCAGCCGCATTGTGGATGGCATCCCTAGACGCGATAGATTGTTCCAGACCGACACTAAGATGACACTCATCATTGTGGTGCAGGAACACATCGAACCGGGATTCCAGGACGGACATATCGATGGCATCTGCATTTGACGCTAAAACATGGGGTCAGCATCGTCCGATGTGGTAGATGGATGCTGACCATTGGCCGACATGAAGGCCGGCTCATCGAAATCCTTTATCCCATTGGCGGCAGCCGGGATAACTGGCGGTTATTCGTTGCCAGCCATGGCGGCCAACGCGTCAAAATCCTCTATCACATTTTTGTTCAACACTATGAGGTCGGCGCCATACACATCCCTTTGGTTGATCACCAGTTCCATTTGGTGTGTGTGCTGATGATGTCTAGCAATCGGAGATAATAATAAGCAGAGAGCCGTCGGCGGCAGGATCTTTTATAGGTCGTTGTCGGGTTTGGGTTTTTACTACCCTTTGCTAATTTTACAGGGCATGGACATCGCACACAGTTACTATGGCGCACCCATGTTTGATGTGGATAAAATTGTAGACAATTGTTTCATCATGTTTGTTTACTATTTATATATACCATCATTTGGGGGAAAAGGTAAAAAACGGAAAAATAGGGTCACTACACAACCAGACCAGCTAGTTGCCATGATATACGAACAGGGTGGTGTCATGTTCAAATTCCCAATGCACATGATGCATATGCATGCCTAAAAGCATCGAGAGTGACAAAAAGGGGATCATGACATAAACGTAGGGTGTTGGCCCCTCCTCTATGGGCCGAAGGAGGAAATCCTATGAACGCACGACCTAGCTCAAACTTTGTCTCACACTTAGCCATGGATGTCTTTCCGTATGAAAACCAAGAGAATCTATACCTTAATTTTGGTCAAACCAGTCCCTCTTATTGTCGGCCAAGAGGGATATAGACTGTGCGGGCCCATGGGTTGGCGCATCGTCTAAGATCAGGTTAGATGGACTAGAAGAACGGCATCACCTGCATGTGATGAAATGTATATAGGAAAAGGGTGGTTAGGTGTTTAAATACACACTTCACAACACTTTGATGTGGCATGCACATGACTCGCAAAACTGAACCCCCTGATACTTGTGATCTGCGTTGTGTTTTCCATGAAGAGGAGCGGGTAATTACAGCACAATACGGGTAAGTATTTCCCTTAGTTAAGAAACCAAGGTTTATCGAACCAATAGGAATATCAATCCATAACCGTCTTCAGCGGCTGCACACAAAATATAAATGTAAATTACAAAATAAAATAAAAGGTAAATAATTGCAGCAAGGTAATTGTAGCGTTTGTAAAGATATAAGTGAATAGACCCCGGGGCCATAGTTTTCCCTAGTGGCATCTCTCATGTATGCAACATAAGGTGAGTAAACTAATTATTTTTGGGCAATTGATAGAAAATCACATAGTTATGTGATATTCATGGCAATGATCATGTATATATAGGCATTATGTCCTTAAGCAAATAGGTTGACTCCTGCCTGCACCTATTAATATTACTCCACTTCATGAGCACTTTTATGCTTGCCTCTCTACGTATTAAGTTCATGAAAAACAGAGTAATGCTTGGAGAACGATGGCATGATGTAGACAAAGAGAATTCAATTAATATGAACTAAACACGTCATTTTATCCTTAGTGGAAACAACACAAAGTATATATTGTCCCCTTCTATTACTCGGATATAGAAACTCGTCAGGTAAAGACCACCTATACCAGTGCTAAGCTAGCCAAGATATATATGACCAGGATCGTATGTCTGCATGGAGTTCCAAGGAGTATCGTGTCATATAGAGGAACACAATTTACTTCAAAGTTTTGGCATCAGTTACATGAAACTTTGGGTACAAGGCTAGAGTTCAGTACAACCTTTCATCCGCAGACAGATGGACAGACTGAGAGAGTCAATCAGATTTTGGAGGACATGTTGAGAGCTTGTGCACTAGACTATGGTTCTAGTTGGGACGATAACTTGCCTTACGCAGAATTCTCATACAACAACAGTTATCAGACCAGTCTAAAGATGGCCCCTTTCGAAGCTTTATACGGAAGGAGGTGCAGAACACCACTGACATGGGATGGTGTTGGAGACCGAAAACTTTTTGGTCCCGACCTTATCCGAGATTCTGAAGAGAAAGTCAAGTTGATTCGTGACAGACTCAAGATAGCTCAATCTCGACAGAAGAGTTATGCTGATAGCAAACGTAAAGAAGTGACATATGAAGTGGGAGACAGAGCATATCTTCGTGTATCCCCGCTTCGAGGAATCAAGAGATTTGGTGTTAAAGGAAAATTAGCACCCAGATTCATAGGCCCCTACAAAATTCTTGAACGTAGAGGCGAAGTTGCATACAAACTGGAATTGCCGGAAGGATTATCCGAAGTTCATAATGTGTTCCATGTGTCCCAGCTGAAGAAATGCCATGCTGAGATGGCTGACATCCCTTTGCGAGACACCGTGCCCCTAGAGGCCAAACAACTTGACAATGATCTGACCTATGAGGAGAAGCCTGTCAGAATCCTCGAGACTGCCAACAGGATTACCCGCAGCAAGATCATAAAGTTCTGTAAAGTTCTGTGGAGTCACCACACTGAGGAAGAAGCCACCTGGGAACGCGAAGAAGATCTTCGTAGAGACCATCCGCACCTATTTTCTAGCCAACCCGAATCTCGAGGGCGAGATTCATCTTAAGGTGGGTAGGTTTGTAACATCCCAAAATTCCATTTTGGAATGTTATGATTATAGCTATGCATCTAGCAGCATCATTGCTTGATTTTATGTGTTAGTTGAAATGTCTCTTCTGAATTCCAGAAAGTCCTTTCTACTTTTCACTAAGTTGCTTTCACCTATTTGAAATTTTGGTTAAAAGTTCAAATAAGAGAGGAGGAACATGACACTCCACACCAGGGACTAATTGGTGGTTTATTTGAACAAAAATAACCAGGGGGTTATTTTGAAAATATTTGCAAAAAGGGTTTAAAAACAATTAGGCAATTTCTGAAAAAATTATTTTTTTCAAAGTGTTCAAATGACAGAATAGAAATGTTCATTAAATAGCATTTATTATTATGTTAATTTTGATATATAATACCCCTATATTTAGAGACGATTTGAATGCTTTAGAAGCTTTTAAATGTCTCTGGAATATTATTAAAAAGAAACGGTAACCGTTTTCGGTATTAAACGGGCCGGCCCACCGGCTTTAAAAGCCGAGACCGTTACCGGTCGGCCGACCGAGCGCATTCACTTCCCTCTCTCTCACTGCAACCGGACCCCACCCGACCGACCGTTGCCCCGAAACGGTCGTCTTCCCCGCACCCGCGAGCGTCGGACCCGACTCGCCGACCGTTTCTCCCCTCACCGGATCTCTCTCCCCTCTTAACTTCCCGCACTCCCAACGCCCCTATATAAACCGGACACTCCCCGCATCCATTTTCCCCCCGAGCCCCCTTTCTCTCTCGCCGAGACACTGTCAATTGCTCGCCGGAGTAGCGCCACCACCGAATCTCGCCGTCGAGCGTAGCCACCGTCTCCGTCCACCGTTCGCCCCACCGTTGCCACCAATCAACTCCGGAGAACCGTCGCCGTCGCCCGGACCACTTCCCTGTCTTCCCCGACCACCGGAGCGCCTCGCCGTCGCATTCGCCGCTACCGGACTCGCCGGAGAACCCCGACGCCGGCGACTCTTAACACTGTGAGCATCCCCACTCGTTCGATCTGGAATCGACGTTCCAGATTAGATCGGATTTAATCCGAACCGGTACCCACTACCGATCGGTCGCCCGCCCGTAATCCTCGAGCGCACACCCCCCTTAGCCAATCGGACAGCGCCACGTAGCCCCCTGACCGTCGCAAATCATTTTCCTTTTTCAGTTTTTGTTTTAATTAACAGAATGTTTTTAAAAATTGTTTTGCTTATATCTTTTAATCTATTTAGTGTTTTGAGTTGATTCTTTTTGCAATAGCTCACATTTTTCATGTAGTTTCACCCTGTACTTCTAAATTTCAAATTTGAACTATAAAATTTGAATTTAATCAAATTTGCTCAAAATCTTCAAATCTGAATAACTAGAGTTTGAAAATAGATTTTGATATGAATCTTTTTGCTACTGTTTGGTATTAGTTAGGACTACCTTCATGCTTAGTTTGAAGATATTTAGGATATACTTGATTAATGTTTTAACCAAAAACAGAATCTGCCTAGTATTACAATATAGTTTTATATACTTAATTTTAATTAGTTTGATTTAGAATTTGGTTTTATTTGTTTGTTAGGTTCTGTTAGTAAACATTTAGTGTTTTCACTCACTGTTAATAAAAATATAAATTTGCTTAGTTTAATTTTATTTAACCTAGGAATCACAACTTATTTTCAAATAGGTTTATTTTGATTAAAACAACTAACTAGTAATCGTTTTGTTTTCAAACAAAGTTTTGTATATTTTAATTCTGTTTTCTAAGACAGATTTAATTGTAAATTATTTCCTGTTAAGAACATGTTTTACAAATAAATAACAAGTTTAGTTTTTCATTCTTTTGTTAATATAACTATAGTTGATTCATATAGTGTTTATCACAAACTTGTATAAACTTTACTAAAGTTTTCCCAACAAACTTAAATTGATTATATTCTGTTTATTAATAAAATATTCTATTGTTTCCTTGCTGACAACAATTTTTTTGTTATTACAAAATAGTTTTATTATGATAGTAGTGTTTTATCAATCACCTCCTAGAAAACAAAACTTTGTGTGTTTTCTTACTTGAGATTTGTGCATTGTTTTGTCTTGATTGTTTACTAGTTCTTGGTTGATGTTTGTGAGTTACAATATTTTGTTGTATGCTTATTGAGTGCTTGTTTGCTTCGTTAGATTATCCGGAGTGCGAAGCTTGTTACTTAGAGTCACTCACGTACGAAGATCATCAATCAGGCAAGTCACCTTGATCATACTTTTACCCATGTTTTATATGCATTAGTTCTACCATATCCCCAATTGCATGCAAGATAGGTTAGTTGGAAATTTGGTTACATTGTAGTAGTATCATGTGATAGGTACCCCTCTCAACCCTCTTTGACAATTTTGGCCCCGGGAAACGTTGTTTTTACTTTTGCTATGCTATTAGTAGACGGGGTTGGTTGTGTGATTCATGGGAGTTGAGAGAGTTAATAATTTCAAGACCTACATAATGAACAAGATTCAAGACTCCGAGTTTTCAACATACCTCTGGGTGGATGATGGTTGAACGGCGCCCTGGAGAAACCAGTGGTTAGCCTAGGTGATGCTGGAGATGGCCAGTATTCACGCGGAAAGGTCCACCCAGGCACAAAGAGATGGATGGATGCTTCAAAACCCAAGGCTTACCTGCACAGGCACAAGTCATTATGGGCTCTGGCTTGGTTGGATATCGTGGTGACCCTGGATAGGCGGTGCTACGAGAGGTAGAAGAACGGTAGGAAAGGATGGGCACCGACAGAGTCGCAGGGAAACCCTTTGGAAGACCATGTTTTGGTCATCCGTTTCTCAAACACCCTGAAGTGCAAGAAATCAAACGGAGGCGACCAAATCTTGTGGGGAACGTGTGCAAAACTCTGCAGAGTATACAAAAACCTAATTGATTAGCCGTGTCCACGGTCATGGACGACTTGAGCCAAAGGAATTGGAACTTCCGAAACTCTCAACACAATTAATATGATGATGTGGGTATTAACAATTTTGGGTATGAGAATTGGTTGGTGGAACCATCTCATTAATCAACCAACTTAGTAATATTTTGCTTAGCCCCTCTCTTGATGTAGGAAAAACTTGGCTTTACGCAAAAAACTTACACCACCACCTGCCATATAAGCATATAGACTAGCTGATTATTTTCACCCCTCTCTTGTGACTTTGCCGGCATATTCCATATGCTGACCTACACGGCTGCAACGTATCATGTTGCAGAGTATTTTTCCGACCAGGAGTGAGGACGCGTTCTATGCTCAGTGAGATGCCCTTGGAGTCGGATGGACTCATCTACCGTCGACGCTTCCGCAAGATTTAGATATTCTCATGAGTTGGCCTTTGGCCACTTTATTGTAATCTTTATTGTAATAAAGGACTCAATATGAGATTTCGACTAATATAATGCTGTGTGATTTCCCTTTGATATATACATTGATGTACCGTGTGTGTACCAGCATGATCTTGGGATGGTACGGAAACACCGGAGACTTGGCCTTTCAGGTCGGGTCGCTACATACCTATTGGCTTGTGCCTCCCTCATTCGTCCTTTGGCCTTCTCCCGAAGCTTCCAGGTCTTCCTTTGGTCCAGAAAAAAATCAGAAAAAAGTTTCGAGGCAATTGGACTTCGTTTGGTACTGTAAACCTGAAAAATAAAGAAAACATGCATAATACATCAACTGTCACTAGGCACTGGGTCAATAGGTTAGTGCTCAAAAATAGTATAAATTGGTAAATTATTACTCAAAAAAGTATCCTAGAATGATAATATAATAGATGGAACAATAAAAAAAATTAAATACCTTGGAGACATATCAAGCATCCCCAAGCTTAATTCCTGCTCGTCCTCGAGTAGGTAAATGATAAAAAAAGAATTTTTCTTGTGACATGCTACCCAATATGTAATCTTTTTCATGTATGCTTACTGAGAAATGATGAATTAACAAACATCAACATAGTAATATTTATAGGCACCAGCAGCAAGATCATTAATCTTTCAATGCATACTATCGTGAAAGAAAGTTTGTCCCCCATTCATTTTATCATATTAGCCAGGCAAGGCTCCATCTTCACCACATTAATACAAATGTCAAGCACCACGGTGTTTAAGTAAGGAAATTGGATTGTACTTTTTCAATGTGCATCACCTTTTTATTCTTCACGCAATACATGAGCATGAACCATTGAAATAGCATAAAAGTGAAGATAAAAAAGTGGCGAGGAAAATATCGCATCAACTAGGCGTATCAACGGTCCATGGAGATGCCCATCGATAGATGTCAATGCAAGGAGTAGGGATTGCCATGCAAATGATGCACATGAGCTATAAGTGTATGAAAGCTCAATTGAAGCTAAGTGGGGTGTGTATCCAACTTGCTTGCTCATGAAGACCTCGGGAATTTTAGGAAGCCCGTCATCAGAATATCCAAGCCAAGTTTATAACAATGAAAAGGTGATTCCCACTAGCATATGAAAATGACATAACATGAGACTCTCTATATGAAGAACAAGGTTCCACTTTGAGGCACAAGTGTGGTAAAGGATAGTAGCAGAGTCCCTTCCATCTTTTTCTCTCATTTTCATTTTCATTTTTTTATTATGGTGGGATCATTTGGCCTCCCCCATTTTTATTTCCTCACAGAGAAAATGCTCTAATAATGATGATCATCACACTTTTATTTACTTACAACTGAACATGAAAACTTGATATGAAGAAGTATGAAATGATATGACTCAATATGAATGCCTTTGGCAGTGTACCAAGATGTGCAATGATCTAGCGTGACATGTATCACAAATATGATGAACGGTGGCTTTGCCACAAATACTATGTTAGCTCTATATGATCATGCAAAGCAGTATGATGATGAATGAACTAGTCATATGAAGTGACGATGGAATTTGCATGGCAATATATCTCGGAATGGTTGTGGAAATGCCATGATAGGTAGGTATGGTGGCTGTTTTGAGGAAGATATAAGAAGGCTTATGTGTGACAGAGCGTATCATGTCACGGGGTTTGGGTGCACCGGTGAAGCTCGCACCAATCCTCGAGGTGAGAATGGGCAATCCATGGTACCGAAGAGGCTAGCAAAATATGAGGTGGTGAGGTTGCGTATGTACACAGGTTCACATTAGTCATGGAGAACTCATATACTTATTGCAAAGTTTTACTCCCTCTGTCCCGTAATGTAAGATGCTTTTTGACACTACATTAGTGTCAACAAACGTCCTATATTATGGGAGGGAGTATTAGTTTATCTCAAATCAAAGTACTACTCGCATGCCCGGAGGGAGGAGATTGGGAGGATTTAACCATCGCGCGCCTCCGATCCAAACAACACTAGGGTTTCAACGAGGAATAGAAATGCTCACACATCCCCACCATGCCTTTTTAATATTTAAACAAATGGAAAATTAACACCACTTAATATTGATACTTTTACGAATCAATAATGATGAATTCATACCTTTTTCATATTACCACCTTAGTTTCTTAACCCAAGATTTCTCTTTTATGTGCTACATGATGGTTTTGATTATCACTAATTGAATACCTATTATTTTTGGACTAGTCTTATGACACACGCAAATTAATATCACTATTTATTAACTCTCAAACAAATATAAGTGAGGATGATATTTCAATTATTTCTAAAAAATCTATACGCCACCGTGCTAAAAAAGATATAAGTGGAGTACTAGAGCAACTGCTAAGCACAAAAGATATAGGTGAAGCTCATTGAGTATTCTAACAAATTATGATGAAGGTGTGTCTCTCTCAAATAGGTGTTTCCACCAAACGATGATTGTGGAAAACTAAAAATAAAATCAAACAAAAGCAAACAACACTCCAAGCAAAACTCGTATCATGTGATGAATAAAAATGTAGCTCCAAGTGACATACCGATGGATTGAGACAAAAGAGGGGATACCTTCTAGGGCATCCCCAAGCTTAGATGCTTGAGTCTTCCTAGAATATTACCTTGGTGTGTCTTAGGAATACCCAAGTTTAGTATCTTGCCACTCCTTATTCCTTCGTCCATTGTGATAACACCGAAAACTTAAAAACTTCAATCACACAAAACTCAACAAAACTTCGTGAGATCCGTTAGTATAAGCAACATATCAAATACTTTAGGTACTGTTATAAGTTGATTCTATTTCATTATTGAATAATAGTTACTGTATTCTAACTTCTCCATGGATTTAACCCCTCGATACAATCCATAGCATCATCAAAACAAACAAACTATGCAAGCAAAAATAGAATCTATCTAAAATAGAACAGTTTGCAAAGATCTATAGAGAACTTATACTTTATATACCTCCAAAAATTCCGAAAACTTAGGACATCCTGAAGAAGTTGTATAAAAATAGTATGTAGAAAATTCAGATCAAAAAGACGTTGGAGTAAAATCATAGAAATTCTCCACTGGAGGCTAAAGTTTTTGTTTTCGCATCGTATCAATTCTACTCATGTTGCGAGCCATCCCAAAGGCTTTACTTAGCATAAACACTAACTAAAACATAAAAACACAATAATTACAGAGTAAATAATAATTTCATCACACCAAAACACAAAATAAAAAAGAAAAAATAAATATAACTATTCGGTTTCCTCACAAGAAGCGCTATTGTTTTATGCCCCTAGCTAGGCATAATGCATAGTTTCAAGTATTGTCATCTTTGGCATCAAGCACCTTGATAACACAATGATTATTAGGATCAGTAGGATACTTGAAAATAGGGTCTTTTATCAGGTTTATAAACTTGGGTTGCACACTAATCATTTTGAGGTCTTCGTTTCTTTTGATAGGAGGAGTACTAATGCTCTTGGGAATATAGATGAACTTGGGGCTTTTATTTCGAGAAGTACTAGCATTTACTTTTGAGGGTGTGGAAGCAGAGCCTACTTTATCAATGACTTCCTCCATTTTATCAATCCTATTCAAACTTTGTTCTACCATCTCATCAATAATTGTGTCCTTCTCCTTTAAAGTTTTCAAAGACATTCATATCCGTGACCCAAATTGAGTGATATGATTTTGAAGTTTTTTATCTAACTCCTCAATTTGTTCAATAGTCATCATTTTCTTTTCAATAGCATCAAGCCTTTGGATAACATGCTACAAGGTCAAATAGTTTCATTAATGATAATAGGTTGTGTTCCTTCAAGATTTTCAATAGCATTATAAGCATCCAGTGTGACACATCAAGAAATTGCCACTCGTAATGGTGTCAAGAATAAACCTATACCAAGTTGTCACACTCGCATAAAAAATACAAAGCAACATAGTGGTGGATTGCTTCTGAGTTGATTTATTTTGAGCGTTACAAATTGTATACCATGCATCTTTCAGATTTTTTCCTCCCCTTTGTTTGAATTTAGCACCTCATTATTGGGAGGAATGAGAACACAAGAAGAACAAGACATAGTATCAAGCAACAGGTGAAATAACAACAAGCGAATATAAATATTTTTTATGTTTTTGATTTTTATGAATCAAAACAAATATAAGAGCAGATAAAGATAAGAACAAGTGAATGATAATTTTTGTGAAGTTACTTGATTGTTGGTGATGATATTCCCCAGCAACGGCGCCAGAAATCCTTCCTGATACTTGTGATCCGCGTTGGGGTTTAAGTGAAGAGGAACAGGTAATTGCAGCATAATACGGGTAAGTATTTACCTCAATTAAGAAAACAATGTTTATAGAACCAATAGGAATGTCAATCCACAATCGTCTTCAGTGGCTACACACAAAAGAGCAAACAACTTGCATCCAACACGGGCAAGAGGGATGTCAATCATCTTGATCTCGTTATTTGCAAGCAAGTGAAGCGTGTATATAGTAGTTGATAAATGTAAATTACAATATAAAATAAGAGGTAAATAATTGCAGCAAGGTAATTTTAGCGTTTGTAAAAATATAAGTGAATAGACCCGGGGGCCATAGTTTTCCCTAGTAGTATCTCTCATGAAAGTAGGCATACGGTGAGTAAACAAATTACTGTTGGGCAATTGATAGAAAAGCCGATAGTTATGCAATATTCACGGAAATGATCATGTGCATATAGGCATCACTTCCAAGACAATAGGCCGAATCCTGCCTGCACCTATTACTATTACTCCACTTCAAGAGTGCTTCGATGCTTGCCTCTCTACGTATTAACTTCATGACAAACAGAGTAATGCTTGGAGAATGAGACATGATGTAGACAAAGAGAATTCAATTAACATGAACGGAGCCCATTGTTTTATCCTTAGTGGCAACATCATGAAAACGTATCTTATCCCCTTCTGTCATTGTGATATAGAAACCCGTCAAGTTGAACCCAG
The DNA here is from genome assembly GCA_022496015.1 of Hordeum marinum. Classification (NCBI taxonomy): domain Eukaryota; kingdom Viridiplantae; phylum Streptophyta; class Magnoliopsida; order Poales; family Poaceae; genus Hordeum; species Hordeum marinum. Next base: position 464,486,118 of record CM039674.1, read on the forward strand.
TACAACGCACCCCTGTCACAAAAGAAAGATCAATCTACTTGGCCAAAGCAAATAAATAGATCGGAGAGGTTTATGAATCTATAATGATCATGCAATAAGAGTCAATAAAATATTTCATAGAGGACTCAAATAATTTTCATGAATAATCTGAACATAAACTGGATCCCAACAAACACACCGTACAAAAGAATTACATCAGATAGATGAAAGAGAAAATGTGATGATCATTGTATTGAAGATCAAAACAGAGAGAGATAGCCATCTAGGTACTAACTACGGACTCGTAGGTCTGTGGTGAACTACTCACACATCATCATGAGGGCAGCAAGGTTGATGAAGAGGCCATTCGTGATCGATCCCCCCTCCGGTAGGGTGCCGGAATGAAGCGCCTTATGGGATCGCAGCGGAACAGAGACTTGTGGCGGCGGAAAAAAGTGTTTCGGGATGACCTATATGGTTTTTGGAATATATGTGAATTTATAGGCCAGAGAACGGGGTCCGGAGGGCCACCAGGGAGGGACAAGCCATTAAGGCGTGGCCAGCCCCCTAGGCATGCCCTGTTGGCTTGTGCCTCCCTCGTGCGGCCTCTAGCCTTCTCCCGAAGCTTCTAGGGCTTCTTTTGGTCTAGAAAATCATAAAAAAAGTTTCGGTGCAATTGGACTTCGTTTGGTACTGTAAATCTGAAAAGTAAAAAACACGCAGAAAACAACAATTGGCACTGGGCACTGGGTCAATAGGTTAGTGTTCAAAAATAATATAAATTGATAAATTATTACTCCAAAAGTATCCTAGAATGATAATTTAATAGCATGGAACAATCAAAAATTATAGATACGTTGGAGACGTATCACCCCCTTGGACATGTACATATATAAATACTAGCTAGCTTGGCAATGCCCTAGGGTGCCCCTCACACACGCACGTACACTTCGTGTCAGCGGGTTGCATGCACTCATATTATACTTAGGTCGTACATGTACAACATGACCTACCATAAAACAAACTGAGAGAATCTATGTTGGTCAAACCAACCCCTCTTATTATCGGTCAAAAAGGGATAGACAATGTTGGCTAACCCATAGATGGTGAGTCGTCGAAAACCGCACAAGAGGAGCCAGAATGCAAGCATCGACTGCTTGCGTGTATATATGAAGAGGTCATGTGTGCGATGTGTCTTAATTACCCAAATGTACAAGTTTGATGTGGTGCGTACCTCACGAATCAGACAACCCCCATGGAAGTTAAGTAATAAATAAAGGACGACACACATGGAGTGTCGGACCACCCATCACTTCGCGCACGTGGGAGGCAAATAATCATGAGATAGCATGGGCACGAAGTTTTCTCAGACATGCCACCATAACCCACTGTAACACTAACCAAGACGAATACATTCATGTTTAAGTACCCCTCTCATTGCTGGTCAAAGGGATGACATATAGACCCTTGGGGCCCATCGATAGGCATGTCGTCGAAAACTGCACAAGGGAGACATGCATGGTCGATCAGAAGACCAACACCACCTTCATGCGGCCTAAATATGTACATATGTGATGTGATGTGTTCAAATCCCCAATGCACAACTCTGATGTGGCAACAGCTAGTTGAAAGACATCAGGCGGTTCCCCAATTATGGCTGGCAGGAGGGAAACCACCACATGTGCTCAACTTTGGTCTAGTGTGTCCATGCCACCACCTATCGTAGCACAGCCCAAGAGGAGCCAATCATGGTAAAACCTTCTCATTGTGGGTCAAAGAAACAGACCATGGCAAACTTAGTTAATTTTAATGTGTGAGACCAAAAATTTGTGAGGAATTAATGCAACAAACACTCTTTGAAATAAAATTCATGCACATTATATGTTGAGACAACGAATCTTATTGAAATCAATAAAAAAGTCACAAAACATGGAATTTACAGAAAAACATTCTCAATATTTAGAAAACTACAAATCTTATCAAAATCAATAAAAAGGCACACCATATTTTGAAATAACATTTTTTAAACAAGAAATAACAAAAAATGGCACAAAACATGGAATTTACAGAAAACTCATTCACAATATTTAGAAAACAAAAAATCTCATTGAAATCATAAAAAGGCAGACACTATGGTGAAATAACAAATTTTCTAAACAACAAATAAAAAAATATTCTCAATATTTACAAAACAAGGACCATAGGATTTATTTAGCCAGATTGATAGATCACTACAAGCATTTTTTGCTAAGTGCCTATAATGATCATATCACATCGCCTAAATGAACCTTGCGATAAAGCAACTTCCCACCAGGACACCCATCCTTGGACTACTCTAGTCCCAGCATGCTTAACTTCTGAGTTTCATTAGAATGGGATCCTGGCTGGGAAGCTACATCTTCCTGATAGGGCTTGCCTCCGAGCATTTATAAGGCTTTCCCCAATGGTCACCTTTTGGGACCAGCTACATATCGTGGACGTTTCTGGCATTAAAAATCATGTGGGATCATGGCATGGTGGCACGACTAACATCTGCAGAGACTGATGCTGACGTCTTTCTCTTGCTTGGTGGATGGCTCCATCTTGTTCTCCTCATCGAGGAGGTTGATGACGGGGTCGGCGCTTTGGTGGGAAACCGATTGGGGGAATGGCGGGAGACTATTTGGGGGGAGTGGCGGGAGAAGCATGTTTGGGCAGAACCAAATTAAGATAAAAGGATAACTTAGGAAAGAAGGAAGCTTGAGCAAGCACTACACATTCTCACACACTGCTTACACACGTACGGGTTCCAAACGATTGTCTAGAACTGCTTTAAATTATTTGTGGTTCATTTGACCTTTTTTATGCATTAACGAAGTTTTCTATGCACTTAATACACACAATTATAATTTAAATAACAAAAGCATGGTCCGGTGCACCAAAATGGGTTGAAAATAATATTTTCCTCCTTGGGTTCATCTTTAGGTCCCATGCAAGGAATGGGAACGAAGTCCGAACATCTTGGCTTCGTGGATAGGCCGCAAACATTGAGAATCTTGGTTTCTAAATTCCTGTAAATCCAAAACTCGTCTGAAATTCATGAAACATTTCCTGGTACCATGCCATGGAACATTTACACTATGGTAAAAATTTGACAAATTTGGGACAACTTTTGGGGCAAGCATCTTACAAACCGGAGCTTCTCACGAGAATCATCGTGGTTTTCGAGAGGGAAAGTGTCGCCTTTGTGGGCGAAACGACATTTTTGAGTGCCTCATCTCGCCTTGATTTTTTTTCTGGAGGCAACATTGAACAATACAAGTGTCATGACAAAATATGGAATTATTCATGGTTGGTTTGGCCTTTCTTATGCATTAACTGAGTTTTCTATGTATTTAATACACATATTCAAATTTCAACTACAAATGTATGCTCCGGTGCACCAAAATGGATTGAAAAAACATATTTTCCATCGTGATTGCATGTTTAGGTCCCATGCAAGGAATGTGAATGATTTTCAAACATCTCGGCGTCGTGGCTAGGCCGCAAACATTGAGAATCTTGGTTTTTAAATTCCCGTAAATTCAAAACTCATCTAAAATTCATGAAAATGTTCTTGGTGTCATGTCACGGCATAGTTACGCTGTGGTAAAAAAAGACCAATTTGGGATAACTTTCTGGGCAAGCATATTACAAACCGGAGCTTCTCACAAGAATCATCATGGTTTTCATAGGGAAAGTGTCACCTTTGTGGGCGAAACGACATTTTTCAGTGCCTCTTATCACCTTGATTTTTTTTTCTAGAGGCAACTTAGAACAATACGAGTGTCATGCTAAAATATGGAATTATTTGTGGTTCGTTTGGCCTTTTTTATGCATTAACTGAGTTTCTTATGCATTTGATACGCATAATTCAAATTTGAACTACAAACGCAAGCTCCGATGCACCCAAATGGGCTGAAAAACACATTTCCTCCCTGGGTGCATGTTTAGGTCTCATGCAAGGAATGGGAATGAATTTCAAACAACTTGGCGTTGTGGATAGGTCGCAAACATGGAGAATCTTGGTTTTAGAATTACCGTAGATCTACAACTCGTTTGAAATTCATGAAAACTTTCTTGGTGTCATTACACAACACATTTACGCTTTGGTAAAAAAATTGACCAATTTGGACAAGTTTGGGGCAAGCATCTTATAAACTGGAGCTTTTGATAAGAATCATCGTGGTTTTCGATAGGGAAAGTGTCACCTTTGTGGGCAAAACGATATTCAGTGGCTCTTCCCGTGTTGATTTTTTTCTAGAGGCAACATAGAACAATATGAGTGTGGTGCTTAAATATAGACTACAAGCACAAGATTATTGAAATTTGAACAACATACACATGCTTCACTGCACCAAAATGGGTTAAAAAATCATATTTGAGTCCTTGGGTGCACGTTTAGGTCCCATGCAAGGAATATGAATCAATTTCAAACATCGTGTCGTCATGTCTATGCTGCAAACATTGAGAATATTGGTTTTTAAATCCCAGTAAACCCAAAACTCGTCTGAAATTCAAGAAACTTATCTCGGTGTCATAACACGACACATGTAGGCCGTGTGAAAGCACATTTTCTCCCTTGGTGGTTTCCGTAATTAATAATAACATATATCTCATTGGACTCATGTTTCCACTAAGTATATTTTAGGAAAAGTCCAATGATGGGATGACTATAGATTGTGAGGAGACCCCTAGATGCAAGGAATGGGTTGGAAAAGCTTCAAGCAAGGAGACTCTACATTTTACTTTCTGAGAAATCACTTTGAGTTCATAGGAAAGCCAATACTATTAAAAGGGGGTGAGGTAATGTTGGTGAAGAAATTGCTCCACGTGCACAAGTGCTAGCCACCAAAACACCCACAAGCTCTCCCACAAAATACTCTGTCTAAACCCTACCATGCAAAATCGATGCCACCAAGTTTCCCACTCGGCCCTACCGATTTTCTCCTCAGACAGAACCCTAGCTAAACCCTAACTTCTCGGTACAACCAAGTACTACATCGGTGCAACCGGGTTTCGGTGACCAAGATTCGGATGACGAAATTTATAGAATCGGAATTTCTGAGTTTTATGGATCGGCCTTACTGAGTTTGGGACTCTCCTCGGCCACTCACATTGGTACTACCGAGAATCATATATCAGTCTCACCGAGATTCCTAATGTTGACACATTTTGAACAAATCGGTACGACCAAGTTTTACTTCGGTTTCATCGAGTTGGTCAATAATGGTGTAATGGTTGGAGTTTTGGAGATGCCTATATATACCCGTCCACCACATCCCACTCGAAAGAGAAGCACTCAGAACAGTTCCCCACTTCCCATATCCAAATTTCTGAGAGAGAACCACCTACCCTTGTGTTGAGATCAAGACCATCCACTCCAACCATATGGATCCCTATTTCTAGCCTCCCGAAGTTGCTTTCCACCCAATCAATATCTTCTACCAAGCCAAATGTGTGAGATAGTAATTGAGTGTTGAGTAGTCTATCATCTTGAAGCACAAGAGTAAGGAGTTCATCATCACTATCAAGCCTAATACCTTTTGGAGGGTGGTGCCTCCTAGATTTGTTAGCTGTTGCTTGGGAGCCTCCTGCTTCATGTTGTATAGTTGAACCAAGAATTTTGTAAGGGCAAGGAGATCGCGTACTTCGTGAAGATCTACCCATAGTGAGGCTACTCCTTCATGGACAGAAGCCGTTATGGAATAGTCAAGGTTGCTACTTTGTGGACCCTTATGGGTGGAGCCCTCCATGGACTCTCGCGACCATTACACTCTATGGGTTGAAGACTCCGTCAACATGGATGTACGACAGCGCCACCTATCAGAACCACCGGAAAAATCTCAGTGTCTATGATTACGTTTGATCTTCGAACCCTACCCTCCACTACATGTGTTTGTCTTTACTTTCTGTTGCTATATTCTTAGACATGCATGTGTAGCGTGTGCTTTACTTGCGATCATTGCTAAAATCTTCCCACAACTAAAATTGGGAAAAGGTAGAATTTTTATTTGGTCAAGTAGTCTAATCACCCCCCTCTAGACTTACTTTCGATCCTACAAGTGGTATCAGAGCTTTGGTCTCCATTGCATTGGTTTCACAACCAAGGAGACTATGGCGTCTAGTGAGGGAAATTATCTCCGTAGAGGTCCATACTTTGATGGCAAAAATTTTGCTAGTTGGAAGCATAATATGAAAATGCATATTCTTGGTCATAACCCTGTCATTTGGGTTGTTGTTCGTGTTGGCTTGCAAGGTGATTTCTTTGGTGATGGAAAGGAACCGGATCGTGAAGCGACTGCGGAAGAATTGAAGATGTTGCAATACAATGCTCAAGCATGTGACATTCTATTCAATTGCCTATTCCCCAAAGAATTCAAGAAAATCAGCCGTCTTGAGAATGCAAAGGAAATTTGGGACACTTTGGTTGATATGCACAAGGGTACCGATTCTGTCAGAGAATCTAAGTTGGATGTGCTTCAAAGTCAACTTGACAAGTACAAGATGAAGGATGGTGAAGGAGTCGTGGAGATGTGCTCTAGGCTAGATCTCGTTACCAATGAGATTGACGGCTTAGGAAGCGAATAAATGACCGACAAATTCATCATCAAGAATATACTTAGAGCTTTGGATGGAAAGTATGACACCATGTGCACATTAATCCAAATGATGGCAAACTACAAAGATCTCAAGCCTACCAAAGTGATTGGAAGGATTATTGCTCATGAGATGTCACTCAAGGACAAGGAAGAACTTCACAACGAGTCAAGCAGTGCTTACAAAGTCTCAATTTATGCTCCCGCTACTTCAAGCGATAACCTTGTTACCAATGAATAGATTAGCCTCATGGTCAAGAAAGTCAACAAGACCTACAAGAGTAGAGGCAAAGAGAGGAACTCCGAACCAAAATATGAAGAGAAGTGTTCATCTAGTCGTGACCGGAATTGTTACAATTGTGGAAGGCCAGGACACTACTCAAATGAGTGCACGACCCCCACAAAAGAAGGGAAGAGACACCTAGAAGAAAGAGCTCAAGAGATGACTCACCTCAAAGAGAGACAAGTAGCGATGACTGTTATGAATTAATACCCTCAAGGAGAAGTAGAGAATCTGAGAAGAAGGACAAGTACACCAAGAGATACCCAAGAAGAAGACAACAAGCTCATGTTGGTGAATGGGTTTTCGGCTCCGAATCCGACCACCACTCCGAGAGAAGCTATCACTATGACTCCGACTATAGTCAAGATAAAGGTGTTGCCCGACTTGCACTTGTTTCCTCCAACTCCTACAACATATTTGATTCACCAAATGAAGGGAGTGGAAGTTACTTCATGAATAAATGCCCCAAGGTATCACACCCCGAATATCTTGATTTCAATAGTGATGAGGATGACCTACTAGGAGATGATGACTTGCTACTTGACAAATCTAGTGATACTAGTCAAAATGAACTTGTTAGTAATCACTCTAGTCAAGATAAGTCATGTGATTATGATAAGTTGGAAATAAAGCGACTAGCTAAAGAACTAAACACTCTTAAGTTAGCCCTCGAGTCTACTCTAGAAGATCATAGAGAACTTGTAAGGAGTCATGAGAAGCTTCGCTTCGAGAAGCTCAATTTGGAGCAAGAGCATGACTTCATTAAAGCTATCAATGACAATCTTCAAAAGAAGACTTCCTCTTATCTATCCAAACGAATCCTCTTGTCTACATTCTTGTAGTTAAGGCTAAGCAAACTAGTAACAAAAGCAAGAAAGGTTCTTCAACTAGTAGCAATAAAAATGATAAATCCAATGATATTCCTTCTAGTAGTTCAATTGATCCAAATAACTACTCTCTTAGCCAAGTTACACTTGAGCAACAAAATGATCTACTGAAAGGTATTATAGAAAAGGGTATCTACAAAAGTCTTGCTGGATGTAAGCAATTTGAGGAAATTGTACGCAAGCATGGAGGATACCGGAAGAACCATGGCATTGGCTACTTCAACGCCAATGGAGTTGAATGGGAAGAAGGTCAATGTCCCAAGCCCAAGTTTGTTCCTCAAAGGGAGAAGTATGAACATACTCTCCCCAAGGGAACAAAATCTCAAGATGACCTTCCACCACAAGATAACAAGCTCAAGGGCAAGGACAAGCTGCAAGAGGAGATTGAATCATATGAAGATGAATCCCAAGCTTTGGTCAAGTGGGTTCCCAAGGCTTCTACAAGCTCAAATTCTACAAGTTCTACTTCAACTCCAAGGATTCTCATCAACTTGATGTGGGTCCCCAAGAAGAAGAACTAGAGAAGTTCTTGAGAGGTGACTCCGCCAATGAAATTCACTCACATTCATTATTGGCAAGGACTAGTTGCAATCAACATCAACATTATGCAATAGTTCAAGGAGTCACACATTCCCTCAAAGGTAAGCAAGGGGACAAGGTAATTAATGAAGCCATGGACATCATCATGTATGCTTTGCACTCGATGTCCATAGATATCCTTGTATTTGTCTCTTGTGCTTGGGACTAACCCATGTAGGTGAGGAGAGTAAGAAACAAAAAGGATTGCTCCCAGCTCAAGATGATCTTCATCAACTATGAGCATCCACCACTACATCACCCACATGAAGTCTTCTATGACAAAACCCAAGGTTAGTTTATCCTTCTTAGGGGGGATGTCACATCAAGGGGAAGCTTTCCTCTAAGACTTGAGTTAAAGCATTTCTTAGAATGTGACAACATTAACAAGCTTTATGTAAAAGTGGCAACCCCACTTGTGCTTAAACAATGAGTACGACCTATGATCAAGTATTCTTACTTATCTCCTAAGTCAATATACTCATATATAGATGACTATGTCATCGCCAAAGTTCTTGATAGATGCTAGAGTGTTTGTGCATGTTTGCCATGATTTCATCTGACATCTTATTGTGTGCGCATGTTGGTCTGCATATCTTTACTCAATCGAGGATATCCAATCATAGCTATTTGGCTTTTGATTTTCTTTTGCCAATTGGATGTACAAGAATGCCTAGGACCCCTCTCTAGCTATCTATGCTTTCTCGTCTCAAGTTCTATTCATGCTACATCACAAAACTTGAACAAGCACTTCTCAAACCCTCTGTGCGAGGAGCACTCGAAGTACCGTGTCGACAAGATCTGCATTCCAAAACCTCTATGTGAATATCGGTGTAACCAACTCCAAAAACTTGGTTCCACCAAATCACTGAGCTGATCTAGGTTTTTTATCTTGATACAACCGATCGGGAATTCTTGGTCTCACTAAGTCTCTCTATCTCCTGACAGTTAGGAAACTCAGTGGCACCGAAATGTTCCAATCAGTTTCACCGACACTGAGGGGTATATAGCCTAGCGGACTCGACTTTTGAAATTCATTCGCCAAAATTCTTTTTCTCCAAACCCCAAACTGCCGCTCCGGACCCCCTAGTCGTCGCCCTTGCCTCCCTGTGCACCTCCGTCATTGGGAATCGCCGCCGTCGATGGAATCTACACTGCTATTGTCGCCTTAGCGGATTCATCACCGAATTAAGGTATCAATCCGGCCCCTTGTGCACTCCCCTTTTCGACTCATGCACATTAGGGTACTCTTGTCGATAATCCATCGTATACAATCTTCCTAATCCACTATAGAATTCATTAGATTAGCAGACGAGAAAAATTTAGGTTTAGCCTTCCGAAAAATGCATCTCGGTGACACCGAGTCGCAAAAATCGGTTCTACCGATTTGGTTCTAGGGTTTCTAAAAATGGTCTCGATGAAACCGAGCGGTCATTTTTGGTGACACCGAAGTGAGTGCCAAGTTTCTATGATGCAGACCATATGTCTCGGTGCATCCGAAAATCTTGACTCGATGGTAACAGAATCCATTTTGCATAAAGCTAAAACTAAGGATTTCTTTGTTCAAATTTGAATAACATCTGTGTTTTGTGATGACTTGACATCACTTCTCTTCTATGCTTAGGGGTCAGTATGTCAGATTCAGTGGACAGCCAGAATAACTTTAGAGATCCAGTGTTGATGTATATCCAGGCACTAGTCCTGAGGCCAGTTCTCGTTCTTCAGAAGATCTAGGCACCCTAAGCTCTCATGGGTTGCCCAATGCTACTACAAGAGCCAGGAAGAGGTTGAGCTCTGATGAAGAAGATTTAGACTTTGTGCCATAGGAGGTTCTTGCTAAGCAAAGGCAAGACAAATCAGAGAAATCTGCTAAGAAGTCTGGAACAGAGGCCGCATCTAGCAGGCCAGTAAGAAAGGAGTATGTCAGTTTTAAAGCCATGAGAGCACCAAAAAGTGCTAGGGCATCCATGTCTATTGAGCCTGCAAGGAGCTCTATGCCCAAGAAACCAGTTGAGAAGAAGAGGAGCAAAAAAAGGATTGTTCATGTTGTTGGAAGACCTATCTCCATGTATGAAGATCCAAAAGAAGCTGGGGAAGAGGAAGAGCCAGCTGTCAAGGCTCCTCCCAAGAATAAGAAGCAGCTACTTGTTGATGTCATGACCAGTCAGGCCCCATCCAAGAGCAAGACAACTGCTCCTAAGAAGCCCATCACTCCTAAGTCCAAGAGGACAACCAAGGATATTCCAGATGCAGCCAAGAACAAGGGTTCCTCCTCCAGAGCAGTTGCTGAAGAGGATGAGATGACTATTTTGAGGAAGCTAAGACCTCACCTTCCAGAGCACAATGACAACCATCCTACTACTGAGGACATGAAGAAGAGGAAGGATTCATGGCTGGGGGAATGGAGAGCTATTTATCCATATTCTCATAGGAGAAGGATTGATGTAGACTACAGATTCTACACCAAAGAGCAGCAAGATTTCTATGAGACCATTCTCCTAGACAATAGCACAACTGTGAGTGATATGAGATATGTAGACTAGGACTACATTAAGAAGAATGAAGATTATTTCCCTCATGTGCAAGAGAACTTCAAGGCCATTGACATTGGTGCATTTGTTGGTAAAGAGTTGACCCCTTGGAATGATGAGATGATCATGCAATTCTACTCCACAGCTCATTTTTATGGAGATGGTAAAATTGTTTGGATGACAGAAGGTGTTAGGTATTAATCAAAAGTGGAAGAGTGAGCTACCATTTCAGGAGCCCCACAAGTGCAAGATGGTTATATGGATGTGTACTCTAAGGAAAAGTTGAATCATAACTCCATGGCTAAGATGTACAAGGAGATTCCTACTGACTATGTGCATTCACATAGGTTTGGCTCAGTATACTATCTGCAGGCAGGACTGATCACCGCCAACACCATCATGAGGTATACTTTCATGCTCAAGTCAGGAGATGACAAGATGATACGAGGATTCTACATCAACATGCTGCATTACATTGACCTCCAAACCAGATTCGGGGTCCTGGATTTGATTGTTGAGACTGTGAAGAGGATTGTTGGTGATCAAAAGAGATCATGTGGATATGCACCATACATTCAAATGTTTGTCAACTCCAAGCTTGAGAAGAATGAATATACAATTGATCAACCTCACATGCCACTCCAGCCTGAGTTTGAGGACAATGTTGTGGTGATGAATTCAGATCATCCCACTTCATCTACTACACAGGCGGCAGCTAAGGCAGCCAAAGCCACTAGTGCTCCAGTGCCAAGGACTAGGAGTGAGCATATGGACCTTATTTTTAGCTCTATCCAAGGCATGCAGAATGACATCACAGAGATTTTGAAGAACCAGAAGATTCTGGAAAGGATAGTTGAGGACAAGTTCCACACACTGAACAACAAGGTTGATGGGCTGACAAAAACTTGATGAGATCAAGAAGGAAGTGGATGTTGTACCTCTTCCTCACACCTCACATAATGATGATGATGATGATGATGATGATGATGATGATAGTCACCCTCTCCAGCCTAGCACTCAGTTCAAGACCCAGGCCAGATCTGTGACAGTGCCAGCTCTAGAGATGAGACCATCTTCATCAGCCCTTGTTGCAGCTCCTTCAGTTCCTCCAGCTCCTTCAGCACCTCTAGTGTCTACTCCAAATCCTTCCATGACATCTGTAGAAGTCTTCGCTGAAGCGATTTCTTGACTCCTACATCAACAACCGGAGGAGATCAACCCCAGAGAGACGATTAGTCATATACCTTTGAACTTTTTGGTAACTTGTTGCCAAAGGGGGACAAGTTGTATACATCATAGGGCCTCGAGAGAGAGAGAGAGAGAGAGAGTGTTGCTTTTTTATCTCTCTACAAAACTTTAAAATCTTTTTGTTTATCATTTGTGTTCAACTTGTTGGTGTTTGATCATACACTTCTTATGGGTTGCTACTACTTCCTATCTTTTGAGATGCTTATGAGACGATTATTCACTTCTTGCTTGATGTGTTGTGCTATGTTCTTCATTCATATTATTCTCGCACACCACCAAGTTGTATGTGACATGGAAGAGTGCCCCCATGAATCTAATCGATTGTGCATTTGCATTCAAACACAAATTCAAAATAGTGCACAAATTTAGGGGGAGCTCTTGCTTATCACATACTTCTCAAAGCGATGATTCTGTTCATTGATCATATCATATGTCAATGCTTTGATCTATATGTTGTCATCAATTACCAAAAAGGGGGAGTTTGAAAGGGCATTTGCTTCCTTGGTGGTTTTGGTAATTATAACAACATATATCTCATTGGAATCATGCTTCCACTAAGTATATTTCAAGCAAATTCAATGATGGATGGCTATATATTGTCAGGATACCCCAGGATGCAAGGAATGGATTGGCAAAGCTTCAAGCAAGGAGACTCTACATTTTACTTTGTGAGAAATCACTTTGAGTCCATAGGAAAGCCAATACTATAAAAAAGGGGGTGAGGTAATGTTGGTGAACAAATTGCTCCATGTGCACAAGTGTTAGCCACCAAAAACACCCACAAGCTCTCTCACAAAATACTCTATCTAAACCCTACCATGCAAAATCCGTGGCACCAAGTTTCGCACTTGGCCCTACCAATTTTCTCCTCACACAGAACCCTAGCCAAACCCTAACTTCTCGGTACAACCAAGTACTACATTGGTGCAACCGAGTTTTGTTGACCAAGATTAGGATGACCAAATTTACAGAATCAGAATTTCCGAGTTTTATGGATCGGTCTTACCGACTTTGGAAACTGCCCTCGGCCACTCACATCGGGACTACCGAGAATCATATATCGGTCTCACCAAGATTACTAAAGTTGCCACGTTTTGAACAAATTGGTACAATCGAGTTTTACTTCGGTTTCACCGACTTGGTCAATAATGGTGTAACGGTTGGATTTTTGGAGATGCCCATATATACAGCTCCACCACATCCCACTCAAAAGAGAAGCACTCAAAAAAGTTCCCCACTTCCCATATCAAACTTTCTGAGAGAGAACGACCTACCCTTGTGTTGAGATCAAGATCATCCACTCCAACCATATGGATCTTGATTTCTAGCATCCCCAAGTTTCTTTCCACCCAACAAATCTCTTCTACCAAGCCAAATCTCTAAGAGAGTGATTGAGTGTTGATGAGTCTATCATCTTGAAGCACAAGAGCAAGGAGTTCATCATCACTATCAAGCCTATTACCTTTTGGAGGGCGGTGCCTCCTAGTTTGGTTAGGTGTTGCTTGGGAGCCTCCTACTTCGTGTTGTGGACTTGAACCAAGAAGTTTGTAAGGGCAAGGAGGTCGCCTACTTCGTGAAGATCTACCCGTAGTGAGGATAGTCCTTGGACGGAAGCCATTATGGAATAGTCAAGGTTGCTACTTCGTGGACCCTTATGGGTGGAGCCCTTCATGGACTCTCACGGCCGTTACCCTCCATGGATTGAAGACTCCATAAACGTGGATGTACGATAGTGCCACCTATCAGAACCACGGGAAAAATCTTTGTGTCTACAATCGTGTTTGATCTTCTAACCCTACCCTATACTACATGTGCTTGTGTTTACTTTCCGCTGCTATAGTCTTAGACATGCATATCTAGGGTGTGCTTGACTTGCTATCATTGCTAAAATCTTCCCACAACTAAAATTGGGAAAAGGTGGAATTTTTATTTGGTCAAGTAGTCTAATCACCCCCCTCCCCCCCGAGACTTACTTTTGATCCTACACTGTGGTACCATATGTTTTCCAATTTGAGAAAGCGCACACATTAGCAGGCAACATAGACATTTTGGAACAGATAGTTGCCATGTTATAATTGCAAATGGTTGTTTTATGTTAATCCTGTGTGTTCCGCTAAGGATTTACGTGGTTGTGAACCGTCCCATTTTTCTAATGGAAATGAGGTGTCATGCGGGCAGGTGTTTGACTAGAATGGGCGTGTGTGAGAAGTCCTCCGTGAATGCTCGACGGGCACGTGTGAACTATCATCGCGCGGGCTCGACGGGATGCGTGCGAGCTGTCTACTTCGTAGGCTCATTGGGAATCACGCCTTTAACCGCCACCCTCCGCCCACCTTGCCCTCAACTTCTGAATTAATGGTGGTCAACCCACTGCTTATCTTGCGGTTAATGCACTTGGACGGAGGGAGTAGTTTTCTTGTGATCCCATTCCCCCTCAACATAACAATAGTTTTGTTCGTGCCTCACCGAGAACGTGACTTTTAGCCTGTTTTTGAATCGTATACATGTGCTTACGAACGTCAAATTGGTAATGGCAACGAATAATAATTTTCTTACATATTCAGGATAATTTAAAATGCCACATGCGGAAACTCCCCAGAGACACAGGGGCAAAAGAAGAAGGAAAATACGAAGAAGAATGAAGGAATAGACAACGATCTCGGTCGCTGCTCTCTAATTCTTGATGGGTTGCTGGGCGCAGAGTTCCTCCAAGTCCTGCTTAATCGCCTACACGTCCTCCATGCGATGTTGCCTGTCCTCCGCCATCTTCCGCATAGCGGCCATGATGCAGGATTTTTGCTCGAGAGTGTCAATGCTCTCCTTGACATAGGCACGACTATCCTTGGCAGCAACAAAGGATTCCTGCACCAACTTCTCGTGCTGGATGCGGAGCTTTAACAAGTCATCCATAAGTACCTTGGCGAGGCCTTTCAGCTTCTCCATCGATGCAGTGTTGTGCTCATGCAACTTCTTCCAACCAGCGGTCAGCTCCTTCTGCTTGTCGCGCTCATTGCGGAGCTTCGCCTTCTCACCCCTAAGTTTCACGGTGAAGTCGGTCGCCTTGTTAAGCGCGGCATTGCTCTTCTCTAGCAGATTTACCAAGCCGGCAATCACCTCCTCCTTCTCATCGAGCTCAGCACGCATGTTTTCACTAGCTGAGGAATCCAACATTGACATGTCATCTAGTTCGCCTCTAAAGCGAATGCGCTTGTGAGAGGCCTCGCCTCTCCGCGAGAGATCGTTTGAGGCCTCTGTGGCATCGTCGGACATCTCTGATGCAGCTAACGTGGCCAGGCGGTAGAACCTCACTGTTGCTTCTGTAGCCTTGGCCTTGGATGACTAGTTATATCTCGACCTAGAACTCCTCTTACTGGCCATGGCAGACGAAAGGAATGACTAACAAGAAAGACTTGTTTTGGGTGGTGATGAGGAGAGGTATGTGTAGTGATTTTTGACAAGGTTGTTTTATAGTATACTAGTAAACGGGAAGGGGAAGGAGCTTAAAACTTATTGGTGTTTTTCGCTTTGATGCCCTAAACGGTTCAGAACCCGTGTGGGATGGCGGACGTGGGCCTGCGTTCTCGGATGTGAACGTGTCTACCCACTATCACACACGATCCACACATCCTCATTGTGCCCCATCTATGGGCCGGCGCGCTTCCCACGGGTGCCACCCATAAGTGAACAAGACGGTTCAATACGCTACATGGGCCTTTTCATCTGGTTTATCTGAGCACAACAACACATTCAACCCACTAGAAAAAGCCTTACTTCACCACACAGAAGACTTGAGTTCGATCCCAAACCAGCCACTTTTTTTATTTTATTTTTGTAAATTCAAATGCCTTTTAAAATATTCTTATACTTCAAACCCTAACTCTAAATGTTTTTATTTGTCACTTCCTTTTTTTTAAATTCAAATGTCTTTTAAAATATTCAAATCTTTCAAGCCCTAACTCTAAATCTGACATGTTATATATGGAAATCGCTTAGAAAAATGTTTATATTTCAAATATACTATGACCTTGCATGTTACTAATTTCTAGAACTCCTTGAATACACTTCAAAAATCATCCAATCATTATGTTTTTACGCAACACCACTTATCATATTATTTGTGGTGTGGAGATTTCAATGAATTTGTTGATATCCTTGAGTGTTTATAAGAGGGTAATTTTTTTCACCTGTTGACCTCACGAGCATGTTTGCTAGTAAAAGACAAAAAAATCCGACCGACCTGTATGTTGTCTATCGGTCTTCACACACGATTCAGTTAAACTGACCTGTTTGCCGGCTATCACACACATATTGTTGTGTCTAACCGTTTCTTTTATTTTGACTCATCACAAACAGTTCATTTGAGTGACATGTATATTGTCTATCACACACATCTTGATCTGTGTAATCTTTTATGTTATTTTGTCTCATCACAATCAGTTCATATGAGTGCCATGTATGTTGTCTATTGCACACATAATCATATGAGGAATCGTTTGTGTTCTGATGGATCACCGCAAACAGTTTATCCGAGTGAATTGTACGTCGTACATCGCACACATCTGTATTTGGTTAACCGTTTGTGTTATTTTGGATAATCGCAAACTGTTCATGAGTACCAATTGTTTGCCACTTATCGCACACATAACTTTTTCTAAATCGTATTTGATGGATCCACCATCGCACATAGTTCGCGTTATTGGCGACGGAGGTAGAACTATACCGTTTGCAATTCATGCTTCGCACAGTTTGATTAAAGGATCTCAGATTGATGTGTCATCTTAGCAGCTTCCTATAGTAGTGAACGATCCTATTCATCTCCTCCAATCTAGGTTATCTTCCGTCCCTTCTCAACCTCCATAGTGTAGAGCCTCCCAGGAGCGTCAAAGATCACAGTGTCTCCGGTAATGAGCTCATTGAACTCCAATTTCACATTGCAAGGGACGATGTGTGTAAGAAAAACTAAAAAACACATACAATGCATTAGTGGAAATAGCAACAAAAACAAAAGAACAAACTATATTAGAAGGTTCATATAATTTGTTATCACTACAGGAACAAAACACGACTGGAAGTAGATGCAGAACATCGTGCTAGTTGCAAGGCTGGTTATGCATCTTGACTAGCACACTCAATATGATGGTGATTGCGCCATTCTACACAAAACATATTGCAAACTAAGTATATAATCGGATTCTAGACTAGTGAACCAACACTAAGTATAATCGGTTTCTACACTAATAAATCAATTTGTACTAAACATAATTGGATACTACGGTGCTAAATATAATTCTACACTAGTAATTGTATACACAAATAAAATAATCAACAGAAGAAGACACAAATAAACAAATTCTACACCGCCAATCTAATTTATAGGAGTTCATTTTATATATTCCTCGCATTCCAGACTGCACTATCAAATTAAGTTGAACTTGACTCATTAATATTCTAGACACTCGAACAAAATTCTACTCAAAATGGACTATTGAAATCCGAATTTACAACGGATTATCACTATAATTTCTACACAAAGAAATCCATGGAACTAACTCTCGATTCTACATCACACAAAGCAATCTTTACCTAATATTAATAAAACATTGATTGTTTTTTATCGTCCGTCATCAAAATTGATCTTCAAGTTGCAAAATATTACCCACCAATGCCACCTATAAGTAATAAAAAAATGTTTCACAAAAAGGAATGTCAGACTGGACCAGCCCAGTAGGAACCTCCTATACTATGCTCTGTGCGCCAGGAGACGACACAGCGCACCCATTTGGGCCAACCCATGTACTGGTGACCTGTTATTAAATTTCGTTTTCAATTGCTGTTTTTTTCTGTAATTTTTATACTTTAAATAACTTTGGAACTCAGAAAAAATAGGAAAAATAGAAAAATGTGAAATTTCAAATAAAATATCTAATTATTTGCAAATCATTGTGGATTCAGTAAATGTTTGTGATTTTCAAAAAATATTCGCAAATTTTACAACAAATGTTCAGAAAATAAAAAAACGTCCATGATTTTTTTAAGTTAGTGTATTAAAAATGTTAATAAAATTTAACAAAATTTCGCCAATTCAAAATATTTTCCTGAATTGTAAAATATTCTACAAATGTTGAAACTGTTCATCAATTAAAAAGTATTCTATTGATTCATAAAATATTCATTGATTCAAAAAAGATAATGTGTTTTAAAAAATGTTCATCAATTTCGAAAGTTGTTCCACCAATTTCCAATCAATTGTTCGTCAATTCTAGAAATGTTTGCCGAATCAAAAAAAATATTTTGAAAAATGTTCACATTTTTTTAGAAAAACGTTTGCAAATAGTATAACATGTTCATGAATTAAAAAATGTTCATGATTTTAAAACATGTTCCTGAATTGTGTTCATGATTTCAAATATGTTCATGAGTTTTACAAAAAATGTCCATGATTTTCAAAAAAAATTGTTCACGATTTCACGAAAATGAGAGTGATAGTGATCTCGATTATGCTCTCTGTTGTCTCCTACTTCATCCCCATTGTAACCCTCGCACGAATTATTCCACCATGAATACAAAAACAAAGTTGCACGTGGGGTGTTACTCCTTCCTGGAGGCCCGAACCTAGGTAACTTCCTCGTGTGATCCCCGATCTGGTACTTCCTCCCATGTTCTCCATCCTACCAAGGGTACTCACTGGTCTATGCATCGTCAGTCCCGACAACTAGGACGTTGAACGCCGGCTTGACCTTAGGGCCTAGCAGCCAAGGCGTGGCCAAGGCCCCCTATCATGCACGAGGCCCTTCTTGCACAAGGTTCTCATATTGGCGTGCAAGTCAAGAAGAACCCCCTCGTCTGATTTGGACTCTAGCTCGGTTAGCAAACCAAATAAACATAGGACTTATCCCACTTTATAACGCAAGGTTGGGGGTAGTTCGAGCCACACAACCATCATCATAGTATCGATAGCATTATCACAACATACATTGGAACCCCTACAAACAAGGTGTTTTCCTCCATCAATCAAATCCAAAGTAGGAGTAGGTTATTAACACCATGATGAGGGCCCAAACCTGGGTAAACTCTCCGTGTGTGTTCCCCTGTGGTACTTCCGATTCTGACCACCACACTATCAGGACTATTGACGGTTTTGAGTACCGTTAAACTTAAAACAATTGAATTAAGGCAAGACTAAGTGACTTTCTGTTGATGAAGGCGATAGTATATTTGTAAGATTTTAGTTTGAGATGGCTTTCTACAAGAGATATCTCTTACCGCAAAATTCGCATCTCATATCCTTCTTCATGACTCTATAAGGGATATCAAATAAGACTTTAGTGTAGCTTCTTGAAAATCTTCTGGTATTTTTTTAGTAAGTCTATCATTTCCCGTGAAAATAATATTTCTAGAAATTTACATTATTAAAGGGACTATCTGGCAAAACATCCTACACTTCCCTAAAATATCCCATGGGTATAGTATTTAAGCCTACCTAAACCTAAATCTCCACCCATGCCTCCCACTCCCCTCCTCCGCCTCCGCCGCCACCCCTCTCACACGATTCTCCATCATATCTAGCAATTTTAGTTCTTTGTATGGTATCTACGTCTTTGTGTACACCATACCTTCCCACCATTAGGCACCATACCTTTGGCGGGGATCTCACCTTGCCATCTGACCTCCCCCCCCCCCCACCGCTGATTGTCAATTTGTTGCCAACTAAAAGCATTGATCCATTCCTCCTAGTTTTAGCTTTCATCTTGCAAGAACCCATGGCATAAACCACCGGATCTAGATAGATGGAAACACCCTCAGCGTATGCCTCTTCTAGTCAAGTTGCTCTCTAGATCTAAGGTGGTCCTCGATGGATGCCCAGATCTCACGACAAAGATGGATCACAGTGTTCGACCGGATTGCCCCCAATCCAGGAGAGAAGGCACAACATATAAGGTACTTTCTTAGCAAATCCTAAAAGTGTTATCAAAAGCATCCATCGAGAAGATATATCCTCATAATGTTTAACGGAGGTGATTGCAGGCTACCGGATCTACAGATGATAACACCCTCGGCTCTCATTGTGATGCACATATATATTGTTGTACAATTATTGCTCACTAGATCTGTGACGGGCCTTAAGTGAATGTCCATAGCATAAATTCAATGATGGAAATGGATCATGACGCCCAACTAGATCGATTAAATACTACAAGGCCAAGCATGACAGATGAGGTACATAATTTATAGACCTGCAGCATTCGCAAAATCATGCACTGAAAAAATTTCTTATCGTGGCCTTAATGATGAGGTGATCACATACCACCGCGCATATATATCACGACATTCTTGCTCTTTCATCTTTCTTTAAATCTAATGAAGCAGATGGATCATGATGCCTGACTAGATGGCCTAAAAAACACGAGATCAATCATGATGCATCATGTACCTAGCTACTTAGTAGATCCCCAAAGCCTCTGCAAAATCATGCTTCAAAAAATGAAAGAAACAATACAACTCAGTATTTAGATTACCAGGGCAAAGGTATGACATTTACATGCCATATCTATGGGAGCGGCAAGGGCTAGAGCACCTCCATCCATTTTATGGAGTTGTGATTCCAACATCGGGCAAATCTTGTGTTAGATTTGTGGGATGAACACCTTTCAAACATATTTATCTTAAGTTGTCGATTGATTGATATCGAATAAGTATAAATCACTCTCTTAGAAGTTAACAAGAGGGCATTGTGATTTTTCAAATGACTTCATATGGAGATGATGTGAGTTGTTGGGAGACAATTAACGTAGACCATGCCTCATTTCTATCCTACTAGTGTCTTGTGGTTTGTGAAGTTACTCTGGCACCCTCTTCACAAAAAAAATTAATACCTCATTGAATGTTCGAAATTAATAGTAAAAATTGATATTAATAACATATATACTCCTTTTATAGCATACCATCTGATCCTGGCTAGTTTAGCCAAATGAACTGAATAATTGCATACTTGTTCCTAGATACATGTCATTTTGGACGACTTTGTCTCTACATTCACCTTTGATTGTTACGTTATACATGAATATACTAGTAAAATAAGATTCAAATTATGTTAGTGGAAAAATTTTCATGTCAAGAAATTGCTAGCTAAGGTGGTTAACAATTTTATTTTGCCAAAACAATAGGTTGTGTGTTCCCAAACATCAACTCACTTCATGGTTTTATTATTTATGAGAACAAATACAAGAACATCAATGAAAGTAAAAGAAAAGAAATACAAAAAAATATAAGTGGTGTTCGAAAACATAGGCATACGATCTGATCCTGGATAGTTTAGTCAAGTGAACTGAGGTAGCAATGTTTTCAATCAATCCTAGAATGGTTTTCTTGGTTGACACACATAGACATTTCGACAGGCTCCGGTCGCGGACTAGGACACACCATGGGAACCACAACAATGTATTGAGGTGTTAGTGGCTGGCCTTCCCTCTCCCACCTAACTGGTTTTATTTCCCTTGGTTGTTCGGCCTTCTATTGCTTTACTTCTGTTGACACTTGATTTGTTTGGCTGGCCAACGGTTTGTTTGGTATCGAACCGAAGGAATTAATTTATTGAAGTTGGGCAAGCACCTTTCATATAAAGATATCCTAAACCATGGTGCCAACTGTCAGTTAGCGAACCAGATGATGACGTCTCATCTCAACACCATCCAAGATGGTGTGGATCCAAAAACGCCAATACAAATGCCCCCCCCCCCCCCCAACACACATATGCTACTACTATCTCAAGGCCTCAATGGTAGTGGTGCCTAACCCCTAGGGGTCGGAGGTGCAATATTGTTTTGGAAGGGGCCATACATTTTATTTTATTGTGGGAAAGACCATGTAGAACAAAAAAGTCAGACGTGATACTATTTTGATTCACAATGTGTGAACATAGATAAAAAAATAGCCCGGTGTATTCTTATGGACCTCCACGTAACTTGCATCTTCGAAATTTGTGGCCCTCCTCGGCTTTCATACCCGAAACCACTATTTTTGAGCTCTCTATGGGTGCCTCTTCACTGACAAATTTTAGGTCGTTGGCAACTTGAAAACCTGAACCTTCTTGCAGGCCACCTATTTCTCAAGAGAGCAACTCGTTTAATCCTGGGCCAAGACCATGAAACCATATGTTGATTCCCTTAGGGTGGAGTTGCAGTCCTTTCATACATTAGATATTAGTCCATGTGAGGTTGAGGGTATGAAGGCAGTGCAAAGATAGAACATACATCTACCGTGTGAATTTTTTTAATATAAATTCAATTTACAACTGAGAAGTAGAAAAGACAAATCATACTATGAACAATTGTTTATTCAAAATAGGTTGTAAATTAGGGCCATCAACACCACTACAACTCTATTTCTTATTGTTGTTTCTAGAATTGTGAATTGAACTTATTTTCAGTGAAATTGTATGCCATGTTAATATATCTAGTGTGTATTCGATTATTTTCATTTG
This sequence comes from Hordeum marinum, assembly GCA_022496015.1. Taxonomy (NCBI): domain Eukaryota; kingdom Viridiplantae; phylum Streptophyta; class Magnoliopsida; order Poales; family Poaceae; genus Hordeum; species Hordeum marinum. The sequence continues at coordinate 464,508,719 of CM039674.1, forward strand.
TTTTGTGAACTTTTGATATGAGTTTTTGGCTTTCGGTTGTACAAAAACTCGAGGCAGATAGGATAGTCTCCAAGAGTCGGTCATGGCAGAGAATGTATTTTGTGCACCAAGAACTCTTGTACAGCCGATGCACCAGAACATAAAAAATCAATACTAAAGTTCCAGAAAAAATTAAATTAATTGAGTACATAGACGTTGTACACATTTAATGTGTCACAAATTTTCAGCTGGAAGTTCTACTCGAGGCTTGAGAAATATAAATCACAAATTTGGTTGTGATGGTGTTAATTGCCCAATTCATAGCTCAATTTGATTAAACTAGCATCGGTAGCATGATTTAGCTTCTTTTTTTTGTTTCTCATGTTGTGAGTTGAATTTGTAATTGAAATCTTTTGAATTATAGATAAACATTATGTCTATATGATCCTTTTCCGAAATTTTATCATATAGATGTATACTGTAGGGTGCACCAGTTGCACGAGAACTAACTGTGCACACGATAAGTCCATAGTTCTCGGTCATGGCAATTGAGAATGTATCCTCCTGTGCACCCATGGTTTCTATGCAACCGGTGCACCCAATTAGAAAAACACATTACAGGTTTCCAACTATTTTGAAAATAATTTAGCATATAGTTACAACATAGCTAGGGTTAGATAGGTAATAATAACTAGCTAATGCTTTCCATAGTTTTTTAAACAAAACAATCTTTTGATGATTGTTTGCTTGCTTTTAACAGCTGTAAAACACTTCCAGTAGGACTAAGTTGTTTTGGGTAAACCTCCTTAATTTTCTGAAACAACTATAGATATCTCAAGTTTTATGCTGAAATTTAACTTTCAAATATACAGAGTATTAGTAAAAAAATCTACCATGATTCACTAGTTACAGGGTAACTGTACAAGTTGTCTGAAATCATACAGATTAAATAGCCAAAAGTTTCATGTAAACTTTCCACTCACTCTGCCTCCAACTATGGCATGGCAGTCTTCTAGATTTGAGGCTAGATAAGTTATTAACTTCTGTAGCATATGTAGTTCATGGTCCATAAGATGGTTATGAATTGGCTAAGTAAATAACCACAAGAACAATATTTAAAAACGCTTGTACTGTTTACAAATCAATGTGATCAAAGTATGCACTTATAGATATATAATATATTCTTATAATGGCATGTACATTCACATTATCAGATATGCACAGTAGATTAAGACAGGGAGAGGAAAGATCATGAGCAAAAGAGTAAATTGCTCAAAACCATCACATTTGTGACTAGGGTACTCCAAAACTACCGTTTTTTGTCAAAAATCATAAAAGACCACTACTTCTGCGTCAAGTGGGTAACAAATCGCACTAATTTGAAAATGGGTTGCATCTAACAGCAAAACTGACAGGTGAGATCCATCTGTCAGGCTGATTTGGCATGCCTACATGGACAATATGCTGAGGTGGAAGATGGCCCCACTAGTCAGCCTCTCATCTCTTCTCACTTTTTTGCCTTCCTCCACATTCAGCGCCATTGCCATGCCCGCCGGCCGTCGACTCTGTTCTGCAGCGCGCGCCCAATCTGCCGCACATCCGGCTTCCCCCGCGTGTCCGCGTCGCCGCCTGCAGCTCCCACCGCCGCCGCCTCTCCTCCGCGCACTGGCCCTAGCCCCGGCCTGGCTTCCCCAGCCCCTGCATCTACCTCCGACGTCGCCGGCCGTCCATGCCCCGGCCCCGGCCCCAACCCCGACCCAGCTTCCCCCAGTCGCCTTCGCCGTCGATGGACACGACGGGAGGACGCCCCGCTGCCTCCCTTCCCTGTCTCATCAAGTCGTCTCCAGCCGCCACCAGCGGCCACGGTGAACTGCCCCCTGTTGAAATAAGCCACGGCGTTTGGTGCGGTCGGGCGCGTCGGGCGCGCGCGTGGGACGTGCGGGACGCATTGATATGGTCGGGCTCGTCGGACGCGTCGGGTGCGCGCGCGGGACGTGCGGGACGCATTGATATGGTCGGGCTCGTCGGACGCGTCGGGTGCGCGCGCGGGACGTGCGGGACGCATTGATATGGTCGGGCTCGTCGGACGCGTCGGGTGCGCGAGCGGGACATGCGGGACACACTGATATGGTCGGACTCGTCGGACGCGTCAGGTGCGCGCGGGACGTGCGAGACACAGTGAAAGGATGGCGAGTGTCGTGTCCAGGTTGTACATAGCCGTGGCGATGTGCCCTGTGTGTGCATTGTGACCGGCATGCGTGTGTGTGCGCATCGGGTAAGTTAATCGGACGTGCATGCATGCGTGTGTGTGCAACACGTGTGTGTAACGTGCATGCATGTTGCAGGCTGTTGGGCAGGACCGCTTCGCTCGCGTTTGGAGCGCATCGCAGATGAAACCGGATCATGCAGATCAGCTTGCGTGTAACCGGGGAAGTGGATCGCGCGTCTAGCGGGGGGCGTAGCGTTGTGCATGTGTGCGCCCATGTATAAACTCCCCCGAATGCTGCTGCTGGTTGTGGTGTGTGGTATGTGATCAGGTTAAAAAAGTTAGGTCGTTCGTCGGCAAGGCGCCGTTTGTGCGGCGGAGCGTTTGTACGCCGGAAATTCTTGTGTCTAGTGTGCTTGTCTCCTTCTTCCACCTACGTGTGTCGAGTGTGCGATGAGAGAGAGAGGTCTGTCTAGCGTTCACGTAGCCGGAGGTATTCGGCGTTCGTCGCCGGACTGGGTTTGTCCCAACAATTGGTATCATCAGCTTGGTGGTCCTGAGCGTGGTTTGCAGTGCCGGAGGTGTACCGACGATGGTGGCGTTCGCTGGAGGCTGCGCAGAGCTTCGAGCCATGTGTCGGCCTGTGAAGGTGTGCGGCATGGCGGCTGTCATGACGGATGCGGAGGCGGCGTGCGATGAGTCCGCGGCGAGTGCGACGGACGTGGAGTGCTCGGTGGTGCGGCTGCGGAACACTGCAAGCACGTGGCCATTGCAACGCGTGACGAGTCGGCGGCTGTGCATGGTGATGTCGTGTTCGTGACGAGCACGGTGGTCGCGGAGGCGAGGTGGCCACGGAGGACCTACGTGTTGGCGCAGAGGCCGTGGCGGCTCGACGCAACGGTCGTGGAGCCGCAGTGGCGCGTGGCACAGAGCCGCAGCAAGGCGGCGCGCGGAGTTGCGAGCTGCTGCAGTGGTAGCGAACGGCGGCTTGCATGGGAGGCGCACGATGGCGTCAAGCGGAGGCGTCAAAGGCGATGACGACATCGATACGACACTTCTTTAGGCCGTGGCTTAGGGGTGTGTGTTGGAATAAGCCATGGCGTTTGGTGTGGTCGGGCGCGTCGGGTGTGCGCGGGACGTGCGAAACGCACTGGTACGCTCGGGCTCGTCGGACGTGTCGGGTGCGTGTGGGACGTGCGAGACGCAGTGGAAGGATGACGAGTGTCGTGTCCAGGTTGTACGTAGCTGTGGCGGTGTGCCCTGTGTGTGCGTTGTGACCGGCGTGCGTGTGTGAGCGCGTCGTGTAATGCGTGTATGTGCAGCACGTGTGTGTAACGTGCATGCATGCTGTAGGCTGTTGGGCAAGATCGCGTCGTTCGCGTTTGGAATGCGTTGCATACGAAATCGGATCATACGGATCAGCTTGCGTGCATGGATGTAGCCGGGAAAGTGGATCGCGCGTCTAGCTGGGAGCGTAGCGTCGTGGGTGTGTGCCCATATATAAACTCTCTCGAGTGTTGCTGGTTGTGATGTGTGGTATATGTCCAGGTTAAAAAAGTTAGGCCGTTTGTCGGCGAGACGCCGTTCATGCGCCGAATTTTTTTTATGTCTAGTGTGTTTGTCTTCTTTTTCCATCTACGTGTGTTGTGCGACAAAAGAAAGCTCCCTCCGACGTTCGCGTAGCCGGAGACTATTCGGGGTTCGTCGCTGGACTGGGTTTGTCCCAACACCCCCGACCACGACCGCTCTCGTTCCCGGCCACTTCGTGAGCCCATGGGTGTCGCGTGCGCGTGCTGCACCTCGGTCGTGCTTCCACAAGCCCGGAATGCCACGCGCGCGTCCTCAGATGCTCGCCCGCGTGCTCCGACGAGCAGCCGGCGTGAGTTCAGAGCACGGCTTCGCCAACGCCATGGGCGTCGCCGTTCCCGTGCGGAGATGGGACTCGCCCAGGAAGTGGACTCGTCGGTTTGGCCAGAGTCAGAGAGGCGCTAAGACATGGAGGCGAGGCGTGGTCCGACGCCGTCGAGCACCACATCCAGTGCGCGGATGAAGGCGAGACGTGGGTTGGCGCCGTCGATCTCCTAGAAGCCCCGCCACACCCAGGAGGCAGACTTAGCAGTTGGGCCGGCGCCGGCGAGGCGAGTGGAGATGGCTACAGGTGCATGGCGCGGTGGTGGCGGTCGGCATGGTGCGGTGGTGTCCGGGGGAAGAAAAAGAAGGGGGGAGAAAAAGAAAAAGGAGAAATAAGACATGTGGCTGACAGGTGGCGACCGTCCACATCAGCAGGTTAACACATTGACTGGGACTAGTTTTCGCCACATCAGCCTGACAAACGGGTCCCACACGTCAGTTTAGTTGTTAGTCATGGCTCATGTCTGATTTAGTGCGATTTGTTACTTACTTGATACAAAAGTGATGGTCTTTTGTGATTTTCGACAAAAACGATAGTTTTGAAATACCCTAACCACAAATGTGATGATTTTGAGCAATTTATTCTGAACGAAATGATGCGGACGTGCAACTTTTAGCATTCAACGAGGATGTCTAGGCACCATATTATCGTATAGCAAAATAACACATCCAAGGGCGACAGTTAAAACATGAGGCGTTTAAATGGTAACATGCAACTTTTCTTAAGACTGACAAGTACTTTTCTTAAGACTGACAAGTACTCCCAAGAGGACAATACTGTCTGAAGCATCCTCAAGTTAAATTGACAAGTACTTTAAACAAATTTGACCTCTCAGAGGTAAGGTAACATTAAAAATATATCATTAAGCCCCCCTAATCTTCCTACTTCGTCACAATTTGTTTGCAGATGTTTTCCACTGCTCCTCCATGCTCAAGACCTCTGCAGCAGAAAGCATCATGTCCACAAGATGTGTCATGTGTAATTTGAATGATGCCGAGGGGAATGCACTGTTTTTCTCATAATCTATCTCCTCAGCTCTCCCCATATCCTGAGGTGTCATGGAGCCTTCTGTCGAAGCGCTTAGTGTGGAGCATGGTACATGTGAGGTCAAGGGTATGGAGTTCTTGGGCTGAGAGGCGACTTTTTGTGCAGTCCACTTTCGTGGTTTCTGTTTTTTACTTTCCAGCAAATGTTTCATCTGATCAGAGACATGCTTTGGAGCAGATGGGCACGCCCTTACCCTGCTACTGCCACCAGCAACGTGGTGCTTGAGGCTGGTGACACCACCGCTGCGCCCAATCATGGGGCAGTACCTGCACTTCCAGTGTTTGTTTTCGTCAATCATGGTACCATGTTCCCATCCTTTTCTGTCCCTTATTTTCAAGAAACCATGTGCATTCTGCAAAATTTAAGAGTGTTATATAGTTGTGCAGGTGGAAACAAAGTATGCTGCAGCCTTGCCAGAATTGAAGCCAAAGAATGAGGTGCATACAACACGAGATTTTTGTCTATTGGTCATGTTAATTATTTTCCTTCAAAATGTTATCAAGTTCAGGTAATGGATGGCAATTCATGGTAAGCAATATTTTCAGTCCACGGAGCCGAATGATATAATCTAGCAGAAATCTATAAGATCTGTAGTTCTTCCGGAGAAAGAAATTACGGCAGATTTACCCAAAACAACAGATCTCCACAAGAAACTTAGCCCAACTCGAACCCGTTGATACGGAATCGTATCACAGAAAGACAACCTAGTCCTACGCTAATCCATTGATACACAATCACATCACAGAAAAAATAACCCTAGAATCCATTAACACAGAACTGCATCGCAAAAGATAAAGCCCGTACAGTTTATCTGCCAACAGAATCCTACAACCAGAATCAGATAAAGGATTATACCTGCTCTGGAGCCGGCTGCCGGGGCCTCTTGCAGGGCCGTACTGAATCTGAATCCTCGGACAGCGAGTCCGTGCAGAGCATCTTCTCCTTCCCCTTGTTCTGCTGGGCCGCCATCTACCGGAGTTTCGACCAAGAAACGAGGATCCTGCATCAACTCCAACCGAACTTGTTACTACTGCCACCACTATCCACTACCCAACGAAACATAATGAGAAGACAAAGTGGCAACCTGAACGGAAAGGGGAGGGGTGCTGACGAGAAACTTGCCGCCTAGCATCTCCTTTTAAAGTCCCGGAAGTCTCGTCTTTCTATTCTTGACTATGAATTTATCACCGCGAGCCAGATGCGTTTTCTTCTAAATTTGTTTGCGCGTGTGCGTTTCCTTTTACGTATAGATAGATTAGCAGTCTTGTAGCTTCTGGTAAGCTTTTATTTCTTGCCTGGAATTATCAACGGCTACTTCAGAACACTTTATTATGCGGTGTTTTGGCTAATAGATATAGATACACCTATTATGTAATATATATATATATATATATATATATATATATATATAAAGAGAAAGAGAGAGAAAACATTTTAAAATGTTAAAAAAAATTCAAACAATATTTTTGCTTGTACATCCAGACATGTGTTTGCACACAAAATTTCCCAAAGGAAGAACATTTTATGTGGCATGTATAAAAAAGATTTAAAAAATGTTCCGTGAAAATTATAATCAAGCATAAAAAATTGTATTTTTACACAAGTCACAAAAAATGTCCTTCCTCGCCGAAACTTTGCGCATGAACATATAATGCCCGAATATACACACGGGAATTTTTCCTGATTTTTTTTAAGTTTTAAAATATGTATTTAAACAATAGATGCATCTACACCTAAGTTAAAATGAATTTCCGCTGATTCCTGAATCGTGACCTGGACAAGTTATCTTTTCTAGGTATCCATTATGTGGTGTTTCTACACTCTTCCTCTGAAAAAAGCTATTTTTTAAAGTGTCCATTTATGATTGGATAATTTGGTATATGACACTTTTTTTTGTTTGGAACACAGTAAGACGACAAGCATCCATATATACACGCATATAGTCAACCCTATAAATACACACACGCATATCATATTCTTATGAGCACCTTCGAGAGACTGTGCTGCTACGCTCTCCTCCATGAAAAAATTTGTTCTTTAAAGTGTCCATTTATGATTGGATAATTTGGTATATGACATTTTTTTTTGTTTTGAACACAGTACAGACACATATATACGCGCATATACTTAATCCTATGAATGTACACACGTACACACTATCCTTATGAGCATCTTCGAGAGACTGAGCCGACATATCATCTTGAGATTTACGAAGTCACGGTAGGCACCTCATCGTCGAAGGAAATGTCTTCTTTCACTGAATGTGCATCGCCAAAAATCTTGAAATAAATCTAGAAATAGTGTGAACACCAGGACTTGAACTCTAGTGGGCTGGAGATATCACAGTCCTTCTAATCATCCAACCACATGTTAATTCGCTAGTATATGACACGTTTAACTTCGCGTACCTGAACATGCCACTGCAAAATATGGCATGCAGAAAATACCACTAAAAAGGGTTAAACTAATTAAATCTCATTAAATGTGAACAAATTAGAGCCATGTTTGATATTATCATATTAACGCCATTATCGAACCAACAAATACCACTAAAAAGGGTTCAGAAAAGAGTTGTGTGTGTGCGATATGTGGCAAACCGTTGATCCAGACAAACCGTTTGCGATTAGCCTAATTAACACACATGGTTGTACATATCCAGATGTGTGCGATAGGCGGCATACAGTTCATTCCAATAAACTGTTTGTGATGATCTAGCAGAACACAAATGATTGGGCTTAACAAGATGTGTATGATGCCCGACAAACATGTTTGTAATCAGAATTGTGTGAGAAAACCAATAATAACGCACACGATTCATCATAATAAGTTGTGTGTTTTTGGCAAACGGTTGTTGGTAAATAATTGACATCGATTGATGGAAACATCACCGACATGTTCCTAAGTTTACTCGTATGAGACATGATTTACTCTGTCTGCACAAAATCTAAGCTCTACAACGTGATGTATGTAACTACATGGTGGCTCGAGGGACACCAGCAGCGCACACGGATGAACACCAGTAGAGGGCGCTGCGACCGCCTCAGCCGCGAGTCTAGATCAGTTGAACACGCAGGGATTGGTCGTATACAAGTCGGCCAACAGTTGCGAGCCACCGGCATCCTAGGGAAACGATGATGTCATCATAAAGCGCAAACGTTTTTTATTATTAATCTTTTGTGTAGTCATTATTTCTTCCTCCTCTGGCCCGTCCTATCACCGCATTACTGCCTGAGGATTGCAGAGCATGCTTTGGCACCGCACATGCGTTTCATTTGGCCACGCACGGGCCCATTCTCGTGCGCACCGCGCAGGCACCCGCGCGTGCACCGCAAGCTTCGTGCCCGGCTCGGCAAAATCCCCCAAATCTCCAATGCTTGCAGGCCTGCTATAAAAACCCTCATGACCGGCGACTCCATGTCGCTTTCAGTCCCTCCCTCCCGTAGCTTATCTAGTTTGCTTCTCCTCAATCGCCAACGACACTGGCCCATCGTCGTCGCTCAGCTACTCCGCCAGAGGACAACTCCAGCTAGGGGGCTTCACCTCGTAGGCGTGGTAGTCCTCTTAAGCGTGTAGTGTGATACTCGTGATCTACCTTGAGTTTTTGGTGCGGAGGAACGGGTTATCATAGCATAAAGTGGGTAAGTATTTCCCTCAGTTATGAAATCAAGGTTTATCGAACCAATAGGGTTGCACACAAAAGTACAAACAATTTGCACCCAACGCCGGCAAGAGGGTTGTCAATCCCCTTGATCTCATTATTTGCAAGCAAGGGAGTTGTGTAGATAATTGTAAGTTGCAAAATAAAATAAAAGCAAATAAATAACAGCAGGGTAATGATAGCGTTTGTGAATATATAAGTGAATAGACCCGATGACCGTAGAGTTCTCTAGTGGCATCTCTCATAAGCAAAGCATACGATGGGTAAACAAATTACTGATGGGCAATTGATAGAAAGGCGAATAGTTATGCGATTTTTATGGCAATGATCATGTGTATATAGGCATCACGTCCATAAACAAATAGGCCGACTCCTGCCTATACCTATTACTATTACTCCACCCATCGACCGCTATCCAGCATGCGTCAAGAGTATTAAGTAAAACAGAGTAATGCTTGGAGAACATTGACATGATGTAGACAAAGTAAACTCAATCAATATGAATAAACCCCATCATTTTATCCTTAGTAGCTACAACACAAAGACGCAATTTGCCTCCTTATGTCACTGCGATGTAGAAACTCATCAGGCTGAACCTACCACAATGCACCACTCCCATCGAAGAAATACCAATCTAGTTGGACAAATTATCTCAATAGATCGGAGAGCATTACGAAGCTATGATGATCATGCAAATGTGAATCATAGTATTCAGATTTGACTCAAAAAAATTCATGAATAATCTGAACATAAACTCACAATTCATCGGATCCGAACAAACACACCATACAAAGAGATTACATCAGATAGATCAAGACAAACATGCGATGAACATTGTATTGAAGAGAGAGAGAGAGAGATTGCCATCTAGGTACTACCTACGGACCCGTCGGTCTGTGGTGAACTACTCACACATTATGGTGAGGGCAGCAAGGTTGATGAAGATGTTGGAAATATGCCCTAGAGGCAATAAAAAATTGGTTATTATCATATTTCCTTGTTCATGATAATCGTTTATTATCCATGCTATAATTGTATTGATCAGAAACTCAGATACATGTGTGGATACATAGACAACACCATGTCCCTAGTATGCCTCTCATAGACTAGCTCGTTGATCAAAGATGGCTATGGTTTCCTAGTCATGGACATGAGATGTCATTTGATAACGGGATCACGTCATTAGGAGAATGATGTGATGGACAAGACCCAAACTATAAACGTAGCATATGATCGTGTCAGTTTATTGCTACTGTTTTCTGCATGTCAAGTATATGTTCCTATGACCATGAGGTCATGCAACTCACTGACACCGGAGGAGTACCTTGTGTGTGTGTCAAACGTTGCAACGTAACTGGGTGACTATAAAGGTGCTCTACACGTATCTCCGAGGGTGTCTGTTGGGTTGGCATGGATCAAGACTGGGATTTGTTACTCTGTGTGACGGAGAGGTATCTCAGGGCCCACTCGGTAATACAACATCACTATAAGCCTTGCAAGCAATGTGACTAAGTGTTAGTCACGGGATCTTGTATTACGGAACGAGTAAAGAGACTTGCCAGTAACGAGGTTGAACTAGGTATGGAGATACCGACGATCGAATCTCGGGCAAGTAACATACCAAAGAACAAAGGGAACATCATACGGGATTAACTGAATCCTTGACACAGAGGTTCGACTGATAAAGATCTTCGTAGAATATGTAGGAACCAATATGGGCATCCAAGTCCCGCTATTGTTTATTGACCGTAGAGGTGTCTCGGTCATGTCTACATAGTTCTCGAACCCGCAGGGTCTGCACACTTAAGGTTTGGTGACGTTTCGGTAGTATAGAGTTGTGTATGGTGGTGACCGAAGGTTGTTCGGAGTCCCGGATGAGATCCCAGATGTCACGAGGAGCTCCGGAATGGTTTGGAGGTAAATATTGATATATAGGAGCCTCCTTTCTTCCTCTTATATATACTAGAGGTTTTAGGGTTTTGGCACTAGATTTTCAGCCACGTGCTACCCGTTCCTCCAGTGCATAGTTTCTCCCCTAGATTGGATTTCTGCAGTGCTTAGGCGAAGCCCTGCCGGAATAGCTCCACCACCATCACCGGAGCGTCGTCATGATGCCAGAGAACTCTTCTACCTCTCCGCTCCCTCTTGCTGGATCAAGAAGGCGGAGACCGTCATCAAGTTGTACGTGTGCTGAACGCGGAGGTGCCGTCCGTTCGGCGCTAGATCGGAAGGATTGTGATGAGTTCGCGGGACGGATCGTGATGATATAGTGGGACGGATCATGATGATCTTGCGAGACAGATCGTGATTGGATCGCGGGACGGATCGTGATGAGATCGCGGGATGCTCGGCGATTTGGATCGCGAAGACGTTCGACTACACCAACCGCGTTTCTTAACGCTCCCCGCTTAGCGATCACAAGGGTATGTAGATCCACTCTCCCTCTCGTAGATGCTCATCACCATGGATAGATCTTGCGTGTGCGTAGGAAATTTTTTGTTTCCCATGCAACGTTCCCCAAAAGTGGCATCATGAGCTAGGTCTATGTGTAGATGAGATCTCGAGTAGAACACAAAGAGTTTGTGGGCGTTGATGCTTAGATTGCTTCCTCCCTTGGTCGTATTTTGGTTCAGTGGTATTGTGAGATGAAGCGGCTCGGACCAACATTACTCGTACGCTTCCGAGAGACCGGTTCCCTCAACCGCAACTTGTTGCATAGATGGCTTGCGGGTGCCAGTTTCTCTCACTTTAGTTAGATCGGATTCGACAAAGGCGGTCCTTGAGAAGGTTGAAAAGCAACTAGTGTATCACCGTTGTGGTTTTTGCATAGATGAGAATTGTTCTTGCTAGATACCCGTAGCAGCCACGTAAAACATGCAAGAACAATTAGAGGACGTCTAACTTGTTTTTGCAGGGTATGTTGTGATGTGATATGGCCAATTACATGATGTGATATATGTGATGTGTGAGATGATCATGTGTTGTATAGAATATCACGACTTGCATGTCGATGAGTATGGCAACCGGCAGGAGCCATAGGGTTGTCTTTAATTATTGTATGACCTGCGTGTCAATCATTAAGCGCTATGTAATGCTTTACTTTATCGCTAAACCGTAGCAATAGTAGTACAAGCATGATGGGTGTGACAACCCCGATGGCGACACGTTGATGGAGATCAAGATGATGGAGATCATGGTGTCGTGCCGGTGACGATGGAGATCATGTTGGTGCTTTCAAGATGGAGATCAAAAGCACAAGTTCATGGCCATATCATGTCACTTATGATTTGCATGTGATGTTAATCCTTTTATGCACCTTGTTTTGCTTAGGACGATAGTAGCATTATAAGGTGATCCCTCACTTAAATTTCAAGATGAATTGTGTTCTCCATGAGTGTGCACCATTGCGAAAGTTCGTCGTGTTGAGACACCACGTGATGATCGGGTGTGATAGACTCTACGTTCACATACAATGGGTGCAAGCCAGTGTTGCACATGCAGAACACTCGGGTTAAACTTGACGAGCCTAGCATGTACAGACATGGCCTTAGAACACAAGAGACCGAAAGGTCAAACATGAGTCATATAGTATATATGATCAACATGATGATGTTCACCATTCAAACCACCTCAATTCACGTGATGATCGGACTTGAGTTGGTGAATTTGGATCATGTATCACTCGAATGACCCGAGGGATGTCAATTTGAGTGGGAGTTCTTAAGTAATATGATTAATTGACCTCATTATCATGAACATAGTCAGTAGTGTCTTTGCAAACTGTGTTGTAGATTACTAGCTCACGCTGTAGCTCCCTTGAATTTTTATATGTTCCTAGAGAAATAGAGTTGAAAGATGATCGTAGCAATATTGCGGACTGGCTCCGTGATGTGACGATTGTCCTCATTGCTGCACAGAAGGCTTATGTCCTTAATGCACCGCTCAGTGCGCCAACCCCTCTAGCGTCGTTTGTAGATGTTGTGAACATCTGACAGGCACATTCTGATAACTACTTGATAGTTTAGTGCGTCATGCATTACGGCTTAGAATTGAGGCTCCGAAACGTTTTGAATGTCATGAAACATATGAGATGTTCTATGAGCTGAAATTAGGAACTCAAGCTCATGCCCGTGTTGCGAGATATGAGATCTCCAACAAGATTCTTTGCCTGTAATATGAAAGAGAATAGCTCAATCGTTGAGCATGTGCTCAGATTGTCTGGGTGCTACAATCGCTTGAATTGAGTGGGAGTTGATCTTCCAGATAAGATAGTGATTGATATAGTTCTCCAAGTCACTGTCACTAAGCTACTAGAACTTGGTAATGAACTATAAAATGCCAGGGATAGAAATAATGATCCCTGAGCTGTTCGCGATGTTTGACACCGCGAAGGTAGAAATCAAGAAGGAGTGTCAAGTGTTGATGGTTAGTCAAACCACTAGTTTCGAGAAGGGCAGGAGCAAGGAGGGAAACTTCATGGATAGCAAGTCAGTTGCTGCTCCAGTGAAGCAACCCAAAGTTGAACCCAAACCCGAGACTAAGTGCTTCGATTATGAGGAGAGCGGTCGCTGAAGCGAAACAACCCTAGATACTTGGTAGATAAGAAGGTTGGCAACGTCGACATAAGTATATTTGATATACGTGTTATTGATGTGTACCTTGCTAGTACTCCTAGTAGCACCTAGGTATTGGATACCGGTTCGGTTGATAAATGTTAGTAACTCGAAATAAAAGCTATGGAATAAACGGAGCACTAGCTAAGGGTGAGGTGATGATGTGTGTTGGAAATGTTTCCAAGGTTGATGTGATCAACATCGCACGCTCTCTCTCTACCTTCGGGATTAGTGACGAACCTAAATAAATGTTATTTGGTGTTTTGTGTTGAGCATGAACGTGATTAGATCGTGTTTATTGCAACACGGTTATTCATTTAAGTTAGATAATAATGGTTATTTTGTTTACATGAATAATACCTTCAATGGTCATGCACCCAGTGAGAATGGTTTGTTGAATCGTGATCGTAGTAATACACATGTTCATAACATTGATGCCAAAAGATACAAAGTTAATAATGATAGTACCACATACTTGTGGCACTGCCGCTAAATGTCATATTGGTATAAAGCGCATGAAGAAACTCCACGCTAATGGATCTTTGGACTCATTCGATTTTGAATCGGTTGAGACATGCGAACCATGCCTCTTGGGCAAGATGACTAAGGACCTCGTTTTCTGGTTTGATGGAGCAGGCAAGTGATTTATTGGAAATGATACATGTTGATGTATGCAATCCAATGAGTCTTGTAGCATGCGGTGGATATCGTTATTTTCTTACCTTCACTGATGATTTGAGTAGATAATAGTGTATATTTACTTAATGAAACGCAAGTCTGAATTGTTTGAAAAAGTTCAAGCAAATTCAGAGTGAAGTTTAAGATCACCGTGACAAGAAGATAAAATGTCCGCGATATGATCGTGGAGGTGAATATCTGAGTTGCGAGTTTGGTATACAACTTAATACAATGTGAAAGTTGTTTCACAACTCACGCCACCTGGAACACCATAGTGTGATGGTGTGTCTGAACGTCATAGTCGTGCTCTATTGGATATGGTGCGAATTATGATGTCTCTTATCATGTTACCACTATCGTTTTGGGGTTATGCATTAGAGACAACTACATTCACTTTAGCTAGGGCACCATCTAAATCCGTTGAGATGACACCGTGTGGATTCTGGTTTGATAGAAACCTAAGATGTCATTTCTTAATGTTTGGGGCTGCAACACTTATGTGAAAAAAGGTTTTCACCTAATGAGCTCGAACCCAAAGCGGAAAAATGCATCTTCATAGAATACCCTAAAGACAGTTGGGTAGACCTTCTATCTCAGATCCAAGCATAAAATGTTTGTTGCTAAAATTGGGTCCTTTCTCGAGAAAGAGTTTCTCTCGAAAGAATTGAGTGGGTGGAAGATAGAACTTGATGAGGTTGTTGAACCTTTGTTCAACCAGAGAGTAGTGCAGCGCAAGAATTTGTTTGTGTGAAGCCTACATTAGTTGAAGAGGAAGTTAATGATGATGATCATGAAGCTTCGGATCAAGTTACTATCGAACCTCGTAGGTCGACAAGGATGTGTACTACTCCTGAGCGGTACGACAACCCTGTCTTGGAGGTCATGTTGTTGGACAACCATGAACCTACGAGCTGTGGAGAAGTGATGATGGGCCCGGATTCCGACAAATGGTTAGAGGCCATGAAATACGAGAAAGGATCCATGTATGAAAACCAAGTATAGACTTTGGTAGACTTGCTCGTTGGACGGTAGGTCGTTAAGTACAAATGGACCTTTAAGATGAAGACAGACGCTGATGGTGAATGTCACCATTTATAAAGCTCGACTTGTCGCAAAGAAGTTTCCGCCAAGTTCAAGGAGTTGACTACGATGAGACTTTCTCACTCGTAGCGATGCTAAAGTCTGTTGGAATTATGTTATGAGTTGCTGCATTTTTCAATTATGAAATCTGGCAGATGGATGTCAAAACATCGTTTCCTTTTTCAAGGAAAGGTTGTATGAGATACAACCAGAAGGTTTTGTCGATCCTAAGGATGCTAAAAGGTGTGCAAGCTTCAGTGATTCTTCTATGAACTGAAGCAAGCATCTCGGAGTTGGAATATACACTTTGATGAGGTGATCAAAGTTTTTGAGTCTATACAATGTTTACGAGAAACTTGTATTTACAATAAAGTGAGTGGGAGCACTATAGAATTTCTGATAAGTATATGTGGATGACATATTGTTGATCGGAAATGATGTGGAATTTCTGGAAAGCATAAATGGTTGTTGAAAGGAGTTTTTCAAAGGAAGACCTGGATAAAGTTACCTAATTGTTGAGCATCAAGATCTATAGAGATAGATCAAGATGCTTGATGAGACTTTCAATGAGTACATACCTTGACAAGATTTTGAAAGAGTTCAAAATGTATCAGTCAGAGAAAGAGTTCTCCCCTGATTTGTGAGGTGTAAAGTTGAGTTAGACTCAAAGCTCGACAACGGTAGAAGAAAGATAAAGGACTAAGGAAAAGTTTCTTGATTATGGAGGTGATAAAGGGTTCATCGCAAAGAGTTACGTCGATGCAAGCTTTAACACTAATCCGGATGACTCTTAGTAGCAATCCGGATACGTATAGTGGAGCAGCCATTTCGAATAGTACCAAGTGGAGTGTGGTAGCAGTGTTTACAGTTTGACATAGAGATTTGCAAAGTACATACGGATCTGAATGTCGCAGACCCGTTGACTATAAGACATCTCTCACATGCAAAGCATGATCGAGCCCCAGAACTCAGTGGGTGTTAGATTAATAACAATGTGAATCACATGGTGATGTGAACTAGATTATTGACTCTAGTGCAAGTGGGAGACTGTTGGAAATATGCCCTAGAGGCAATAATAAATTGGTTATTATCATATTTCCTTGTTCATGATAATCGTTTATTATCCATGCTATAATTGTATTGATCAGAAACTCAGATACATGTGTGGATACATAGACAACACCATGTCCCTAGTATGCCTCTCATAGACTAGCTCGTTGATCAAAGATGAATATGGTGTCCTAGTCATGGACATGAGATATCATTTGATAATGGGATCACGTCATTAGGAGAATGATGTGATGGACAAGACCCAAACTACAAGCATAGCATATGATCGTGTCAGTTTATTGCTACTATTTTCTGCATGTCAAGTATATGTTCCTATAACCATGAGGTCATGCAACTCACTGACACCGGAGGAGTACCTTGTGTGTATCAAACGTTGCAACATAACTGGTTGACTATAAAGGTGCTCTACAGGTATCTCCGAGGGTGTCTGTTGGGTTGGCATGGATCAAGACTGGGATTTGTTACTCCGTGTGATGGAGAGGTATCTCAGGGCCCACTCGGTAATACAACATCACTATAAGCCTTGCAAGCAATGTGACTAAGTGTTAGTCACGGGATCTTGTATTACAAAACGAGTAAAGAGACTTTCCAGTAACGAGGTTGAACTAGGTATGGAGATACCGACGATCGAATCTCGGGCAAGTAACATACCGAAGAACAAAGGGAACGTCATACGGGATTAACTGAATCCTTGACATAGAGGTTTGACCGATAATGATCTTCGTAGAATATGTAGGAACCAATATGGGCATCCAGGTCCCGCTATTGGTTATTGACCGTAGAGGTGTCTCGGTCATGTCTACATAGTTCTCGAACCCGCAGGGTCTGCACACTTAAGGTTTGGTGACGTTTCGGTAGTATAGAGTTGTGTATGGTGGTGACCGAAGCTTGTTCGGAGTCCCGGATGTCACGAGGAGGTCCGGAATGGTTCGGAGGTAAATATTGATATATAGGAAGTCATATTTTGGTCGCCGGGAAAGTTTTGGGCTCATGAGTAATGTACCGGGAGTGCCGATAGTGTACCGGGAGACCATCGGGAGGGGTATTTCGACCCAAGAGGCTTCATGGGCTGTGGGAGAATAAATACCAGCCTTTTTTGGGCTGGTGGAAGTCCCACACAAGGCCCATGCGGTTAGGGAAGAAAAGCCTAAAGAGAAAAGGTGGAAAAAGGCAAAAAAGGCAAAAAAGGAAGAGTCCTAATCCTACTAGGATTGGAGGAGGAGGAGGACTCTCCTCCCTAGCTTCGGCCAAAGCCTCCTAGTGGGCTTTGCCCTTGCGCCAAGCCTCCTCTATTCCTCTTATATATACTAGAGGTTTTAGGGTTTTGGCACTAGATTTTCAGCCACGTGCTACTCGTTCCTCCAGTGCATAGTTTCTCCTCTAGATCGGATTTCTATAGTGCTTAGGCGAAGCCCTGTCGGAATAGCTCCACCTGTTGGGGAACGTTGCATGGGAAACAAAAAAATTCCTACGCACACACAAGATCTATCCATGGTGATGAGCATCTACGAGAGGGAGAGTGGATCTACATACCCTTGTAGATCGCTAAGCGGGAAGCGTTAAGACACGCGGTTGGTGTAGTCGAACATCTTTGCGATCCAACTTGCTAAGCGTCCCGCGATCTCATCACGATCCGTTCCGCGATCCAATCAATATCCGTCTTGCAAACTCATCACGGTTCGTCTCGCGAACTCATCAGGATCCGTCCTGCGATCTCATCATGATCCGTCTCGCGAACTCATCACGATCTGTCCCGCGATCTCATCACGATCCGTCCCGCGATCTCATCACGATCCGTCTCACGATCATGATCACGATCCTTCCGATCTAGCGCCGAACAGACGACACCTCCGCGTTCAGCACACGTACAGCTCGATGACGATCTCCGCCTTCTTGATCCAGCAAGAGGGAGCAGAGAGGTAGAAGAGTTCTTTGGCAGCGTGACGGCGCTCCGGAGATGGTGGTGGAGCTACTCCGGCAGGGCTTCGCCTAAGCACTGCAGAAATCCGATCTAGAGGAAAAACTATCCACTATAGGAACGGGCAGCACGTGGCTCAAATCAGGTGCAAAAACCCTAAAACCTCCAGTATATATAAGAGGAAGAGAGGAGGAGGCTTGGCACAAGGGCCAAGCCTCCAAGAAGTCAGCTGAACCAGGTGGAGGAGGTGGACTCCACCTCCAATCCTAGTAGGACTAGGATTCACCCTATTTTTGCCTTTTTCCACTTTTTCTCTTTGGGCCTTTTTTTCCCAAACCGCATGGGCCTTGTGTGGGACTTCCACCAGCCCACTAAGGGTTGGTAAACACTCTTCCACAGCCCATGGAGCCTCTTGGGTCGAAATACCCCTCCCGATGGTCTCCCGGTACACTACCGGCACTCCCGGTACACTACCGATGAGCCCGAAACTTTTCCGGCGACCAAAACAGGACTTCCTATATATGAATCTTTACCTCCAGACCATTCCGGAGCTCCTCATGATGTCCGGGATCTCATCTGGGACTCCAAACAACCTTCGTTCACCACCATACATAACTCTATACTACTAAAACGTCACCGAATCTTAAGTGTGCAGACCCTGCGGGTTCGAGAACTATGTAGACATGACCGAGACACCTCTACGGTCAATAACCAATAGCGGGACCTGGATGCCCATATTGGTTCCTACAAATTCAACGAAGATGTTTATCGGTCGAACCTCTATGTCAAGGATTCAGTTAATCCCGTATGATGTTCCCTTTGTTCTTCGGTATGTTACTTGCCCGAGATTCGATCGTCTGTATCTCCATACCTAGCTCAACCTCGTTACCGGCAAGTCCCTTTACTCGTTCCGTAAGACAAGATCTCGTGACTAACACTTAGTCACATTGCTTGCAAGGCTTATTGTGATGTTGTCTATTAGAGGCATACTAGGGACATGGTTTTGTCTATGTATCCACACATGCATCTAAGTCTCCGAACAATACAATTATAGAATGGATAATAAACGATTATCATGAACAAGGAAATATGATAATAACTAATTTATTATTGCCTCTAGGGCATATTTCCAACAGTCTCCCACTTGCACTAGAGTCAATAATCTAGTTCACATCACCATGTGATTCGCATTGTTATGAATCTAACACCCAATGAGTTCTGGGGCTTGATCATGCTTTTGCATGTGAGAGAGGTCTTATAGTCAACGGGTCTGTGACATTCAGATCCGTGTGTACTTTGCAAATATCTATGTCAAACCGTAAACACTACTACCACACTCCACTTGGTATTATTCCAATTGGCTGGTCCACTATACGTATCAGATTGCTACTACGAGTCATGTGGATTGGTGTTAAAGCTTGCATCGACGTAACTCTTTACGGCAAACTCTTTATCACCTCCATAATCGAGAAACATCTCCTTAGTCTTTTAGTTACCAAGGATAATCTTGACCGCTGTCCAGTGCCCCATTTCAGGATCACTTTGAAACCTTCCGGCCATACTTATGGCAAGGCTGACATCGGGTCTTGTGCACAGCATTGCATACATGATAGATCCTATGGCTGAAGCATAGGGGATGACACTCATCTTTTCTCTATCTTCTGCAGTCACTGGGCATTGAGTCTTACTCAACTTCACACCTTACAAATCAGGCGAGAACTCTTTCTTTGACTGATCCATTTTGAATTCTTTCAAAAACTTTGTCAAGGTATGTACTTATTGAAAAGTCTCATAAAGCTTCTTGATCTATCTCTATAGATCTTGATGCTCAACAGTTAGGTAGCTTTATCCAGGTCTTGCTTTCAAAAACTCTTTTTCAAACAACCATTTATGCTTTCCAGAAATTCCACATCATTTCCGATCAACAATATGTCAACCACATATGCTTACCAGAAACTCTATAGTGCTCCCACTCATTTTATTGTAAATACAAGTTTCTCATAAACTTTGTATAGACTCAAAAACTTTGATCACCTTATCAAAGTGTATATTCCAACTCTGAGATGCTTGCTTCAGTTCATAGAATGTTCACTGAAGCTTGCACACCTTTTAGCATCCTTAGGACTGACAAAACCTTCTGGTTGTATCTCATACAACCTTTCCTTAAGGAAGGAAACGATGTTTTGGTATCCATCTGCCTGATTTCATAATTGAAAAATGCAGCAACTGCTAACATAATTCCAACAGACTTTAGCATCGCTACGAGTGAGAAAGTCTCATCGCAGTCAACTCCTTGAACTTGGCGGAAACTTCTTTGTGACAAGTCAAGCTTTACAAATGGTGACATTCACCATCAGCGTCTGTCTTCATCTTAAAGACCCATTTGTACTCAATGACCTGTCGTCCAACGAGCAAGTCTACCAAAGTCTATACTTGGTTTTCATACATGGATCCTTTCTCGGATTTTATGGCCTCTAACCATTTGTCGGAATTCGGGCCCATCATCGCTTCTCCACAGCCCGTAGGTTCATCGTTGTCCAACATGACCTCCAAGACAGGGTTGTCGTACCGCTCAGGAGCAGTACACATCCTTGTCGACCTACGAGGTTCGATAGTAACTTGATCCGAAGCTTCATGATCATCATCATTTACTTCCTTTTCAACTAACGTAGGCTTCACAGAAAACAACTTCCTACGCTGCGCTACTCTCTGGTTGAACAAAGGTTCAACAACCTCATCAAGTTCTATCTTCCTCCCACTCAATTCTTTCGAGAGAAACTCTTTCTCGAGAAAGGACCCAGTTTCAGCAACAAACATTTTATGCCTGGATCTGAGATAGAAGGTTCACCAAACTTTTCTTAGGGTATTCTATGAAGATGCATTTGTCCGCTTTGGGTTCGAGCTCATTAGGTGAAAACATTTTCCACACAAGCGTCGCAGCCCCAAACATTAAGAAATGACAGCTTAGGTTTCTATCAAACCATAATTCACACGGTGTCATCTCAACAGATTTAGATGGTGCCCTATAAAAAGTGAATGTAGTTGTCTCTAATGCATAACCCAAAATTATAGTAACAATACGATAAGAGACATCATAGCATGCACCATACCCAATAGAGCATACTATGACGTTCGGACACACCATCACACTATGGTGTTCCAGGTGGCGTGAGTTGTGAAACAATTTTCACATTGTCTAAAGTTGTATGCCAAACTCGCAACTTAGATATTCATCTCGACGATCATATCGTAGACATTTTATCTTCTTGTAACGATGATCTTAAACTTCACTTTGAATTTTCTTGAACCTTTCAAACGATTCAGACTTGTGTTTCATTAAGTAAATATACACTATATCTACTCAAATAATTGGTGAAGGTAAGAAAATAACGATATCCACCGCACGCTACAAGACTCATTGGATTGCATACATCAACATGTATCATTTCCAAGAAATCACTTGCCCGCTCCATCCATCTGGAAACGGGGTCCTTAGTCATCTTGCCCAAGAGGCATGGTTCACATGTCTCAACCGAATCGAAATCGAATGAGTCCAAAGATCCATCATCATGGAGTTTCTTCATGTGTTTTATACCAATATGACATTTAGTGGCAGTGCCACAAGTATGTGGTACTATTATTATTAACTTTGTATCTTTTGGCATCAATGTTATGAACATGTGTATTCCTACGATCAAGATTCAACAAACCATTCTCACTGGATGCATGACCATTGAAGGTATTATTCATGTAAACAGAATAACCATTATTCTCTAACTTTAAATGAATAACCGTGTTGTAATAAACACGATCTAATCACGTTCATGCTCAACGCAAAACACCAAATAACATTAATTTAGGTTTGTCTCTAATCCCGAAGGTAGAGAGAGCGTGCGATGTTGATCACGTCAACCTTGGAAACATTTCCAACACACATCGTGACCTCACCCTTAGCTAGTGCTCCGTTTGTAGCTTTTATTTCGAGTTACTAACGTTTAGCAATCGAACCGGTATCCAATACCCAGGTGCTACTAGGAGTACTCGCAAGGTACACATCATTAAAATGTATATCAAATATATTTTTGTCGACGTTGCCAGCCTATCTTATCTACCAAGTATCTAGGGTTGTTC
Source organism: Hordeum marinum (assembly GCA_022496015.1). Taxonomy (NCBI): domain Eukaryota; kingdom Viridiplantae; phylum Streptophyta; class Magnoliopsida; order Poales; family Poaceae; genus Hordeum; species Hordeum marinum. The sequence goes on from CM039674.1 coordinate 464,531,012, forward strand.
CGCTTCAGCGACCGCTCTCCTCATTATTGAAGCACTTAGTCTCGCATTTGGGTTCAACTTTGGGTTGCTTCACTGGAGCAGCAACTGACTTGCTATCCATGAATTTTCCCTCCTTGCGCTTGCCCTTCTCAAAACTAGTGGTTTGACTAACCATCAACACTTAACGCTCCTTCTTGATTTCTACCTTCGCGGTATCAAACATCGCGAATAGCTCAGGGATCATTATTTCTATCCCTGGCATTTTATAGTTCATCACCAAGTTCTAGTAGCTTAGTGACAGTGACTTGGAGAACTATATATATCACTATCTTATCCGGAAGATCAACTCCCACTCGATTCAAGCGATTGTAGCACCCAGACAATTTGAGAACATGCTCAACGATTGAGCTATTCTCCTTTATCTTACAGGCAAAGAATCTTGTTGGAGATCTCATATCTCGCAACACGGGCACGAGCCTAAGATCCTAATTTCAGCTCTTAGAACATCTCATATGTTCCATGACGTTCAAAACGTTTTTGAGCCTCAATTCTAAGCTATAATGCATGATGCACTAAACTATCAAGTAGTTTATCAGAACATGCCTGTCAAATGTTCACAACATCTACAAACAATGCAAGAGGGGTTGGCGCACCAAGCGGTGCATTAAGGATATAAGCCTTCTGTGAAGCAATGAGGACAATCCTCAGATCACGGAGCCAGTCCGCAATATTGCTACCATCATCTTTCAACTCTATTTCTCTAGGAACATATAAAATTCAAGGGAGCTACAGCGTGAGCTAGTAATCTACAACATAATTTTGCAAAGACAGTACTGACTATGTTCATGATAATGAGTTCAATTAATCATATTACTTAAGAACTCCCACTCAAATTGACATCCCTCCGGTCATTCGAGTGATACATGATCCAAATTCACCAACTCAAGTCCAATCATCACGTGAGTTGAGGTGGTTTCAATGGTGAACATCATCATGTTGATCATATCTACTATATGACTCATGTTCGACCTTTCGGTCTCTTGTGTTCCGAGGCCATGTCTGTACATGCTAGGCTCGTCAAGTTTAACTCGAGCGTTCTGCATGTGCAACACTGGCTTGCACCCATTGTATGTGAACGTAGAGTCTATCACACCCAATCATCACGTGGTGTCTCAACACGACGAACTTTCGCAACGGTGCACACTCGGGGAGAACACAATTCATCTTGAAATTCAAGTGAGGGATCACCTTATAACGCTACCGTCGTCCTAAGCAAAACAAGGTGCATAAAAGGATTAACATCACATGCAAATCATAAGTGACATGATATGGCCATGAACTTGTGCTTTTGATCTCCATCTTGAAAGCACCGGCATGATCTCCATCGTCACCGGCACGACACCATGATCTCCATCATCTTGATCTCCATCAACGTGTCGCCATCGGGGTTGTCGCGCCCAACATGCTTCTACTACTATTGCTACCGTTTAGCGATAAAGTAAAGCATTACATAGCGCTTAATGATTGACACGCAGGTCATACAATAATTAAAGACACCCTATGGCTCCTGCTGGTTGCCGTACTCATCGACGTGCAAGTCGTGATAATCTATACATCACATGATCATCTCAGACATCACATATATCACATCATGTAATTGGCCATATCACATCACAACATACCCTGCAAAAACAAGTTAGACGTCCTCTAATTGTTGTTGCATGTTTTACGTGGCTGCTACGGGTATCTAGCAAGAACAATTCTCATCTACGCAAAAACCACAACGGTGATACACTAGTTGCTTTTCAACCTTCTCAAGGACCGCCTTTGTCGAATCCGATCCAACTAAAGTGAGAGAAACTGGCACCCACAAGCCATCTATGCAACAAGTTGCGGTCGGGGAAACCGTTCTCTCGTAAGCGTACGAGTAATGTTGGTCCGGGCCGCTTCATCTCACAATACCGCTAAACCAAAATCCGACCAAGGGAGGAAGCAATCTAAGCATCAATGCCCACAAACCTTTTGTGTTCTACTCGAGATCTCATCTACACATAGACCTAGCTCATGATGCCATTGTTGGGGAACGTTGCATGGGAAACAGAAATTTTCCTACGCACACGCAAGATCTATCCATGGTGATGAGCATCTACGAGAGGAAGAGTGGATCTACGTACCCTTGTAGATCGCTATGCGGGAAGCGTTAAGAAACGCGGTTGGTGTAGTCGAACATCTTCACGATCCAAATCGCCAAGCGTCCCGCGATCTCATCACGGTCCATCTCGTGAACTCATCACGATCCGTCCCGCGATCTCATCACAATCCGTCCCGCGATCTCATCACGATCCGTCTCGCGATCTTTATCACGATCCTTCCAATCTAGCGCCGAACGGACGGCACCTCCGCGTTCAGCATACGTACAGCTCGATGACAATCTCTGCCTTCTTGATCCAGCAAGAGGGACCGGAGAGGTAGAAGAGTTCTCTAGCAGCGTGATGACGCTCCGGAGATGGTGGTGGAGCTATTCCGGCAGGGCTTCGCCTAAGCACTGCAGAAATCCGATCTAGAGGAAAAAACTATGCACTAGAGGAACGGGCAGCACGTGGCTCAAATCAGGTGCAAAAATCCTAAGACCTCCATTATATATAAGAGAAAGAGAGGAGGAGGCTTGGCACAAGGGCCAAGCCTCCAAGGAGTCGGCCAAACCAGGTGGAGGAGGTGGACTCCACCTCCAAACCTAGTCCTACTAGGATTCACCCTATTTTTGCCTTTTTCCACTTTTTCTCTTTGGGACTTTCTTTTCCCAAACCGCATGGGCCTTGTGTGGGACTTCCACCAGCCCACTAAGGTCTGGTAAACACTCTCCCACAGCCCATGGAGCCTCTTGGGTCGAAATACCCCTCCCGATGGTCTCTCGGTACACTACCGGCACTCCCGGTACACTACCGATGAGCCCGAAACTTTTCCGGCGACCAAAACAGGACTTCTTATATATGAATCTTTACCTCCGGACCATTCCGGAGCTCCTCGTGACATCTGGATCTCATACGGGACTCCCAACAACCTTCGGTCACCACCATACATAACTCTATGCTACCGAAACGTCATCAAACATTAAGTGTGCAGACCCTGTGGGTTTGAGAACTATGTAGATATGACCGAGACACCTCTATGGTCAATAACCAATAGCGGGTCCTGGATGCCCATATTGGTTCCTACATATTCTACAAAGATCTTTATCGGTCGAACCTCTGTGTCATGGATTCAGTTAATCACGTATGATGTTCCCTTTGTTCTTCGGTATTTTACTTGCCCGAGATTCGATCGTCGGTATCTCCATACCTAGTTCAACCTCGTTACCGGCAAGTCTCTTTACTCATTCCGTAATACAAGATCCCGTGACGAACACTTAGTCACATTGCTTGCAAGGCTTATTGTGATGTTGTATTATCGAGTGGGCCCTGAGATACCCCTCCGTCACACGGAGTAACAAATCCCAGTCTTGATCCATGCCAACTCAACAGACACCCTCGGAGATACCTGTAGAGCACCTTTATAGTCACCCAGTTACGTTGCAACGTTTGATACACACAAGGCACTCCTCTAGTATCCGTGAGTTGCATGATCTCATGGTCATAGGAACATATACTTGACATGCAGAAAATAGTAGCAATAAACTGACACGATCATATGTTACATTTGTAGTTTGGGTCTTGTCCATCACACCATTCTCCTAATGATGTGATCCCATTTATCAAATGACATCTCATGTCCATGGCTAGGAAACCTTAACCATCTTTGATCAACGAGCTAGTCTATTAGAGGCATACTAGGGACATGGTTTTGTCTATGTATCCACACATGCATTTAAGTCTCCGATCAATACAATTATATCATGGATAATAAATGATTATCATGAACAAGGAAATATGATAATAACTAATTTATTATTGCCTCTAGGGCATATTTCCAACACCACCACCATCACCGGAGTGTCGTCATGCTGCCGGAGAACTCTTCTACCTCTCCGCTCCCTCTTGCTGGATCAACAAGGCGGAGATCGTCATCAAGCTGTACGTGTGCTGAACGCGGAGGTGTCGTCCGTTCGGTGCTAGATCGAAAGGATCATGATGAGTTTGCAGGACGGATCGTGATGAGATCGCGGGACGGATCATGATGAGTTTGCGGGACGGATCGTGATTGGATCGTGGGACGGATCGTGATGAGATCGCGGGACGGATCGTGATGAGATCGCGGGATGCTTGGCGATTTGTATCGCGAAGACGTTCGACTACACCAACCGCGTTTCTTAACGCTTCCCGCTTAGTGATCTACAAGGGTATGTAGATCCACTCTCCCTCTCGTAGATGCTCATCACCATGGATAGATCTTGCGTGTGCGTAGGAAAATTTTTGTTTCCCATCCAACGTTCCCCAACAGAAGATGCCCTCCGCGATTGATCTCCCCTCTGGCAAGGTGCCTAAACGGGGGTGTAGATGGCCTCCTATTGGAACAGAGACTTGCGGTAGCAGAAAAAGTGTTTCGGGAGCGCTCTCGAAGGTTTTAGGGTATTTGTGAATTTATAGACCAGACAGGGGCATCGAGAGGCGCCCGAGGGGGCCACAAGCCATCACCCCCCCCCTTTATGGCGTGCCATGTTGGCTTGTTGTGCCCTCGTGGCACCTCCAGCCTCCCTCTGAAGCTTCCATGTCTTCTTTAGGTCTAGAAAAAATCATAAAAAAGTTTCGTGGCTATTGGACTTTGTTTGGTATTGTAAACCTGAAAATCCAAAAACATGTAGAAAATAGCAACTGGCACTGGGCACTGGGTCAATAGGTTAGTGCTCAAAAGTATTATATATTGGTGAATGAATACCCAAAAAGTATCATAGAATGATAACATAGTACCACGGAACAATCAAAAATTATAGATACATTGGATACGTATCATCATCCCCAAGCTTAATTCCTGCTCGTCCTCGAGTAGGTAAATGATAAAAAAAAGAACTTTTGATTTGACATGCTACCCATTATGTAATATTTGGTATTTATGCTCGTTGAGAAATGATGAATTAACAAACAGCAACATAGTAATATTTATAAGTATAAGAAACAAAATCATTGATTTTTCAAAGTATACGATCCTAAAAGAATGTTTACCCCTACTCATCTTTTTATATTAGCAAGGCATGACTCCATCTTCACCACATAGATACAAATGTTAAGCACCACGGTGTCCAAGTCAGGCAATTGGATTGTACTTTTTCAATATGCATCAACTTTTTATTCTTCATGCAATACATGCGTGTGAACCATTGGACATATCATATAGGTAGTATAGAATATGATGGTAGATATCAAAGGGGTAAAAAGTGGAGAAGATAGTCTCACATCAACTAGGCGTACCAACGAGCTATGGATATGCTCATCTATAGGTGTCAATTCAAGGAGTACGGATTGCAATGAAAATGATGCACTAGAGCTATAAGTGTATGAAAGTTCAACTAAAGCTAAGTGAGGTATCCATCCAACTTGCTTGCACATGAAGACCTCGGGCATTTGAGAAAGCCCGTCATCGGAATATACAAGCCAAGTTTATTATATGAAAAGGTAATTCCCATTAGCATATGGAAGTGTCAACATAGGAGACTCTCTATATGAAGAACCTGGTGCCACTTTGAGGCACAAGTGTGGTAAAGGATAGTAGCAAAGTCCCTTCTCTCTTTTGTCTCATTTATTTATTATTATTATTATTATTATTATTATTTTATGGTGGGATTTTCTCTTTTCTTTCCTCCCATATATATATAGTGGGATCATTTGGCATGTCCCATTTTTATTTCATTTTTCGTCCGGAGTCTCATCCTGACTTGTGGGGGGAATCATAGTCTCCATCATCCTTTCCTCAGTGGGACAATGCTCTAATAATGATGATCATCACACTTTTATTTACTTACAACTCAACATGATGAACTGATAGGGATGTATGACTCAATATGAATGCCTCTGGCAGTGTACCAGGATGTGCAATGATCTAGCATGACATGTATCAAAAATATGAAGAATGGTGGCTTTGCCACAAATACTATGTCATCTCTATATGATCATGCAAAGCATTATGATGATGAACGAACTAGTCATGTGACGTGACGATGGAATTTGCATGGCAATATATCTCGGAATGGCTATGAAAATGCCATAATAGGTAGGTATGGTGGTTGTTTTGAGGAAGATATAATGAGGCTTATGTGCAATAGAGCGTATCATGTCACTGGTTTTGGATGCACCGGCGAAAGTTTCACCGATCCTCGAGGTGAGAATGGGTTATGCACAGTACTAAAGAGGCTAGAAAATATGAAAAGGTGAAGATGCGTATGTCCACGGTGTCACATTAGTCATAAATAACTTGCATGCTTATTGCAAATTTTTATTAGTTTTATCACAAATCAAAGTACTCATCGCATGCCCCGAGGGAGGAGGTTCATAGGATTTAACCATCGCGCGCCCCGACTCGAAACAACACTAGGATTTTAATGAGGAATATAAATGCTCACACATCATCACCACACCTCTTTAATTTTTAGATGAATAACAAGTTACCACCTATTAATCTCGACACTTCTAGGAATCAATGTCATTAACCCACAACTTTTTCATATTACCACATCAATGTCATTAACCCACAACTTCTCTATATGTGCTACGCGATGGTTTTGATTATCATTCATTGAATACCTAATATTTTTGGACTAGTCTTATGACCCATGAAAATTATCGTCACTATTTATTCAGATCTCAAAAAAATAAGTGGAGAAATAAAGCATATTATTTCTATAAAATCTACACGCCACCGTGCTCAAAAAGATATAAGTGAAGTACTAGAGTGACTGCCAAGCTCAAAAGATATAAGTGAAGCACATAGAGTATTCTACCAAATTATCATGAAGGTGTGTCTCTCTCAAATAGGTGTGTCTAGAAAATGATGATTGTGACAAACTAAAAGTAAAAGAAAACAAAAGCAAATGACGGTCCAAGCAAAACACATATCATGTGATGAGTAAAAATATAGCTCCAAGTGACACACCGATGGATTGAGACGGAAGAGGGGATGCCTTCCGGGGCATCACCAAGATTAGACGCTTAAGTGTCCTTATAATTGTACTTGGGGTGCCTTGGGCATCCCCAAGATTAGGCTCTTGATCCTCCTTGTTGCATAGTCCATCGTGATCACACCCAAAACATGAAAATTTTAATCACACAAAACTCAACAAAACTTTGTGAGATCCATTAGTATAAGAAACATATTGCATACTTTAGGTACTGTGGTAAATTGATTCTTAATTCGTTTTTGCATAATAGGTACTGTATTCTAACTTCTTCATGGCTTACAACCCCCGATATAGTCCATAGCATAATCAAAACATGCAAACTATGCAAGCAAAACATAATCTGTTTAAAACAGAACATTCTGTAGGAATCTGTAAAGTGCCCATACTTCTGTAACTCTAAAATTCTGAAAAAATATTAAAACGTAAATACTTTGTATGGAAAAAATGTGTAAAAATTTCAGATCATTATCACTCTCCAGTAAAAATTGAAAATTCCTACACCGGAGTCAAAGTTTCTGTTATGTTTGAGCATCGTTTCTATTCATCTTATGAGTCATCCCAAAGGCTTTACTTGGCACAAAAACTAATTAAAACATAAAAACATAATCATTACAGAGTAAATAATCATGTTATCAAAAAAATAACATAAAGGAAAATAAAGATACATATTGGATTGTCTCCTAACAAGCGCTATTGTTTTATGCCCCTAGCTAGGCATAATGCATAGTTTCAAGTGTTGGATCCCTTCATATCCTTCAAAACTACCTCTTCAAGAATCTTACTTAATAAATCACCCCTCTCAAATCTGGTGTAAGATCCCAAGTGTCCAAAGGAATTTATAAAATCATTACTATCATCATTAATATCATCATTTTCATCATAAGGATCCTCATAAAGAGCATGGATTTCATCACTAATGGGTTCTCTAATAATATTTTCATGCCAATCCCCACTAAACCCTTCATTAATTCCCTTATCAATCCATTAAACTTTATCTAAAGTTTGGAGAAATATGGATTGTGTCAATTCTTAGGGAAGGACATTCCTTCTCTTATTCTCATCAAATTCTTGATAACCATTAGATTCCAATCTACGCAAACCATGTCTATTATGGATGATCACTTCTATAGGAGGATGTTTAGATTTTATTCCATAGAAGGCAAAAAAATCTTTAGCTTCATGCACAATATAATCAAATCAATGCATAAGGATATTGGTTGCAATTTTCTTAATCTCGGGATTGTCTATGCTAGGACGTCCCAAAAATATCTTTTGAAGCATAGGATGGAGGTGCACAAACTTCCTTTCCAATTTCAATATAAGCAAAGAAATAGCATCATAACAATTTGTTTCATCAAGTATAGATCCTTTAATAAGTGGGGAGACTATTGAATGTTCAAAGAATTCTTGAATAACATGCTTTCCAATGATGTTCCCACCGACCACATGATAAATTTTAGAATTTAGGACATTGTGAGTGTTAGTAATGGGGACTTGAATTTTAGGAGGATCATAAGTGGAATAAATATATTTTTGTATTTCTTCATCCAAGTCACTAGCATCACCTTCACTAGCACTTTCAATGATAACTTTCTCAAATTCAGACATGATGGCAACTTTCAATCAAGCTAGCTAGCAAAAGAACCAAACTAGAAGTAACCTAGTAACAAGCAAAGATAAATACATTTGTACTTTTGATTTTTTGAGAGACATTAAATATAACAGCAAATTAAAAAGAAGAGCAAGTGAATAAAATTTTGTGCGAAGTTACTTGATAGTTGGTCATGGTATTCCCCGGCAATGGCGCCAGAAATCCTTCCTGATACTCGTGATTTGCGTTGGATTTTCCGTGAAGAGGAACGGGTTATCGCATCACAAAGTGGATAAGTATTTCCCTCAGTTATGAAACCAATGTTTATTGAACCAATAGGAATACCAATCCTCAATCATCTTCAGTGGTTGCACACAACAGAACAAACAACTTGCACCCAACGCCGGCAAGAGGGTTGTAAATCCCCTTGATCTCGTTATTTGCAAGCAAGTGAGTTGTGTAGATAATTGTAAATTGTAAAATGAAATAAAAGCAAATAAATAATAGCAATCTAATGATAGCGTTTGTGAATATATAAGTGAATAGACTCGGTTGGCATTAGAGTTCTCTAGTCGCATCTCTCATAAGCAAAGCATGTAGTGGGTAAACGAATTACTCTTGGGCAATTTATAGAAAAGCGAATAGTTACGCGATTTTCACGGCAATGATCATGTGTATATAGGCATCATGTCCATAAGAAAATAGGCCAAGTCTTGTCTGCACCTATTACTATTACTACACCCATCAACCGCTATCCAGCATGCATCTAGAGTATTAAGTAAAACAATTAATGCTTGGAGAACATTGACATGATGTACACAAAGTAAACTCAATCAATATGAATAAACCCCAACGTGTTGTCCTTAGTAGCAGCAACACAAAGACGGAACTTGTTCCCTTCTATCACTGGGACATAGAAACTCGTCAAGTTGAACCTACTACAATGCACCACTCCCACCGAAGAAATATCAATCTAATTGGCCAAACTATCTCAATAGATCAGAGAGCGTTACGAAGCTATGATGATCATGCAAATAATAATCATAGTATTTAGATTTGACTCAAATACTCTTCATGAATAATATGAACATAAACTCACAATTCATCGGATCCCAACAAACACACCGTACCAAGGGATTACATCGGATAGATCAAGGCAAAGATGCGATGAACATTGTATTGAAGATCGAGAGAGAGAGAGAGAGAGAGAGAGAGAGAGAGATTGCCATCTAGGTACTACCTACGGACCCGTAGGTCTGTGGTGAACTACTCACACATCATGGTGAGGGAATCAAGGTTGATGGAGAGGCCCTCCGTGATCGATCTCCCCTCTGGCAGGGTGCCATAACGGAGGTCTACAGGACTTCCGTCGGAACAGAGAATTATGGCGGCAGAAAAAGTGTTTCGGGAGCGCTCTTGAAGGTTTTAGGGTATTTGTGAATTTATAGGCCAGAGAGGGGCATCGGGAGGTGCCCGAGGGGGCCACAAGCCATTAGGTTGTACCCCCCTGGTGGCGCGTCATGTTGGCTTGTGGTGACCTCATGGATCCTACGGCCTCCCTCCGAAGCTTTCGGGTCTTCTTTAGGTCCAGAAAAAATCATAAAAAAGTTTCGGGGCAATTGGACTTCGTTTGGTAATGTAAACCTGAAAAGCCAAAAACATGCAGAAAACAACATCTAGCACTGGGCACTGGGTCAATAGGTTAGTTCTCAAAATATTATAAATTGGTGAATAAATACCTAAAAAGTATCCTAGAATGATAATATATTAGCATGGAACAATCAAAAATTATAGATACAATGGAGACGTATCATAGTGCATGTGGCGTCCCTAGTGGGTGTGCGCTCGCCATCCACCACACGCTTCGCCTTTACTGTCCGAAGGCGGCTTTTATCGGCGGCCGCCATGGTCGCCACCCCACTGATGGCCGCCACCCCATTGTCAGGCATCGAGGCCATAACCCGCTCCCAATGTGGGAATTGGAGGCCACCAAAGGCCCGGCGCCAGGCTTTTGTGTAAGAAACCTTATGCACTACATCTATTTCCTTGGGAGCGCCAAGTCGTGCATGCAAAGAAGCTCACCGACGCCGGGGCCACATGAGAAGCCACATCAGACACGCGGAATGCGGATATCTACACTGAGTCCCGCCGCTTCCAGGAGGCACGTTTGGAGCAGCGAAGGGCAGCACTCAGATGCAACAGATTCGACTCCAGCGATTCGTCAGTAGCCTCCTCCTCCTCTGCCTCTTACTGAGCGTGCTAGGCAGAGGAGAGGCTGTTGGAAGTAGTGCAAAGCCCCTTTCATACTAGTATTTAGGGGCTATATTGTTCAGTTCATCTAACTATAGATATGGTTAAACTATACCGCATACTTTAAATTAGCTACTATATATAGTTGAACTAGGTAGTTATGTACGTGGTTGGCAACAATTGGGGAGAAGTTTGTTCGGTTCAGCTATCGAGTTAAACTATTTTGTATAAAGAATGAATGTTTAATCTACGAATGAAATCTATGTTTTTTCTATTTTCTGTTACAAAATTACACCGTACTAGTGATTTTGTTTCTGCAAAATTTGACAAATGTCACTGTTACGATGATGACAAATGTCAATATTACTGCATTGACAAATGCCAATGTTTCCAATTTGATAAGTGGAAATTTACCTAATGTGACAAATGCAAATCTTACCAGTTGAGAAATGCCAATGTTACCCATTCACAAAGCACACGGGTCATCAAACATAATCATTTGTGATGACGCAATCCACCAATCCATTCGCACCAAATTTTTCCTTGGCTTATTGGCGAAGAAAGCATAGCTCCCGATCTGCATACGATTATTCAATCTAAAACGTTTGCGATGAGTGTTTATTCAGAGAAAAGCATTGATGTTTTTTATTTACTTTGATTACTATATGCATTCAAAGATAAATATTAAGTTGATCAACCCATATATTTCATTCGGTCAAACTATGGCTTCACATTCATACGATCGAGATACAATAAATAGAAAACTAATCGCGGCGGCAACGGCGCCGGTGTCCTGTGCCGGCATCGTCTTCCTCCGAGACACTGATGACCCACAAGTATAGGGGATCTATCATAGTCCTTTCGATAAGTAAGAGTGTCGAACCCAACGAGGAGCAAAAGAAAATGACAAGCGGTTTTCAGTAAGGTATTCTCTGCAAGCACTGAAATTACCGGTAACAGATAGTTTTGTGATAAGGTAATTTATAACGGGTAACAAGTGTAGCAAAGGTGCAGCAAGGTAGCCCAATCCTATTTGTAGCAAAGGATAGGCCTGGACAAACTCTTATATAAAGAAAAGCGCTCCTGAGGACACATGGGAATTTCTATCAAGCTAGTTTTCATCATGCTCATTTGATTCGCGTTCGTTACTTTGATAATTTGATATGTGGGTGGACGGGTGCTTGGGTGTTGCCCTTACTTAGACAAACCTCCCACTTATGATTAACCTCTCTCGCAAGCATCCGCAACTATGAAAGAAGAATTAAGATAAATCGAATTGTCGGTGTCAAAACCGGTGTATCTCGTAGTAGGGGTCCTAAGCTAGGCATCTTGGAGCGATGGTAACATGGACACAGGATTTTACCCAGGTTCGGGCTCTCTCGAGGAGATAATACCCCACGTCCTTCTTTTGATTGTATTGATATGGGGATAGTACATAGTACATGTATCTACCACAAGATTGTAGTAATGAATATGAGATTGTCTATCGACTAGCCTGGCCTTGGTTTATGTATCCACCGTAGGCCTGGGGTTTAGAGGAGTCTATGTCTTGTGTGCCAAGTCTTGTGGAATCTCCCTTGTATGCGTCATGGGCTACCCGATGTGTCCCATTAGTGAATCATCATGGGGCTCCTCGGCCCGACCCACTGGTCGAGAGACAACGTGGTGAGTACCCCCTAGTCCAGGACATCGTCACTAACCATAGCATGAAACATACGGATCCAAATCAGCCCCTTACGAAGCAATGCATAAACTCGGGTTTAAGCTTCTGTCACTCTAGAAACCCATCATCTACTTATTACTTCCCAATGCCTACCCCTAGGACCAAATAATGGTGAAGTGTTATGTAGTCGACGTTCACATAACACCACTAGAGGAGAGACAACATACATCTCATCAAAATATCAAACGAATACCAAATTCACATGATTACTTATAACAAGACTTATCCCATGTCCTCAGGAACAAACGTAACTACTCACAAAACATGTTCATGTTCATAATCATAGGAGTATTAATTATCATAAAGGATCTAAACATATGATCTTCCACCAAGTAAACCAACTAGCATCAACTACAAGGAGTAATCAACACTACTAGCAACCCATAGGTACCAATCTGAGGTTTGAGACAAAGATCGGATACAAGAGATGAACTAGGGTTTGGAGAGGAGATGGTGTTGGTGAAGATGTTGATGGAGATTGACCCCCTCTCGATGAGAGGATCATTGGTGATGACAATGGCTTAGATTTTCCCCTCCGGGAGGGAAGTTTCCCCGACAGAACAACTCCGCCGAAGCTCTAGATTGGTTCTGCCCAAGTTCCGCCTCGAGACGGCAGCACTTCGTCCCGAAAGCTCTCTCTTGATTTTTTTTTTCCAGGTCAAAACCCTTTGTATAGCAGAAGATGGGCAGCAGAGGCCTGCCAGGGAGCCCACAAGCCACCAAGGCGCGGCCAGGGGGTAGGCCACGCCTAGCAGGCTTGTGACCTCCTGGTGGGTCCCCTCTGGTATTTGTTTTGCCCAATAATTCTTATATATTCCAAAATAATTCTCCGTAACTTTTTAGGACTTTTGGAGTTGTGCATAATAGGTCTCTCATATTTGCTCCTTTCCAGTCCAGAATTCCAGTTGCGAGCATTCTCCCTCTTCATGTAAACCTTGTAAAATAAGAGAGAAACGGCATAAGTATTGTACCATAACGTGTAATAACAACCCATAATGCAATAAATATCAATATAAAAGCATGATGCAAAATGGACGTATCAAATCCCCCAAGCTTAGACCTCGCTTGTCCTCAAGCGAAAGCCGAAATCGATAAATATGTCCACATGTTTAGAGATAGATGTGTCAATAAAATAGAATACGGACATGAGGGCATCATGATCATCTTTATAACAACAATACCTATTGCTATATAATTTCTTATACTAGAGTAACAATTCATTCACAGGATAAAGTATGAACCATGAACTCTATTGAGAACCAACAAACTATGCTCTCAGTCATCGAAGCAATTGCAATGTATCACAACATCGGAAAGAGTCAATATAAGAGCTTGTAAAGCAAATCCATATACTCAATCATCTTTTAGTATTTTATAATTTCTAACACTCACGTGGTACCTATGAGGTTAAAGCTTTACTCGGACATAGAGAAAGATAGGGGCTTATAGTTTTGCCTCCCAACTATTTACCTCCAGGGTAATGTCAACAGAAATAACTCATGATCACCAACATCCGAGTGGATATATGTGTCTAGACAATTCCCCAACACATAATGCTTGCCAAGAGAGAAAGGTGAGATATAGGAAGTGGTGAATGTCACCATGACTCTTAGATAAAGGTAAGTACTAGAAAGTAAAAGTAACAGATAGGCCCTTCACAGAGGGAAGCAGAGGTTGTCATGCGCTTTTTTTTTTGGATGTGCAAAGCCTTAATGCAAACGAATGTCGCGTTGTATTGCCCTTTGTGATAGCAACCTTTATTATGCAGTCCGTTACTTTTATTTCTTTACCATCAGAAGTTCATACAACACTTATTTTTTCTTACAATAAAAGATCATACATATTTAGGAGCAATTCTTATTGCTTTTTGCACCGATGACAACTTACTTGAAGGATCTTACTCAATCCATAGGTAGGTATGGTGGACTCTCATGGCAAAACTGGGTAGAGGGTGTTTGGATGCACAAGTAGTATCTCTACTTGGTGCGGAAGTTTTGGCTAGTATGAGGTGGAAGCAAGCACTACATGTTGGAGGATCTATAACCATATAACTTCCATTCGGAAATAAGCAAACACAACCCATTATGTTGTCTTCCTTGTGCAACATCAACTTCTTAGCATATAATATTTTAATGAGTGATCACAATCATAAAAGATGTCCAATATAATATATTTATATGTGAACCTCTCTTTCTTTATTACTTCCTTCTAATTGCAACAATGACCAATCGCTATGTTCGTCAACTCCCAACAAATTTCAATCGACATACTTCTTGTATGTGAAGTCATCACTCCCCATAAGATCATCATATATAGTCTTTGCTTTTATTCTATTCTTCTTTTATTTCTTATTTTTTTCTCAAGATCATAGCAACATCCAAGTCCCTCACATCAAAACTACTTTTTATTATATAGCTCTCGGACTCACTTACATAAGGGAAACATAAAGCAAAACTCAAAGCTAGACCACACTAAAAACTTTATTCTACTAGATCGAAATATAACCAAAAGGATTGAACTAATAAAAACAAGAAAAGTAAAGATGTGATGGTGACACGATACCGGGGCACCTCCTCCAAGCTTGGCACAAGCCAAGGGGAGTGCCCATACCCATGTGCTTAGATATCCTTTTTCGGAGGTGGTGATGTTGGAGTTGTTGATGAGGTTGGAGGCTTGTCCTCCGTCTGCGAAGGCATAGGCTCACCATCGTCAAAAGATGAACGAGTCTCTAGGATCCTTAAATCTGCAGCCAAACTCATTCTCTTAAATTTGTATTCATACTCACAGTTTTGATTTTGTAGTTCATAGATTTGGGCTTGGAGAAGCTCGATTTTCTCGTAAAGCTTGAAGATGTTCTCCCCGATATCCTTGGCGTCCAGCTTGTACTTATGGGTCAACTCTGCTATCATCATATGATTGGCATTGAGTCCACGTTCCACCATCCCTTGGCACTTGAAGACTTGCTGCTCCATTGCTTCAAGCCTCGTCTCCATGCTTTCGGTCTTCTTTGGCCCCTCAACATCACGGATGTGCAGCACCCCCTCACGCATCTCAACGGTTTGATGGTGTTGCAGCACCCCCGCAAGATATGGGTTGATGACCTTCTTGAAGAACTTGACTTTTGAAGCACTTGGGGACGTCATGGCGATCTAAATCTGTTTGGAAAATAACAACAAAAGAGAACAGAGGATTTTTCCGTGGTACGGTGATCAAAACCTTTGGGAGATTTTATAATGATTTTTTACCGACCTAAAGGAGTGTACCACAAGAAACGGAGTCTGGAGGGTGCACGGGGTGGGCACAAGCCACAAGGGCACGGTCAGGGGGTAGGTCGCGCCCTGCAGGCTTGTCGCCTCCTCGTGCACTATTCGGACTGGTTTAAATTTTCCTAATTTATTAAATATTCCAAAACGGGGAAAAATTGCTACTGGAAAAGTTTTGGAATCGGTTTGCTTACCATACCAGATGCCTATTCCTTTTTAGAGTCTGAAATGTTCCGGTAGGTCTCCCTAATGTAGTCCTCCGGAGTTATGGTATTGATAATATTGGTTTCAACATTTATGGGAGTACCTGAGATATAATGTTTGATTCTTTTCCCATTTACCACCTTCGGGTTAGTGCCTTCAGGATTGTTGATCTTGATGGCACCGCAACGATATACTCCTCGACAATGTAAGGCCCTTCCCATTTAGAGAGAAGTTTTCCTGCAAAAAAAATCTTAAACGAGAATTGGGACATGGTCACCTACATTGAATTCATGCTTTTGTATCCTTTAATCATGCCATCTCTTAACCTTTTCTTTAAACAATTTGGCATTCTCATAGGCCTGGGTTCTCCATTCATCAAGTGAGCTAATGTCAAATAACCTCTTCTCACCAGCAAGTTTGAAATCATAGTTGAGCTCTTTAATTGCCCAGTAAGCTTTATGTTCTAGTTCAAGAGGTAAGTGACAAGCTTTACCATAAACCATTTTATACGGAGACATACCCATAGGGTTTTTGTACGCAGTTCTATAAGCCCATAATGCATCATCAGGTTTCTTAGACCAATTCTTTCTAGATCTATTAACAGTCTTTTACAAGATCAGTTTAATTTCTCTATTGCTTTATTCTACTTGACCACTAGACTGAGGATGATATGGATATGCAATTCTATGACTAACATCATACTTAGCAAGCAATTTATGGAAAGCACGATGAATAAAATGTGAACCACCATCCGTCATTAAATATCTAGGGACTCCAAATCTAGGGAACTTCTTTCAGCATTTTAATAGAAGTGTTATGATTAGCACTACTAGTTGGAATAGCTTCTACCCACTTAGTAACATAATCAATAGCAACTAGAATATGAGTATACCCGTTGGACTTTGGAAAAGGTCCCATATAATCCAAACCTCAAACATCAAATGGTTCAATAATAAGAGAGCAATTCATCGGCATTTCTTGACGTCTACTAATATTGCCAATTCTTTGACATTCATCACAAGACAAGACAAGCTTACAAGCATACTTAAAGAGATTAGGCCAATGAAAACCAGATTGTAATACCTTATGTGCAGTTCTATCTCAAGTGTGGTGTCCTCCGTAGGCCTCGGAATGAAACTTGTGTAGGATCTGATCCTATTCATGCTCAGGTACAGAACATCTAATAATACCCTCTACTCCTTCTTTATAAAGGTGTGGATCATCCCAAAAGTAATGTCTTAAATCATAGAAGAACTTCTTATTTTGTTGGTATGTGAAGCTAGGCGGTGTACATTTAGCAACAATGTAACTAGCATAATCAGCATACCATGGAGCATTACGCGAAGCATTTATGGTAGCTAATTGTTCATCAGGAAAGCTATCATAAATAGGTAGTGGGTCCTCAGTAATATTTTCTAACCTAGACAAGTTGTCTGATACGGGGTTCTCAGCACCCTTTCTATCAATAATATGCAAATCAAATTCTTGTAGCAGAAGAACCCATCTAATAAGTCTAGGTTTAGCATCTTTATTTTCCATAAGATATTTAATAGTAGCATGATCAATGTGAACAGTTACTTTGGAATCAACAATATAAGGTATGAACTTATCACAATCAAACACAACTGCTAAAAATTTCGTTTTAGTGGTAGCATAGTTTCTTTGAGCGTTGTCTAGAGTTTTACTAGCATAATGGATAACATTTAAATTCTTATCAACTCTTTGTCCTAGAACAACGCCAACGGCATAATCGCTAGCATCACACATAATCTCAAAGGGTAGGTTCCAATCGGGTGGTTGAACAACAGGTGCAGTGATCAAAGCTTTCTTAAGAATTTCAAATGCTTCTACACAATCATCATCAAAAACGAATGGAACATATTTTTGCAAAAGATTAGTGAGGGGCCTAGAAATCTTAGAGAAGTCTTTAATAAACATCCCATAGAAACCAGCATGGCCAAGGAAACTTCTTATACCTCTCATATCCATAGGACATCATTTTTTCAATAGCATCAACTTTAGCTTTATCAACTTCAATACCCCTTTCGGAGATTTTGTGTCCCAAGAAAATACCTTCATTAACCATAAAGTGGCACTTATCCCACTTCAAGAAAAGATTAGTTTCTTCACATCACTGCAAAACTCGATCAAGGTTGCTCAAGCAATCATCAAAAGAAACTCCGTAAATGGAAAAATCATCCATGAAAACCTCAACAATCTTTTCACAAAAATCAGAGAATATAGTAGTCATACATCTTTGAAAGGTATCAGGTGCATTTCATAAACCAAAAGGCATACGTCTACAAGCAAAGGTACCGAAAGGGAAAGTAAAAGCGGTCTTCTCTTGGTCCTCTTTTGACACAAGTATTTGAGAGAAGCCGGAATAACCATCTAGAAAGCAAAAAATGTGTGTGTTTGGATAGTCTTTCTAGCATTTGATCAATAAAAGGTAGGGTAATGATCTTTCGTAGTAGCTTTATTTAATTTCCTAAAATGAATTACCATTCTATATCCTGTAACAATTCTTTGCGGGATCAATTCATTTTTATCATTAGGAACTACGGTAATACCTCCTTTCTTAGGGACACAATGAACGGGACTAACCCATCTACTATCAGCAATAGGATAAATTATACCTGCCTCCATAAGCTTTAATATTTCATTTCTTACCACTTCTTTCATTTTAGGATTTAACCATCCTTGGTGATCAACAACTGGTTTAGCATCGTTCTCCATATTAATTTTATGCTGACATAGAGTGGGACTAATGCCCTTAAGATCATCAAGAGTATATCCAGTAGTAGCATGGTGCTTCCTCGGAGTTTTCAATAATCTCTTTTCTTCATGCTCTGAAAGGTTAGCACTAATAATAAGAGGATATATATTCTTTTCATCAAGATAAGCATATTTCAGAGTATTCGGTAATTGTTTAAGCTCAAACACGGGATCACCCTTGGGTGGAGGAGGATCCCCAAGTATTTCAACAGGCAAGTTGTGTTTCAAAATAGGATGCTGATCAAACAAAATCTTATCTATTTCATTCCTTTCATTCATATGCATATCGTTTTCATGGTCTAGCAAATATTGTTCTAAGGGATCAGTAGGAGGCATAGCAATAGAAGCAATACCAATAATTTCATCCTTACTAGGCAATTATTTAGCATGGGGTTGTCTACGGAATTTAGAGAAATTAAACTCCTGGGACACATCCCCAAAACTTATAGTAACAGTTTCTTTCTCACAATCTATCTTAGCATTAACAGTATTCAAGAAAGGTCTACCAAATATAATGGGGGGAAATCATCTTGTGGGGAACCAAGGACAAGAAAATCAGTAGGATATTTTATTTTCCCACACAAGACTTCAACATCTCTAACAATCCCAAGTGGTGCTATAGTATCTCTATTAGCAAGCTTAATGGTAACATGAATTTCCTCTAACTCGGCTGGTACAATATCATTCATAATTTCTTGATATAAGGTAAAGGGAATTGCACTCACACTAGCACCCACATCACATAAGCCATGATAACAATGATCTCCTATTTTAACAGAAACAACCGGCATGCCAACAATAGGTCTATGTTTATCTTTAGCATCAGGTCTAGCAATTCCAGTAGCTTCATCACAGAAATGAATAACATGCCCATCAATATTATCAACCAAGAGATCTTTAACCATAGCAATACTAGGTTGAACTTTAATTTGTTCAGGAGGTGTAGGTGTTCTAACATAGCTCTTACGAACCACAGTTGAAGCTTTAGCATGTTCCTTTATTCTAACAGGGAAAGGTGGTTTCTCAATATAAGCAGTGGCAATAACATGATCAACATTATAAGTAATAGTTTCTTATTCAACTTTAATACGTTCAACTACTTCCACTTCAATGGGAGGATGATATTTAAACCACTTCTCCTTAGGGAGATCAACATGAGCAGCAAAAGATTCATAGAAAGAAGCTACTATCTCAGAGTCAACTCCATATTTAGTGCTAAATTCACGAAAAGCATCGGTGTCTACAAAGGATTTAACACAAACAAACTTAAGTTTTACACCTGACTCCTTACCTTTGTCGAGTTCCCAATCTTCAGAGTTGCATTTAATTCTTTCCAATAAATCCCATTTGAAGTCAAAATCTTTCTTCATATAGGAACCAGTACAAGAAGTATCGAGCATGGATTGATCATTACGAGAAAGTCGAGCATAAAAATTCTGAATAATAATTTCTCTTGAGAGCTCATGATTGGGGCATGAATATAACATCGAATTAAGCCTCCCCCAAGCTTGAGCGATACTTTCTCCCTCACGAGGCCAAAATTATATTTATAATTCCGATCACGATGAACTAGATGCATAGGATAAAACTTCTGATGAAATTCCATTTTCAATCGGTTTTAGCTCCATGATCCAATATCATTACATAGCCTATACCATGTCAATGCCTTCTCCTTCAAAGATAAAGGAAATACCTTCTTCTTGACATGATCCTCGGGCAGACCTGCAAGCTTAAATAATCCACAAACTTCATCCACATACATTAGATGCAAATCAGGATGTAGTGTTCCATCTCCTGCATAAGGATTAGCCAGCAGTTTCTCTATCATACCCGAAGGAATTTCATAATAAATATTTTCAATAGGTTCAGTAGGTTGAGGAGCAACTCTTTGTGCTTCTGGTCGAGGTGAAGATACCTCGAACAAGAACCTCAAAGTATTATTTTCCATACTAACAAGTGACAGTAAATTTCAGCACATTATATAATTTTTTTCCTTACTAGATTCCACTTACCAAAGGCGCTTCACTCCTCGAAAACGGCGCCAAAAGAGAGTCTTGATGACCCACAAGTATAGGGGATCTATCGTAGTCCTTTCGATAAGTAAGAGTGTCAACCCAACGAGGAGCAGAAGGAAATGACAAGCGGTTTTCAATAAGGTATTCTCTGCAAGCACTGAAATTACCAGTAACAGATAGTTTTGTGATAAGTTAATTTCTAACCGGTAAAAAGTAACAAGTGTAGCAAAGGTGCATCAAGGTAGCCCAATCCTTTTTGTAGTAAAGTACAGGCTTGGACAAACTCTTATATAAAGTGAAGCACTCCCAAGGACACATGGGAATTTCTGTCAAGCTAGGTTTCATCATGCTCATTTGATTCATGTTCATTACGTTGATAATTTCATATGTGGGTGGACGGATGCGTGTGTGCTGCCCTTACTTGGAAAAACATCCCACTTAGGATTAACCTTTCTCGCAAGCATCCGCAACTACGAAAGAAGTAAGATAAATATAACCATAGCATGAAACATATGGATCCAAATCAGCCCCTTATGAAGCAACGCATAAACTAGGGTTTAAGCTTCTGTCACTCTAGCAACCCATAATCTACTTATTACTTCCCAATGCCTTCCCTTAGGCCCAAATAATGGTGAAGTGTTATGTAGTCGACATTCACATAACACCACTAGAGGAGAGACAACATACATCTCATCAAAATATTGAACGAATACCAAATTCACATCATTACTTATAACAAGACTTATCCCATGTCCTCGGGAACAAACGTAACTACTCACAAAACATGTTCATGTTCATAACCAGAGGAGTATTAATTATCGTAAAGGACTTGATGTCACGCCCAAGATGCGGTCCTATCCTTATTTTGGCACGAGGGCCTCGACAGGGATAGAAGCGCATCTCGTCGTGTTGAAAGAATGGATATCATTACAAGTACATGTACAGAAGAGATGAGTATATGGAATTGGCTTACACTCGC
This sequence comes from Hordeum marinum, assembly GCA_022496015.1. NCBI lineage: Eukaryota > Viridiplantae > Streptophyta > Magnoliopsida > Poales > Poaceae > Hordeum > Hordeum marinum. The sequence continues at coordinate 464,552,896 of CM039674.1, forward strand.
CACAAGCTACATCAGAGTCACATCAATACAACAACATACTCAAACATCATACAGAAGAGCAGGGTCTGACTACGGACGAAATCAAACGATAAATGACATCCACCCTTGCTAACCCAGGCTGCCGCCTGGAACCCATCCTAGATTGATGACGATGAAGAAGAAGAACTCCAAATCAAATCAAACATCGTGCTCACGTTCAATCATCACATTACTTGTACCTGCAACTGTTGTTGTAGTAATCTGTGAGCCACAGGGACTCAGCAATCTCATTTCCAAGGGTATCAAGACTATGAAAGCTTAGTAGGTAAGGTATGGTTAAGTGGTGAGGCTGCAGCAAGCGACTAAGCATTTATTTGAATGGCTAACTTATGAGTACAGAAAGTAAAGTATGGTGGTCTACGCATAACGGACGTGAACTAGTGATGATCACTAACTGGTCCAGATCGCCTACCTACGTCAAACATAACCCCATCGTGTTCTCTCTCGGATAAGGACTCACGAGAAGAGACAGTCACGGTTACGCACACAGTTGGTGTATTTTATTAGAGTTTACTTCAAGTTTGCTATGACCGGGTGTTAAACAAAGTATCCAAGTTTGCCACACAACCGCGGGCACGGCTTCTCAAAAAGATTTAACCCTGCAAGGGTGCTCCAACTCATCCATCATAAATTAACCACACGCAGCGGGAATAACCTCAACCACGGATCTCGTGATCATCCTAGGCAATTCCAAAGGAAATACGACACCTCGAGATAGCTCGAAGAAGATCAGAGTTCCTCACTCAAGACGTTCGAGAAAGGTAAAACAAATCCAGCAAGGCCGCCCGACGTGCCGACAATCCCAATAGGAGCCGTGTATCTCGTTCTCAGGGTACGGCAGATGAGCGACGCGTACAGTGGCCTGATAGAAATCTCCCGAGTTGCCCCGGGTTGGCCCCGCACAGTGCTCTATTTTGGACCAACACTCATGAGGAGCACTGGCCCGGGGATTGATTAAGTTATCCGCGGGTGCCGGCAGGTCCCTATGCAATTCATTAGTTATTAGGAAAATCTAGTACCAATGTTGGGCCTTGCCAGACAAGTTTTATCCAAAAACAAAAATCCAGGGGGTCCCCATAACAACCCCGAGCATGTTAGGAGCGCTCAATTATGGAACATAACACCGGTTCACAAGTAACTAGGGGCGGCAAGAATGGAACAAAACACCGAGCAAAAGGCCAAGCCTTCCACCTTTACCAAGTATATATGTGCATTAAATTAAATAGTAGCAATATTGTAATATAACAAAATAATGACCATGTTGACACATGGAAGCAATTGCACCTGCATCTAGAAACGCTATAAGAAGGGCTGAGCAAGCGGTAACATAGCCAAACAATGGTTTGCTGGGATGTGGAGGGGTTAGAGGCTTTTCATGGCAATGTTGGGAGGCTTGACAAACAAGTGGTAGGTAGCGTGACATAACGATAAAAGCGAGACAACTAGCATGGCAATGATAGTAGTGGTATCCAGGGAAATGTGTCATCTTGCCTGAGATCCCGCTCGGAAGAAGAATGAATCCATGAACAAGATGAGCCAACGTAGTCGAACGAATCCTCACACTCCGAACGCTTTCGGAACTCTATCGAGAAGAAGCAATCTAAAACAAACAATCAACACAAGATACACCACAACATACGCATGACACAATGCGCAAACAAATATGATGCATGTCCGGTTTAAATATGCAAGGCATGTCAAATCACAACAATCAACTTCTACACATTAAAGTGAAGCTCAATATGCAACGAGTTGCATATTGACGAAACTCCACGTTCGACTTATTTAGTTCATCTTGTTAGGTACACATCAATTTTAAATGTTGTTAAACATGGAAAGAGGTGAAGCATAAGTAAACTATCTATCTAGGCAACTTAAATGAGGCCGGAAACAACTTATAGCATTTTCAAAATGACCCCATATGTTAATTTCGAAATTGGTCCAGATCTGAACTAAACATATTTTATATTTGTTAAACAACAGAAATAATAATACCATGACAATCTACATGTCATTCTAGCCGATTTACATATATGGAACATCTCAAACGGAGCTACGGTCTAAAAGATATGAGCAACACAAGATGCACATGTCATGAATGCAAATGCATGGGAAAAACAATCACAAACATTTCAAATCATGAATGCAGCAAGTTATTATGAAACTACAAGAGATTCTAAGCAAGTTTCATATGCAACATGTCCAAAACGGAGCTACGGTTCAACCACAAACACCAAAACAAGTTTTAGTCAAAATCTGCCCAAAACAGCAAGATAGCATTTTGCACACATGAAAACAGCAAGTTACACTATTCTAAAATGCACAAACTAAGTATGGGGCAGTAGTATATGACACATACTTTATTTTATCTACACATATCATATTTGAAACATGCATGGATCACTTTAGGAAGCTCACAAGGTGGCTACTTGAAAACAGTTTCACATTATTGAAAATAGTAGTTTTTGACAGTGCAGTTTTTATCACGAAGGCATATTGACAGCAGTAAACTATATGCTACAGATCATATTATGGCATGAAACTTAACAGCATACTAAAGCACAATATCAACTACAAATAACTCCATTACACCTACCACAAAAGAGTTCAAGATCACTAGCAAAACACATGGCAAGACAGCAATAAAATATTACAGATTCCAGACTTAAAAATATTTTAGCATCTCAAAACAGCAGAATTTTATAGCAAGTTGACAACAATAAAATAACACCTGTACATGCATTTCTACGTCAAGCAAAATGTCCAGGGGCTAGGACACATATCAAAGGGCATAACTCATGTTCAAAATTATTTCAAATCATGCATGGATTAAATCACACGAAAAATACAAAAGGCATCACAGCAAAAATGACATGCACACAAAAATGCTCAAATGACAAAACTAAATACACAGATAAATCACATGGATTTTTTCACCCCGAAAACATATATAATATGCATAGGTTCATGTGAAAAATTAATCACAATTAATTATGCAAGTATAACCTAATCACCTAATAGCAAGTCATTTATGCAAATAAAATGCAAACATCATGCCAACATTTTATCATGCATGAAAATGCGATACCGATGCTATGAACATATTAATATATGGTTTTACTTAATTCCGATGCACGTCAAGTAATTATGTGAAAATGCAAAATTATGACAATGTGCCAAATAATAGAAAATGACATGTTAACCATCTTAAACATGGATGATATAGACATCTAAATAATCTACCGTTTTTCTACACATTTTACATATATGAAATATTTTATTTTGAAAAACGGTTGATTATTATATTAGCAATTTAAATATGCAATAATAATAAAACACGAAGGGGGGAACTGCTCACCCTGGCCACTTGGGCCGGCTCGGTGGAGCAACGGCTGGGCCGACTGGGGGCGGCAGGCCCATGTGGGCGCAGCGCTAGGGAGCGGTCAACGCGCGGGCGATACCCTTCTCCTCTCCCGAGCGAGGAAGGAGCGGCGGCGTTGGTCCATGGCGGCAGGGCTCACAGCGGAGGGCAGCGGGGGGGCTCGGGGCAGCCGGATCCGGTGGCACCCTTGCCAGATCTGGCCAGAGACACAGCCGGCGGCGAGCTCAAGGCGGCGGCGGCGACCTGCAGGGAGAGAGGCCGACGGGGGTTAGAGGGAGAGAGAGAACCGGAGGGAGAGAAGAGGAGGTCCGGTAAGGCAGCAGGGCGGCAGCGCTCCGGCCTGATTTCGACGGGGCTGCAGCGGCGGCGGGGCGAGGCACGGGCCCTCCGGTGGTCGGTGACGACGGGACCATGGGGAGGAGTTGCGGCTGTGGGAGAGATCGGGAGGACTATGCCATGGGAGGAGTTGCGGGAGCTCGGGCTGATTCGGGCTCAGGCGGGCCCAGATGGGCTTCGGCGGGCCTGGCGGCTGGAGGAGGGAGAAGGGGCTGCTGGTGGAGGTTTGGCATGGGGAACGAGGAGGATTAGGGTTTGCTGCCCAATTAGGAAGGGGAGGGGGTCTATATATAGCTTTAGGGGCTAAGGATGATGGTCTCTGTCCGTTTTTGGATCGTCGGATGTCGATTCAACGGTCCGGAAGCGGAGTGGGGCTACGATGGCTGTGTAGAAGGGCTAGGTGGGGAAGAGAGGGAAGTGCGGCCCGTGACACGAAGGTTTTAAAACACCGACAAACGTCCGACGAAATACCGATGACCGCACTACTACAGATGACCGACGGGGGATCAAACGAACTCGGAACGCGACGAAATTCGACGGGCGGTCTACCTACACTATAATAAGACCGTACACCAAGTTTCGACCCGGTCCAAGAATATATTTAGCGTGCCTTTTAAAACAGTTTTATTAAACGATGCCGCGAGCGCATGCATGTGTGGTTGGTCTCGAAACGGGCAACGGCAAGAACGATGAGAAACGGCGACTACGAACAGATGCAAGTTTTCGAAAATGGGTGACGACGCAATGCAGATGATGCGAATGATGCGATGATGAATGCAACAGCCAGACGAATCACAGACGAGAACGGAAATAAAAGGGGAATCTTCTGGAATCTTCTGGAGCGTCGGTCCCGGGCTGTTACAACTCTCCTCCACTACCCGAGGATCTCGTCCCGAGATCTAGAATGAAAAGGGGAAGAGAAAGAGCAATAGGTAAAACTTAGTTGCTTCTTTTACAAACAAGCGAAACCAATGAATCTTGAAGGAAGCAAAGAGATGAAGAATTAAGAACAAGCAAGAATTCACAAGAAATTTCGGCAGCACTTCGGTAGGAAAGAGAGGCAAAATTTTGATATGATTGAAACAAATTGAAAGAGCTACACCAAACTTTGGTTGGAATAGAATCAAAACTTCATAAGACACAAGGATCAAGAAAATATTTCACAGCACTCCGGTTAAATGAATAAGCAAGAAAGAACATGACCTAGATAAACAAGACGACAGATTGAAGAGAGCAACATCACAAGGCCTCCGGAACAAACAAATAGAGACTGGATTGATGGGAGGAAAAGAACGGATAAGAAAATGACAACTTCCAGCACAATGAATTTGAAAAGCATATTTAGGAAGAAGAGATTGAACGGAGTTGTTGGAACACCAACAACGAAAAGAACAGCTTGTTGTGGGCTTATGGAAAAACATCTCAAAATTATGAGGCGACAACCTACCACAGCAGAAACAATTGATTGAATGAGAGCAACAAGATATGCAAAACTTCTTTCACCAAGAGGAGGAGTAGAAAACTTGGACCTTTTATGACACCATTATAGCAACAATCCTTCAGAAATGCTTTAGGTGAAATCCAACCCAAGAAAACTCCGAGAATACAAGATGGGTTTACTTATCTTATTCTTGACAATTTACCTTCGAGACTCCTCATAATCAAGAATTTAATAACACCATCTCAAAAGAAAATGCAGAAGGAATTGAACTTGGACATCCAGGATAAAGAACACTTGAGCACCTCCAACAAGAATCTTGAAGAACACTTGAAAATGAAAGAAATCTTGATGAACCACCATGAAGAATCTCCGGAAGAACTCTAAACGAAAGGACGATAGAAAGAATTGAAGGATGCAAAAAGAATAAGATTAAGGCCTAGCTATGAATTACATGAAGCTTAGCGACAAGATACTTGAGAAAAAACTAGGAACTCCGGAAAAGAAAGATGACCACTTGGGATAAGGAATTTAATAACATGAACAACTCCGGAAGAAGGATTGAAATCACTTGGATGAAACAAGAATAAGAATTAGGATATGACTATCCTTCATCAAGTTAAATTGATGACAAACAACGGATTTCACACATCACTTATTCTTCTTGAAAAATACTGAAGAGAGAGATAGAGCACGAACTTGGAGAAGTCTTGAATGAGAACACCGGTAAGAATTCAAAACGAAAGAGGATAAAGCAAAAGGTTTGTGGGCGTTGATGCTTAGATTGCTTCCTCCCTTGGTCGGATTTTGGTTCAGCGTTATTGTGGGATGAAGCGGCCCTGACCAACATTACTCGTACGCTTACGAGAGACCGGCTCCCTCGACCGCAACTTGTTGCATAGATGGCTTGCGGGTGCCAGTTTCTCTCACTTTAGTTGGATCGGATTCGACAAAGGCGGTCCTTGAGAAGGTTGAAAAGCAACTAGTGTATCACCGTTGTGGTTTTTGCGTAGATGAGAATTGTTCTTGCTAGAAACCCGTAGCAGCCACGTAAAACATGCAACAACAATTAGAGGACGTCTAACTTGTTTTTGCAGGGTATGTTGTGATGTGATATGGCCAATTACATGATGTGATATATGTGATGTATGAGATGATCATGTGATGTATAGATTATCATGACTTGCATGTCGATGAGTACGGCAACGGGCAGGAGCCATAGGGTTGTCTTTAATTATTGTATGACCTGCGTGTTAATCATTAAGCGCTATGTAATGATTTACTTTATTGCTAAATGGTAGCAATAGTAGTAGAAGCATGTTGGGCGCGACAACCCCGATGGCGACACGTTGATGGAGATCAAGATGATGAAGATCATGGTGTCATGCCGGTGACGATGGAGATCATGCCGGTGCTTTCTAGATGGAGATCAAAAGCACAAGTTCATGGCCATATCATGTCACTTATGAATTGCATGTGATGTTAATCCTTTTATGCACCTTGTTTTGCTTAGGACGACGGTAGCATTATAAGGTGATCCCTCACTTAAATTTCAAGATGAATTGTGTTCTCCCCGAGTGTGCACCGTTGCGAAAGTTCGTCGTGTTGAGACACCACGTGATGATCGGGTGTGATAGACTCTACGTTCACATACAACGGGTGCAAGCCAGTGTTGCACGTGTAGAACACTCGGGTTAAACTTGACGAGCCTAGCATGTACAGACATGGCCCCGGAACACAAGAGACCGAAAGGTCGAACATGAGTCATATAGTAGATATGATCAATGGTGAACATGAATCAATGGTGAACATCATCACGTGGTGTCTCAACACGACGAACTTTCGCAACGGTGCACACTCGGGGAGAACACAACTTATCTTGAAATTTAAGTGAGGGATCACCTTATAATGCTACCGATGTACTAAGCAAAACAAGGTGCATAAAAGGATTAACATCACATGCAATTCATAAGTGACATGATATGGCCATGAACTTGTGCTTTAGATCTCCATCTTGAAACCACCGGCATGATCTCCATCGTCACCGGCAAGACACCATGATCTCCATCATCTTGATCTTCATCAATGTTTCGCAATCGGGGTTGTCACGCCTAACATGCTTCTACTACTATTGCTACCGTTTAGCGATAAGGTAAAGCATTACATAGCGCTTAATGATTGACACGCAGGTCATACAATAATTAAAGACAACCCTATGGCTCATGTCGGTTTCCGTACTCATCGACATGCAAGTCGTGAAATTCTATACATCACATGATCATCTCATACATCACATATATCACATCATGTAATTGGCCATATCACATCACAACATACCCTGCAAAAACAAGTTAGACGTCCTCTAATTGTTGTTGCATGTTTTACGTGGCTGCTACGGGTTTCTAGCAAGAACGATTCTCACCTACGCATAAACCACAACGGTGATACATAATTTGCTTTTCAACCTTCTCAAGGACCGCCTTTGTCGAATCTGATCCAACTATAGTGAGAGAAACTGGCACCCGCAAGCCATCTATGCAACAAGTTGCGTCGAGGGAACCGGTCTCTCGTAAGCGTATGAGTAATGTTGGTCCGGGCCGCTTCATCTCACAATACCGCTGAACCAAAATCCGACCAAGGGAGAAAGCAATCTAAGCATCAATGCCCACATACCTTTTGTGTTCTACTCGAGATCTCATCTACACATACACCTAGCTCTGATACCACTGTTGGTGAACGTTGCATGGGAAACAAAAAATTTCCTATGCACACGCAGATCTATCCATGGTGATGAGCATCAACGAGAGGGAGAGTGGATTTACATACCCTTGTAGATCGCTAAGCGGGAAGCGTTAAGAAACGCGGTTGGTGTAGTCGAACGTCTTCGCGATCCAAATCGCCGTGTGTCCCGCGATCCAATCACGATCCGTCCCGCGATCCAATCACGATCCGTCCCGCGATCCGATCACGATCCGTCCCACGAACTTGATCACGATCCGTCCCACGAACTTAATCACGATCCTTCCGATCTAGCACCAAACGGACGGCACCTCCGCATTCAGCACACGTACAGCTTGATGACAATCTCCACCGTCTTGATCCAGCAAGAAGGAGTGGAGAGGAAGAAGAGTTCTCCGGCAGCCTGATGGCGCTCCGGCGATGGTGGTGGAGCAATTCCGGCAGGGCTTCGCCTAAGCACTGCAGAAATCCGATCTAGAGGAGAAACTATGCACTGGAGGAACGGGTAGCATGTGGATGAAATTCTAGTGCAAAAACCCTAAAACCTCCGGTATATATAAGAGGAGGGGAGGAGAGGAGGCAGCCTTGGCTTCCCAAGCCAAGGGCTTCGGCCAAACCAACTAGGATTGGAGGACTCTCCTCCAATCCTAGTAGGACTAGGATTCGTTCCTTTTTCCACCTTTTCCTATTGGGTTTTCTCCTCCAGACACATGGGCCTTGTGTGGGAGTTTCCACCAGCCCACTAAGGGCTTATATTCACTCTCCCACAGCCCATGAAGCCTCTTGGGTCGAAATACCCCTCCCAGAGGTCTCCCGGTACACTACCGGTACTCCCGGTACACTACCGATGAGCCCGAAACTTTTCCGGTGACCAAAATAGGACTTCCTATATATGAATCTTTACCTCCGGACCATTACGGAGCTCCTCGTGACGTCCGAGATCTCATTCGTGACTCCAAACAAACATTCGATCACCACCATACATAACTCTATACTACCGAAACGTCACCAAACCTTAAGTGTGCAGACTCTGCGGGTTCGAGAACTATGTAGACATGACCGAGACACCTCTACATTCAATAACCAATGGCGGGACCTGGATGTCCACATTGGTTCCTACATATTCTACGAAGATCTTTATCGGTCGAACCTCTATGTCAAGGATTCAGTTAATCCCGTATGATGTTCCCTTTGTTCTTCGGTATGTTACTTGCCCGAGATTCGATCGTCGGTATCTCCATACCTAGTTCAACCTCGTTACTGACAAGTCTATTTACTCGTTCTGTAATACAAGATCTCGTAACTAACACTTAGTCACATTGCTTGCAAGGCTTATTGTGATGTTGTATTACCGAGTGGGCCCTGAGATACCTCTCCGTCCCACGGAGTAACAAATCCCAGTCTTGATCCATGTCAACTCAACAGACACCCTCGGAGACACCTGTAGAGCACCTTTATAGTCACCAAGTTACGTTGCGATGTTTGATACACACAAGGCACTCTTCCGATATCTGTGAGTTGCATGATCTCATGGTCATAGGAACATATACTTGACATGCAGAAAACAGTAGCAATAAACTGACACGATCATAAGCTACGTTTGTAGTTTGGGTCTTGTCCATCACATCATTCTCCTAATGATGTGATCCCGTTATCAAATGACATCTCATGTCCATGGCTAGGAAACCTTAACCATCTTTCGATCAACGAGCTAGTTCACTAGAGGCATACCAGGGACATTGTGTTTGTCTATGTATCCACACATGTATCCATGTTTCCAATTAATACAATTATACCATGGATAATAAACAATTATCATTAACAAGGAAATACAATAATAAACACTTTATTTATTGCCTCTAGGGCATATTTCCAACAGCCATGGGTGTAGGCACGAGCATGAGCACGTACGCGGTGGGTGCAGGCGCATGCATGGGAAATGCGCGGTGGGTGCGGCCACGCGCACGGGGGCCGGCACGGCGGATGCAGGGGCACGCACGAGCACAGGCATGGGAGGAGGCACTAGCGCTTGCATGTACACGAGCTCACGTGAGTCTGTGAGGACCTCGCTGATGCCCATGGTTTCCAGCACTCTGATGATGCTCGGCGAACAGCCTGTTAATGCCATGGATATGGTTGCTGGCGCGGGCACAAGGATGGTTGCTGGTGAGTGCATAGGGGCAATATCCGCTGCGGCCTGTAGCTTGTCCAGGGCCATGTTCATGATGGTCCATTCATCTTTATGTTCTATCTCTGTCTCGGGGTCGACTTCCCCAAACCAGAAACTAGTGGCATATGATCCTTGTGCGCCATGGCGTAGGTGGAGATCTGGATGATAAAGGGGAATGGGAGGCAAAGAGAGAGGATTGTGAGTGCGTGGGCAGTAAGGACATGTATTAAATAGCGACTCGCCATTGATGGACAGGTTGGAAGCGAGGCAGGCAGATATGGAGGTTAAAGGGCTCGCTTCCTGGCGAGCCTGCAACATACTGCTCGCAAGCCTCCCGGTGAGCCTGTGCATCGGAGCCAGCTCACATGCCTCCCGTCTACTAAAACAGTTGCTCGCACGACCCCTCCTAGCTAATAAAGAGTGTGGCGCGTGGCAGCACGTAAGTGCATAGTAGAATGTCCATGATCTATTAATAATACAACAGTTTTCGATGGTAACATGACAGTTCTTTGTTCCAAAATGCTTTTGTTGGCTATTAATGTGTCCTCCTTTTCCTAAAGTGGAAACGAATAATACCACAACACATTTTGTGCTATATCATGAAGCCATGCTCAATTTCTTGAATTTGTGTCAGTTTTAGATTTACTATAATTTAAACCAATATTCTCAATGTTGGCTCAAGAAAAAAATATCGAAAAACGTGTTTGAAATAGGAAAACAAAATCCTATGATGCCTTTATGTGCCATGTCATAACACCATGCCAAGTTTCATGAATTTATGACGAGTTTTTGATTTACATGAATTTAAAACCCAAGTTTTGCAATGTTGTGGCCGAGCCAAGATGGCGAGATGTTAGAAATTCATTCCCATTTTCTTGCATGGAACCTAAAGATGCAGCCAAATATATGATTTTCAACCCATTTTGATGCATCGGACCATGTGATTGTAGTTCAAATTTTAATTATGCACATTAAATGCCTAGAAAACTCAATTAACATATGAAAAATGCCAAACGAGCCGTGAATAATTCTATATTGTAGCATGGCACTCTTATTGGTCTATGTTGCCTCTAGAAAAAGTTGAAGGCAAGAAGATGCGGCAAATGTCGTTTCTTCCACATAAGGTGACACGTTTCCTATCAGAACCACAAAGCTTCTCATGGAAAGCTCCGATTTGTAAGGGGCTTGTGCCAAAACTTGTCCCAATATGGACAATTTTTTTTACCATGGCACATATGTGCCATATCATGAAAACATGCCAAGTTTCCTGAATTTATGATGAGTTTTGGATTTATAGTAATTTAAAAACCAAGTTTCTCAATGTTTGTGATCAAGCCAAGACATGAAGTACCTTGCAATGTGAGATTGGAGTTCAGTGACCTCATTACCGGACACACTTTGATCTTCAACGCTCCTGGGAGGCCCTACACTATGAAGGTCGAAAGGGACGGAAGATAACCTAGATTGGAGGAGATGAATAGGATCGATCACTACTGTAGGAAGCTGCTAAGACAACACATCAATCTAAGAACCTTCAACCAAACTGTGCAAAGCATGAATCGCAAACGGTATAGTTAGACCTTCATTGCCAATAGCATGAACTATGTGCAATGATGGATCCATCATATATGATTTGGAAAAAAGATGTGTATGCGATACGTGGCAAACAGTTGGTACTCATGAACAGCTTGCGATTAGCCAAAATAATACAAACGGTTAACCAAATACAAATGTGTGTGATGTATGACATACAGTTCACTCGGATAAACTGTTTGCGATGATCCAGCAGAACACAAACGATTCCTCGTATGATTATGTGTGCGATAGACAGCATACATGTCACTCATATGAACTATTTGTGATGAGAAAAAATAACATAAACAGTTACACAGATCAAGATCTGGGTGATAGACATCATACATGTCACTCACAAGAAATGTGTGATGAGCCGAAATAACAGAAATGTTCGACGTAAAAATATGTGTGTGTTACCCGGCAAACAGGTTAGTTATCTGAATCATGTGTGAAAACCGATAGAAACATATAGTTCAGTCGTATTTTTTTGTCTTCTACTAGAAAACATGTCTGTGCGATCAATGGGTGGAAAAATCGCCCTCTTATAAATACTTGAGGATATTAGCAAATTCATTGAAGTCTCCACAAGACAAATAATATGATAAGTGGTGTTGCGTAAAAAACATAATGATTGGATGGTTTTCCAAGTGTATTCATGGAGTTCCAGAAATGAGTAGCATGCAAGATCATAGCATATTTGAAATATACACATTTTTCTGAGCGATTTCCATATATGACATGTCAAATTTAGAGTTAGGGCTTGAAAGATTTGAATATTTTGAAAGACAACTGAATTTACAAAAAAAGGAAGTGATAGAGAAAAAGATTTAGAGTTAGGGTTTGAAAGATAAGGATATTTTAAAAGGCATTTGAATTTACAAAAAAAAGTGGTTGGTTTGGGATCGAACTCAAGTCTCCTGCGTGGTGAAGTAAGGTTTTAGCCGGTGGGTTGAACGTGTTGTTGTGCTCAATTAGGGGCCAGGCATCAGATAAACCGGAGGAAAAGGCCCATGTAGCATATTGAACCGTCTTGTTCACTTATGGGTGGCACCCATGGGAAGCATGCCAGCCCATCAATGGGGCACGATGGGGATGTGTGGCCATGTGTGATAGTGGGAAGACATGTTCAGATCCGAGAATGCAGGCCCACATACGCCACCCCACACGGTTTCTGAACCATTTCGAACTTCGAAGCGAAAACCATCAATAAATTTTAAGCTTCTTTCCCTTCACATTCCAAATTCCCATGCTATAATTAATTGCAAAAAATTTCACACCTACCAAACCTAAATGTGTTCCCTATCACATGTTTACCAATAGACTATAAAACAACCTAGTCGAAAATCACCACATTCTTCTCCACATCACCCCCAAAAATATGTCTTTCTTGTTAGTCGTTCCTTGCGTCTGCCATGGACGGTAAGAGGAGTTCTAGGTCGAGATATTACCAGGCATACAAGACCAAGGCCACCGAAGCAACAAAGAGGTCCCACCGCCTGGCCATGTTAGCCACATCAGAGTTGTCCGGCGACGCTGCGGAGGCCTCGAACGATCTCTCGCGGAGAGGCAAGGACTCTCACAAGCGCATTTGCCTCAGAGGTGAATTGGACGATATGGTAGTGTTGGATTCCTCGGCCAGCGACAACATGCGTGCTGAGCTCAATGAGAAGGAGGAGGTGATCGCCGGCTTGGTGAATCTGCTAGAGAAGAACAATATAACGATTATCAAGGTGACCGACTTCATCATGAAACTTACGGGCGAGAAGGTTAAGCTCTGCAACGAGCGCGACAAGCATAAGGAGTTGACCGCCGGTTCGAAGAAGATGCATGAGCAGAGCACTGCATCAATGGAGAAGCTGAAAGGCCTCGCCGAGGTACTTATGGATGACTTGGTGAAGCTCCGCATCTAACACGAGAAGTTGGTGCATAAATCCTTGGCCATTGTCAAGGATAGTCATGTGTATGTGAAGGAGAGCATTGATGCTCTCGAGCAAAAATCCTGCATCATGGCCTCTATGAGGAAGATGGCGGAGGAGAGGCGACATGACATGGAGGTCGTGTAGGCAATTAAGGAGGACTTGGAGGAACTCTACGCCCAGCAACCCATCAAGAATTAGAGAGCAGCAGCCTAGATCGTTGTCTGCGCCTTCCTTCTTTTGTGTCTTCTTCCTTCTTCTTTTGCCACTGTGTGTTTGGGGAGTTGTCACATGTGGCATTTTAAATTGCCCTGAATATGTAAGAAAATTATTATTCGTTACCATTGCCAATTTGTCGTTCGTAAGTACATGTATACTGTTGGGGATATACCCCACTGGTAACCTGCCATACAGGTATGACCCAGTGTCTATAAATACCGGGTCATGAAAACTCTCACTCCGCACTAGTAGCGCCACGTACTTCATGTAGTGAGTTTCCATGATTTCCATTTTCATATGCTAGTGGTATTTTACATTATATGGATCTTGTCTTGTATATTCCGATGACAAGATTCCTCGAATGCTTGAGGTCTTCATGAGCAAGCAAGTTGTATGCACATCCACTTAGGTAGCATTAAGAGAACCTTCATACACTTATAGCTCTAGTGCATCTCTTGCATGGCAATACTATTCCTCACATTAAAATTAATTGTAAGGCTTCTTCATTGCCCAACGATCAGTCGTGGTGATGTGAGACTTACTATTTTTTTGTCTTCTTACAAATCCCCATCGTCATTCTATTTGTCATATGAAGTGCTAAGACCAAGGCTTATAAGTTGATCACTGAACAAAGTGCAAAGAATTGAAAAGAGTTCATCATAAATATTGATTGCTTGAATGAAACTCTAGGTTGTGTTATAATAAAATGTTTGAATATGAAAAGGCCTTGATTTATTAGGGACATGAATATGACATAGAGTGTTTATTTTGTATTTCAAAAAAACATTAATCCATGAAAAGCAATAGTGATTTTTGCTTACATATTTTGATGTGAGACAAAGATCCTTTATCAACTCCAGTGAAACTTATCATGCAGGTACTGACATGATAAGTTTCATGGGAGTTGATATAGTCTCCTTGTTTCATGTTCAAATGCATGTAGACGAAGATGGAATCCTAGTAGGGTAAGGGGCGGGAGAAGGTGCATTACAGGGAAACACCGTTTGTGGTTTTAGTAGTGACCTACAAGAGACCAGGCCTAAAGATGTGTCGAAGTAGTAGGTATAATATTTTTATGTTTTTTGGCCAGCACCATTGTTTTTCTTGGATTTTATGTGTATAATACATGTGTACTCTCTACAATGAGCTCATAAGGAGAAATAAATTTGTATGTAAATAGTTTTCACCTCATTTTTATGCTTAGGAGTTAGTGTTTGCGCCTACCTACCATGCGTTGAGGGAATATTTAGTGAGTTATATCACCACTTCCCTTAAATTAACTCCTAAAATTATACCCTAAGATTTAACTCCTAAATTCTGAGGAGTAAAAGACTTTGCGCCTAGCCCTTAATTCTTAACTCCTAAAACATCAAACCTGCACAAATAATCATTTCAAACACAAATTTGAACTTGATTTATATACATTAATGGTTAGTTATAATGGTTCTCTATTTTTGTGCCCCTGGTTGCTTAGTTGTGCTCAATTTTGTCCAAGGAGTCTAAATTTCCTCACTTTTGCCCTCCCCCACTTGCCCAGCTCTCACAAAAGCCCAAACAGAGCCTTGTCATTGAGTCGACACAGTTGACCGTTACCTCCTCAGTTACTCATGCGGGAGGCCGGAAAGACATGTGGGATGCGTATGGCATGTGGGCCACGTGTAGCATGTGGGCCTTGCCGTTATAGCCTATGACAAGTGGGACGTGGGTTGGTCGTGCATAGAGGTCTGGACATGGGCTGGCCGTATACTGGTATTTGTACGTGGGCATTTCGCTTTCCCGTGCATCGTACCGCGGTCGTGGGTGTGCATGTGTCGATGAAAAATGCCCCATCGTATAAGAGAAGGGGAACCACCACCGGCGCATCGCTCTCACGATTTTCCCCCAAATTACCTTTGTCACCGCAGCAAAACCCTCACTTCCCACCGCACTTCTCATTTCACTGCACCCACTCGCTCACCCTCACCGGACTTCCCTCTGTTCGTCCGCTTGTTTCCGACAGCGATGGAGGACCAGAGCAAAACCCTCACCCCCACCGTAGTGCTGGAGGAGAAGGACGTGGGGACCACGTCACATGTTGTGGGACTTGCTTGCGTCTCGGTAGTGCCAGGGATGCTCCATCCGCCACTGGAGCTGGAGCTGCAGATGCAGGTGCTTTGGCGGATCTTGTGGGGAATGAGGTGACGGGCTCTGACTCGACGTCAAGCGGTGCAGTGCGTGCAGGGGCACAGGTTGGTGACGAGCACGTGGTCGAGGAAGTATTTCTTCTCATTTCCCTTTCATAGGTAGTGCTAAGATTAAGAATATAGTGCTAGTTAGTTAGATTATGATTCGTGTGTTAGTATAGTTGGTTAGATTAGTTGGTTTGAGGGTTTTTTGTATTAGATTCTTGCTTGCTACACCATTTGATTTCCCCTTGGTAGTTAGAAATATCTGGAATTTGATTGTCAGAATTGGTTTCATTAATTCACATGGCTAGATTTGAGCGCTGATCTTGAGTACATTTGGTTATTATTGAAAAGGAATGCATTAATTTATATGTACCTGTAAATTTATTTCAATTGCACTTTTTCAGCATAGTTTAGAGGAGGCATTGATCTTGTGTATAGGAGACATTGGAGCTTTGCTTAGTTACACAAAATCAAAATGCTTAGGTAGATTTAAATTTTTCTTTTTTGTAAGTTTCCTCTAATTATAAAGTTCTCCACCATATATAGTTGGGCCCCTATATAGTTTTATTAGCTATGTTGTCAAATGTGCGCACATGCCTATGCAAAATGCAAATAGGTCAACATTATGGATAATATGATCGATGTGACTTCCGTGTATATTTGAATCTGTTGGTTTCATGTAATTAATAGTTACTTTCATATTGTAGGAGCATGATCCTATGGGTAGCAAGAGGAAGCTGGTCGTGACTAGATTCAAGGACCAGTATAATCCTGGCTTTGTTGACGACGACGTCTACGAGGTAAACCCTACTTGAAATTTTGTTTGTTTTACTATATGATTAATGTGACTTTCATGTATATCTATATCAATGCAACTCATTTTTGTGTGCAATATACCTCTGGAGATGATGTGGACGACGACAACGTCGACTCCTTCATATCGAAGGAAGTCGAGAAGATCAAGGCCAAGGGAAAGGTTGCATACTACAAGAGGAAGAGATACTCCTGCCCCTATTGTACCACTAAGCCAAAGCCCAAGGATGGGCTCTTTGAGCACCTTCTGTCTCATGCACTGGATGCATCAAGGAGTGGGGAGGATGCCAAAATCAGGGTGTAGCATGCAACCCTATTGAAGGCTTTGACTCTCGTTTAGTAGCCCTCCATGATCATCTGACATTTTACTTTTGCGGCTGTGAACTATTGAGGGGTTGTATATTTTGGTTATGTAGTATGTGAACTGTAGTATACTTTTGGTAAAGTCTGCTTGGTGATGCGTCTCCAACGTATCTATAATTTATGAAGTATTCATGCCATGTTTACAATAATTCTATATGATTTTGGTATTATTTTATTAGAACTAACCCGGACTGACGTTGTTTTCAGCAGAACTACCCTGGTGTTGTTTTTGTGCAGAAATAAAAGTCCTCGAAATGGGCTGAAAATTTGCGGAGAATATTTTTTGGAAAATATAAAAAATACTGGAGCGAAGAGTTGGGCCAGGAAGTGGACGAGGAGGCCACAAGCCTGTTGGGCACAGCCACCCCCCTTAAGTTGCGCCCGTGTGACTTGTGGACTCCTCGAGCACCCCCTTGACGTGAGACTGACGCCAAAAATTCCTATAAATATTAAAACCTCCAGAAAGAAACCTAGATTGGGAGTTCCGCCGTCGCAAGCCTCTGTAGCCACGAAAAACCAATCGGGAGCCTGTTCCGGCACCCTGCCGGAGGGGGAAACCATCACCGGAGGCCATCTTGATCATCCCGGCGGTCTCCATGACAAGGAGGGAGTAGTTCACCCTTGGGGCTGAGGGTATGTACCAGTAGCTATGTGTTGGATCTCTCTCTCGTGTTCTTGAGATGGCACGATCTTGATGTACCGCGAGCTTTATTGATATAGATGAATCATATGGAGTTTTCCCCTCTCTATCTTCTTATGATGAATTGAGTTTTTCCTTCAAAGTTTTCTTGTCGGATTGAGTCTTTAAGGATTTGAGAATACTTGATGTATGTATTGGGATGGGATATCCGTGGTGACAATGGGATGTTCTATTGATCCACTTGATGTATGTTTTGGTGATCAACTTGCGGGTTCCGTGACCTTGGGAATCTATGCATAGGGGTTGGCACATGTTTTCGTCTTGACTCTTCAATACAAACTTTGGGGCACTCTTTGAAGTTCTTTGTGTTGGATTGAACATGATGAATCTGAAATTGTGTGATGCATATCATATAATCAAGCCCATGGGTACTCGTGGTGACACTGGAATATCTAGGTGACATTAGGGTTTTGGTTGATGTGTGTCTCAAGGTTTTATTTTAGTATGAACTCTAGGGCTGTTTGTGACACTTATAGGGATAGCTCATAAGATTAATCGAAAAAGATAACTTTGAGGTGGTTTCGTACCCTACAATAATTTCTTCGTTAGTTCTCCGCTATTTGTGACTTTGGAGTGAACTCTTTGTCGCACGAGAGGTATTTACATATGATTCAACTATATAAGTATTGTTGAGAGAAATTGCACTAGTGAAAGTATGAACCCCAGACCTTGTTTCTAAGCATTGCAGTACCGTTTGTGCTCACTTTTATCATTAGTTACCTTGCTGTTTTTATATTTTCAGATTGCAAAAAACTATATCTATCATCCATATTACACTTGTATCACCATCTCTTCGCCGAAGTAGTGCACCTATACAATTTACCATTGTATTGGGTGTGTTGGGGACACAAGAGACTCTTTGTTATTTGGTTGCAGGGTTGTTCAAGAGAGACCATATTCATCCTACGCCTCCCACGGATTGATAAACCTTAGGTCATCCACTTGAGGGATTATTGCTACTGTCCGACAAAACTCTGAGCTTGGAGGCCCAACACGAGTCTACAAGAAGAAGGTTGCATAATAGACATTATTTGGTTTATATTATCTTGTGTTATATATTATCTTGTGTTATATATTATCTTGTGTTTATATTATCTTGTGAAAAAAGGGATTGTTAAAAATATTTTTATAGAAGTCTAGCAAATGTATGAAAGAAATAAAAAAATTATGAAAAGGTAATAAAATACTAGTTCAACAAGGTGTGTGTAAAAATCAACATTTGAATTTAAAATCAAGTTGGACAAACTACGCACCATTGTTCGTGATAGCTAAGTGTGCACCTTCCCTTGTCATTTAGTGTGCAAACATAGGCTCCATGCATAATATGGGGATCATTTGGACAAACTATGCCATGGTTAACCCTAAATGTAGCCCATCCCCATTGGAAGCCATGCACCCTAGTTCGTGATAGCTAAGTTGTGTGAAGGAAATTTCATGAAAATACCCATAGTCATGGTTTCTTTTTTTTCTAATAACTTAGTGACATAAAATGATGATGTGCGCAAGTTTCATATTTTTTTGAAATTTTTTAAAATTACATATGCTCAACCCTAACACCCAACCCCCTCTCAAACCCTTCCCAAAATCCCTTGAAACCCCTCAAACCCCTCTCAAAACCCCGCATGACCAAGGCCATTGGATCGCTATTCGAGAACAGTTTAGATCAGTCACTAGCGATTGCCATGGTCGATCCGCGAGATTAGGCCTAATTGGCTGGATCGGGCGGGTGCCCCGTGGGTATGGGCATGAGTGGACCACCTGGCAGCTGGGGAACAATGTCAGCCATGGGTCGCATGCTAGGCCAATGGGCCATTGTAGAGGCCTAGTCTTAGCCCATGCATGCACCCGAAGCAGCCTGCCTTGCAAGAGCACTCCATGCAGTTGTGTTGCATTAGGGAAATTAGTGCACCCTCGGGACACAATTGTACCAATCGACACGCCAAAAATCAATGTGAAAAGATGGAGGCAGTGCTCCGTTGAACTCCCCGTACCATTGGTCCACTCCCCTGCTCCGTTGAACACCCCGCATTCCTCTGATTAAATACCAGTGTGCAGCATTGTTTCTGCTCGCTCCCCTTCCACCAACTCTTCACTCCATTGCTTCCACGCATCGTGCAATCCCTATCTAGTTCATAAACCATGGTGAGGCACCTACATACCGCAAGGATCTCCACGGGAGGTACCTGCCCCAGGGCACCGATGCCCGACACCGGCGATGGCTCTAACTCTAGAGCGGCTACAGGCTCCAACTTCGGTGCATCCTCGCTGGGATCCAACACCTACTCCAACCACTCCGAGCTCGAGCCCACGTTGTTCGAGTTGTCTCGTAACCGTAGGGAGATCAAGGAGGAGGAGGTGTCCTATGAGGCGATGCAGCAGCACCTCAACATCTACGGTGTGGAAGATGTGGCCGAGGAAGACGCACCGTCTCCTGCTCCCGACATTGCCGTGCCCACTTCCCATGCCGATGAGGCCCTACGTGCGGCACAGTAGCAGCTCAACGAGGCAGTGCTAGCCTCGTCTCTGTCCACAGCGTAGGCAGAGGCTGTCACGCGCCGGGAGGCTAAAGAAGAAGTCGTAGATTGAGAGCAGAGGAGGGAGGCTACTCTGCATGCAGCGGCAACCTTCGAGGCGGAAGGCGAGGGACTGGACGTCATCATCTTATCCTCCTCCGATGACGAAGACCACAATGACGACGACGACGCCATCGTCCTTTAGAATTATGAAGACAAGTAGTCGTCCATCTCTTGTCGATATCGATGTCTGTCGACGTCGATCGGCCATGTCATGTCCCCCCATCTCCTTAAAATATGTATTGGTAAGTTAATCTATGAACGTGTTTGTTAATCTATGAACGTGTTAAGTTAGTGTAATGTCACTATATTAGTTTGCCATCTTAATCTATGAACATGTTTGTTAAATAATCCAACGTATTAGTTCGCCCCTCCCCTTTATATGTTGTGTTTTACTATTAATCTATGAACGCTCTCTTAATTTACGAACATTCTCTCTTTCCAGTGCCACTGATTCGTGGACCCTTCTGTAACATAGAAATGTCAAGTCGACTAGCCCCGGCTCTGCACATAAGCAAACAAATGCACACGGCTGAAGTGGTAGCTCGATGCATAATCAAGCGATGGTCCCGAGTTTGACCCCCACCTCAATAGCCACGCATCGATGTCTTCCTTCATCATCTCCTCTTCTGCCTCCTCATCCTTCTCCTCCAACAAGGACGAGCTGGAGCTCGAATCGGCAGTTACGTTTTAGACGGCAATGATTGTTGCAATTTCTCCATGAGGGTGCATCAATAGATACATCAGGATAGTAGGAATGTCGTTCCTCACCATTGATAGGGGCTCGGGGTGGGTGGAGGCGCTCGTGATTTGTGCAGCAGGCATGATGAGGACGCCATTTGGGGCTAAATCAGTGGGATTCGGGCAGCAATTGCTAGGGTTTAGGAAGGAGGGGTGGCGGGGCCTATTTATAGTTGGCCCATGGCTGTTCAGGCGGTGCGCCGATGGTTGTGGCATGAATCTCCAGTGGGCGGTGATACATCCATTTTGCATCATGTTTTCCTACTATTATTTATAATGTATTCGATCAATATTTCACTTTATGATGCAATTCTTATGCCTTTTCTCGCTTATTTTGCAAGATTATTTGAAGAGGAAAATTGTCGGCAGCTGGAACTTCTGGACCTAAAAGAGCTACAACAGAGATAGTTATTCTCCAGAGCTCCAAATGACCTGAAGTTTCATGGAGTTTATTTTGGAATGTATAAAAATAATGGAATAAAGAAGTGCCAGAGAATATCTGTCGTGGTCCCACAAGACAGGGGGTGAACCCTACCCCCTAGGGTGTGCCCTGCCCCTTGTGAAGCCCACGGGGTCCTCTGGTGCATGTCTTCTACTGTATGAAGCCATTTGACCTAGAAAAAAATAAAGAGAAGACTTTTAGGACGAGTCGTCAGTGTCTCGAGACGAAATCTAGGCAGGAGTAATTTTGCTCTCCGACAGTGCGATTCCACCGGCAAACTTCCATCCGGGAGGGGGAAACCGAAGCCTTCGTCATCACCAACACTCCTTGTCATGGGAGGACTCATCTCCACCAACATG
Source organism: Hordeum marinum (assembly GCA_022496015.1). Taxonomy (NCBI): domain Eukaryota; kingdom Viridiplantae; phylum Streptophyta; class Magnoliopsida; order Poales; family Poaceae; genus Hordeum; species Hordeum marinum. The sequence goes on from CM039674.1 coordinate 464,574,869, forward strand.
TTCATGGGCACCATCTCATCTTCAAACCCTAGTTCATCCCTTGTATTCAATTTTGTCCCAAAACCTCATATTGGTGCATGTGGGTTGCTAGTAGTGTTGATTACATATTGTAGTTTATGCTAGTTTGTTTACTTGGTGGAAGATCATATGTTCAGACTGTTAACCATATATTTATCTCATACGATCATGAACATGAATATGATTTATGAGTAGTTCCGTTTGTTCTTCGATACATGGGAGAAGTCTTGTTATAAATTATCATGTGAAGTTGGTATTCGTTCAATATGTTGATGACATGTATGTTGTTCTTCCTCTAGTGGTGTCGTGTGAACGTCAACTACACGACACTTCACCATAATAGGGCCTAGGAGTAGTAAGTAGATCATGGGCTGCGAGAGTGGAAAAGCTTAAACTCTAGTTTATGCGTCATTTCGTAAGAGGTTGATTTGGATACATATGTTTCATGCTATGGTTCGATTTATATTAGTTCTTCTTTCATAGTTTTGGATGTTTGCAGGAGGGGTAATCATAAGTGGGTTGTTTGTTCAAGTAAGAACAACACCCTTGCACCAGTCCACCCACATTTACAATTTATCAAAGTAGTGAGCGTGAATCAACTAAATCATGATGATCATGACTAGACAAAATTCCCATGTGTCCTCGAGAACGTTTGCTCATTATAAGAATTACTCTTGGCTTGTCCTTAGAAAAATAAGGATTGGGACACCTTATTACTTTGGTTACTAATTACTTGCTACAAATTACCTGACTATCAAACTATCTGTTACTACTCTTTTAGAGCACTTGAAGAGAATTCCTTGCTGAAACCGCTTATCAATTCCTTTTGCTCCTTGTTGGGTTCAATACTCTTACTTATCGAAAGGACTACGACTGATCCTCTATACTTGTGGGTCATCACGTGAGAGTTGCTCAAATTTGAGCAGAAAGTGGAAGTTTTTATGGATAACTCCTCAAATATTTGAGGATTTAAATGTTTTGGGATAAGGTCTAAGGATTCCTTTAGCTTTTCTATCTTCGAGATCGGAATCCAACATCCTTTTTTTTCTTCATCTCTCCATTTTGCTGATGTGATTGGGGGTGCATGCATCTAAGCTTATTTCACGAGCCATTTCAAAACCTTTCCTTACCACAACTAGAGTTTTTCGCTTCAATCTCTCATTTGAGCCATTTGTCAAGGCTTTTAAACCTTCATCTACCTTTGCAATAAAATGAAGCACCAAAGGTTTTGCACTTTCCCGAGACTTTTTCCGTAGTTTTATGAATGGTAATGTTATGAAGGAAAAGAGTGCACATAACCAATAGCCAAAAATAAACCTCATGTTGTACTTTCAAGGCCCATTGTTTCCAACTCTGACATGGCAATCTTTCTTAGGTTTTAGCATGCCTTTCTTAGGTTCCATACCGTGTCTTGTTTCGATGCCACGTTGGGCAGTGCTAAGATGACGAATTCGGTTGTGGCATGTTTAGTAGCCAGCATCACCCCGAAACAAGCCCAGTGGGTGCGAGAAAAAACCCATTTGGTAGTGTACATGGAGGCCTTAAAGCTGCCCAAAGCCTGGCTCGCAAGGAACGCATGAATCGATCGTTTCTAGTGAGCCAGGTTGAGTCGAGCATAGAAGTGGGGCATGATGAACACAGTGGTGCAGGGGAAATCTGGGCTGAGATGGTGGGAGACGGAAATCCCCCGATGTGGGATGACCCAAAATCCAACATCACCCCTCCCCCCAATGTACTCGCTCACTTCTCACGCTAGGACAAACCTAGCCTCAGTTCTTGCCTTGCTCGGCGTCGACGTTGGCAGTGACTTCAATCTCTATTAAAAGGACCTACTTCTCCCCTTCATCTTGTCTCTGTCTCGTCCTCCTCCTTCGCGCCATGGGTGGGTCGTCAGCTCCAAAGGGGGTAAGCAACATACAATCCCCACCTCTGTTAGGAAGTTTGTTAGGAAGTTGGGTACAGTATATCATCAATTGTAACATTACTCACTGCACCATCAATGTCGCCTAAGTTATGGATAAACTGATGAAGCTGGTTGTTCAGACAACAACACTGATAGTTGTGATTCGGGCCTCGCTCATGTTTGTCCAGAAGAGAGCTATTCGTCAGAGTGATAAGCATGCCACTCGTTATGGTCCAATGTTAATCCGAGATAGGGAGAGGATGACAAATCTAGACTACATCAACAACTACAATGACGTAGAGGCTTCCTAGATGCTTTGAATGAAAATAGCATCTTTCTCCAAGTTTGAGGTTTGAGGAGACGTTTAGGAACATGAGGTTGCTACAAGATAACATCCACACCACTGTGAAAGAGTGAGTTTGTCATGTTCCTCCATGTTGTAGGTCATAAGGTTCAGAGTTATTCACAACACATTTAGTAGATCAATGGGGACCATTTCCAGGTATTTCGAGCCAGTCTTGTATGATTTTGGAGAGATATGAGGAGATATGATCAAGGCACCAATGGGGCAAACTCCTAGCAAGTTTCGCACGAGCTCAAGATGGTATATGTATTTCAAGGTGAGCGCTACTCGTAATTCATGCCTTGACATGCTTGTATTATTCTAATACAGCCATAGCACCATCATCCCATGCCATTTTAAGGATTGCATTGGCGCAATAGATGGTACTCATGTGACTGCTAGAGTGTCAACATTACATGTTGCATCATACAAGGGTAGAAAGCACTACAGAGGCCAGAATGTTCTTGTCGTTGTTGACTTTGATCTGAAGTTCACATATGTGTTAGCTGGCTGGGAAGGGTCATCCCGTCATGCTAACATTCTATATGGCAGTATGGCTTAACCTGATGACACAATATTCGCGATGGCAAGTTCTACCTAAGAGATGTTGGCTATGCATGTCGGTTTGGTGTTCTTTCACCCTTCAGAAAAACCAGGTACCATACGAACAAGTTCTCTCTCAGGAACTATCCTAGGACTACATATGAATTGTTCAATCTCACACACTCTAGCCTTAGAGTTACCGTTGAGAGGTCATTTTGACCTCTAAAGAATAGATTTAAGATCCTGGATCAAATGTCATTCCACACTTTTCCTATCCAAGTTAGGCTTGTTCTTGCATGCTGCATCCTCCATAACAAAGTCTTGCAATGGGGTCATGATGAGCTTGTCCCGAAGGAGGAAGGTGTGACGGTTGAGGATGTTGATACATCCGTCCATGGTGTGGAGGCATTTGACAATGAGGCTCGAAAAACACAAGGATGGAGCTGGCTGAAGCAATGTGGGCAAACACGGGTCATATACAAGGATCTGAAGAAGCAACATTAAAGAAGAGGAGGATGGACTTCCACCTAATTCGACATCAATGAACTTCCCCTATTAAAGCATATGGTTGTTAATTGGTACTACTATTTGCTAATAGTTAGGATGAACTGTCTTTTTTTACTAATAGGACCGAAACATCATTTGGATCGTGTGTGGTTAGGTCATTACTAGTGGGAGGGGATGATCAGCTACCAAACAACATGCACAAATGGTGTTTGGCATGTATTTACTAAACCTAGGCATGGGCAGCCTGGCCCGACGACCCGAGCCCGGCCCGAAAAACCCAGGTTAGGCCAGGCTTTGTGTTCGGGCCGAGCTCAGGCTTCAAAATCGAGCCTGTTAGGCATTTCGGGTCGGGCTCGGGCTTCAAGAAATATTTGTTTTATACGAAGGCCCGTCCCGGCCCAACGTGGAATTAGCCTTTTTAGTCCATTCGGGCCGAGCTCTGGCCTGAAGTTGCAATTTTTTTGTCGGGCCAGGCCGGGCTCGAGCCTATGATTTTTGGTTCGGGCTTTCTAAAGACCGGCCCAAAGCCCGGCCCGACCCAGTATATGCCCAGGTTTAGTATTTGCTAAACCTGGCTTAACTAAGTCACACATGAAAAGGCATAAAAAAACAATGCAACTAACCAAACACACCTTTCCTATTCAGGCTCTTCGTTTCTTGGTCCCATTTGATTGCTATATCATGGAACCTGAAGCAAGCAAACTAGTGCTTCTTTGCTCTCCAGTTTGCCCACATTTATGGGGTTGAAAATCGATTCTGTGCGACTAGCTTCAAAATACACAAGTACTCCCTTCGTAAAGAAATATAAGAGCATTTAGATCACTATAGGGGGAATACAATTCTACCACATTCCCAACAGAGGGAGTACAATTCTACCACATTCCCAAACCGAATTTACATTTGAACGATAACAGATAAACTCATGCTTTACAAGTTACGATGATATAAAGGGGGTCGAAACGAACTATGTTAACCAGGAGAGGTTACAAAATGGCATGCTCTCTCTACATGGATAATGTCGCAGCAACCCACAAAAGATTACAAGCAGAATCAAGTTATCCAATGTTACAGTGAAATAATTAGCTTGGTTGTTGGTCATAGAACGGGAGACCAAGCACGGTAGGCATGGTAACAATGTTCGCCTGTGTATCTACAACCTCAGGATCCGACTTCCTTTTCTTCTTCTTCGTGTCACCAGCATTTTTGCTGCTTTCATCAGCTATTGCACCTGAGTTCGTTTCGCGAATCCTTTCAAGACTCTTCGGGATCTGGTTCTGTCCATAGTCAGTCACAGGGTATGTTGTAACAGGGTTCGACATGGATGGATGAGCGACTTGCACGGCCACTGTGTTTTGTGTTACAACAGGGAAACTATCTGGCAGTTTTGCTGCTGCAGCGAGCCTTTTCCTCTTCAGTCTCTCCTCGTTCAAAACCTGGTTTAATTGAAAATAACAGCAAACTAGTAAGCATCATCTTGTGCAGTTTACTTTGAAGAGTGCATAGAAGGCTACATTGCGCAAATGAGTTTTCCGGAAAAATATCAACTGATGATTGCAATACAACAACTCATAAGATAACAGGTTTCATACTATCATGGGATGCTTTCAAGTTTAAACCCATATGTGCTTATCATTATTAATTTCTAACTCTTAACCATGAAATTTTAGAGTAAATAAGGAAAAGGGGCATGTACAATGATGACCTTATGCTGGTTGTGTAATGTTCCCTTTCGCTCCTTCGATCTAGATATGGCATCTTTGATTCCAAATTTATCCATGTAACCTTGTGGCCATAACTCTGCAAGCTGGTCCCAAGAAAATAGTATCATAATAAGCATACTAAAGATAAATGCAGATGCTCATGAGATAAATTGGGCACCCATAACAAAGCTCCTTCAAAAGCAGAGCCTCTCTCTGTTACTCAAAACCTATATTGAAAGACCTTTGGCAAATCACAGACCCCAATCCACATAAATATTTACAGTGTATACAGCTGAAAACTGCCTGTTGTAAAAGAAGTTACAGGCATTATTGGACAATTTTTTATTAATATAAGACCAATGATACCACCCCATGATGCAAACTGAAATAACAAGCAGAATGGACATTACACATTTAGCTAAGTCATAGTTCTTTTGGCTGAAAATTTTATTTGCTACACTAAATATAACAGCAATTTTGCCCTGCTCTTCCCAAATGAAAGCACTACAAGAAAACTCACAAATGCTGACGAGCAGTGACAATTATCTCAACTGAAACTGAGGGGAGGCCCAGACAGCAATTTTTATTTAGAGGAAATAATATTTACAAGAGTGGTGACAAAAAATTCTGAACGACAAAACTGAGGGCCAAGACTAGAATCTCTCTACATAGTAAAATATAAAATGAAGAAAACAATATTAAAGGTTCAGGAGCCCAGGGCTAATACCTCAACATATAGTTTCCTGCTTTGAGGACCCTTGTCTTCATCCATACCCTGACAAGCACGCAGGGAGACATTTGTCAACTAAACCAAAGGAGGAATGCAGCTAGAATCTCACTGAATCCACGTTTGTGTTTCGCTATTAAAATGGTACAAAATAAATAAGAACCAAAAGAAGTTGTCACAAAAAAAAGTTCAATTTCGCAATTATTCCCTAATGGACAACTGAATACAACAACAACAACAACAACAAAGCCTTTAATGCCAAACAAGTTGGGGTAGGCTAGAGGTGAAACCCATAAGATCTCACGACCAACTCATGGTTCTGGCACATGGATAGCAAGCTTCCACGCACCCCTGTCCATGGCTAGTTCTTTGGTGATGCTCCAGTCCTTCAGATCTCTCTTTTACGGACTCTTCCCATGTCAAGTTCGATCTACCCTGGCCTCTTTTGACATTATCAGCATGCTTAAGCCGTCCGCTGTGCACTAGGGCTTCTGGAGGCCTGCGCTGAATATGCCCAAACCATCTCAGACGATGTTGGACAAGCTTCTCTTCAATTGGCGCTACCCCAACTCTATCTCGTATATCATCATTCCGGATGCGGTCCTTCCTTGTGTGGCCACACATCCATCTCAACATGCGCATCTCCACCACACCTAACTGTTGCACATGTTTCCTTTTAGTAGGCCAACACTCAGCGCCATACAACATTGCGGGTCGAACTGCCGTCCTATAGAACTGAATAGTATACGAGATAGTATTATGTACCATGGACAACTGAATAGTATTATGTATATCCGAAAGTTCTTATTTATTACCATATTGAATTCGTAAGAATAATATTTGTGTCCGCTTCGAACTTACGATGGACCAGAGCAAGGGTTACGATAAGAGAGGGAGGGGGGAGATTTCATTTACTGCAGAGTTAACAGCAGAACGAGGGCGTAAATGAAAAAATGGGAGAGAAGAGACATTATGCCTTTTCATGTGTGGTTAATCATATAGCTGAGCTCAAGAGCATATATGCTCCGTGGGAGGTACATGACGGCGACGCCATAGGACGTAGGGGCGGGGGGCTAACCTAATAGGGCATGTCTACACTTCCTTCTACTTCTATCCTACTGTTCCATTGCAGTTTTTTTTTAGATTCAGAAAGATCCGAAATAGCTTGAAAATAATAATAATTGTTCCAAGGGAACCTTCTACTGAGAGTTGACTATATAGGCTGTAAACAGGTAAACTCGGTACTAACCCCCCCCCCCCTGTGTCCTTGTAGATAAATAAAAATGATCATCAGAAGTGCAATTTGTCCAAACACCAAAATTTGATAAGATTACAGATTTATACCTCAACATACAGATCGTACAGATCACATATTCTGTCCTCCAGTGCACTATCCATTGCAGACTTTCCTTTTAAATCTCTTCTTTCGTCAGTGACGGCCTGAAAATCATCAGCTGAGCCATCCTGTTGTTCATTGACCTGGCAGCACATATAAGTAAAAAGAGCATCTAACATCAAAAGTAACAAACGTGAAAGCTAACATCAGGAAGATAATGGAAATTTCATACTTATTACACAGTGATATATCTTTACCTTGGCCTTGGCAGCCATACTTGCTTTTACCATTTCATAGATCTCCATTTTTACTTGCTGCAACCTATCAGCCTTCTCTTGCTTAGCAGAGAGTCCCGATTTTACCAATTCCTTCATGTTTCTCTGTAAGTAACATGAGTTAGAGATGGAAACAAGCAATGCACAGTGCAACGATCACTTACAGGATCAGTTCACCACATAGAATACCAACATAAGCATAACACACAAAGGATGAAAAGATGACAGTGCCACGGTCAGTCGGTCACTACAGACTAATGGAGAATAAAATATTCTCGCTAGCAACATCTCATTCTGTTTTTACTGCGATTCATCCAGACAGTAGATTTATTACTCATGGTGGTGGTAGTTGTAGTATTTGAATTCCGAAAGGATATTCTGTAGCAAATTTATTGTTCATTTCTAACAAACTTTTACAACGGCGAAGAAGTATTGAAAAGGCCTTTTTCACTTCTTAATTATACTTTCTCCAATTTGATGAGAAATATACTAAACTGAAACATACTACCGAATGTAATTGGCATATACCACCTATGTTCTAATATAAGTGATGTTTTAAGTTGTGTTAAGTCAAATTCCTGTAACTTTGACTACTAAAGAGTAAAGACTAACACATAGAAAACTATTTACATTATAGATCTTTTGAAAACGATAAAATATTTGATCCCGTATGAAAAGCTCCTCCATAACATAATACCATGTGATCTATTTGACTATTATATTTCTATAAAAATGATGGTTTTACATTACTTACTAGAGATCATGACAGTGTCCAAAACAACATATATTTAGAACAAAGCAAGTAACATTTTCCTTTTTCCAATTTGGCATATACAAAAGACATGTTTCAATACAAAGCAACAAAGCTACTAAAAATTCAGGAGCCAAGCGCCAACGACATGCTTAATTACTTCCATATAAGACCACAACTCACCTTCAGCGTCCTACGCACAACAAGGTGTCCAACTATGCCCATGAGCCGATCTATTAACTCATTTTCTTGTACCTTTCCATGATTTGTCTGCAAACAACAATATTACAAATCCAAGCAACACAGCCTTAAAGTTCACTAAAGTGAGAAATCAAAAGGTGTTAGCATAGTTTACTAAGTTCTGTATTACCTCCATCCCAAAATAAGTGACGTGGAACTAAAACCACGTCACTTATTTTGGGACGGAGGGAGGAAGTTTTATTTGCAAAAATGGAAGATCAATTAGTACAAATGAACTACTGCCACTCTAAAATAATTAACCATGGTATCACAAAAATATAAACAATTACCACTAGTATAAGACAGCCTGTAAAATGTAAGTTCATAGAACGAAAAACAGCATGACGCATGTGTCTGTACATTTATTCTGTTTATAAACATTAAATTTCTAAAGATATATAATGTTAACATTTTTCTGAACTTCACTAGTCAAGAACGTACATAAATAGGAAATCACATGGAATACGAACATTCGCAATTCAGATGTATTTCAATCACAAGAAAATCTGGTGGTGCTGCTACATACCGATAGCCTTGCAACCTTGGCAAGCTTTTGCTTTACTTCTGGAGGCAAGCGTCTTTGAGCTGATGCCTGAACATTTGGATCAGCCTCACTAATATCAATAGCTGGTGATTTGTCTGCAAGGAAAATTCAAGTATCTATAGTTACTTCCGCCGCAATTACAGTCTACAAGGATATTCAAGGGGACTGATATAATACTCACAATCAGCAGCAATCTTTTGGAGATCCCGAATGGCTCGCTCAAGCCTGGTGCCTTTAGGTTTGGTGCCTGCACTCTCCCTGCCAGTGATCGTGTGCTGAAAAATCAAAACAAAATGTGACTTAGCATGCATCCAAGCCCCAGTTTGATGGTTATTACTTACTCCCTCCGTTCACAAATATAAGATGCTTTGGATATTTCAATATGGACTACATACGGACTGAAATGAGTGAACCAACACACTAAAATGCATCCATATATATATCCGAACCAGAAAGAAGTTAAAACATCTTATAATAGTGAACTGAGGGAGTATTTTATTATGCAAATGTGTTCGCTAGTACAGTAAACGGGATAGAATTCCTACCATTGCCTGTGTAGGATAGGCAGTACCAGACACATCCATGCCAGAGAAGTCACTCGTTCCAGTTTTATCTTTGCGATATATTTTGCTGGTCGGGTCTTCATTTTCCCCATTGTAAGTCTGTTTTTGTTGAAAATTAAGTTGTGTTGAAGGATCTTTATCTCTGTACGCTGAAGCATAGTCATATGTCTCACTGGTTGTTGACTTATTACCAAAATCAGTAGGCTGGAATGCTGGGGCTCTATGCTTTTCTAGGTCTTTTAGTTCTTTTGAAGAGGAATATGACACATCCTTACTAGATATCTTTGTACGTTTTGTAGCATCAACACCTGTGGCAAAATCAGTCGATCTCCTTTTTAGTACTCCGGTTGCGCTGGGTTTAGTCTTCACCACTCTGCTGCCTTCATGGTAACATTCACCATTGCCAGTAGCTACTTTTTTCCCACAGCTTGCTTTCCCAGGCATGTTCCTGATATTCAAATAATCACCTGTAGCACCCTGGTTATTTTCAATATGATCAGCTGACTGGTCTTTGCTTCTCCTTTTCTTTGGTGGGGCATTTGCTGATGTACCAGGTTCACTGCAAAAGATGGTTGATGTAACATCCATGCTAACATATATGTAATGCATGTGCATAAGTAAAAATTGTGTTGCTGCCAATCTGATATGCTGATTCAATAAAGCTGGCTCAGAACATCCGTGCTGCCACGTATGAAAATTGCCCCAATATTATTAACTCGTGCTTTTCATCCGTTATTTGTTTCGTTCCAGCTAGGGCTGTAACCAACACAATCATGCTTTGCTTCAAGTTTGATCAGTACATTTAATTATTATAAGCCCAACCTTACATACCACAGTTTTAACATGCTGTGTCCTTATTTCAGACAGCACAAGATAGTATAGTTAATAACTAAAGAAAAGGCACAAGTGATTGCAGCCAAAGTATTTTGTGATAAACCAAACAGTAGGCTAAATAGACACGGTATACTAGCCTAAATGGTGAAAGTTTGTTGCAATCGAACAGGTGGCCCCCACGTCATCCAGCAAGATATCATGCTAAAAAACCAGACATCCATTATGATGGCATGGATGTACTCTACCAGCTAACAGAAGAAGCGACAGCATGAATTTTCTATCAAATAATAACAAAAAAAGGAACCTTACATCTGTTCCAATGTTCCTTTGTTAACAAAAAAACCAGTGTGCTTAGTCGTCAAATTATCAACTTCAAAATACTCATCCTGCAAGCATAAGAGAAACATGAAAAGAATCACCAATCAGTGACAAATCTTTCTTTCTCTGTGCATATAAGGAATTAGCAATGCAGAAAAAATGTTTCAATATGTCAACTTTACTAGGATAATTCTATAAGCCTGCCTACCATGAGGTAAACTGAGTCAGTGTAAGTAACTAGACAAAGAATTATCTAATATGCTGTGAATATTCAGTCAATCGTTTCCAGACATACAAGTCACATTGTGTGTATACACAAGAATGAACTACTGCTGCAATGCTGAAAGGGCCATGGAGTTGTCAAATCAAACTAATAAAAAAGATTTGTTTTCCTCCTAGCACTAGACTAGAGTTCAGGCAGATACAACAGATAGCAAAAACGAAGTGCACAATGATGATGAAGATAGGAATGGGCTCGACATCGTCAGCAAGCAAAGAGTTTGTTTTAGTAGCAATATTACATCATCTCTGCGTGATTACACCACAATATACACAGCAACTAGAAGTTTATTAGTGCAGTGCACATCAATCAGATCAGAAAAGATACAAAAGAATAATATGGTCCTTCTCATATATATAAGATAGGACTAAGTAGCATTGAGCAACCAACCAATTCAGCATCATCAATAAAAGAATCATCAGTGTCATATTGATCGTCGTCCGGTACATCATCAAGATCTTCTTCATCACTGCTATGTTTACCCTGGCAGTTTGAATAGAGTCAGAACTCGGTGCATGGACAATATGGAGTGAAATAATGTCAGTATTCGTTACCATGTAAAGGCGCTCGATTTTCTCGATAACGGCATTGAACCGATTTGGCTGCGCTGGATCCTCTGGGTCATTTTCTGCAGGGTGTGCCTGATTTGAATAGTATAATAAACTCGATGTTAAACACACAGAGCACTCCTCAAATGCTCAGCATACACTATGTGAAACCAAAATGCTTGGTGAAGAGCAATGTATGTGGGAATGATAAGGTCGTGGCATAACCAACTACTACAAGAATTACTAAGACAGAAGGAAATGACACTGAACTACTGAAATATGGCACAGTTTGCTTCTAGTGCAACGCTCTTGCAGCTATTTGGTCAGAGAAAACGAGCACACCGATGCAATTATGCATCTAACCGTATAGCAAATCTGTGCAGCAAACTATCACACCCAAATCAATCAACAGACAGACAACACCCAAAGCAGGAGCACTGCTTACCGCAGCAGGCGGGCCCAGTTGTGCGGCAACTGCAGGCTCCGCCGGCACCACTGCCAGCGGCTGCGAAGGTGCGGCCGCGGCGTGCCCAGCCTCCTTCAGCAGCTTCTTCCACGACACGATGGTGGTCTCCCCGGACCGGAGCTCCACGGAGAACACCTGCCTGCGGCACCCCGCCGCGGCTCCCGCAACCGCGGCGGCAGGCGGCTGCTGCGCGGCGAGAGGCTGCGGGGCCGCGGCAGCGGGGGGCGCGGCGGCCGGAACCCTAGCGACGGCCGGCGCGGCGGAAGAGGAGGAGGGGGCAGGGACGGGGCCTTCCATCGCGACGCGAGGAGGCGGGGACGGTATCGGGAGGTCACAGCATTAGATCGAGAGGCCGCGGCGACAGCTAGGGTTTTGGAGGGCTGGGTGTCACGGGGTGGAGGAGCGAGGAGCGAAGGGAGACGAGAGCGCCCACGGTTTCGCGTGGGGAAAGGATTAAAGGAGGCGAGAAGCCGAGGAGGCCCTCGGATTCGGTCGGGGAGAAGGCGGCGGGTGGCGCGGGGATGGGAGCGAATGCGGGACGGCGGCGCGCGGCGGTGCGGGGTGTGGGATAACCGCCGGGTTGTGTAGCTTTCTCGTCGCCGTTGGCTCGCGGTCTCGCCGCCGTTGGCTCGTGGTTTTAGAGGAGGGAGCCGCGCGTGGGCTTTGGACCTGTTTTTCCTTCCTTGACCTGCTTTTAGGTTCTGACTCACGGGGTATCCTCGGTCCACAGTTGTTAAAATAGCACCGGCCCATGGTTTTGGGCCAACGTTTCTAGCCCATACTAGCCGTGTTAAGGAACCTTTTTCGTGTTCAAGGATAGATTTGACCTTAAAAAAAGCACGAGATAGTGTGGTATAGATCCATTGATACACCAACAATAAAGTTATGTACTCCCTCCGTTCACAAATATAAGATGTTAGATATTTCGACATAAATTACATATGAACTAAAATTAATGAACAAATACAATAAAATGTGTGTGTATAAATCTGACTCGGAAAAAAAGTTAAAACATTTGATATTTGTGACTACACAAAATATGGTACCATTCATATTAAACTCTGAACTTTGTAAGAAGTTTATTTGGAAGTGTAGCACAATTTGCAAATAGTGCTTTATATTTGATTGATGTGAGTCTTGGTCAGTTCTCGCTTTATATATCTCTCCACACCCGCGATCAGTTTTGGTTATTTTGAAAATCCTATAATACATTGAACTAATTTTAGAGTGATTATGCATGTTCAAAAATCTCCAAGAGTTCGGGAAAGTGATGAACCTACATTTAAGAAATCTGCAAATGAATGATTCAAAACAGTCTAGGCGAGGTCTAGAACACTTTAGCATTTTGAAAACCAAGATGTGACACAACATTACACTGGTTTTACATAATCCCACGTTGTGATATTTATGTGTTTCTTTGCTAGAGTGGGACATGAAAAGACTAGTGAGGGATGGGTGAGACTGCATGTAGATGTGTTGGAAATATGCCCTAGAGGCAATAATATTATATTATTATATTTTCGTATTCATGATTAAGAGTTTGTATTTTATGATATAACTGTTAGAGTAGTCATTATGGTATACGACTTCTAGTTCAAGTCAGTTTGTAACCTTAGCCCAAGTCGGTTTGTAACCTCTTTATATACTCTTGTATGCATCACCAAATCAATCAATAAGCAATAATTTTATTCATCTATCATGGTATCAGATACCGGTCCTAGGGTTTAGGGTATGGCTCCGTCGAAGCCGTCGAAGCCGCCGCCCGGGTACTTCGAGCGTCGGGCCGCGCTCACCGCCAAGGTCGCCGCGGTCGTGGCCGCCTCCCTCTTGGCTCTCACCCTAACTCCACCAATACCTCCTCCTCCCCTTCTCCCCGTACCAATGTCCCTCACTGACACCATCTCCGATGTCAGCCCCTTCATCCCCATAGTCCTCGACCTCATCGCCCACAACTACTATCATTGGAGGCATCTTTTTGATCTCCACCTCGGCCGCAGCAACCTCCGCTCGCACGTCGCCGCCGACAGTCTTCCTCGCCCCGACGATCCGTAATGGCTGAAAGACGATCTCGCGATCATCAAGTGGTTCTACACCCGCATTACCATCGATATCTTCAACATGCTTGATCACGACGGCGCCACCGCCGCCAACATCTGGACCTCTCTCCGCCAGCTCTTCCAAAGCAACACCAATGCTCGAGAAAACTCTCTTCACACCGAGCTCCGCAATCTGGTGCAAGGAGACGCCCCGGTTAACTTGTTCTGCCAGCGTGTTAAGGCCATTGGTGATGAGCTCCGCGAACTCTATGATCCAGTCAGCGACTCACGGCTAATCAACATCATCGTAGTCGGGCTCAGCGAGGACTTTGACAAGCAAGCCTCGTTCATACCGATGATACGGCCTCCTCCTACCTTCGCTAAAGTTTGCTCCCTGCTCCAGCTCGCGGCGAAAACACAAGCTCGCAAGGACTCTCGCCCCAAGGTCTTCCATGTTGCGGCTCGTCCTCCTCCGCTGTCTACACCATCGCCGCCTCCCATGCCGGCTCCTACCACCGGGTCGTCTGCTTCGTCATCCGCTCAACCGCCCCCAGGCTAGCGCCCTAGTCTGAACTACCGAGGCAAAACCCCTATCTATAGGCCTCTGCCGACTCGTTCAGTTCCGCCTACGACACCGCCACCACCGAGTCCTGCACCACCTACCAGTGCTCCATCTGCGGCTGCATGGCGTCCCCCCTATGATCCTTGGACGGGGCTCGTTCAGGCATGGCCTATGCCATGGTCTGCACCGTCCCCACTCGGTGCCCCACCGGCCTATTCAGGTGCCTGGCAACCCGGCCTTCGGCCACCTACTGGTGCTCACGGGGTTCTCAACCCCCGACAGCCGGCCAATGCCTACCACGTCGCCCCGACGTATGCTCCTTATGGACACTCCTCCAACACCGACGGCAACTCCTACTACACACCCCAGCGGCCCTACTGCCTTCACCATCCTATCCGCCGGCGCTGCTCCCGAGCCACCCTCGCCTGCGACGCCGAGCTGGGATCAAGCTGCTTTTCTCCAGGCTGTGAATAATTTTGCTGTGCAAGGAAACTCAGGTACGGATTGGATCTTTGATTCAGGGGCCTCTAGTCATATGTCTGCATCAAGTAATTGGTTATCATCTTGCACTAAATCTCCTTTCCCTTCCATTACCTTCGGTGATGGCTCATCTATTCCTATATATTGTGTTGGTTAAGCTCAACTTCCCTCTTCCACTAAACCACTTCTCCTTCACGATGTTCTAGTTGCACCCGCCCTCATTAAAAACCTTATTTCTGTTCGCCAATTTACTTGCGACAATCTAGTTTCTGCCGAATTTGACCCTTTTGGTTTATCTATGAATGATTACCTAACCAAGGCCGAGATCGCTCGCTTCAATATCCCCAGTGATCTATACTCTCTTAATGGAGTTCCCGCTGCCGCCCCTCCTACATCCTTGCTGGCCTCCGTCGATCTCTGGCATCGTCGCTTGGGTCATACCAACCCTGCTGTTTTAGTTTCCATGCTTAGTGAATTTACCATATCATGTAATAGGGATTCTCATAATTCTGCGTTTTGTGAGTCGTGTCAGTTAGGCAAACATGTGTGTCTTCCCTTTAGTTCCTATAGCTCTTGTAGCACTTATCCCTTTGAGTTAATACATTGTGATTTATGGACCTCTCCCATTGCAAGTATTTTGGGTTTTAAATACTACCTTGTCATACTAGATGATTTCACCCACTTTGTCTGGACCTTCCCTCTACGCAACAAATCCGAAGTTCATTCTCTCTTTCTTAATTTTCAACGCTATGTTTCTGTCCACTTCTTCCTACCCATTCGCTTTATCCAATGTGACAACGGTCGCGAGTTCGATAACATTAAAAATCGTACATTCTTCTTGCAATATGGCATCCTGCTTAGATTCTCATGTCCCTACACTTCCCCTCAAAATGGTAAAGCCGAACGTTCTCTTCGCACCCTTAATGATATTGTCCGCACCCTTCTCATTCAATCTTCTATGCCTCCCAAGTTTTGGGTTGAAGCCCTACACATGGCCACCTTTCTTCTAAACATTCGACCTACCAAAACTAATCCCAATACCACTCCCTATTATTCCCTCTTTCTTTCACACCCCGACTACTCCGCGGTTTGTGTTTTCGGTTGTCTCTATTTTCCCAATGCCTACGCCACTTCCACTAATAAATTGTCACCACGATCTATCCCATGTGCTTTTCTCGGCTTCTCTGACGAACACAAAGGCTATCATTGTCTCGACCTTCACATAGGACACGTTCATGTTTCTCGTCATGTTATGTTTGCTGAGCACATTTTTCCTTTCTCTCAACGCATTACTAGACCATCCACCCCCTAGCTCGGCCAACACCCCCTCTCCTCGGCCTTTCCAACTATATACTCCCCTTCCTCCACCCACTCATGATGAGGACAACATAACACCAACAACAATCACACCTACCACTACCCCTATACCACCACCAGCCACAACCGATAACAACCCTTCCTACACCCCTCCCGAGTCGTCACCCCCATCCCCAACCCCTGCTCCCTCCCCAACACCCCTGACCCCTACTCCCACCCCACCGCCCAACCCTGCTCCTTCGTCCGACTCTTTCGATGCGACGGACTCACCAATACCAATCATACCCCTCGTGATGTTCCTACAGCAGCCCCGATCAATGATCACCGCATGCGTACTCGGGCCAAATCAGGATTTCATCAACCCAAAGATTGCCTAAACCTTCATACCACCGTATCTCTCTCTTCCCTCCCAAAGAATTACAAAACTGCTCTACTTGATCCCAATTGGGCCGCTGTCATGCAAGAAGAATATAATGCTTTACTTGAAAACAACACATGGCAGCTTGTTCCACGTCCTTCCAATACAAATATTGTTTCTGGAAAATGGATTTTTTGTCAAAAGTTTCACTCCGATGGGAGCCTCTCACGCTATAAATCTCGGTGGGTATGTCATGGTTATTCTCAACAACAAGGTATTGATTACGACGAAACCTTTTCTCATGTTGTTAAACCTAGAACCATTCGTACTGTTCTTAGTGTTGATGTCTCCTCTTCCTAGCCTATTCACGAACTTGATGTTAAAAATGCTTTCCTCCATGGTTCTCTTCAAGAAACTGTCTACTGTCAGCAACCTTTTGGTTTTGAAAATCCTTCCTTTCCAAATCATGTCTGTCTTCTTCAGAAATCTCTCTACGGTCTCAAACAAGCCCCGCGAGATTGGTTTCAACGCTGCTCCTCCTTCATCCAGACAATAGGCTTCACTCCATCGCTCTCCGACACATCCCTCTTTGTGTATCATCAAAATTCTGAAACTACCTACCTCCTTCTCTATGTCGATGATATCATTCTCATCGCATCCTCCCAAAAGTTCTTAGATCATATTGTCTCTCTTCTTAGATCTGAGCTCTCTATGACTGACCTAGGACTTCTTCATCATTTTTTAGGCATTGTTGTTGTTCGCGATTCATCTAGCCTATTTCTTTCCCAACGTCAGTATATTCTTGATCTCCTTAATCGTGCTGGTATGCTTGTCTGTCAATCATCTCGCACTCCTATCGATACTAGTTTTAGACTTTCGGCTGTCGGTGAACCCTTTTCGGATCCTACTCTCTATCGTAGCTTAACAGGTGCTCTCCAATATCTCACTATTACTCGTCCTGAAATCTCTTTTGCTGTTCAACAAGCATGTCTCTATATGCATGGTCCATGGGTTCCTCACTATAATCATGTTAAGCGCATTATTCGATATTTAAAGGGAACTCTCAATCATGGTCTTCACATAAATATTTCTTCTCCAAACTCTCTTATCGCGTACTCTGATGCGGACTGGGCTGGTTGTCCTGACACTCGAAGGTCCACTTCCGGATTTTGTATTTTTCTTAGTAACAATTTAATTTCTTGGTCCTCGAAAAGACAGGTTACTGTCTCCCGCTCGTCGGCCGAAGCTGAGTACCGCGTCGTGGCACATGCCGTTGCAGATACAATCTGGCTTTGCCAGTTACTCTCCGAGCTACACAGGCCGATTGAGCAAGCCACTATTGTCTACTGTGACAACATATCAGCGGTCTACATGACCGGCAATCCAGTTCAACACCGACGAACCAAGCATATTGAGATTGATATTCATTTTGTTCGTGAGAAGGTCGTTCTTGGTCAGGTTCGGGTGCTTCATGTTCCATCTACGACTCAATTTGCTAACATTTTCACCAAAGGACTACCTACTAAGCTGTTTCAAGATATCTGTTTCAGTCTCAACGTCGTCGAGCCTGCTGTTGATACTGCGGGGGGGATGTTAGAGTAGGCATTATGTTATAAGACTTCTAGTCCAAGTCGGTTTGTAACCTTAGCCCAAGTCGGTTTGTAACCTCTTTATATACTCTTGTATGCCTCACCAAATGAATCAATAAGCAATAGTTTTATTCATCTATCAATAATTGTTATGATTCTGGAATATGTGATTCAGTGGAAAACTCATATGCACGTGTGAAATGATAAACGGTAGAATAAAAGTTCCTACTCTTGCCTACAATACTAGCTCGAGTGTTGTTGATGATCATGTTGTTCAGATCTTACGATATCGGTAAGTGTAATGATAGTCCTACAACAACATTAAGAGTATGACGTGAACGATCATATTGAATCGACTCAAACTTGTTTGTTATACCTTGAGATAATATGGTCTGAAATCATTTTTTGTAACACGAAGTGTTAACATGTGTTTGATGTTTCTTAGACCATGAGAGTATCGTAGTCATTTCTTACCATACGATGAGCTTTAGGGTTTCTCAAATGTCATTTGTAACTAGGTGATCATAACGACAACTTTCATGTTCATCGGAAAGTCTCAAGGGACTAGATAGGTCAAGAGTGGAATTTGCTCCTCCAACGATGGAAGAGATATTCTTAGGTCCCACTTAGTGTGACGGTGTCCATCATCATCTGGCCAGACATAGGTGACCACGTCATAGGGATGCCGGAATACATGAACGAGAAAGAAGAACCAAAGCGGTAACGAGGATAATGGTATAGTGAGCATGTGCATGACTCAAGAGGATACCGATACAACTCGGGTTTTGTGAAGTATCGTGAAGCAAAGGGAACATCACATGCTAACCAAAGGTCACCTGAATGTCGTCCATGTACTCATAGGGATCTCTATGGACGTCCACGGTTTTGTTATCGGTCATTGAACGAAGGGGTTTCGTTCATGTCTATGTGTTACCGAACCTACAGGGTCACAAGGTTAAGGTAATCACGGTCCGCGAGTAGTAGGATGGGAGTGATGAGAACGTATTTGTAAAAAACATTAATATTCAAAATAGTTTCGAGAGGATCCGGAGGCGTTTCCAGGTCACCGGAAGGGTTTCAGAGACTATCGGGCAATACTGGGTATTATTGATAAATAATATATATGTGTAAAATGTTTCCGAAGATGTTAAATTAATTAAAAAGGGTTTTATAATAGTTATAAGGCTTTTATATTTAATTTAATATCAACAGGTCTTAAAAGGCCAAGAGGTGGAAGGCAACTTGGGTCGCAAGGGCCCAAGTGGAGGTGGCACCCCCTTTTCCACTTGGGAAGGGAGGGAAGGATAAATTGGAGGGGGGTCCTCCCCCTCTCGACCGGTCACGGGGAGGGGACTTTCCCTACCTTGTGTCACCCCTCCTCTTCCCCTCCACCTATATATACTCGAGGTATTGACACCCTTTGGACACAAAAGGTTTGGAGCCTCCTCTAGTTTTCTAGTTCTAATTCTAGTTTATCCTAGTTGATCAATCGGGGATTGACCTAGATCCTGTAATCCTCATAATTAGAAGCCCAATGTGGTTCTAATATCATCCCTCTAATTCTCTGGCTATGATTAGCTTTGGACAACGAAGCATTGTCGGATCGTGAAGACCATACGCTTGTAACTCGTAGAGAGGTCATGCTTTTGGTCTTACATTCGAGGGACTCCAAGTATAATCTACATCGACTTGTCTTATACACCTACAACTCGAAGTCTGTAATGATCGATATCGAAATTGTTATTGCATGTTCACAACATTCCTGGTTGATCGTAGGGTGTATTTTTATATATTTCCCAATAAGATGGCCAATGAGAATAAGCCAGGTCATAGTGGCCTCCCCAATGGGTTATACCACAGGGGTCAATGCTAGAGAATACCCCCTCCCATTCCAACACACCTTAAATTTCTCATCATATTGTGCTCTTCGAACAGAAGATGTTGAGTTGGACTCTCGTATTATTGTGGCTTGGGGAATTCAACTATATGAGAACCAAGAACATGGAGCCCTATCCTTTTCTTCCCAACTCAATTAATGTTCATGAATAACATGATGAAGCCTCATCGTCACCCACTATACGCTTACCCAGCCCACCCACCAGCAAGCTTTTATTACCATGAACTCGATGCTTTCATGCCATTATGTCATACGTCGTATCAACATTTCCATTTGTACGAGAGGATAACATTCTCCATATAATCTAAATCAGATGAACTACATAGCTACGTAGGCGGGTCATATGGAATGGAGTTGTTGGAAACTCGTGTTGCTTCAACCGCCGAAGGTGCGGTGATGTGGTGTTTATCTTAGAGTTCAGAATTACTAACTGGAAACAATATCATAATGGATGGATACAATCCACTTGAACCAGTTTATTTTTTGTAGAAATACCAAGAGTAGCCTATTTGATCTACTCCAATTGAATCAAAAAATTGAGTTCGGCTTGAGGCCACAATTCTTCATGAAATGTAATTATAATAAAATCACAACCAAAATTCAAGAATGATACCCTACGACCTTGAACTAAAATAACAATTCCAATCCTCAACTCCAAACTCAGTTATGACATTCCAAATGAGAGTAACACACATCTATCTAGCATCCTAATTCATTCTATATTTTCTCTTTGTCATTGAGATTTGTGGTTAATTCAGAGCATTGTTTAGGATATATAGTAATGATTGAAGTTTTTTTTACTTGTAAATATAAATGATTCAAGTTTTCCTACTTGGAATCACCTTAGGCTTAATTCTGTAGGAGATATGCCCTAGAGGCAATAATAAATGTTATTGATTATCTCCCTGTTCATAATTAGGTTTATGTTCCATGCTATAACTGCTATGGTTCTTGAGTCTACAATAACCACGAGGCTTGAAGGAAGACTCATATGCACGTGTGGAATAATAAACGGTAAATTGTATTCCTAGTCTGGCCTCTAAGACTGGCTCAAGTATTGCATGATGATCCTGTTTTCTTGATCATGGGCATGGCTATGCCGGCAATTTTGAGGGCACAATGTTAGAAGAACATTTGTGTTGAATCGACCCGAATTGATGTTATGCTATGAGATACATTCATCATAAGTTAATGGTAAATAACACAGAGAAGTTAATGTTTGCATAATTCCTTAGACCATGAGAGTATCGAGTTTCTTCATGCTTGCTTCATGAACTTTGGGGTTTGTTAAACGTCATCCGTAAATGGGTGGCTATTACGACAGCTTACGGGTTCATGTAAAAGTATGTCAAGTAACTTGATAGCTCAAGATTGGGATTTGCTCCTCCAACGATGGAGAGATATCTCTGGGCCCTCTCGGTGTTACGGTATCCATCATCATCTGGCCAGACATTTTGTGATTTGATCATGGGGATGCCGGAACACGAGAACGAGAAAAGAGAACAATACCGGTAACGAGGTAACTGGCATAGTGCACAAGTTGTTGATCCACGAGATGCCAACATGTCTCACCTCGGGTATTTGTAACATATCGCAAAGCAACAGGAATAGCACACGGCAACTGGAGGTTCACTCGAATATTCATTCGTGTGGGTATAGGGGTCAATATGGGTGTCCACGGCTCCGATGTTGATCATTGATCGGAAGGGGTTCCGGGCCATGTCTATGCTTCACCGAACCTATAGGGTCACACGCTTAAGGTTCATCTATCTGCTGAATACTAGACAGAAAGTCTCAGAGAAAATCAACGAAAGTTTTGGACACCGAAAAAGTTTCGTACAGCGGAAAAGTTCCGCAGAGAGAACACTGGAATAGTTCCGGTGAAACTGAAAAGTTGTTTCAGGGGATACCATAAAGTCAAATTGGTTTCAGCACATGCCTGATAATTCTTGGAGGGTACCAGAATCGTTCTGGAAACTTTCTAGAATTTTCCGGAAGAAAAACCGGAAATGTTCTGGAGCTACCGGAACCACATCAGTTGCTTTTCACAGATGAAAATCACTAAGCCAGAATTGTTCCGGATCACATTGAAAATTATTTTAGTGGGTGCTGGAAATGTTCTAAGCCCACATAAATATTTTTAGTTTGAACGGACGCTGAAAAATGTCGTCATGAATAGCGAAAGTGCCTTTTGGATTACTTTATTGGAAACTCTATTGCAAATAGTGGAAACACTATTTGTGAATAGTGGAAATACTATTAGGGGATGATGCAGGCATGGTGATGCAGGCATAGTGATGCAGGCATGGTGATGCAGGCAACACTATTTGGAGGCTTTCCCTTTATGCCCTTGTGGTGTGCTCACCTCATGGGCATTTTGGTAATTCCAAGTCCCACCCCCCTTGCTTTTCCTATAAATAGAGGTGAATGGGCTGCCCACAAACTCACTCCTTCTCACATACAAGTGCCATTGCAATGATCTAGCTTCTTCTCTCCCTCCGAGCGAAATAGTTTCGTAGAGCCGAAAGGCTGTCTGGGTTCTGGCAGGAACTAGTTCTGGACGACGAAGCCCTGCCGGATAGATGACACCGTATGTGTGCAACTCTATAGAGAGATCGTAGTTTCGGTCTTGGTTCGAGAGTGCCTCCCGAAGGGCTGTCCGTGTGACCGTTCGAGTTTCGAAGGTCCTCCCGAAGGGCTGTCCGAGTGACAGTCCAAGTTTTGGAGGTCCTCCCGAAGGGCCATCCGCGACACCGTCCGGTGGACTGTCTGACCGCCTCTCGGAGGGATGTCCGAGGGGCAGATGAGGGTATGCATCCTCGTGGTTGGGAGGTTGTAAATTCTAGCTGCGGGGATCTGCACCGCCGATTGTCATCGACTCTACTTCCGTTGCGCTACGAGTCGGTAACGAAAAGATCAAACCTTGTATGCAGTCTTCATAGTGGCCCTGGGTTGGTGCGTAGGTCGGAATTTTTTTGTTTTCTACTGCATAACCCATTAGTGGCATCAATATCCGTGTTATGCATAGATGCAGGTTGCGATCTAGAATACATAGAGATGTATGGGTGTTGCGCAATATAATTAGGTAGTAGATGAGATCTATTACTGAAAATTATTTGTGCGGGTAGCAGATGAAATCTGTAACCCGATGTTCTTGTTGCTTCCCTGGAATTTGCATAGTCCTGATCTTAACGGCATGGTGGAATCTCACAAAGTTCTGGCAATCCGCGATCCTTTCATGCTGCTCCTGAGTATGCTGATTGACAGATCAACGAAGTGCTAACAGTTCTTTGGGTTCCACCATAGTTGAGAAAGATGGATGTTTCGCAGACAAAAGGGCAATGCAGATGCGATCTACACGGGGGTCATGCGTATGACGAAGTTTAGTATGGGGCTCAAGATTTTATTATCTCGTGTTTCATACACCTCGCAATGTTAATCTAGCGACTTGGATTATCATGCTTGATGATGGACGTTGGTAGCTTCGGTTTGTTTCAAAACCTTAGAAGCCACGTAAATTAAGTTTTTGCATGAACCGATTAGAGGCGTCTAACTTGGTTTTGCAGGATGGTTTGCATGTGCATGTGATGTGGTATAGTAGTGCTCATATAAATTTGATTATGTATGAGATGGCTATATGATGTAATTTGATTAACATGACCTGCGTGTCATGATTCGGCATGATGGCTGGAGCCATATGATTGCACTTTAATGACCTGTGTGTCAACCCTATGTAATGCACTTATTTTAGAGAAAGCAATATTATCTGGTGCATCGACAAGGTGGTGGCAATCTCCGTGAAGGTGAACACCGACGCGAATGCCGAAGACAAAGAAATACAATACTTCTCCGTCAGAAAGGGCTATACCATATCATGCTATTATGAATTGCCTGAGATGTTTATCCCTTATGATGCACCCTTTTGATTGTGCGGTAGTCGCGTTTATTAGGGTGATCTCTCACAAAATATCAAGTAGTTAGTGTTCTCCCAAGTGTAGCACCGTCACGGCATCTTTCCTTTCGGGGTATCACATGGATACATGGGTACGAACGATTGTACGGGTGTGAGGCGGGCGAGTTGAGACCTCGTAGCATGATCACTTGGTTGTCTTGACGTTCAGGCATGAAAGTCATGAGCTCGGAACACACGCATCGAAAGATGAACAAGAGTCACATAGAGATATGATTGGCAAGTTGGCCTACCGATTACAATTCTCGTCACTTGAGATGGATACATCCTTGGCGTTGAATTGTAATATGGATCTTGAATCACTCACAATCAATTATGAGAGATATTAATTTGAGTGGGAGCGCACTATAGAATTGAATTCATTTAATTCTCAGTGCAATTAATTTTGAATAATGTCTAAGTGTGATTTGCATAATAGTTGTAGAATAATGGCTCGCGTTTCCACCTTCCCTATTAAAATTGAATAGATGTTAAATATCTGGTTAAAAATTTATAGTTGGTAACGTAATGTGAGGATTGTCCTCAAGAGTGCCGAGAAGAACTTTGTCCTATCGCATGCTTTTGGTATTCTCCCGCTAATGCTATGGATCATGTGACTCTCGTCCTTCGATCCAAAAGCTAGAAATCCTTTTCAGTCAAAGTGCAATACCCGAACTTCGAAAGTTTGGATAATTATGTGATATTCATGGAATCTGAAAATCATTTTTAGAGACAGACAAAGGCTAAAAGATATGAGATATCCAAAGCAATGTTTGTTTGCAAACTACTAGTAAAGAAGTTTACTATGCATTAGATTGATAAGAGAGGGATCCAGGAGAACGCCTGTCATATGATGAAAGGTGAATAAAACAACAACTTAAAGAGAAATGAAGTGTCCGAAGGGTGTTAGTGAGACTTTCACGCCTAGGAAGTCCAGGGCTAACGCCACTCTTAAGTTGGATGCTTCTTCTAAGAGTAGGAGAAATACTGAAAAGTTAAACTGTTAGAAGTATAATGGCAAAAGGAAAGAAGACTGGAATATCCAGCTCATGTATGAATGTCATACAAGTTTTTGATGTATGGAAGGCTGGTCAAAGATATAGTTCTGAGGAATTATGGTTAAACATGTTAATCACTAATTCTTGGGTATTGTGAGTTGGTCACAAAGATACCCGCTCGATTGCATTCTGTTGCAACTCGATGTAAGAACTACTATGGCCTGAAAGACTAGCCAGGGATGAGGTTTAGATACACGTAGGGAACATAGTAAATGTTACTATGCCTTCCATCAGTGTATTCCATATGTATTAAGTTTCATAATTCATTTTAGAGTTTCACACTCTAGCCCTTTGCATAAGGTATCTTGCAAGAAGGTTGTTCATAAGAGAACTTTTCATGTTCGATGTTATGAATAACATAAGGGCCATACTTTCATTATGAATGAGACGTATGTTATGAATATTGATAATAATACATTACCTCTAGGTTTACTTTTATAATTCATTTTAGAGTTTCATACACTCTAGCCCATTGCACAATGTTTATTGCAAAAGAGTTGTTCATAAAAACAAAAATTGTTGTTCAGTATTATGAATAAACATGAAGGGCCATGCTTCCATACTAGATGGGATGTATGTTATGAATATTGATGGAAATATGATACATCCATAACACCGACACTAAATGTCGCAAGACTAAAAGAATACCACATATGTGTGGCACTGCATTTGGTCACATTGGAGAAACCCGCATGGAAAATTCCATTATGATGGATTTTGAAGTCGTTTGATTTTGAATCATCTAACACTTGTAACTTTCCTCCAAAAGGTGAACTAACTAAAATACCGTTCACAGGCCATAAGGAACGAGCAAAAAACTTACTGGTGATCATACATTTGATGTATGTAGTCCAATAAATGTTGTTGCAAACAATGGATTTGTCTACCTTCAAAAATGACTCAAGTAGATATATGGATATTTACTTGATGAGGCGTAAGTCTGGATCTTTTGAAATCATTCGAAAGGTTTTCAAAAATGAAGTAGAAGTTATTGTACTAAGAAAATTATGTTTCTGCAATTTGACTGCGGAAAGGAATATTTGAGTTACAAGTTTAGCGAATGTCTGATGAGTTGTGAAAAGAGTTTCATAACTTGCACCTCCCGAAACACTGCAAGTGGAAAGTTCGTGAAGATGTAATCAAACCATTTATGACATGGTAAGATCAAAGATGACATAAATAGATTTGCCATTACCCCTTTTATAGAGTGATGCTTTAGAGACTGCGGCTTTTACACTGAAAAGAGATCCAGCAGGTCTGTTGAAATGACGCCATGGTATGATACGCCCAACCATGTTATATCTTTTCTTAACATTTGGAATATGGGGCTTGTGTAAAAGGTTACAAACCTATTCCAAATCAGATAAGTGCTACTTTGTATGGTTATCCCAAGTCATTGGGTATTCCCCCACCACTATACCGAGGCAAAGGGTTTTGCCACAAAACGACATGCTTTTAAAGAGAATAGTTCTTGCAAAAGGTGAGTGGGAGGACAGTGCAACTGGATGAGATAACCAGTATCTTCGTCATCAGTTCAAAGGAAAGAAACCCTGGAAGTGATTCCGTTGTTTCCTACTACGACTGATACGGAAGTCTCTACAATAAAATGTATGGACTTCGGTTGAACGTGCAGCTGAACCACATAGGCAAAGCTCGTGCAAACCTATCAGGTGCACAAATGAGATATTGTTGTTAGACAACAGTATACCTACAATACACAAGGAAGCGTTGATGGGCCCTGACTTCGGGATTGGCTAAATGCCAATACAATCCGAGATAGTTTCCATATAAGTGATTCAAGATTAAAACCTTGATACACCTTTCAGAGGACTTAGAGTCTAACGAATATTTATGGAATAAAAACTGACACGGATAAAAATTGTTTTATCCATAAAGCTCGACTTGTTGAAATAACAAGTTCAAGGAGTTGACTACGATGAGTTGTTTCACCGTAGCGATGCTTAAGGTCGGTTCTGGTTGAACTAGCAATTAATACATATATCAATCATGAGATATGAAACATGGATGACAAAAGGATTTCCATCTGATGGAAATGAAACCTAGGACTTGTATGTGATACAGTCCAAAGTAATTTGTCGATCTAGAGGATGCTAGTAAGTATGCAAACTTCAGAGTTCCAGCAATGGACAGAAGAGAGCAAAATGGAGTTGGAATCTTCGTGGTTTGATGAAATGGTCAAAAGGGTTTTTTGATTTCATCAATGGGTAACGAAGATGCTTGTGATTCAAGAAAGTAAGTGGGAGCATAATAATTTTTCTAAAAATGTTGTGTGCTTGACACATTGTTAATTGGAAATAAATTTCTTGACACGAATTAGGACTTCAATTGAAAATAGATTTGCGACGAAGTGCTTAGGCTAAATAGCCTCAATATTAGGCATGATGATCTATGGAGATAGATTTACCTAATGGGGCTAAGCAATGAATACATATTGACAAGGTGCTAAAACCTTTTAGCATTTAAAAACGCCAAGGAGTGATTCTTGTCGAAGTCACATGGAAAGAGTTTTTGCAGGACTCAGTGTCCCAAAACACTGACGAGTAAAATACATGATGGAGATTCCACACACTCTAGTGTTTGGATTAAATCATGTATTCCATGGTATGTAAAAACAACCAGATATGTCCGATACTCCCAAGTTGTTGCGAGTATAGATACCAAAGTGATCAAAGCACTGATAATGGGACAACAGTGAAAGATGTCATTAAGTACTAGAGTAGTGCTGATGACATGTTTTCTCGCAAGCAGAGATTATGAAGTGCTCGTTGTAAGTAATTACATCGATGCAGTCTCAATCAATGCTTCATACGATTTTCGATTTAAGTTAAGGGTTTTGTGTAATACACAATATGGTGGCACGATAGTTGGAAATTGTTCCAAACAAGATATTGTGGCGAATTCTGTAACAAAGGCTAAGTATGTTGACGCTTTGGAAGAGATAAAGAAGTTGTTGAATCATGTAGTTCATTCATGAACTTAGTATGGTTCCAAGATGGCTTTGGTCTATGAGACACTATTGCAGATAGTTGCTCCATAGCTCAGTCTGAGGAATCAGGTCTCGACCAATGATTCACACATATGCAAAGCCAAGTTCACACAAAATACGATTTTTGTGATAGCGTGAAAACGCGAGGATATGCATAGTTACACACGGAGCTGAAGTTGTCAGATCCGTTGGACATCAGGCTATACCACAAGCGAAGCATATTTTACACCAGTATGCCATAAGTGTAAAGTGCATTAGCATTGACTAGATTATTGACTCTAGTGCAAGTGGGAGTCTGTAGGAGATATGCCCCAGAGGCAATAATAAATATTATTGATTATCTCCCTGTTCATAATTAGGTTTATGTTCCATACTATAACTGCTATGGTTCTTGAGTCTACAATAACCACGAGGCTTGAAGGAAGACTCATATGCACGTGTGGAATAATGAACGGTAAATTGTATTCCTAGTCCGGCCTCTAAGACTGGCTCAAGTATTGCATGATGATCCTGTTTTCCTGATCATGGGCATGGCTATGCCGACAATTTTGAGGGCACAATGTTAGAAGAACATTTGTGTTGAATCGACCCGAATTGATGTTATGCTATGAGATACATTCGTCATAAGTTAATGGTAAATAACACAGAGAAGTTAATGTTTGCATAATTCCTTAGACCATGAGAGTATCGAGTTTCTTCATGCTTGCTTCATGAACTTTGGGGTTTGTTAAACGTCATCCGTAAATGGGTGGCTATTACGGCGGCTTACGGGTTCATGTAAAAGTATGTCAAGTAACTTGATAGCTCAAGATTGGGATTTGCTCCTCCGACGATGGAGAGATATCTCTGGGCCCTCTCGGTGTTACGATATCCATCATTGTTTGGCCAGGCATTTTGTGATTTGATCACGGGGATGCTGGAACACGGGAACGAGAAAAGAGAACAATACCGGTAACGAGGTAACTGGCATAGTGGACAAGTTGTTGATCCACGGGATGCCAACATGTCTCACCTCGGGTATTTGTAATATATCGCGAAGCAACAGGAATAGCACATGGCAACTGGAGGTTCACTCGAATATTCATTCGTGTGGGTATAGGGGTCAATATGGGTGTCCACGGCTCCGATGTTGATCATTGATCGGAAGGGGTTCCGGGTCATGTCTATGCTTCACCGAACCTATAGGGTCACACACTTAAGGTTCATCTATCTGCTGAATATTAGGCAGGAAGTCTAAGAGAAAATCACCGGAAAAGTTTCGCACACCAAAAAAGTTTCGGACAGCGGAAAAGTTCCGCAGCGAGAACACTGGAATAGTTCCGGTGAAACTGAAAAGTTGTTTCAGGGGATACCATAAAGTCAAATTGGTTTCAGAACATGCTTGATAATTCTTGGAGGGTACCAGAACCGTTCTGGAAACTTTCTAGAATTTTCCGGAAGAAAAACCGGAAATGTTCTGGAGCTACCGGAACCACATCAGTTGCTTTTCACAGATGAAAATCACTAATCCGGAATTGTTTCGGATCGCATTGAAAATTATTTTAGTGGGTGCTAGAAATGTTCTAAACCCATATAAATATTTTTCAGTTTGAACGGACGCTAAAAAATGTCGTTATGAATAGTGAAAGTGCTTTTTGGATTACTTTATTGGAAACACTATTGCAAATAGTGGAAACACTATTTATGAATAGTGGAAATACTATTAGGGGATGATGCAGGCATGGTGATGCAGGCATAGTGATGCAGGCATGGTGATGCAGGCAACACTATTTGGAGGCTTTCCCTTTATGCCCTTGTGGTGTGCTCACCTCATGGGCATTTTGGTAATTCCAAGTCCCATCACCCCCTTGCTTTTCCTATAAATAGAGGTGAATGGGCTGCCCACAAACTCACTCCTTCTCACATACAAGTGCCATTGCAATGATCTGGCTTCTTCTCTCCCTCCGAGCGAAATAGTTTCGTAGAGCCGAAAGGCTGTCTGAGTTCCGGCAGGAACTAGTTTTGGACGGCGAAGCCCTGCCGGATAGATGACACCGTATGTGTGCAACTCTGTAGGGAGATCGTAGTTTCGGTCTTGGTTCGAGAGTGCCTCCCTAAGGGCTGTCCATGTGACCGTCCGAGTTTTGAAGGTCCTCCCGAAGGGCTGTCCGAGTGACAGTCCAAGTTTTGGAGGTCCTCCCGAAGGGCTGTCCGCGACACCGTCCGGGGGACTGTCTGACCGCCTCCCGGAGGGCTGTCCGAGGGGCAGATGAGGGTATACATCCTCGCGGTTGGGAGGTTGTAAATCCTAGTTGCGGGGATCTGCACCGCCGATCGTCATCGACTCTAATTCCGCTGCGCTACGAGTCGGTAACGAAAAGATCAAACCTTGTATGCAGTCTTCATAGTGGCCCTGGGCTGCTGCGTAGGTCGGAATTTTTTTGTTTTCTGCTGCATAACCCATCAAATTCCTACTCCCTCCGGCCCAAAATATGTGTCTTAAACTTAGTACAACTTTGTACTAGAGGTAGTATAAAGTTGAGATAGTTATTTTGGGACGGAGGGAGTATTACTCTAGCGGGATGTTTTGTGACTTTGCATTCACAAGGCAGGTGTGAGGGTAAGTTGGATTGGTTAGTGTTTTGATGATCCCAACTTTATTGGTCGGTACTTCTGTATTTATCACACCCTTTGGGCATAACCTTCTTCTGGATGAAAAAAATAAACCACACTACACACGGATGTTTTGTTGGTCTTTTACTTGGATTTTTCACTTTGACTTATAAGCCAAAAAGCACCTAAATATGTGTTTTTTGGCTTCTTTAGCTCAAGTTCCTTTTTGGCTAAGCCACAAAAAGCATATAAAATGTGTTTTTTTTGGCTTTTTTAGCTTGGGTGCCTTTTTGGATTATAAGCCAAAGTGAAAAAAATACAAAGAAAAGCCCAACCAAATACTCCCCTTAGCTTGGTGTCAAATAAGCAATAAAAGAAGGATTAGACAGATGGGACTATCATATCTTCTGTAATGCCAAGCACAACTATACCCAAATGAGTGGACATAACTTGAAGCTTACTAAAGAGCACGGGTAGGAACGAGGAACGAGACCTGCTTAAAGGGCACAACCTACGTGGTTTCATGTTATCAAGAGTAGGGGCGAAAGTGGATCAAATTTAGACGAATAATGCTCATATCATATCCTATTCCATATTTATTTTTCGGTTATGCCGATCTGAATACTGGATTATGCAGATCAAACATGATACAGTAACATAAAGGACTCCTATCGGAAACGGTCATACACCACATGCATATACAAATAATATATTAAAGCTCTGCATGTTTAAACACACATGAAGCAGTAGAATGCTTTAAATTAAACTTATACAAAAACAAGGAGCAACTATTAATACTTATACACTTTAAACACACATAAAGAAATAGAAGGTACTAAAATAAAGCAAATGTATCATTGAAAACATATGTTTCATCTCATAAGCAAAGAAACCATTCATATATTTATTTTTTGCCGGGTAAAAGGAGTTTATTCAATGTTATACTGAGAGGCACAGGTTCCTCAATACATTGGGGACTATGGTTAAGCCACACCATAGTAGTGTACTCCATGCGGTTGTAATTTGTCAGTTAATCTGCCACTCTATATTGTTCCCTTGGTATCTTCTGCATAATAAATTTCTTATCAGACATCAACGGTATGATATCTAAAACTAGATGTCCATATGACAAGTGATCCACACCCGCTATTCAAAAAGCGTTGCTAATCTTGTGCAGATGCGCGCCTATGCGCAAGGCACTGGCTAAATGCCCCGCTTTGCCCATATGCGCCAGAAAAAGCGCTAGGCACTGTTGTAGTGTTGTTGCTGATGTCCTAGGAAAAGTCCTAACCGTTGTTGTAGTGCTGCTGTTGTTGGTACTATAGATGTAGCTTGTACTACTGTTATAGTGTTGTTGTTGATGCTGTAGATATAGCTTATACTACTATCGTGCTATTTTGCCACTATAGTGGTGATGTTTTGCTAATGTTGTGTGAAGTTTTGCCGTGCTAGTATCTATTGTTATTGCTTCTACAGTAGTGGTAAATGCTCCTGCTCCTTGCTTGCCGCTGGCGCCGATGCTTTGTTGTTGTTGTTGCTTGTTGTTCTAGTTTACATTCTAGCACTATGTTAGATAGAAAGCTGCTCTATGTTGCCTGTATTCGTACATTTGTGTCTGGAGCGCTTATTCGCGTCTAAGCTAGAAAAACACAAGTAGGTGGTCAAACACATAATTAACGGCTAGCGTTTTTTAAACTTTGTCCATACCAGTACTAGATAGGGCCATCAAGGTCTCCTAAAAATCCGACTGGACAATGACCAAGAGAGAAGTATGTTGGGTGACAACGGCCATACCTTGCATATGGATCTCTACTTTGAGGGAATCATTACAATGGATGATGAAATAATAGGATGCAAATATAAATGACCCGTCAAATATCCGCATGATCATACCGGTTGCCATTGAACCGTTAATGACAGAGAAAGAGCCATAAAAAAGCGTCACATCGTCCGCATGTGGTGGAGGCCATGCGAGAGCGGCCTCCAACGGCATCACACGAACTAATGGGCCTTCCTCTTCATCTGACATTTTACCATTTGATATCTCATCAATAGAAATATGTCCAGTTGACTTCCAATAGCCGTCTAAGAAGTTCATCGTCGTTTCACATATTACTAACTTCATTCATAAATTGATATCCATATTTAAAAGATTGAATTATCCGCCTAGGAAAAACGGATTTTCATACATCGTCGTATCAATACTACTATTAAAAGAGAAAACATTAA
The DNA here is from genome assembly GCA_022496015.1 of Hordeum marinum. NCBI lineage: Eukaryota > Viridiplantae > Streptophyta > Magnoliopsida > Poales > Poaceae > Hordeum > Hordeum marinum. The sequence goes on from CM039674.1 coordinate 464,607,839, forward strand.
ATTTTTTTAAAGCCACACAACAAACTGTACACGGAATTGTCAAGATCGTCAGATTAAGTCAACGTAAACACATCCTACAACCCATATTACATCAATGATCTGCTATCCGGATCAACGTCCGAGATGAAATGTTCTGCCGGTCTGCCAATTTTTCTAACGCTACGCGTCCCCGCCCCCGGTGGCCCCGCCCAGATCTCCTTGATTTTTGGTCGATTGCACCTGAATGGTGTCTCTTCAACCCTTCGTTCTCTCCTTGGAGGCCTGGATCGAGAAATAGGGATCCACATCAATGTTGCGCCGTCACTCCTCCCTTCCCCTCCTTCTGTGCGCTGATCTCGACCCTGCCTTTGGTCGCCGCTCGCGCTCCTGCAGCCGACGACCTCCTCTGCCGGTCAGCCGCGCCCGACTCCCTCCTTCCTTTTCTCTCCTTCTCGTCGCTAATCTCTCTTCCTCTCTCCGTTCCGTTCCCATACAGCAGGACGACATGACCACCGGAGGCCGGGGCACGCCACCACGATGACCACGAGTTCGGCGGCGTGGACGCCATTGAATGCACCGACAAGGCCGAGGTCGAGGTTGGTGAGCCTGGCGGCGGCGGTCGGGTGCGCATCGCCGACATGACATCCTTTGTCCAACAGTACAACTTGGAGATGTCGAGCGCGGTGCTTGCGGGGCAGGCCTGGAGTAGCGGCTCGAGATCGGCGGCGCCGCCGGGGACATCGACGCTGCGGAGCTTTGTCCGCCAGAAGGGCGCAAGGCTGACGAGCGTGGAGGGGTCGCGGCGGGGAAGTAGGCTATGAGGCGCGCCGCAACGAAGGCGTTCATCTCGGCGTTCTCTTCTGGGTGGAGCGGGAGCCGGGAGGTGGTTGGAGAATAGGCGGGCACTGCCGCGATTCGCGAGGCCGAGGAGAGCAACGGGTGGCCCCACAGCGAGTCCAGCGAGAGGACGAATCGCTCCAGCGCCGCGAAGCAGAAGATGGCGGAAGCAACAGGAAGTCAGGCGTCGTCGGGTCCCCGCGCAGCGGCATCTCGCGCCCAGCGCCACCAGCAGCTTGCCGCACGCCATTGAGGCTCGCTGCAGCGACCGAGGGTCACCCAAGAAGCCCAAGATGATCCACACAAACTGAATAACAAGGAGTGGACAGCCAGAAGGCGAGGAGGCGACTTGATGGCGAAGGCGACGAGAACAGCATCGCAGATTCGCAGGTGATTTGCACCACCGCTGAAACCTTCTTTCTCCATGTTCACTTGCTGACTTGCACATCTTATCTCTGCATGTACACCCACCTGCAGCACCTCCGCTCATCTTTCCATGTTCAGTTGCACATCTTATTTCTGTCCTTGCTTTTCTTTTATGTCTACTACGTACAGTCCGCGTACTGATTTCTTCTAGCATTCTTTGTTGTATAATCTTTCTTCGTAAATGCCCCACAAACAGTTATGCAGCATGTGTAGAATGGAGAAAAAAGATACTTAGGACATGCAGCAGCAATTTTGCATCCCTTGCAAAGTTACAGAACAACAGAGGATCCTCACGGTGCTTTTATTAGTTAACTATATTAACTATTGTGAATGTATAGTGTTAACTTTTTCAAAATTTGTTTAATGATATTACTGTGCACACAACCCTTTGCAGGACAATTTGCACACGACCTTGTGATCAATGGTTGCGGGCTTGTGGCCACGTAAACTAAGGTGATCAATGGCTGCTATATATTGTCGTATAGAAATCGGGCACAATCCATCGTCTGTGTAGCAGTTCTCTTTGTTTAATCCATTTTTAAGCAGATGACTTGATATGCTTTTGTACCGTTTAACTTCCATTCCCAAAATATTTGGTAGTTGACTATTGTACTCACCATGTTAATCAGGGTAATGTGCATAAGACCTTGCTGAAATCAATATGATCTATGCCCATACAGTGAGTTAACTTGTACCCTTGCCTTGTTTGCTGAATTTGACTATTTTAGTAATTCAGCATTTCAAGTTATGCTTGTTGACGCAACCCACTCTTCATGACTATACAATGGACTCTGCTTTGCAAACTAAACATTATTCTTTGATTCTGTAGTGTATTGTTTGAGGAGCTACTTGTGGTAGTACTATGGTAACTTCATGTCAAATCCTCCAATCTTGTTATCTAGGCAGATGTATTCGGTGTTATATATTATGAGTTGATGTGAAACCCCACAAATTTTATTTGTAGGTAGTCAAAATATTTTCAGTCTGCATACTTGTACACACTTTTTTTTAATTGAAACTTGTATAAGCATCAGATCTAGGATATTTTGATTCTCTTCTCAAAAAAATATTACATGGCAATAGTTAGTTTGATGTTGCTGCTGTACCAATTTGAGAATGAGGTAATATTAGCGGTACTATGAAGTGTAAATATTGAAGTAAATGTCCCTCTTCTTTTCTTGTATACTTTTAGCTTAAGCTTACATTTTGTGACTGACCGCTCAATAAAATTTCTTCTGATTTTTTGTATTTTCTTTTCTCCAATGAGGGTCTGATGCATGACCAATTCATTTCTTCCTTCTATCTAATTGCGGGTTTGGTGACGACTTTCTGATCATTTGTATGTCTTTTTGGACTGGTTATTAGTTTTCGAAATTAAGATACTGTGATTTGGGAGGAATAGATGTGTACGCACTGCTGTTATTACAGAGAGGTAATTGTGATCATTTTCCTATTATATATACTCTGTTCTACATAATCAGATTCTCGAGCGTGTGTTGGCATAGAAGGTGAAGACTAGATGTTCTGCTCTTGTGTCTGAACAATCTAAAGTTGGCAAAAAGTTTTTTCTTAATAGTGTTCAATCAACTTGCCCATGTTGTGTATACAATATATACAGTTCCATTAACATTGCTTCTATGTTTTTTTGTTATAAAAATACATCGGCTCATGGTCACTGTATAGACTCATGTTGACTATTGTTGGCGGAGGTGAAGATTTCGTGATATCGAGGTACATAAAAATGGGATCGAAGAACAAGAGAAGAGTCTGTGTTGGTGTTGAAGATTGCATGAATTGTATTATGGTGCGCTCATTCTGTCCAACAGGATTTAATTGTAAATCTTTGTTCATTACTTCATGTGTGCATTGAGTGTACATGATTGCTTGAAAATACCAATTGCTTGGCAAGTTCGGATTATATCTAACTAGAACGACATGGACACTGGTCCATTGACAAGTTTTAATTTACTTTTCTAGCTAGGAAATAATACCTACACGAGCGCTCAAGATGATAAATGTGTTCACCTACATTTTGGGTGCAAGTCACACGGATTGTTTTAGGGTACATTAGTAGAGCTTCCAAATTTTATTCTGCAAAGTCGTGTGAGCCCTTTCACATGCTCCGATTGTCTGTAATAGGCGAAGCATGCTCAATGTCTAACTTACTTCCACATTTTGTTATATATGGATCCAGAGCCGATGACGATATTGTCTATGTGTGTGTTACTTAAGTGTTAATCTGTGGGACAAATTTGACTAAGGCATGTAATATGTTTTTTGTTAAGTCCGTATAGTTGAGAAGTCCATTGAGACAGCATGGTGCTCGTGAAAAAATTATATCTGCAAAAGCTATATGTAGTACAAATTAAGTTTTGAAATAAACATATTTACTAGTATCAATAATACTAACTTCACTCATAAATTGATATCCATATTTAAAAGATTGAATTATCCGCCTAGGAAAAACAGATTTTCATACATCGTCGTATATCAATAATGCCATAACGTATGATGTATCGTATTAATCGTATGCGGATTCGAATTGGTTTGTGTTTGGATGTTAAAAACCTCTTACTGTATGACTGTATCCTATAAGAATGGGTTTAGACACAGTTTCAGCCAGAAATTGTCCTAACCACTTTTAAACCTTACAATCAAGAGCGTCAAGGAGACCACGACCGATTCACTAAGGACATTTATAATGTTGCTATCCTAAGATTGCCACATAGGTTAAATGTTGAGATGAAGGAGGGAAAAATTACAACAAATGACTTGTCTTGTCTTATTTAAGACATAATCTCTTAACATAATATGTCTCATCATATTTTGAAGAAATAACTAGTTATTTAACAAAAGGTTAAGGGATGACCATTGTATATGCTTTTATTGTCATCTTTGATCCTTATATACTATATCGCTAAGCTCCCTAGGATTGGAGGCCTCACAATCAATTGAGGTCTTCAATTGGAATTTGGTCAACCGATTTTAACCAGGTCAACAATTTCTCAAAACTCTCTTTTAATACAATACACTATGATTCCTAATTTTTAATGCTTCACAATTAATTGAGGCTTCAATTTAGAATTGGGTCGCTTTCAAAAAAAAAGAATTGGATCATCGGATTTTGACTGGGTTAATAATTTCTCAAATAACTCTCCCATTTAATTATTTTAATTCTCTAGGTTCCCTATTTTCAAAGCTCTTTCATTCGATTGAGGTATTCAATTTTGAATTTCGTTTACAATTTTAATCGGGCTAACGATTTTCAAATCAATCAGCAACAACCGGCCTATAAAAACATATCAACCTCTCGCAAATTTCTATCATCCAGAAAAAAGCGCCACCATGTGATACTATAGCACGACATAGTACATGCAACAAATGATGAAAATTATCCTCACATAAATATTGGTTGATTAGCGATAACATATAATCACACCGTCAAAGACCCACCAAATAACCACATTATAAATAAACATAAAACACACTCCATCATGTCCTCCCACCAGTCAAACTAAATATTCCATCAGTTGCAAAATATAAGGGTTATTAGTTTTTTGAAAAGTCATTTTTAAAATTTTGACCAAGTTTAGAGCCAAAAATATCTACATCCACAATATTAAACTAAAAAAATGAAAATTCATTTCATGATGCATCTAATAACACCGATTTGATATTATGATTTTTGATATATTTCTCTATTAATTTATTCAAACTTAAAAAGATTTGACTTTTCAAAAAAATAACACATCATATTTTTTAATATAGAGTGAATAAAGAAATTTAAGAATCCCAATAAATTCAATGACGCAGCAAAGCGTGTCAAACCTTCTGGTTATTACTAAGCTCCCTAGAAACAAAGGCCCAAGAAAGTTGTTCCGCATGGGACCGAAATTATTTTAAAACAACTTCTTTTTTAAAGGTATTTTTTGTGAATTTGAAAATAAAAAAATCATGATTTTCAAGCGTTGTCATAAATTTATAAATTCTTCACGGATATGAAAATAATTTAGTTGCTTACCACATCTGTCATCTGGTGACCTTTTCCCCGCTTTCACAGGCTTTGAGCGCTCAAATCAAATCGGACACCGGAGCAAGCAAAGCAGCCAACGGAAGCCCGAGCCAAGCGAAGCAAACAGAGCACTTGCCGTTTCCGGCTCCCACCCCTGAACCACCCCGAAAGCCCCCTCATCACCATTCCTCTTCCTCCCATGGCGGCCTCCTTTACTCCTCCTCCCCCTTCCCCACCACCACCACCACCACCACCACCGCCATTTCCCAATCGCACCGCGCCCGCACCGGCCCCCAGAGCGCCCGAAGAAACGAGCCCTTCCTGGCGCCGCCGGAGGAAGAAGAAAGAGGAGGGATGGGGCGCGGGAAGATCGAGATCAAGAGGATCGAGAACCAGAGCAACCGCCAGGTGACCTTCTCCAAGCGCAAGAACGGGATCCTCAAGAAGGCCAAGGAGATCAGCGTGCTCTGCGACGCCGAGGTCGGCGTCGTCGTCTTCTCCAGCGCCGGCAAGCTCTACGACTTCTGCTCCCCCAAGACCTCGTGCGTCCCGTACCTGCCCCTTTCCCGTCCTGAATCTCGCTTTTTGAGGGGCACTTTCCTCGGCTCTTTCGTAGCATACTGTTTGTGACTTGTGCGCGCTTTAATTTTGGCGTTGGGTTCTTCGCTGTTGGCAAATATACAATCGTGAGCTGCTTGTTGGTGTTTGGATGGGAGAGTACATTTATAGTCTCTGCAGATAGGTAAAATATCAGTTTATATGCTGCTACCCGTATCAATAACTTGCCATGAACGGAATTGTGTTGGTCTGAATGTTTTCTGCTTGACTGGTTTAGGGTAAGTTTTAAGTGGGTAGGACCAAACAACTCATACTCCCCTTTTCCCGGACTGGATGACATTTTCGGAATCTAGAATCACTCGTTTCTGTTAATGGTCCGCTTAGCAACATCTTTCCCTGTATTCATGCATCGTTTTGGTGGGGCATAGGCTATCAAGAATCTTGGAGAAGTACCAGACCAACTCCGGGAAGATACTGTGGGATGAGAAACACAAGGTAATTCTTGACCTCCAAAACATACCAATGAATGCTTTCCTAGAGTTGCTTTCTTTAAAGCCTGGCTGAAAATCCTGTTCCAACAAAAGTCTTTTCAGAGCTTTTTTTTTCAGTTAAGTGGTTACCCCCCAATTTCATTTCTGAAAATTGATAAAATGTTTTCGGAGCTACAATACCACTTGTATTTTGTTGAATCGACTGAGTAGAATGACCTGTAGTTCAGAAAAAATAACAGTAGAATGACTTATCACTGATGGACACATTCAACGTTTCAGAGCCTCAGTGCGGAGATTGATCGAATCAAGAAAGAGAATGATAACATGCAGATCGAGCTCAGGTAATTTCTTGGACAGCATGTTTCTTTTTCCTTGGATATCCTGTATACTGAGATTGCAATCGCCCATTGTGATGGTACAGACACTTGAAAGGCGAAGATCTGAACTCGCTGCAGCCCAAAGAGCTCATCATGATTGAGGAAGCACTTGATAATGGGCTGACAAGTCTGCACGAAAAACAGGCACTATAATTGTTCGATTTGTTGGTTGACATTATAAGCATTATCACTACTTAAATGTTTTAGTTTCTGATGTTGCTTTATTCTGTTGGTGCAGATGGAGCACTATGACATGCTCATGAAACATGTATGACCTAGTTTTGGATACATGATTACCAGTTGTGCAAATTTGTTGACCATAATGCAGTTCTTTCACACTTGTTCTCACCCACTGTTTTGTTGGCCAACTGCAGGGTAAGATGCTGGAAGATGAGAACAAGTTGCTGGCCTTTAAAGTGGTAAGTGATCTTGCAGATGGCTCACTGGCGTAGCTTCTATTTTGAATAAGCTGCATCTGTTTTTGCTGAAGTTAAACATGCATGTAAGCTGAAAAGTGAAAACTATATCTGCGAACTGTTTAAATGCTGATTGCTTTTCATAAGTTTTTGCATGAACACTCATCAAACAGTATGCATCATCATCAGAGGCTGGGGGTAATGGAAGCTTCCGTTTTTCCAAAAGAAGTTATCAAACAGTAGGTGCACTCTATGTTTGTTTAGGAACATACATGAAATTTCTAAATGAGCTGAATGCACGCACACTCAACGATCCTTTCATCAATAATGAATGTTGACAATCATTCGGCAATACCACCTGATTAACCATGCAGCCCCCACCTGATTTTTCATTGAAAAAGAGCCCAAAACGCGCAAATATAGCATTGAGTGGAGGATAGGGGCTGCAGGTTCACTACATTATGCATGAGTATCGTGTACTGTACAAGTTATCTTTGCACTAGCTGTTAGTTGTTACCAAAGGAACTGTCTAGGCTGAAGGCTTACCTAACCGACCGTCTTTTTTGTTCATCCTCATCCAGCACCAGCATGATATCGCCTTGAGCGGGAGCATGAGGGATCTTGAGCTTGGGTACCATCCAGACAGGGACTTTGCAGCCCAGATGCCGATCACCTTCCGCGTGCAGCCTAGCCACCCCAATCTGCAGGAGGACAGCTAGGCTGCTGACCCTCCACGCCACTCCATCAAATGATCTTATCCACCACTGGCTCCAATGTCCATCATGCATTTTGCCAGCTGTATCAGTCGTTTGTTATCTGTTTGGATGAACAATTGAACATGTTATACGTAGTAGCTCGATGATGTGCCGATACAGTCGGGACTCGGGCTCTAGAAGTTGCGCGGCCGCTGCCTGCTGTCTGCCTGTCTGCCCTCATTGTAAGTTTGCATCACCACTGGAGCTGAAATATCGGTATCTGCATGTGGTTTCGCTGATCACTGCAATTGCCGGATGGTGAATAGTTTGTAATGACAACAAAAACATTGTGATGTGAGCTTTATTTCATCCCGCATCTTTGTACATGGCCCATTCAGTATTTCAGCAGAAGATAGAGTCGTACACAATCCATTTATACAACAAAAATGAAAAGCTATAGTATAAGGATGTGTCTAGGACACATCTAGATGTGACATAGTTATTACAGTTACAAAGTGTAGTTTACTGCAGTATGCAAAATGCGTGAGTACATAAATCCCAGTCCAGCTTCAACTTCGTCTATCAACACCATTCACCTGACCCAGCCTTACCTGAGCATGTCACCGAAGTCCAGGAACGGGCCGCTCAGCACCGACGAGGCACTGAAGTTGCCCTCGCCTTGGTCGAAAGCGATCCTCTGGCCGTACGGCTGCGGCCGGTCCGGCAAGTCCGGCACGTCCACGTCACCCTCCAGCATCCTCAGCGCCTCCGGCATGGTGGGGCGGCACGCCACCGTGACGTGCGCGCACAGGATGCCGACGAGCACGAACCTCTCCATGGCTGCCACGGTCGCCCGGCAATCATTCTCCCGAAGCAGAGCCTCGGCGAGCACTTCCCTCGTCCGGCCGGCCTTGACGAGCGTCCACGCCCAGTCGGTGACCAGCACCATCCCGGACGGCTCCGCGAGGTCCAGCGCGGGCCGGCCGCTCATCACCTCCAGCACCAGCACGCCGAAGCTGTACACGTCGCTCCTCTCCGTGAGCTGCCCGTACAGCGCGTACTCCGGAGAGAGGTAGCCGTGCGTGCCGGCCACGCGCGTCGTCAGGTGCGACTGCCCGTCCCGGCTCCGGCGTGCCAGCCCGAAGTCCGCCACGCGCGCCCGCATGTCCTCGCCCAGGAGTATGTTGGTCGCCTTGATGTCCCGGTGGTAGATCCCCGGCTTCACGCCGTAGTGCATGTACTCCAGCCCCCTCGCCACGTCGAGGACCACGCTCCTCCGCTGCGCCCACGGCAGCACCGCTACTGCCCCGTCCTGCTGCCGGAAGATGTAGCGGTCGAGCGAGCCGTTGGGCATGTAGTCGTACACGAGAAGCATCTGCCTGCTGCCATGGTCGTCGGGGTCGTCGGCCTCGGTGATGCAGCACCCGCGCAGCGGCACCAGGTTCCGGTGCCGGAAGTGGCTGATGATCTCCACCTCGTTCGCGAACTCGTCGTCCCCGCCGTCCACGTCCGGGTCCAGCATCTTCTTGACGGCCACGACCGACCCGTCCGCGAGCACACCGCGGTACACGACGCCGAACCCGCCGCGGCCGATGATGTTCCGCTCGGCGAACCCGCCGGTCGCCTTCGCCAGCTCGCGGATACCGAACAGCACCGAGCCGGTGTTGGGTCGCTGCCGCGACGGCCGCCGCTCAGCCGACAAACTGCGGTTCTTGCTGCTCATGCCGTCGTGCCGCTTCGTCCAAACAAGCAGCGCTATGAGGAACACAAGGAGGACGGAGGCGATCGGGATGATGGTTGCCACTGCGATGTTGGTGTGGCTAGTGGAGCCGGAGGCAGGCGTGGCTGTGGGTGGTGGGGTGGAGAGAGCGAGACCGAAGGCGCATGCGGCGGTGGCAGGGGAGGTGGGGCCGGCGGAGTTCGATACGCCGGCGGCGTAGAGGGCGGTCAGGTAGAAGCAATTAAGGGAATTGGAGGTCTTGCCGGCGGCAGCAGTGAGTCGAGCCAAGGCATGGATTCCGGCGGCGAGGCAGCCGTAGCAGTGGGACGTGTCGGTGAGGTTGGAGCCGCAGGAGGAGTTGAGTTCCCCGGCGGCCACATCGCCGACGGTGGCGACGTACTGCGCGGCGGTGGTGACCCCGCCGCAGTAGGACGGGGAGATGGCGAACTGGGACGGGACAGGGAAGCAGACCGGCACCAGGGAGCGCGGGAGCGAGAGCGGCGGCGAGGCGAGCGCGTCGGAGAAGGCGTGGATGCAGGCGGCCGAGGCCGGCGCGGACGGGAGGCGGAAGAGGCCGGTGGCGCGCAGGCGCGCGGCGAGGCCGATGCCGAGCACGGAGAGCAGGGTCATGCAGCAGGCGGTGACGTTGGACACCGGCGGCGCGCACGGCGCGCGGTCCCACGGGAACGTGCTCACGTAGCCCATGTCGAGCGGACACGCCGGCGGCGAGTTGACGCCCCCCACCGCCTGGCGCAGAGCCAGCACGGCGACGAGGAGGAGGAGCCGGATAAGGCCCGCGACGGTCGCCATTGGTTTCGGCGGACGAGCAAGCGGCAGAGCGCGAAGGAAAGGCGTGAACCGAATCAACTGACCCAGTCGGGCAAATTGCTCGGCACTGGAGTCTATGGCTTGTGGGGGCAGCCTGACAGCTCGGCGTGGGACCCAGGTGGCAGTGGGCGAGCAATCCAGTTTCAGCCTGAGACACGGGAGAGCGCTTATGCAGAGTGGCCTAGCGGATTTCTCATTTCTCGGTTGGTCAACCCCTATAATAAGACAGTTAAAAGCTCAGCTGTCTGGGCACAGTTTCTCTTCAGGCGCTGTACCGAGAGCGGCAGGTCGTCGCTCATGGCGAGAATCATGAGAGAGTTGGTTCCATGTGCACTTTTCTCTCACGGGGTTAGTCACTTTGCAGCGGCAATTTGATTTGGTGATAACGATGATCAGGCAGAAGAACTGGCTACTTTATCATGTCATCATGCCATCTGGTCGTCCATCTCCGGTTATCATTGCTGCGGCGTGTGTTTTAGAGGCATTGCGGTGCTCGAAAGGAAAGGATAATTTAACCCCCTATAAAAGAATCATAACACGTCGTGAATGTTTGAGAGGTCGGATTAGTAATGTCGGGATTGTAGATACTCTAAGGGTCGCCCTCTGGATGAAGGCAGCGGCCTAAACGGACCAGCCCAGCTCGCGTGAGGCCACTGCCTCTTTTTTTTACCTTTTGTTTTTTCTTATTTTCTTTTTTTTTTCATTTTTACACTTTCAAAATTTCTAAACATATATATTCCAAAATATAATATTCGTAATATTTTGAAAAAATGTTAATCATGCATTTGAAAAAAAAATTTGTATAGAAAAAATATTGATCATGTATACAGAAAATATACCATGGTTGTGAAAAAGAGTCGAATGTATTTAAAATATATTAAACAAGTATTTTCCAAAAAAAAATCAAGCATTAGATTTTTTTGAATGTGTGTATAAAAAATGTTGACCATGTATTAAAAAAATAATTAAATCATTTTATCGTCTATATTAAAACATTACTCAGCCATTTTATAAAATGTTGAACAAGTATTTTAAAAATATTAATAAAACATCTTATAAAATTATGAGCAAGCATTTTGGAAATGATAAATGTGTAAATAAACGTTAATCATGCATTAAAAATGTTAATGCTGCATTTAAAAATGTTAAATGTTCATAGAATTTTTTTGACCACATATTATAAAAATATTAATCATGTTTTTGAAATTTTTTAATCAACCATTTAATTTTTCTTAAAGTTCGTATAAGAAAACTCTTGATCATATATACAAAAAGGACAGTGATAATGTCCGGACGTTCTATTTCTAAGCAACATATCCGAACACCTTAATTCTATTTCTTTCTTAGCAGCTAATTATGCATTTAATGACAGTCTATGGTGAAGGGAGCTTAATTAGCTCCTATTAGATCATGATTCAATGCATGCATGTAACTAAAAGACAAAACAGATGATGTCAGCAAATATTCCTTCTATTTTGAAACTTGAAAATATTTTGTAACTCAAACCGTCGCTCCGATTGAAAATTCACTTTCACGTAAAATATTCGTCTCGACGAGATCTTCAAAACTAGATCTCATGTTGATATGTTTCGATGATTTTTTCTCGGGTCAGAAGTTACCACGTCCATAGTACTAACTTATCATGGTCTTTGCACTGAAGTTACCGGAGGTGTTTCAACTTTTTTTTGCCTGGTTCAAAAATTTACCATGATGTTTGTAAGTAAATTATCATGTCTACAATACCGCCTACCATAGGTAACGTGGCTCGACCGTAGGGTGAGGTACACATGCCGACATGGCATGACTCGCTTTTATAAACGGAATTTTGCGGGTCGTATGCTGTTTAGGTGTGTGTCAGTTGTGTCGTACCTGGGTCGGCCTGTTGGGCAGCTATAATTAGGTTTGTGGCGTGTAAAATACCATGCTATTTACGCAAAAATTACCGGGTGTATGTGGAGATATTTCATCAACCCACCACCCCACCGCCAAAGTTATCAGAACTGACGGGGTTATTATCCCTAGGTAGGCCAAAGCAATGGGGTCTTCCTCCTTTCATTTCGAAGAAAAACTATGCGACCGGCTGGCCGTGGCCGGCTGGAGGACGTTCGGCACAAGCCGGTGTCGGCTTGCGCCCCGGACGGAAGGTCCAGCAGTCGGCTGGGCATGGTCGGCTGCCTATGGGCCGGCTCTTTCGTTGACCTTGGGACGGACATGCGATGTCCCGTCCCTCTGCGCGCGGGTACGACGATGCGACGCGACGGACACGACGGACGACCCTTTGGCTACAGTGGCCGCTGACGCACTGCAACGCATGGCTACAGTCCAACCGTCCCGGCCGCTGACCTCGGCGAGCGCGACCGGGCATGGGAACAGTGCCAGCGCGCCCTCGCCACTCGACTACCTGCCTCGGCATGGCTACAGTGCAGCCGGCCGTACCGACAACTTCGGCTGGCTGGCACTAGGCGACGCCAACCCGGCGGCCCGTGCCGTGGCAGGTGGGCGAGGGCCAATCACCAGGCCGGCTGGCAGGCCCCAGCAGGAGATGGGACCGCTCAGCCGGTGGCTCTACAAGCAACGAGACGGCACGAGAGGCGGGACCCTCTGGCCAGCCGGAGAGACTGCCAGCCGGGTCCCCCCACCTTTGTACTTAGAACATATTATAAGAGCCGGGGGTTGGCCTATAAAACCCCCCGAACCCCCCATTCAACGGGGGACGGACAGACGCACACACGAACGATCATCTCCACACACCACTCCTTCTAGCAGTGGAGGAAGAGGAGCCGGCTGTCCCTTCTTCCTCCTCTAGACACAGCTCCAGGAGCACTATTGTATCTATACCCATCCATCCAACTAAACCGAGCAGGACTAGGGGTATTACCTCCCTTGGGGGGCCCTGAACCTGGGTACATCGTGTGTCGACACCGCTTGTGCCCAATCTCGCACCCGGAGCCCGTCGACATTCTTCGGCCCCAACCACCTACGATAAGCCACCCTATGGCATATGTCGTGAAAAAACGACGACAGTTGGCGCCCACCGTGGGGCCGTACGCGGCGCCAGCCGGATTCATGCTCCGGGCGGGACCCCTCGCCATTCCCTGCCGTCGCTGCTCATCCCGGCGAAACCGTGGGGGGCTCGTGGGGCTTGCTCCAGCATGCCCTGCGGGCAACTCCGTCGGCCTCACGACCAACATCGACGCGCTCACCGAGCGCTTCGGCAGGCTCAGCCTCGATGAGGCTCCGGCCGCTGACGAGTACCCCGCGGGGGTGCTCATCTGCGCTGGTCCGCCCATGGCAGTGGGCGCACTCGCTGCGACTCAGTTCAGCGGCTCCCACGGTCGCATGGGAGTAATGGCCATCACCTCCTCCACCGCTTCCGGACGAGCGCGGGTCGTGGCTACCGCTGCCGCTGCCCGCGTCGGCACGTCCGACCCGCTCGGCACGGCCCTCCGGGGCTTGAGCACTCTGATCGCCGCAACGGCGAACCCCGACACCGCCACGGCCGATCTCGAGGTGGCTCGTCGCGTCTTGTTAGAGGACGCCACCGCCCTCACGGCCACGCGGCGCCGCATGGAGGCGGCACAACGGGAGTACGCTTCCGCCTACGGACTCACCCCGGCTGGCGCCGAGCCCAACCGGCGTGGGGCTGTGCGCGACCGCGGGTGCGTGGTCACCGAAATCCTCGGCGGCAAGATGCCCGTCTACGACACCCCCACGGCCAACCTGCGGGCCCTCAAGGTGGCGTATGATGAATTGGCCACCTTGGAGGGCGAAGAGCATGCCGCCCATGAGCGCCACATCAAGGAGCTCATTGATGCTGCTGATGCGTAGCAGCATCTGCTCGCGACGGGCGGCGTCGCCACTGAAGGCCCCCGGCCCGAGCGCGAGGGCATGGGAACTGCCGGCCGCCAGGCGGCCCAGTACTCCTGTTCCCCTCGCGTCTCTAGCCGCCGGGCCGGAGCGAACAACCCCCGGCCCTCTCAGACGTCGGGAGCGAGCATCCGGCTGTCAGCAGCCGACGCACCAACGACCCGCCTCAGAGCGGCCGCCACCACGAAGCGCCGGCATCCGGCAGCCGGCGTAGCCACGGGGCACACGCCACCCCCGCAGCGCGGGTCAGGGCAGTCGGTGCCGCCCATCGTCCGTCCGAGCTCTCGGCTTGGCTCGGACCGCACGTCCCCTGCAGCAAGAACGATGCCCACAGCCGCCTTGACAAACTCGCACAATTCGCCCTCCTCGAGGAGGAGGGCTCGATTGGTCCGGCTTGCTTCGGCCCCCGGATCCGCACCGAGCCATTCCCAACCGGCTTCATGCTACCTAGGGACACCCCGAAGTACAATGGGGCCGCCGAGCGCGAAGACTGGCTGATCGACTACACCACCGCGGTGGGCATCGCCAGGGGGAATAAGCGCATAGCCGTTCGCTACGCCCCCCTCATGCTGATCGGTTTGGCCCGCACCTGGCTCAACAGCCTGGCGGCCGGCAGCATCAACACCTGGACGGACTTCGAGGACGCCTTCGTCCGCAACTTCACCGACACCTACAAGCGTCCTGGCCGTCCCCGTGAACTCACCATGTGCGTTCAGGGGCCGGACGAATCCCTTCGCGACTACCTCACCCGGTGGACCGAGCTCCGCAACTCCCGCGAGGGGGTGCACGAGGTGCAAGTCGTGCAATACTTCATCGAGGGCTGTCGGGACGGCACCCCTCTCAAACATAAGCTCCTGTGCTCCGAGCCGACCATGCTTGCCGAGCTCATGACCAAGGCGAACAAATACGCCACGGCCGATTCGTCCATCCGAGTCAAGACGACCCCGCCTGCCAAGGTCACAATGACACCGGCCACGACCCGGGCGGCAGCCGACAACCGGCAACCGTAGAACAACAAATGCAAGAACGACCAGCCGGATCTCCGCTACGGGAGCCGACAGGTCAATACCGTCGAGGATCAGGAGCTGGCTGCCCAGCCTTCCGGCCAGCACCAGCGCACCGGCAAGGCTGCCTGGCAGCCGAAGCTCACCTTCGAGCAAAATGCTCGACCTCCCCTGCAAGAACCATTCAAGGGCCAAACCCTCTATGCACACGCTCCGGCAGTGCAGCTTCTCACAGTAATTGGCCCGGGGGGACGGCCTTCTGGCTCCTCTCGTGCCGCCAGCCCGTGCGCCGGCCCCGGCCCAAGCTGCCGCCCCGGCGCCGGCTCCGGCTCCGGCCCAGAATGACGGCCGTCTAATCGACCAGTTCCCCAACCAGGACGGTTGCTACGTTGTCTTCACCAGTGAAGAGACGGGCAAACACGCTCAGCGCTAGCTCCGCCGTGAGGTGAACGCCACCATGCCGGCAACTCCCCAGTTCATGCACTAGTCGGAGAAGCCGGTCACTTGGAGCCAGGCCGATCACCCTGCCGTGATGCCGAATCCCGGCAGCTATGCCTTGGTCCTCGACCCCACCATCGCCACCAAGGAGCAAACTTGCCGCTTCTCGCGGGTACTGATAAGATGGCAGCAGCAACATCAACATTCTCTACCTCGACACGATGCACAAGGTGGGGCTGAAGATAGAAGACCTGCAGGCGAGCCGGACGGTCTTCCATGGCATCGTGCCTGGGAAGTCCTGCTCCCCTATCGACAAGATCACGTTCGACGTCCTCTTCGGTGGACCCGGCCACTTCCGCCACGAGCCAGTGCTGTTCGAGGTCGTGAACCTTGCGAGCCCCTATAACGCATTGTTGGGCCGGCCGGCTCTTTTCGGCTTCTTGGCGGTCCCCCATTATGCCTACCTCAAGCTCAAGATGTAGGGCCGCAAGGGAATCATCACCATCAAGGGCGACTACAAGATGTCACTCGAGTGCGCTCGAGATAGCAGTCGGCTGGCCGAGGCCCTGGAGATCACCGAGGAGAAGCGGCAGCTCGACTGACTCGTGGCCCTTGCTGCTAGCCAGCCGGCCATGCCGGATCCTCCCTCACAATCCGTCAGCAAGGCCTCCTTCCAGCCGTCCAAAGACACCAAGCAAATCCCGCTCGACCCGGCCAACCCGTCTCAGTGCGTCACCATGGGCTCCCGCCTCAACAACAAATAGGAAGGCGAGCTCGTCGACTTCCTCCGTGAGAATCAGGACATCTTTGCATGGTCCCCCAAGAATATGCCGGGTGTTCCGAGGAAGTTTGCCAAGCACAAACTCCACGTCCGGCCGGACGTCAAGCCGGTCAAGCAACCCCTGTGCCGTTTCTCCGAGGAGAAGCGACATACTATAGGCGAAGAGATCGCCCGACTGCTCGCGACCGGGTTCATCATGGAAGTGTTCCACCCGGACTGGCTGGCCAACCCAGTCCTAGTGCTGAAGAAGAACAAGACCTGGCGCATGTGCATCGACTACACTAGCCTGTACAAGGCATGTCCCCAAGACCCGTTCGCCCTGTCGCGGATCGATCAAGTCATCGATTCCATGGCCGGCTACGACTTACTATCTTTCCTGGATGCCTACTCCGGCTACCACCAGATCAAGCTGGACCCGGAAGACCGGCTCAAGACCTCCTTCATCACGCCCTTCGGGGCCTACTGCTACATCACCATGTCCTTCGGCCTGAAGAACGCATGCGCCACCTTCCAATGGTGCATGCAGAAGTGCCTCCTGCCTCATACAGGCAGGAATGTCCACGTCTATGTCGATGACATTGTCGTCAAGACCAAGAAGCATTTCAGCCTCCTCGACGACCTCTGGGAGACCTTCGTGAACTTGCGCGAGTACAAGATCAAGCTACCCGGAGAAGTGCGTTTTCGGCGTCCCCGCCGACCAACTCTTGGGTTTCATCGTGTCCGTCCGTGACATCGAAGCTAACCCCGAGAAGATCAGCGCGATCGAGCGCATGCCGAAGCTGACCCGGCTCTGCGACGTCCAGAAGTTCACCGGCTGCCTCGCCTCGCTCAGCCGGTTCATCAGCCGGCTAGGGGAGAAGGCCTTGCCCCTCTACGGGCTCCTTCACAAGACGGCTCTAATCGAGCCAGGTCAAACAAAGAGGCCGGGCATCTTCGACTAGCCTGACGAGGCGGACGAAGCCTTCCGCGGCCTCAAGAAGGCTCTCACCCGCGCGCCCATCCTGGCGGTGCCGGCTGAGAAGGAACCACTGCTCGCCTACATCGCGGCAACCACATGCGTCATCAGCGTCGTCCTGGTGGTCGAGCGGCCGGAGGAGGGCAAGTCCCTGCCGGTCCAGTGACCCGTCTACTACCTCAGCAAGGTCCTCTCCGCATCCAAGCAGAACTACCCCCACTACCAAAAGATGTGTTATGGCATATACTTCGCCGCCAAGAAGGTCAAGCAGTACTTCCAGGAGCATACCATTACCGTGGTGAGCACGACCCTGCTCTGTGAGATCATGAGCGGCCGGGACTCCATCGGCCGGATCGCCAAATGGGTCATCGCCCTCGCCGATCATGAGATCCGGTACGAGCCAAGAACCGCCATCAAGTCACAGGCGTTGGCGGATTTCCTCGTCGACTGGGCGGAGACGAAGTTCGTTCTGCCTCCCCCAGACTCCACGCATTGGCGCATGCACTTCGACGGCTCAAAAATGAGGACCGGCCTGGGTGCCGACATAGTCCTCTCCTCCCCGAAAGGTGATCAACTCAAATATGCCCTCCAGATCCACTTCGCCGCCTCCAACAACGTGGTCGAGTACGAGGCCATCGTCCATGGCCTCCGACTCACCAAGGATATCGGCATCAAGCGCATTCTCTGCTTCGGCGACTCCGACCTCGTGGTGCATCAAGTCTCTAGCGAATGGGACGCCAGGGATGCCAACATGGCCAGCTACCGCTTCCTCGTACAATAGCTCACCGGCTCCTTCGAGGGCTGTGAGTTTCATCACGTCCCACGGGCGGACAACGAGGCGACGGATGCGCTGGCAAAGATCGGCTCCACCCGGCAAGCCACCCCAGCAGGCGCCTCCCTCGAACGGCTGCTCAAGCCGTCGATCAAGCCCTCCCCGGAGTTAGAGTCAATCTTCATGCCGGCGGGCGTCGTCGGCCCATCGGTGGCCCTAGCCGCCTCTCCGGCACCTTCACCACCAGCTCCCAAATCGTCGGCCGCCCAGCTAGCTCCGTTCGAGCCGGTGGGATTGATTGCGCCCACTTTCCCCCAGAAACTCCGCGTGCGCGTGGGTGGCCCTGGGCTGTAACGGCCGCTTCGGGGCGCAGAGAATCCTAACCTGTGCCCCGAGGCCTACTGGGCTACGCTTGGGTCCTAGCAGGCTAGGCCTAGGCGACGTCCCGTCTCCCCACGTGCGTGGGACCCACCGCATCATTACTCGCCGCGTGGCGTGCCACGTGCCGGCGCGGGTCCCTGGGCGGCGCGTCGGTACCCGAGGCATCGGGTCAGACGACCAACCCGGCTGCCCCTTCGCCTTCCGAGCCGGAGGCGGGTATCGCTGAGGGGAAGTCACCGGCTCCCCACGGTCTGCTAGACGCGGCCCCCGCCGGGTTCGGGGACTACTGACGGGGTTATTACCCCCAGGTAGGCCAAAGCAATGGGGTCTTCCCCCTTTCGTTTCGAAGAAAAACTACGCGCCCGGCTGGCCGTGGCCGGCTGGAGGACGTCTCGCACAAGACGGTGCCGGCTTGCGCCCCGGACGGTTGGTCGAGGCGCCGGCTGGACCTTCGGTCGGCTGGGCATGGCCGGATGCCTCCGGGCCGGCTCTTCCATTAACCTTGGGACAGACATGCGATGTCCCGTCCCTCTGCACGCGGGTACGACGATGCGACGCGATCGGCACGACGGGCAGCCCTGTGGCTACAGTGGCAGCTGACGCACTACAGCGCGTGGCTACAGTCCAACCGTCCTGGCTGTTGACCTCGGCAAGCGTGACCGGGCGTGGAAACAGTGCCGGCACGCCCTCACCACTAGATTACCTGCCTCGGCATGGCTATAGTGCAGCCGGCCGTATCGACGACTTCGGTCGGCTGGCGCTAGGCAACGCCAAGCCGGCGGCCCGTGCCGCGGCAGGTGGGCGAGGGCCAATCACTGGGCCGGCTAGCGGGCCCCAGCGGGAGATGGGACCGCTCAGCCGGTGGCCCCTACAAGCGACGAGACGGCACGAGAGGCGGGACCCTTTGGCCAGCCGGAGAGACTGCCAGCCGGGTCCCCCCACCTTTGTACTTAGAACATATTATAAGAGCCGGGGTTGGCCTATAAAACCCTCTGAACCCCCCATGCAACGGGGGACGGACAGACGCACACACGAACGATCATCTCCACACACCACTCCTTCTAGCAATGGAGGAAGAGGAGCCGACTATCCCTTCTTTCTCCTCTAGACACAACTCCAGGAGCACTATTATATTTATACCCATCCATCCAACTAAACCGAGCAGGACTAGGGGTATTACCTTCCTCGGAGGGCCCTGAACCTGGGTACATCGTGCGTCCACACCGCTTGTGCCCAATCTCACACCCGGAGCCTGTCGGCGTCCTTCGGCCCCAACCACCTACGATAAGCCACCCCATGGCATCCGTCGTGAGAAAACGACGACAAGGACTGGTGTATATAAGTTATCGAGACTACGTTGTGTGAGTTACTATGTAATTCACACAAAAGTTATCGATAGGATATTTCATCAATTCCTCCTGTCCCCGTCCCAAAAGTTACCACGACCGGAAAACACAAGTTATTAGGTCTACGATGTGTAAGTTATCATCTATTTACACAAAAGTTACCAAGAGATATTACATCAACCCCTCCGCCCCAGAGCCGGGCAGGGCAAGCGGGGCGGCCGCCCTGGCCCCCGATCGCGAAGGAGCCCCAAGTATTACATGCGAGCCTTTGCAATGGTGTTATTATACTTCGGATGCGCTAAGAAAGCAATACTGGCCCGTACGCTCGACTTGGAGCGATGCACGGGGAGGGTAAACAGAAAATAAAAACCAGGAGCCAGTCATCACGCGCATGCACGAGGCACGGCATTTGCTTCTCTCCCGATCTGATGCCCTAATCGCCTTCGCCAGATCGGCTCGGCGGCTCGCGCCTTCGCGTGAAGGTCCTAGTATCTCAGGGAATATCACCTTACACGACAGTGTCATTGCTCACGCCAAAACTTCAGCTAGAGACGCCCCCATGTAACTCATCAACAGGCGGCCACGATTTTTCCCCAGCCTATGCCGTGGGGATTTTGTCATGGTACCTCGGCATTTTTCAATTATTTTAGTACTATGTTAGATATAGCATGGTTATTGTTAGACAAGGTAATTAACCTCTTCCTTAGTTTGGTGTGTCAGTATCAAATTTAATATCAGTTTGCTACAGAGATTTTGAGTTCATAATGTGGATAGAAAGAAGGGTTTCTAAACGCAGAAGACTATGTTCAGAAAGAAATCACAGAAGACATGGTAATACTGACCACTGAGAGGAAGAGATTAATATGATTTGCCAGGTGACATGTTATGCCTGAATTTTCCAACAGGTTTGCCACATTTCTCTCATAATCAATCATCTTAAGCTCACATATGACCATGTAGATTGTTGTTGATTGCCTATAATTTTGCTGGATGTTACAGTTTTCCAACATCCTAACTTTTAGAAAATTTAAGAGTGACTTTTACATACCTGGGGAGGCCTGCACTTGGCTGGTTCTTCTTGATCAATAATAAATATGGTTCTTAACATGGATTTCGATTCATTCTGTTGAAACTATCTCATAAGTAGTACTACTGGTTAGGGATGACACCGGTTGATACATTTTGTGGGGAATTGTGATAAGATGGGTAGACTTTTGCATAAAACTTAACGTTCGTTGCTTTTCTCTATTATTTCTTGACACAATGATGCTTCGTTATTTTGAGTGTTTATTCTATGGGCCCCATGTTCTCGCCCCGGGCCCTTAAAATCTCAGGGCCGGCCCTGACTCCGCCCATGCCAAAGTTATCATGAAGGTGCATAAGTTATCAGGTCTGCGGTGTGTGAGTTATCATGTTATTCACATAAAAATTATCATGTGATATTTCATCAACCGCCCCTGCCTCCTCTCCCTCGGCGTCAAAGTTACCAGGATCGGGGTATATAAGTTATCAGATCTGCGATGTGTGAGTTGCTATCTATTCACACAAAAGTTATCAAGGGATATTCTCACCCCCCGTCATGCTCGCGAAAATTACCCAGCGTGTACGATGTGTGAGTTACCATGATATTAACATTAAAGTTACCATGGATATATTTCATAACCCCCGCCCTGCGCGCGAAAATTATCCAAGGGTGTACATAAATTACCAGGTCTTGGGGACGTAAAAAAGTCATGTTATCTGCACATAAGTTATCATGGGGTGTTTCAACAACTCCCCCATCTCCACCCCGTCGCCAAAGTTATCAGGACTAGGATACATAGGTTATCTGGTTTGTAGTGTGTGAGTTACTATGCTATTCACGCAAAAGTTACCGGGTAGTATATTTCATCACCCCCCTCCCCCCGCGCGTCGCCAAAAGTTACCATGATCGGGGTACATAAGTTGCTACGAAGTGTAAGTTACCGTGCTACTAACATTAAAGTTACCATGTGTACATTTCACCACCCCCTTACCAAAGTTATCAGGAACGAAGCACATAAGTTATTTGGTCTGCGATGTGTGAGTTACCACCCTGCCCCCTCCCCCCTCCCACGCCAAAGATACCAGGACGAGGGTATATACGTTCCATGCTAGAAAAAGTGCACAGAGATAAAAAGTACAGAGAAAAAAGTACTATCATTGGCACTCGATGAGTGAATCAAAAGATTACGTTGAATAAAAAATCATTGGCATTAAATGGGATGGCTGCACGGAATATCAAATGGAAAAAAACAATGCCTTAAAATTAATTTCGTGAATCAATCTCATGGAAACTGACAAAAAATGGTGTTTTAAATATGCTCACATGGCTCTATCGGGTCAAGTATGCTGACTATCGCTTAACTAACAAAAAGACGTCAAGTGGTTTGGTGGTAGCTTGTTATGGGTCTTCTCTAGGAGACCGAAGTTCGAATACTGGTCATGACAATATATTTTTTCTCTCCCGCGAACGCAGTTTTGAAGCAAAAGAAAGGAATCAGGAGTGATCGAGGGAGCAAAAAAACGTTCGGATCTGTACATTCGGAACTTACAATTCTCGTTTACAAAATAAATATCGATGGTATGTTTTCAACAATATTTATCCACGTGTCAAAATTATCGTGGTCTTTTTACCTAAGTTATCAAGTCTAGAAGCCCGATGACATGCATTGATTGCGTGCTCCTCATCTTGAAAGGGAGCGAAACATGCTATCTTAACGGAAGCAAGGATTACGTGCTCTCATTTTAATCCTTCTAATTTTCCAGCCCATCAAGGTAGAAATGAGAGCAAGACAACGAGACATGCTACCATAATGGAGAAAAACAATAGGGCTGCCTATTTTAAACAACGGGCTATTTAAAAGCATAAAATTAGGTGGTAAGACAACGATATAGCCAATGATTAGTTGGTTAGCGTGCATGCAAGTTTGGACCACCTTTACACGAGGTACGGGGTTCGATTCCGCTTAGAACCATTTATTTTTCTTGCGTAGGAGACCGGTGCGACAAAGCGAGACATGCGAGGGTTGCCTTGCAGCGAGACGTGTGGGATCATTCTCGATGTTGATTGTGCGGCAAAACACTCGTTTGGATCTATCCCCAAGATCCGAACGTTTGGAAGATACATATGTCGATACCAAAAATGTTAATCTTGAATTTTAAAAATGTTATTTAAGCATTTGATTTTTTAAAAAACATATGTATAGAAAAAAGGTTAACTATGTATTAAAAATATTAAAGTTATATTGGAAAATATTAAAATTGTATTAAAAAATGTTGTGGACTTGTAAAAAAATGTAGAATGAAAAACAAAAGGAGCAAAGAAAAGCAAAAAAAGAACACTAAAAAATAAAATAAAGGAAAATAAAATTGAAGAGACAAATGAAAAAAAGAATGTAAACAAACAAAAAAAGGGAGAAGAAAAATGAAAAGAAACATCCTGAAAGAAAAAACAAAAAAAAACAGTGAAGCCCGGGGCTCACGTCGCCTCAAGTACATCCCAATCTACTACTTGATCACAATCCTGACTCTAGCCCGGTGGCTAGCACCCTTGAAATGCATCAAGGAGACCATGGTTTGAATCCCATGCGTTGTGCTTCTTTTTCACTATTTTCTTTTGAAGCGTGCGCAATTGGGCCGACCTGTTACCGTTGAATCTCGCAGCGATAGTTCCTACTGTCTCGCCTAATGCGAGAAATGACATTTACGCTATAAGAGCAATTCCAATAGTCACAGTATCCCTAAACTATTACTGTTTAGGGAAGTTGGGCCAAAGGAAGGCCTCCGACAACTCTCGTAAGCCCTATTATTTTATGGGATCCGGTATGATCACCTTTCCCGTCCTATACATTTACGAGATGGAAGTTGTCCCGTATAATTTTGACAGGCTGCAACCGTCTGAAATTTCACACCGCGCCATGCATGCTGCCTCGCTGCCACATGCCGCCGCTCACCCGTGTCACCGACTTACGGGCTCAACACTATAGTTAGGATTTTTTTTAATGAAAATTAGAAGAAATTTAAAAAAAATATGGAAAGATGTTTACGAGAATTGAGAAAAGTGGCCATAGAAAAACTCGTTGTGGTCCATGGTTGGGGTTGGCGATGGCCACCCAGCCCACCCAAGTTCGATCCCCCAGATCGATGTGGATGTCTCTTTTGGGGTATTTTCTCTTGCAAGCACCTTACACGTCTACCTGCATAGCGGACGTGATGCGTGTAATGATGTGCGTGCGTGCATGCGTGTGATGTGTGTGTTTTGCGTTTCTGTTGGTCTACGACATGTATTCATGTAACTGAGGTTTAAAATTAAAAAGAAAACTTTTCGTAAATTAGATGTCATCTTGTAAAGCGAATTTTATGAAAACTTTCCTTGTCATTTGGGTTCCTTTCGTTTATCAAAGGTAAAATTCATCATCTCTTATTTGGGAAATTATTTGGTGTATCAGATCTGCGATTTGGAACTCTGGATGTCAGTGTCGAGGTCTAGAGCGCCGCCAACCATGATTGTGCGCACAAGGAACGGCTACCGGCCTGCGGCGGTTGCATTGGATGATGTCGTTGGCGTGGTGGCACCTCTGCTCTCTTCCCCCGTCTGGGCGTCGCTTCTAGAGGATTTGGTTTGCAAGATAGCTTGGAGAGTGTTGTCGGGCAATTTTCTGGACTACGTGCGCTTCCGCGCCGCTTGCACCAGCTGGCGGTCCGACACCGTCTGCCCGCGCAGCCACGGCGTCGCCGATCCGTGCTTCCACCCGCGCCGCTGGATGCTGCTGCCGGAGGGCCATGGCCTCTACCCCGGACACCGCAAGCTGCGTGGCTACGTCCTCTTCTTCAACCTCGACACGGGGACCTTCGTCCGCGTCAAGTTCCCGCTGTTCAGCAGCCACTGCGCCCTCGACTCGGTTGATGGCCTCCGATAGGTAATCAGCTGTCTATGCAAGCCAATCTTCAGTTAGTTCTTTACAATTTCAGTTAGCTGAATAAAATGTAGACTGTCAGCGTGTGTGTATGCACGTACAATTTTAGTAGTTTCAGTTAAGTTTTCGTCAGTTAGCAACTCGCCCGACGTAGTGCCATGGGATGGCATGGATCACGCAAGTGTACGCAAGTGTAGGACCGAAAGTATGTCTAGGGGGGGTAGTGATTACATTACTTGACCAATTAAAAGTTTTGCCTACACCAAGTTTTAGGGTTGACAGTTTTTAGCATTTCATGGCAAGTCAAGTATACCCTATACATGCAAGTCTAAGAGTATATAACAGCGGAAAGTAACAACAAGCATGTATAGAAGTGATAGGGTAGGAAGATCAAACGCAATTGTAGACACGATGATTTTTCTCGTGGTTCCGATAGGTGGCGCTATCGTACATCCACGTTTATGGAGTCTTCAACCCACGAAGGGTAACGGTCGTGAGAGTCCATGGAGGGCTCCACCCAAAAGGGTCTACGAAGTAGCAACCTTGACTATTCCATAACGGCTTCCGTCCACGAAGGACTAGCCTCACTATGGGTAGATCTTCATGAAGTAGCGATCTCCTTGCCCTTACAAACTTCTTGGTTCACTCCACAACACGAAGTAGGAGGCTACCAAGCGACACCTAACCAATCTAGGAGGCACCACCCTCCAAAAGGTAATAGGCTCGGTAATGATGATGAATTCCTTGCTCTTGTGCTTCAAGATGATAGACTCCTCAGCACCCAATCACTCTCTCACAGATTTGACATGGTGGAAGAGATGGGATTGGTGGAAAGCTACTTGGGGAGGCTAGAGATCAAGATCCATATGATTGGAGTGGAATATCTTGACCTCAACACAAGGGTAGGTGGTTCTCTCTCAGAAAATCTGATATGATAGGTATCGAATAGTTCTGAGTGCTTCTCTCTCGAGTAGGTGGTGGTGAAGGGGTATATATGGGCATCCCCAAAAATCCAACAGTTACACACAAAATGACCAACTCGGTGACACCGATGTGTTAATCTCGGTGGTATCGAAGTGACCAAAAGGTGGCAACTTTTGAATCTCGGTGAGACCAATATAGGAAACTCGGTTGCACCGATAAGGTGACCAACGGTCAGATTTCCAATCTCGGTGAAGCCGATCCAACATTCTCGGTGGGACCGAAAATGTGGATTTGTGTAACAGAAAGTTGGCAACCTAAACTCGATGGCACCAGTATAGAATCGGTTGCACCGAAATGGCTAGGGTTTGGCTTGAGTCTGTCTAGGTTCTGGAATCGGTGGCACCAGTATGGGAAAGTTGGTTGCACCGATTTTGAGTGTTAGATAGAACAGACTTTGGTGGGAGAGTTTGTGGATGTTTTTAGCGACTATCACTTGTGCACGTTTGAGCATATTGTTCAACAACAAAACCTTACCCCCTTTTAATAGTATTGGCTTTCCTATATAATAGAAACAACCCGAAAAGCTACAGCGGGTTCGCAGTGCAAAATTCTGTCTTCGTTTATCCTTCGTATTCCTCTCGCTCTCTCTCTCGTTCTCAACTGCTTCGGTCGATCATTCTTTGCAACAACAAGTGGTATCAGAGCTAGGGTGGTGTACGATCCATCCCGGGCGCCGGCGGTGTCTGATCCGCCAGAGAGATGGCCAGAAGCAAAGAAGAGAAGATGAAGAAACTTGAGGAAGATGAGAAGGCTGCTGCTGAATTAGCGATGCTGGAGAAATCCCTGGCGTGCCTCTCCACTAAGGAGGGGTCGGGGGTGCGCGTGATCGAACGCGTCGTCCACAACGGCAGTGGCAGTGCACCGCCAATGATGCTCATGTGCATGAACTACTCCGACTGGGCCATGATCACCAAGCTGCAGCTTTAGGCCGACGAGCTGTGGTGGGTGGTAGAAACCGGTCAAGGGACGGATCACGACGACCGGCGCGCCATGATAGCCCGCCTGAAGGGGGTCCCGCCAGAGCTCATGCGCATCCTGGGCACCAAGCCGACGACCAAACAAGCATGGGATACTCTGAAGACCATGCGCGTCGGGGTCGAACGCGTGCGTGAGGCTAAGGCATAGACCCGTCGCTCGGAGTATGAGGCTCTCCGGTACAAGGATGGCAAGGGGATCGAGTCGTATGTGATGCGGTTTAGGACCATCATCGACGACCTTCATCGCTCGGCGATCCAATGGACGAACATAAAGCCGTATTGAAAGTGCTACGGATGGTTCCGTGGCCCTATCGGGAGATGGCCGTGGCAATCGAGTCCTTGGTAGACACCAAGCAACTCTCCCTAGAGGAGCTCTACGGGCGGCTGCTCGTCGTCGAAGAGCGAGATCGCGAGGAAACACCAGCGCCTGGCGCACAGCTCCTCTTCACCGCCGATGAATGACGCGTGCGCGAGAGGCAACTGGAACAAGGAGGAACATCGTCGGGCTCGGGAGATCGACGCGGGTGAGGCAACGACAAACCTAGGAATGCCCCAGGTGGGGCCGGCCGTGACCAAGGCGGCGGCCATGGAAACGGAGCTCCAACGACACCCAAGCGGAAGGGAAACTACCTCTACTGCGGAATCCCGGGGCACTGGGCAAAGGAGTGCCGGAAGAAGGAAAGGGAGCAGCGAGAACAACACGACCAGCATGCGAACATCGCGCAAGTCGATGTCGAACAGCCGGGTTTGCTCCTGGCCTCGTGCGTGGCGGAGAACGCCGCAGGCGCGGACGCCAACACGGGGAGTTCGGCGTCGGAGATCTACCTCAACGAGGAGCGGGTGGTACCGCTAGCCACAAACAACGACCGATGGTACCTAGACACCGGCGCCAGCAACCACATGACGGGGCGCCACGACATGATCACAGAGCTCGACGAGGGCGTACGTGGAACAGTGCGTTTCGGCAACGGCTCTGCGGTGCAGATCCGTGGGCGCGGCGTGGTGATGTTCTCCTGCAGGAATGGCGAGCACCGCGCCCTTACTGATGTCTACTACATCCCGCAACTTCGGACGAGCATCGTCAGCTTGGGCCAACTTGACGAGCACGGTTGCAAGTCAGTGATCGAGGGCGGCATGCTCTGTTTATACAACACGCAACGTGTCCTTCTGGCGCGGGTGCAACGGACAAGCAACCGGCTCTATGCCGTGGCTCTAAACTTGGCTGCGCCCGCGTGCCTCCTAGCGGGCAGCATCGACAAGGCATGGCTTTGGCATGGCCGATTGGGTCACCTGCATTTCCGAGCACTTCATGATCTGGGAGCAAAGGAGATGGTACGAGGCATGCCGGCGATCAGCCATGTCGAGCAATTCTGCGAAGGGTGCACAATCGGAAAGATGCACCGTACGCTATTCCCGCGCACTTCAGTGTATCGGGGGGAGCAGGGCCTTGATCTTGTTCACAGTGACCTCTGCGGCCCCATCACGTCGGCGACCATGAGCGATAACAAGTACTTTCTGCTGATCGTTGATGATTATAGCAGATACATGTGGCTCGAGGTTCTCATGACCAAAGATGAGGCGTTTCGGCATTTCAGAAAGATCAAGGCAGCAACAGAGATGCAGAGTGGCATGAAACTCAGAGCGTTCCACTCTGACCGCGGCGGTGAGTTCAACTCAGCTGAGTTCACATCATACTGCGAGGAGTTGGGCATACTCAGGCACACTACGGCGCCGTACTTGTCGCAACAAAACGACGTCGTGGAGCACCAAAACCAGACCATGGTGTAAATGGCGCGTAGCCTGATGAAAGGCATGGGCGTGCCGAGCACGTTTTGGGGCGAGGCAGTACGCACAGCAGTGCACATACTCAACCGATCCCCCACGAGGAGTCTGCAGGGCATGACCCCCTTCGAGGCATGGCGCAAGAAGAAATCCTCTGTTGAGTACTTCCGCACCTTTGAATGCGTGGCACACGTCAAGGTGGTCGGCCCAGGCGTCAGCAAGCTCTTGGACCGCACGGCGGGTGGCGTGTTCCTGGGATATGAACCAGGGATGAAAGGGTATAGGGTCTACGACCCAGCCGACAAGCGATTGTACGTCACGCGGGACATGCGATTTGAAGAAGATCGCCGCTGGGTTTGGAGCTCTGTGCACGCTGACGGCGCGAGCACCGACGGCGGGGAGTTCATAGTGGTGTACTCTGACGCCGGCGCGTCGGAAACAACCAAGTACTCGGTGTTGCCACACGCGGGTATGCCAAGCTCACCCGAACAACCTCAGTCGCCATGCACTCCGACGTCCGCCGGTTCGGGGCAGGTACTCCCACCGTTGAGGACCTTGACGACGGGTGGGCGAATCCGCCCGCTGGTGAGATGTTCGACAATGAGGGGGTGCCCCTCCGTTACAAATCGGTGGAGTACCTCATTGATCATGCGCCGGTGTGCACTCTGGAGTATAGCGGGCTCTGTCTCTCTGCATCAGAGGAGCCCATGTCCGTTTAGGAAGCTCTGGACAAGCCACCGTGGTGCAGCGCAATGGAGGCAGAGATGGAGTCCATACGCAGCAACAATATGTGGGAGCTGGCCTCGCTGCCCGCTGGTCACCGCGCCATTGGGCTGAAGTAGTTATTCATGGTTAAGCGCGATCCGGCCAGCAGGATTGTGAAATACAAGGCCCGTCTCGTCGTGAAAGGATATGAGCAACGACAAGGGGTCAATTTTGATGAAGTCTTCGCACCTGTGGCGCGCCTGGAGATGGTGCGACTGCTGCTGGCTGTTGGAGCACACCGGGTCTGGGGTGTGCATCACATGGATGTGCGCTCGGTGTTTCTGAATGGGGATCTGCAAGAAGAGGTCTATGTTCATTAGCCCGCAGGTTTCATTGACAAGGACAATGCCCACTGCGTGCTCAAACTCAAGAAGGATCTGTATGGACTTCGACAAGCTACGCGTGCGTGGAATGCAAACTTGGATGAAACACTCCGCTCCCTAGGTTTCGTAAGGTGTCATCTTGATCAAGCACTTTATAGACGAGGGAATCATGATAACTTTCTGATGGTTGGAGTGTATGTAGATGACCTTATCATCATGGGCACGGAAGCAGGTGATATCGATCTCTTCAAGAAACAGATGAAGGAAATCTTTCAGGTGACGGATCTTGGGATCCTCAGCTACTACCTGGGAATTGAAGTGAAGCAGGAAGATGGGGCAATCACAGTGTGCCAGTCGAGCTATGTTGCTAAGATTCTTGAGGATGCAGGAATGGAGGAGTGCAATGCTTGTGACACGCCCTTGGAAAATTGCCTAAAGCTGAAGAAGAACCTTGGGCAAATTCAGGATGCAACTGAGTATCGCAGCGTGATAGGGAGCCTAAGGTACCTGGTGAACACCCGACCTGACATTGCATATGCAGTTGGGATGGTTAGTAGGTTCATGGAGGCACCTGGGAAGGAACATTGGAATGCAGTCAAGAAGATACTACGGTACATCAAGGGGACCCTGGGGTATGGCTGTGTCTTTAGAAAAGGAGAGAGGGATGTGCTTACTGGGTTCAGTGATAGTGATCACGTCGGTGATCTGAATGATCGCAAGAGCACAACCGGGGTCATTTTCTATCTTGGATCAGGAGTGGCCACTTGGTCGTCTCAGAAACAGAGAATCGTAGCTCTGTCGTCCTGTGAGGCGGAGTATATAGCCGGAGCAACAACCGCAACACAAGGAGTCTAGTTGAGCAGGCTCTTAGCAGAGATGCTGGGCGAAGAGATTCAGAAGGTGAATATAAAGATCGACAACAAGTCCGCAATTGAGCTCAGTAAAAATCCGGTGCATCATGAGAGAAGTAAGCATATCGATCTCCGGTACCACTACATCCGAGAGTGTGTCAAACTAGGCATGGTGGAAGTGGAGCATGTCAGAACTGGTGATCAAGTCACGGACATTCTCACCAAGTCCCTGGGAAGAACACAGTTCAGTGAGCTACGTCACAAGCTCGCGGTCATGAAGGTGCAACAGATTAGGGGGTGAATTGATAGGTAATCAGCTGTCTATGCAAGCCAATCTTCAGTTAGTTCTTTACGGTTTCAGTTAGCTGAATAAAATGTAGACTGTCAGCGTGTGTGTGTGTGCACGTATAGTTTCAGTAGTTTTAGTTAAGTTTTCGTCAGTTAGCAACTCGCCCGACGCAACGCCATGGGATGGCATGGATCACGCTAGTCGTGGCGAGTACGTAGGGATCAAACACGACGAGCATCGTGGGATGGCACGATCGGTAAGCTCGTTCGTGGGCGACCAAGTTCTCCTTCTTTTCAGCAGTTCGTTGGAGCTAGCTAAATAACAGAAACAACCCGAAAAGCTGCAGCAGATTCACAACGCAAAACTCTATCTCTGTTTATCCTTCGTCTTCCTCTCGCTCTCTCTCTTGTTCTCAACTGCTCCGGTCGATCGTTGTTTGCAACAACAGCCTCCTCCTCCTCCAGAGGGATGAGGACACCGGCATCCGCCTCGTCCACCCATTCACCGGCGATATCGCCGAGCTCCCAACGCTCGCCACCCTCCTCCCCAGCTGGAGAACGACCCCTCGGTCCCTCGTGGTTCTGATCCTTACTGGTGGTGGTCCTTTGTCAGATACTGCGTCCTTGCTACCGTGTCTTGCAGTGCCGGAGCCATCACCGTCATGCTTGTGTTCCATCATCTGCGACGTGTAGCCTTCGCTACCTCCGAGGATCGGCAATGGACGATGCCAAGCTGGGAAATCCCAGTAAACATTGCACCCTTGTCGCTCCAAGGCAAGCTATACTTGGTGCAATTTCCTTGCGATAATGGCTCGCTGGTATTCCAGATGGAGGTTGGTTCGCCGCCACTGCCGCCAAAGATGATTGCCACATGCCCGATAGATAAACTCTATGGCGGCTACAATCTTGTAGAATGCGATTCACAGATCCTGCTTGTCGGGTATACCGACAGTTCCATGTCACATATTTTGATCTACAAGCTCGAAAACCTCATCTTGGAGAGGTTTATACCTGTAAGAAGCATCGAGGACCGAGCTCTCTTCCTTGAGGATCGCAGCCTGAGTGGCTCCTCCAAGGCACTGCCAACCATCATTGCTGAGACAATTGTGTATACATATCCACGAAACGGCCGTTTTGCACAATACCGTCTCAGTACTGGTGCTTGGTCTCAACCATTAGATGGATATATAGTGATGGCTTTAGCCTAGGTCCTTTGAGCCTCATCCATCATGTCATTAGCTGCTGCATTCACAATGTTTGTTATGCTAGTGGCCCTATTTTGTGAGTCGTCACAATATTTTCCTTGGATCATCTTATTTATTACTAGGTTATTCTTCTTGTGAGCCTTTTAGGAACAAAGGGCTGGTATATGTAAGATTGGATAGAATAATAGTTGTTGATTATTGATGACCGCATACAACGGTATATATGAGAGGTTTACAACCAACTAGACCTATTACAATACGGCTAGGACTAGGTAACTTGAGAGCCAAGTAATAGTCTAACATCCCCCCACAGTATCAACGGGAGGCTCGACGACATTGAGACTGGAACGAATATTACAAAACGGTGAAGATGGCAGTCCTTTGGTGAATATATCAGCAAATTGAGCCGTCGAAGGAACATGTAGCACCCGAACTTGTCCAAGAACCACCTTCTCACGAACAAACTGGATATCAATCTCAATATGTTTAGTCCAGTGATGTTGAACAGGATTTCCAGACATGTAGATAGCAAAAATATTATCACAGTAAACAGTGGTAGCCTGTGTAAGTGGCCGAAGCAGCTCCGAGAGCAACTGTCGTAGCCATACCGTATCAGCCATAGCGTGTGCAACCACATGATACTCAACTTCAGCGGACGAGTGGGAGACGGTTACCTGCCTTTTCGAGGACCAAGAAATCAAATTGTCACCAAGAAAAACACAGAAACCGGATGTAGATCGTCGAGTGTCTGGACAACCAGCCCAGTCTACATCAGAATATGCTGTGAGAGAGGTGGGGGAAGAATTGTTTATGTGGAGACCATGATCGAGAGTTCCTTTCAAATACCTAAGGATGCGTTTGATATGATTATAATGAGGAATTCTAGGATCATGCATATAGAGACAAGCTTGTTGGACAGAAAATGAAATCTTAGGTCGAGTTATGGTGAGATATTGGAGAGCACCGACAAGACTATAATAAAGAGTAGGATCAGAGAAAGGATCACCATCGTCAGATAGTTTGAAACTAGTGTCGACGGGAATATGAGATGGATGACAATCTAGCATACCAGCACGATTGAGAAGATCTAGAATATATTGACGTTGTGAAAGAAACAAACCAGAAGAATCACGAACTACTACAATGCCTAAAAGATGATGAAGAAGCCCATGATCAGTCATAGAAAACTCAGAACATAAATGAGCAATGATGTGTTCCAAAAAGGGTTGAGAAGAAGCAGTGAGAATGATATCGTCAACGTAAAGAAGTAAGTAGGCAACTTCAGAATTATGATGATAGACAAAAAGAGAGGCGTTATAAAGAGAGGGAAGGAATCCTATTGTTTGAATAAACGAAGAGAATCGTTGAAACCATGAACGTGGAGCTTGTTTAAGACTATAGAGAGAATTTTGAAGAAGACAAACATGA
This sequence comes from Hordeum marinum, assembly GCA_022496015.1. Taxonomy (NCBI): domain Eukaryota; kingdom Viridiplantae; phylum Streptophyta; class Magnoliopsida; order Poales; family Poaceae; genus Hordeum; species Hordeum marinum. Next base: position 464,641,262 of record CM039674.1, read on the forward strand.
TCGGGATAGGAAGGGTTTTCAAAACCGAGAGGCTGTTGACAGTAGACGATCTCTTGAAGGGAACCATGAAGAAAGGCATTTTTGATGTCTAATTGGTGAATAGGCCAGGTGGACGAGACAACAAGACTAAGAACAATTCGGATGGTACTGGGCTTAATGACAGGAGAAAAGGTTTCATCGTAATCAATGCCATGCTGTTGAGAATAGCCACGACATACCCAACGTGTTTTGTAGCGGGAAAGAGTACCATCAGAGTGACACTTCTAATGGAACACCCACTTACCAGAGACAATGTTGGTGTTGGGAGGGGGAGGAACAAGCTGCCAGGTATTATTTTCAGTAAGAGCCGAATATTCTTCTTGCATAGCAGCAGCCCAGTTAGGATCAAGAAGCGCAATTTTGTACTCCCTCCGTCCGGAATTACTTGTCATAAAAATGGATGTATCTAGACGTATTTCAGTTCTAGATACATTCATTTCTTTCCATTTTGGTGACAAGAAATTCCGGACGGAGGGAGTATGATTTGGGAACCTGAGAGAGAGGGGGTAGCATGAAGGTTGAGACGGTCTATGGGCTGACGAAAACCTGATTTGGAGCGGGTGCGCATAGAATGGTCATTGACTGCGGGGATAGTGGAAACAACTCTAAGGGGAAGAGGCGCTAAGCTGGTGTCCAACATAGTGGATGAGGCAGACATTGGTGGGGATGGTGGTGAATCGGTATATGTGGGTGATGATGTAGGTGGTGAAGGAGGCACATCATGGTTGGACGACGATGACGGTGCAGATGGTGAGGGAGGCTGGTCGTGAGAGGTAGATGATGGTGCAGGTGGTGAGGTAGGCTGGTCATGAGTGGTATACGGTGGTGCAAGTGGTGAGGTAGGTTGGCCATGGGTGGTAGACGGTGGTGCATCGATGGCGGTTGGTTGGGTTGGGGAAGAAAAAGTATTGGGAGATTGGTGGTTGGTCTGGGATGTAAGTATAGGAGCAAAGTAGGGGAAGTGAGAAGGAGGGTGTCTAGGTGTGGAGGTAGTGGTGTGTGATGGAGTAGTACGTTGAGCAAAAGGGAAGATATGTTCGGCGAAGGTGACATGCCGAGACACAAGAACCCTACCGGTGTATAAGTCAATGCAACGATAGCCTTTGTGCTCACTTGGAAACTGTAGGAGGACACACGAAAGAGAGCGGGGAGAGAGCTTATGAGTGGCGGTAGCGGAAGTGTTAGGGAAACAGAGACAATCGAAGACGCGAATGTAGAAGTAGTTTGGATGACACAAAAACAGAGAAAAGAAGGGGGTGATATTAGGATTGGCTTTAGTAGGTCAGATATTTAGAAGATATGTAGCGGTGTGGAGAGCCTCTGCCCAGTATTGGGGTGGCATGGAGGATTGAAGAGGAAGTGTATGGATAATATCCTTGATAGTACAAAGAGATCCTTCAGCTTTGCCATTTTGAGGAGAGGTGTAGGGACAAGAAAACATATAAGAATGCCATGGTTAAGAAAGAAGGTGCGATTTTTAATATTATCAAATTCACGACCATTATCACATTGTATGAAGCGAATAGGAAGAAAGAAGTGCACATATACATAGCGCTGAAAATTGAGAAAGAGGGCGTGAACGTCTGATATGTTGCGGAGAGGAAAGGTCCAGACATAGTGTGTCAAGTCATATAATATCACAAGATATTATTTAAAACTAGAGATACTAGCAATAGGTGATGTCTAGAGATCACGGTGTATTAATTCAAAGGGATAAGTACTTGAAGAGCTAGACGAACTAAAAGGAAGACGCAAATGCTTGCCTAACTGACATGACTTACAAACGGAGAAATCGTGAAAATCTCTATTACAAGGTATTGTAAATTCACTAAGAACAAATGCTAAAACTGCAGGGTTGGGGTGTCCTAAACACCGACGCCAAAGATCAACGGATGCTATCATGGAGGTTGGAGAACCGACGGCTGGAACACCATTGAGAGATGCTACTTCTCGAGCATGTGTTGGTTTCCGTGAAGAGGAACGGGTGATGCAACAAAGTAGATAAGTACTTCCCTTAGTTGTTGATAACCAAGGTATCAATCCAGTAGGAGATACAAGCAAGTACCCAATAGATGTACCTACACAAAGAATCAAACTCTTGCACCCAACGCTATAAAGGGGTTGTCAATCCCTTCACGGTTACTTGCAAGGATGAGATCTGATAGAGATAGATTGCTTGAACGGATAGTAAAACAAAAGGAAAAAATAATGCAGCAAAGTATTTTGGTATTTTTGGTTTTAGATCTGAAAGTATAAGATGGAAAATAGACTCGGGGGCCATAGGTTTCACTAGAGGCTTCTCTCATGATAGCAAGTATTACGGTGGTTGAACAAATTACTGTCGAGCAATTGATAGAAAAGCGAATAATTATGAAGATATCCAAGGCAATGATTATGCATTTAGGCATCACGTCCGTGTCAAGTAGACCGAAACGATTCTGCATCTACTACTATTACTCCACACATCGACCGACTCCCGCCTGCATCTAGAGTATTAAGTTCATGAAGAACAGAGTAACACATTAGGTAAGATGACATGATGTAGAGGGATAAACTCAAGCAATATGATGAAAACCCCATCTTGTTATCCTTGATGTCAACAATACAATACGTGCCTCACTACCGCTACTTTGTCACTGGGTGAGGACACCGCAAGATTGAACCCAAAACTAAGCACTTCTCCTATTGCATGAATTACCAATCTAGTTGGCCAAACCAAACCAATAACTCGAAGAGACTTGCAAAGATATGAAATCATGCATATAAGAATTCAGAAAATACTCAAATAATATTCATGGATAATCTGAACATAAACCCACAATTCATCGGATCTTGACAAACACACCGCAAAAGAGTATTACATCAGATAGATCTCCATGAAGATCATGAAGAACATGGTATTGAAGAGAAAAGAGAGAGAAGAAGCCATCTAGCTACTAGCTATGGACCCGAAGGTCTGTGGTGAACTACTCACGCATCATCGGAGGGGCAATGGAGTTGATGTAGATGCCCTTCGTGATCGAATCCCCCTCCGGCAGATTACCGGAAAAGGCTCCAAGATTGGATCTCTCGGGAACGGAGGCTTCTGGCAGCGGAAAAGTGTTTTCGTGGCTCGTTTTGATATACAAGGAATATTTAGGAATTTATAGGCCAAAGATTAGGGTTAGGAGGGCTGCCATGGGCCCACAAGCCTGCAGGGCACATCCTACCCCCTTGGGCACGCCCCTAGGGCTTGTGGCCCCACGGTGGCACTCCTGCCTTGGTCTTCAAGCTTGGTGGTTTCCTTCCGGTCCAGAAAAAATCATTCCGAAGGTTTTATTCCGTTTGTACTCCGTTTAATATTCCTTATCTGCAATTCTCAAAAACAAGGAAAAAACAGAATCTGGGACTAGGCTATAGATTAATAGGTTAGTCCCAAAAATAATATAAAATAGCATATTAATGCATATAAAACATCCAAAACAGATAATATAATAGCATGGAACAACAAAAAATTATAGATACGTTGGAGACGTATCAAGAGAGTATAAGTCGCCGGAGCTATTGAACCGTGCAATCTCGACCTTGGTCTGATAATCCTTCACAGATAAGCCAAAAGGGTCAAACTCGACAGAAACTAGATTATCACATGTGAATTGACGAACAAAGATTAATTTTTTGATGAGGGCAGGAGCAACAAGTATATCATGAAGAAGAAGGGGTGTAGTGGTGGAAGGAAGTTGAGCCTAACCAACACAATAGATCTATATGGAAGAGCCGTCACCGAGGGTGATCGATTTAAAGGGGGAGGGAGTGCAAGAGGATAGAAACCTACTAGATTTAGACATATGACTACAAGCACCAGAATCGAAAATCTAATCCGTACTTGTGTTGCCTTGGGAGGCAAAATTGTTCATGGCCTGGATGAAGGCGGCTTGGTCCCAGCTCGGCGTTGTAGTAGAGGTCGATGTTGGCACCAGAGTGTTGGAAATATGCCCTAGAGGCAATAATAAATTGGTTATTATCATATTTCCTTGTTCGTGATAATCGTTTATTATCCATGCTATAATTGTATTGATTGGAAACTAAATACATGTGTGGGTATATAGACAACACTGTGTCTCTAGTATGCCTCTAGTTAACTAGTTCATTGATCAAAGATGGTTAAGGTTTCCTAGCCATGGACATGAGATGTCATTTGATAATGGGATCACATCATTAGGAGAATCATGTGATGGATAAGACCCAAACTATTAACGTAGCAAATGATCGTGTCAGTTTATTGCTACGGTTTTCTGCATGTCAAGTATATGTTCCTATGACCATGAGATCATGCAACTCACTGACACCGGAGGAGTACCTTGTATGTATCAAACGTTGCAACGTAACTGGGTGACTATAAAGGTGCTGTACAGGTATCTCCGAGGGTGTCTGTTGGGTTGGCATGTATCAAGACTGGGATTTGTTACTCCGTGTGACAGAGAGGTATCTCGAGGCCCACTCGGTAATACAACATCACAACAAGCCTTGCAAGCAAAGTGACTAATGTGTTAGCCACATGATCTTGTATTACAGAACGAGTAAAGAGACTTGCCGGTAACGAGATTGAACTAGGTACAGAGATACCAACGATCGAATCTCAGGCAAGTAACATACCGAAAAACAAAGGGAACATTATACGGGATTAACTGAATCCTTGATATAGAGGTTCAACCGATAAAGATCTTTTTAGAATATGTAGGAACCGATATGGGCATGCAGGTCCCGCTATTGGTTATTGACCGTAGAGGTGTCTCCGTCATGTCTGCATAGTTCTCGAACCCGCAGGGTCTACACACTTAATTTTTGGTGACGATATAAGTATAGTTGAGTTGTTATGTTGGTGACCGAAAGTTGTTCGGAGTCCCAGATGAGATCCCAGACATGACGAGGAGCTCCGGAATAGTCCGGAGGTAAAGATTGATATATGGGATAATAGTGTTTGGTCTCCGGAAGGGTTCTGGAATTCATCAGAAATAGTTTTGGATGTTTCCCGAAATGTTCGGGGTACAAGGACACTTTATTTGGGCCAAGGGGTAAAGACCTTGAGGCTTCAGGAAGGTAAAAAATGTGTTTTGCGGAGGCCAGGGGCCAGACGCCAGGGACCCTGGCGTCTGGGCCCAGACGCCGAGGACCTTGGCGTCTGATCCTGAAGTCCGAGGAGGACTCTTGCTTGCGAGCAAACCGACCTTGAGGATGATTTTTCTCCAAGTTTTGACCCGAGGGCTCAACATATAAATAAAGGGGCGGGGCTAGCACCTAGAACAAATCAAGTTTCCCCAAGCCATGTGCCAGCAACCGTCCCTCTAGTTTATCCTTCGTCATAGTTTCCGTTGTGCTTGGCGAAGCCCTACGGAGATTGTTCTCCACCACCACCGTCACCACGCCGTTGTGCTACCGGAATTCGAGCTACTACTTCACCATTGCTCGTTGGATCGAGGAGTTGAAGGCGTCATCAAGCCGTACGTGTGTTGAACGCGGAGGTGCCTTCCATTTGGTGCTAGATCGGAAGGACCGTGATCAAGATCGCGAGACGGATCGTGATGGGATCGCGGGACGGATTATGGTTGGGTTGCGAGAAGGATCATGATGGTATCACGGGACGCTCGACAATTTGGATTGCGAAGACGTTCGACATCAACCGCGTTTCTTAATGCTTCTGCTTAGCGATCTACTAGGGTATGTAGATCCACTCTCCGTCTTGTAGATGCTCATCACCATAGATAGATCTTGCGTGTGTGTAGGAATTTTTTTGTTTCCCATGCAACGTTCCCCAATAGTGGCATGATGAGCTAGGTCTATGTGTAGATGAGATCTCAAGTAGAACACAAAGGAGTTTGTGGGCATTGATGCTTAGATTGCTTCCTCGCTTGGTCGTGTTTTGGTTTAACGGTATTGTGGGATGAAGCGGCCTGAAGCAACCTTACTCATACACTTACGAGAGACTGGTTCCATCGACTGATGTGTAACTTCGTTGCACAAAGATGGCTGGTGGGTGTCTGTTTCTCCTACTTTAGTTGGATCGGATTCGACAGAGGCGGTCCTTGAGAAGGTTGAAAAGCATGTTATGCATCACTGTTGTGGTTTTTGCGTAGGTGAGAATTGTTCTTGCTAGATACCTGTAGTAGCCACGTAAAACTTGCAACAACAATTAGAGGACGTCTAACTTGTTTTTGCAGGGTATGTTGTGATGTGATATGTACAATTACATGATGAAATATATGTGATGTATGAGATGATCATGTATTGTATAGAATATCACGACTTGCATATCGATGAGTACGGCTACCGACAGGAGCCATAGGGTTGTCTCTAATTATTGTATGACCTGCCTGTCAATCATTAAGCGGTATGTAATGCTTTACTTTATCACTAAAAGGTAGCAATAGTAGTAGAAGCATGGTGGGTGCGACAACCCCTATGGTGACACGTTGATGGAGATCATGGTGTCATGCCGATGACGATAGAGATCATGCCGATGCTTTAAGGTTGGAGATCAAAAGCACAAGTTCATGGCCATATCATGTCACTTATGATTTGCATGTGATGTTAATCCTTTTATGCACCTTGTTTTTCTTAGGATGACGGTAGCATTATAAGGTGATCCCTCACTTAAATTTCAAGATAAATTGTGTTCTCCCCGAGTGTGCACCGTTGCGAAAGTTCGTCGTGTCGAGACACCACGTGATGATCGGGTGTGATAGATACTACGTTCACATACAACGGGGTGCAAGACAGTGTTGCCTGTGCGGAACACTCGGGTTAAACTTGACAAGCCTAGCATGTACTGACATGGCCTCGGAACACAAGAGACCGAAAGGTCAAACATGAGTCATATAGCAGATATGATCAACATGATGATGTTCACCATTGAAACCACCTCAACTCACCTGATGATCGAACTTGAGTTGGTGAATTTGGATCTTGTATCACTCGAATGACTGAGGGGATGTCAATTTGAGTGGGAGTTCTTAAGTAATATGATTAATTTAACTCATTATCATGAACATAGTCAGTAGTGTCTTTGCAAATTATGTTGTAGATTACTAGCTCATGCTGTAGCTCCCTTGAATTTTTATATGTTCCTAGAGAAATAGAGTTGAAAGATGATGGTAGCAATATTGCGGACTGGGTCCGTGATCTGAGGATTGTCCTCATTGCTGCATAGAAGGCTTATGTCCTTAATGCACCGCTCGGTGCGCCACCCCCTCTAGTGTTGTCTGTAGATGCTGTGAACATCTAACATGCACGTTCTGATGACTACCTGATAGTTTAGTGCGTCATGCATTATGACTTAGAATTGAGGCTCCAAAACATTTTGAATGTCACGGAACACATGAGATGTTCTAAGAGCTAAAATTGGGATCTCAAGCTCTTGCCCGTGTTGTGAGATATGAGATCTCCAACAAGATTCTTTGCCTGCAAGATGAAGGAGAATAGCTCAATCGTTGAGCATGTACTCAGATTGTCTGGGTGCTACAATCGCTTGAATCGAGTGGGAGTTGATCTTCCAAATAAGATAGTGATGCATATAGTTCTCCAACTCACTGTCACTAAGCTACTATAACTTAGTGATGAACTATAATTATGCCAGGGATGGAAATGATGATCCCTGAGATATTTGTGATGTTTGACACCGCGAAGGTAGATGTCAAGAAGGAGCATCAAGTGTTGATGGTTAGTAAAACCAATAGTTTCAAAAAGGAATGGGTAAGGAGGGAAACTTCATTGATGGCAAGTCAGTTGTTGCTCCAGTGAAGCAACCCAAAGTTGAACCCAAACCCGAGACTAAGTGCTTCTATTATGAGGAGAGCGGTTGCTGAAGTGGAACAACCCTAGATACTTGGTAGTTAAGAAGGCTGGCAACATCGACACAAGTATATTTGATATCCGTGTTATTGATGTGTACCTTGCTAGTACTCCTAGTAGCACGTGGGTATTGGATACCGGTTTGATTGCTAAATGTTAGTAACTCGAAATAAAAGCTACGGAATAAATGGAGACTAGCTAAGGGTGAGGTGACGATGTGTGTTGGAAATGTTTCCAAAGTTGATGTGATCAACATTGCACGCTCTCTCTACCTTCGTGATTAGTGACGAACCTAAATAAATGTTATTTGGTGTTTGCGTTAAGCATGAACATGATTAGATAGTGTTTATTGCAATACGGTTATTCACATAAGTTAGAGAATAATGGTTATTTTGTTTACCTGAATAATACCTTCAATGGTCATGCACCCAATGAGAATGGTTTGTTGAATCTTGATCGTAGTGATACACATGTTCATAACATATATGCCAAAAGATACAAAGTTAATAATGATAGCACCACATACTTGTGGCATTGCCGCTAAATGTCATATTGGTGTAAAGTTGAGGGATCACTAGAAGAGTGTCTAGAGGGGGGGGGGTGAATAGACTACTAGCAGAAATTTAAAAACTAACCTTTCCCAAGTTAATTGTTTGACATATTTTAACAGTTTTAGCAAAGCTAGCAAGTCTAACAGCCCTACACATGCATGTCAACAAATATGGTAGCGGAAAGTAAAGACATTGCATATGAAGTAAAGTGTTGAGATAGGTAGATCAAATGCAGTTGGAGACTCATGGATTTTTTCCCGTGGTTCCAATAGGTGGCACTATCGTACATCCACGTTTATGGAGTCTTCAACCCACGGAGGGATCCACCCAAAAGGATCCACGAAGTAGCAACCTTGACTATTCCATAACGGCTACCGTCCACGAAGGACTAGCCTCACTATGGGTAGATCTTCATGAAGTAGGCGATCTCCTTGCCCTTACAAACTTCTTGGTTCACTCCACAACACGAAGTAGGAGGCTCCCAAGCGACACCTAACCAATCTAGGAGGCACCACCCTCCAAAAGGTAATAGGCTCGGTAATGACGATGAACTCCTTGCTCTTGTGCTTCAAGATGATAGACTCCTTAGCACCCAATCACTCTCTCACATATTTGGCATGGTGGAGGAGATGGGATTGGTGGAAAGCTACTTGGGGAGGCTAGAGATCAAGATTCATATGATTGGAGTGGAAGATCTTGACCTCAACACAAGGGTAGGTGGTTCTCTCTCAGAAAATCTGATAGGATAGGTATGGAATAGTTCTGAGTGCTTCTCTTTCGAGTAGGTGGTGGCCAAGGGGTATATATAGGCATCCCCAAAAATCCAACCGTTACACACAAAATGACCAACTCGGTGACACCGATGTGTTAATCTTGGTGGTACCGAAGTGATCAAAAGGTGGCAACTTTTGAATCTCGGTGAGACCGATATAGGAAACTCGGTTGCACCGATAAGGTGGCCAATGGTCAGATTTCCAATCTTGGTGACGCCGATCCAACATTCTCGGTGGGACCAAAAATGTGAATTTGCGTAACAGAAAGTTGGCAACCTAAACTCGATGGCACCGGTATAGAATCGGTTGCACCGAAGTGGCTAGGGTTTGGCTGAGTCTGTCTAGGTTCTGGAATCAGTGGCACCGGTATGGGAAAGTTGGTTGCACTGATTTTGAGTGTTAGGTATAGAACAGACTTTGGTGGGAGAGTTTGTGGATGTTTTTGGCGACTATCACTTGTGCACGTTTGAGCTTATTGTTCACCAACAAAACCTTACCCCCTTTTAATAGTATTGGCTTTCTTATGGACTCAAAGTGATTACTCACAAATATAAAAATGTAGAGTCCTCTTGCTTGAAGCTTGGCCAACCTATTTCCTTGCATCTTGGGATATGTTCACAATCTCCTTTTGCCAAACCTCTCTGTAGACTGAATCTGAAATACACTAGGTAAAAATATCAGTCGAAGAGATAATGTATGTTGTCATGAATTATCAAAACCACCAAGGGAGCATGTTGTGCTTTCAAAAGTGCATGAAGAAACTCCATGCTGATGGATCTTTGGACTCATTCAATTTTGAATCAGTTGAGACATGTGGACCATGCCTCTTGGGCAAGATGACTAAGACCTTGTTTTCCGGTATGATGGAGCGGGCAAGTGACTTATTGGAAATGATACATGTTGATGTATGCAATCCAATGAGTGTTGTAGCATGCGGTGGATATCGTTATTTTCTTACCTTCATTGATGATTTGAGTAGATATAGTGTATATTTACTTAATGAAACACAAGTCTGAAACATTTAAAAATTTCAAACAAATTCAGAGTTAAGTTTAAGATCATCAAGACAAGAAGATAAAAATGTCTATGATATGATCGTGGAGATGAATATCCGAGTTGCGAGTTTGGCATACAACTTTAGAAAATGTGAAAGTTGTTTCACAACTCATGCCACCTGGAACACCATAGTGTGATGGTGTGTCCGAATGGCATAGTCATGCTCTATTTGATATGGTGCGTACTATGATGTCTCTTATCATTTTGCCACTATCGTTTTGGGGTTATGCATTAGAGACAACTACATTCACTTTAAATAGGGCACCATCTAAATCCGTTGAGATGACACCATATGAATTATGGTTTGATAGAAGCCTAAGCTGTCATTTCTTAATGTTTTGGGTTGTGACGCTTATGTGAAAAAGGTTTTCACCTAATGAGCTCGAACCCAAGTAGACAAATGCATCTTCATAGAATACCCTAAGACCAGTTGGGTATACCTTCTATCTCAGATCCGAGTGCAAAGTTTTTGTTGCTGAAAACGGGTCCTTTCTCGAGAAAGAGTTTCTCTCGAAAGAATTGAGTGGGAGGAAGATAGAACTTGATGAGGTTGTTGAACCTTTGTTTCAACCAGAGAGTAGCGCAATGCAGAAAGATGTTTCTGTGGAGCCTACGTTAGTTGAAGAGGAAGTTAATGGTGATGATCATGAAACTTCACATCAAGTTACTATCAAACCTCGTAGGTCTACAAGGACGCATACTGATCCTCAGTGGTACGACAACCCTGTCTTAGAGGTCATGTTGTTGGACAACGATGAATCTACGAGCTATGGAGAAGCGATGATGGGCCTAGATTCTGACAAATGGTTAGAGGCCATGAAATCCGAGAAAGGATCCATGTATGAAAACCAAGTATAGAGTTTGGTAGACTTGCCCATTGGACGGCAGACCGTTGAGTACAAATGGACCTTTAAGATGAAGACATACGCTGATGGTAAATGTCACCATTTATAAATCTTGACTTGTCGCAAAGAAGTTTCCAACAAGTTCAAGGAGTTGACTGCGATGAGACTTTATCACTCGTAGTGATGCTAAAGTCTGTTGGAATTATGTTAGTAGTTGCTGCATTTTTCAATTATGAAATCTGGCAGATGGATGTCAAACATCATTTCCTTAACAGTTTACTGGAGGAAAGGTTGTATATGATACAACGAGAAGGTTTTGTCAGTCCTAAGGATGCTAAAAGGTGTGCAAGCTCCAGCAATCCTTCTATGGGCTGGAGCAAGCATCTCGGAGTTGGAATATACGCTTTGATGAGGTGATCAAAGTTTTTGAGTTTATACAAAGTTTACAAGAAACTTGTATTTACAATAAAGTGAGTGGGAGCACTACAGAGTTTCTGATAAGCATATGTGGATGACATATTGTTGATCGGAAATGATGTAGAATTTCTGGAAAGGCATAAAGGGTTGTTTGAAAAGAGTTTTTCAAAGGAAGACCTAGATAAAGCTACTTAATTGTTGGGCATCGAGATCTATAGAGATAGATCAAGACGTCTTGATGAGACTTTCAATGAGTACACACCTAGACAAGATTTTGAAAGAGTTCAAAATGGATCAGACAAAGAAGGAGTTCTTGCCTGATTTGTAAGGTGTGGAGTTGAGTGAGACTCAAAGCTCGACCACGGCAGAAGAAAGAGAAAGGACGAAGGTCGTCCCATATGCCTTATCCATATGCTCTGTGTAGTATGCCATGTTGTGTACCACACCTGTGTGTGCCTTGCCATGAGTCTGTCAAGGGGTATAAGAGTGGTACAGGAGTGGATCACTGGACAACGGTCAAGATTATCCTTAGGAACTAGAGGACTAAGGAAATGATTCTCGATTCTGGAGGTGATAAATAGTTTGTCATAAAGGTTTACGTCGATGCAAGTTTTAACACCAATCCGGATGACTCCTAGTAGCAATCTGGATACGTATAGTGGAGCAGCCATTTGGAATAGCTCCAAGTGGAGTGTGGTAGTAGTGTCTACAGTATGACATAGAGATTTGTAAAGTACTCACGGATATGAATGTCGTAGACCCGTTGACTAAAAACCTCTTCCACATGCAAAACATGATCGAACCCCAGAACTCATTGGGTGTGAGATTCATAACAAATCACATAGTGATGTGAGATAGATTATAAACTCTAGTGCAAGTGGGAGACTGTTGGAAATATGCCCTAGAGGCAATAATAAATTGGTTATTATCATATTTCCTTATTCATGATAATCGTTTATTATCCATGCTATAATTGTATTGATTGGAAACTAAATACATGTGTGGGTATATAAACAACACTGTGTCCCTAGTATGCCTCTAGTTAACTAGTTCGTTGATCAAAGATGGTTAAGGTTTCCTAGACATGGACATGAGATGTCATTTGATAATGGGATCACATCATTAGGAGATTGATGTGATGGACAAGACCCAAACTATTAATGTAGCATATGATCGTGTCAGTTTATTGCTACATTTTTCTGTATGTCAAGTATATGTTCCTATGACCATGAGATCATGCAACTCACTGACACCGGAGGTGTACCTTGTGTGTATAAAACGTCGCAAGGTAAGTGGGTGACTATAAAGGTGCTCTACAGGTATCTCCGAGGGTGTCTGTTGGGTTGGCATGTATCAAGACTGGGATTTGTTACTCCATGTGACAGAGAGGTATCTCGGGGCCCACTCGGTAATACAACATCACAACAAGCCTTGCAAGCAAAGTGACTAATGTGTTAGACACATGATCTTGTATTACGGAACTAGTAAAGAGACTTGCCGGTAACGAGATTGAACTAGGTATAGAGACATCGATGGTCGAATCTCGGGCAAGTAGCATACCGAAAAACAAAGGGAACATTATACGGGATTAACTAAATCCTTGACATAGAGGTTCAAACGATAAATATCTTCGTAGAATATGTAGGAACCAATATGGGCATCCAGGTCCCGCTATTGGTTATTGACCGTAGAGGTGTCTCGGTCATGTCTTCATAGTTCTCGAACCCGCAGGGTCTACAGACTTAACATTTGGTGACGATATAAGTATAGTTGAGTTGTTATGTTGGTGACCGAAAGTTGTTCGGAGTCCTGGATGAGATCCCGAACATGGCGAGGAGCTCCGGAATAGTCCGGAGGTAAATATTGATATATGGGATAATAGTGTTTGGGCTCTGGAAGGGTTCCGGAATTCACCGGAAATAGTTTCGGATGTTTCCCGAAATGTTCGGGGTACAAGGACACTTTATTTTGGGCCAAGGGGTAAAGCCCATGAGGCTTTAGCAAGGTGCAAAAGGTGTTTTGCGGAGGCCAGGGGCCAGACGCCAGGGACCAGACGCCGAGGACCTTGGCGTCTGGTTCTGGAGTCCGAGGAGGACTCTTGCTTTGCGGGAAAACCGACCTTGAGGAGGATTTTTCTCCAAGTTTCGTCCCCAGGGCTCAGCATATAAATAAAGGGGTGGGGCTAGCACCTGGAACACATCAAGTTTCCCCAAGCCATGTGCTGTTAACCCCGTCCCTCTAGTTTATCCCCCGTCATAGTTTTCGTTGTGCTTGGCGAAGCCCTACGGAGATTGTTCTTACCACCACTGTCACCATGCCGTTGTGCTACCGAAACTCGAGCTGCTAGTTCACCATCGCTCATTGGAACGAGGAGGTGAAGGCGTCATCAAGCTGTACGTGTGTTGAACGTGGAGGTGCCGTCCGTTCGGTGCTAGATCGGAAGGCCTGTGATCAAGATCGCGAGACAGATCGTGATGGGATCGCGGGACGGATCGTGATTGGATCACGAGAAGGATCATGATGGGATCGCGAGACGCTCGGCGATTTGGATCACGAAGACGTTCGACTACATCAACCGCGTTTCTTAACGCTATGTAGATCCACTCTCCCTCTCGTAGATGCTCATCACCATAGATAGATCTTGCGTGTGCGTAGGAATTTTTTTGTTTCCCATGCAACGTTCCCCAACACAGAGCCGACTGGTACGACGACGAAGGCAATAGAGCCGACAGAGGCGACGACAGCAGGAGAGCCGACTGGTACGATGGCAAGGGCAGCAGAGCCGACGGTGGAGTGTAGTAGTGTCCTCTGTTGTTGTAGTAGTTGGCACCATATGCGGGAGCGGCATCATAGACATGAGCCGGCTGATGAGGCGTGAGGAACCCTGGGGGACCAGTGTGTGGTCCCACACTGGGCTGCCAGGCACCAGTGTAAGCCGGTGGAGCGCCGAGAGGAGCCGGAGCGGACGATGGCATAGGCCAAGCTTGGACGAGCCCCGTCCATGGATCATGCGGAGGACACCATGTTGTAGCTGCTAGTGGTGCACTGGGGGCCGGTGAGGGAGGAGCCGACGAAGGTGGAAGCGGAGGCATTGAGCGCGGCGGTGGCGGCTGGTAGATGGGATTCTTGCCGCGATAATTACGGCTCAAACGCCAGCCTAGCAGTGGAGCAGGCGCTGCCGGGAAGGGAGGCACCGCTGGCGCTGCCAGTGGTAGCGCCACGGGTGCTGGAGCACGCGGAACGATGGCGAAAAGATGAGGACGAGCATCCTTGTTGGATTGAGCACGGTCGGCCCACTGGAGGATGGAGCGCACTTCAGAAAACATTGGTTGTGGCCGCATCATGGGGATGAAGGAGGCTTGTTTGTCGAACTGTTCCCTGAGTCCGATGAGGAGGATGTTGATGAGCTGCCGGTCAGCGATGGGATCACCCAGTTCACGGAGTTCGTTAGTGATGGCCGTGAGACGTTGGCAGTAGGCGCTAAGAGAGGAGTCGCCTTGCACCGTATTCCCGAGGTCGGTGTGGAGGAGGTTGGTGCGAGCATCAATGTTGTCTTGGAACAACTGCCGAAGGGCCGCCCAGAGGCCGGCGTCGGTGTCGGCCTCCCGGAAGACAAGATTGAAGATCTCGGTCGAGACGCGCATGTAGATCCATTGGATGATGGCGAGATCATCCTTGACCCATTGGGGATCATCAGGGTGCAGCATGGCAGCGGTGTCGACGTGGGAGCGAAGGTTGCAGCTGCCGAGGTGAACGTCGAAGAGGTGGTGCCAATGGTAGTAGTTGTGGGAGTTGAGATCGAGGGCAATGTGGATATACGGACTAATATCGGAGATTGTATCAGTGAAGGAGATCGTGGGAGGGGTAGGTGGTGGTGGTAGAGATAGGGTAGAGGAGGAGGAAGCCGTAGCAACGGCGCAGGCGAGGGTGGCGGCCCGACGTTCGAAGTAACCGGGCGGCGGCGGCGGCGGTGGGGGGTGCGCCGGAGCCATGCCCTAGGACCGAAAAACTAATACCATGTAAGATGACCGCATACAACGGTATATATGAGAGGTTTACAACCAACTAGACCTATTACAATACAGCTAGGACTAGGTAACTTGAGAGCCAAGTAATAGTCTAATAGTATATTGTGAAAAGGAAAACACAAAACCCGGATGGCTTTGTTGGAAGGTGAAGAGAAAACTTCGCATTTGGGTAGATCTTACTCACAATTAATCTTTGGTACATGATAGTCTTAGTTACCACCTCTGCTTTTATTCTCTTGTAGTGTAATAAATAACCCAACTGAAAAAACCCCGACAGTCAGAATACTCCCAGTTCACAAGCAGCTATGAAGAGGTGCCGCTTGGGCTATTTACAATCCCATTGTTCGGGTATATGCACCATTGATATTTGCCCACCTATTTTTTTAAAAGATCTTTACAATAAAATGATCACTTATCCACTGGTCCCTGCTTTATGCAATTTAACTTGGATATTTTCAGCTGGAAATTTAGTAGCTGCAGAGGACATCTCACTATAGAACTTGTAATCATGTGCAAGTGTATTTTGTGCCTTTGGTAGCCTATTTTTCTGTTCTATTTGTGGCGTGGACATTGTTCATAATTTGTTCAGCGAGAAGATCCACTAACTTGTCTTGTTGAAGATCATGTACTCCATTATATTCTATTTTTTACCCGAACAACCTAAATGATTAGGCTAGGTGAAACATGCTAGAGGAAGAAACAGGGCAAACGATTATGCTAGTTAATTACCCTTAAGTTACTGCAGACGCAACAACTTTTTTTTGAAAAGGAGGAAAGAAGCCCCCGGCCTCTGCATCAATCGATGCATGCAACCATCTTATTAGATAGTTCCGAAACAAAGTGCCAGGTCCACAATGCATCCATACACTAATGCAAAGTAAAGAGAAAATATAAAACGAGCTGCCACATTTGGCGCTTTGTAACAATAGACTACGATGCTTACACACCTAGCCTATTATTAGCACGCCATCCAAATCGGTTGAAGATAACCCGTGTGACCAACTCCCACCGGTTGCACCCAATATCCATATGCTCTCTAGAGTCCGCATGGCTGAGTAATGACCACGTACGGATCCAAGTTGTTGCTGTGAAGATAACCTGCAAAAAGTTATTGAAATTGTTTCCATTAAAAATCATGTCATTCCTGGTGTTCCATATAGCCCAAAATAGAGCACAAATCCCAACTCTGATACGTTGCGCTATTGTAACGTCTACTCCATTGAGCCATGTTGTAAATAACGAGCTTATACATGTGGGTGGGTTTAGATTAAAAGCTATATGAATTGTTCACCATAAATGTTTTGCCAGAGGACACTCGAGAAAGAGGTGTTGTATTGTCTCATTCTGATCACAAAAACAACAATTAAGTCTGCCTCCCCATCTTTGTTTTGCCAAGTTGTCTTTGGTCAATACCACTCCTTTGTGTATAAACCACATGAAAATTTTAATCCTAAGGGGAACCTTAATTTTCCAAATATGCAAAGATCTTGATAGTGGTCTAGTGTTTATCAATTCGTTGTAAAAAGACTTTACCGAAAAGACCCCATTCACTAGTAAAGTCCAATGAATAATGTCTATCTGGCCTGATAGTTGCACTTGCATCAATCTCCTAACCAGAACCATGCAGTCCAACGTGCTCCCACTAAAGCTCGTCTAAATTGCATGTTCACGGGTACCGATTGTAACACCGTGGACACAAACTCTTCTTTATGTTGCGTGATGTTATATAACGAGGGATATTGAGTTGATAATGGCAAATCCCCAAGCCACGCGTCTTCCCAAAATTGTGTTGAGGTACCATTACCAACTACGAACTTCACCCTTATAAAGAAGGTAGGATTTATCTTCATGAGCCCCTTCCAGAAAGGTGAGTCATTTGGTCTAGCTGTGACCTAAGCTAGAGTTTTGGAATGCCGATATTTGTTCTTCAATAGTTGGACCCACATCCCATCAGTCTCTGTGGATAGCCTATAAAGCCATTTGCTAAGCAGGCATTTGTTCTTCACTTCTAGATTTTCGACTCCAAGACCTCCTTGGTCTTTTGGTCTGCATATAATATCCCATCGTGCCAGTCTATATTTCTTCTTAGCCTCATAACTTTGCCAGAAGAAACGAGATCTATAAAAGTGTAATCTTTTTCGCACCCCTAGAGGCACTTCAAAGAAAGATAACAAAAACATCGACAGGCTTGTTAATACTGAGTTTATTAATACTAGCCTCCCTCCATATGACATAGTTTGCCCTTCCAACAACCTAGTTTCTTTTCAACTCTTTCCTCAATACATTTCCATTCCTTGTTCGTCAATCTTCTATGATGAATAGGAATCCCTCGGTAACTAAATGGTAGTGATGCCAATTCACATCCAAATAGCTGCCTGTAAGTGTCTTGCTCGTCCTTTGCCTTCCCAAAGCAAAATATTTTTCCTTTGTTAAAATTTCTTTTTAGCCCTGAAAGTTATTCAAATAAGCACAGAACTAGTTTCATATTCCTTGCTTTTGCCATATCATGTTCCATGAAAATGATCGCATCATCCGCATACTGTAGTATGGACACCCCCCTCCACTAAGTGTGGTATGAGTCCTCCTACATGCCCCTGTCCTTTAGCTCTACCAATGAGTATTGCCAACATGTCTGCTACAATGTTGAACAATAACAGAGACATGGAATCACCCTACCTCAATCCCTTATGTGTTTGAAAAAATGACCTATGTCATCATTAACTGTAATACCCAAGCTGCCTTTCTGAATGAAAGTGTCCACTTGATCCCTTCATTTTTCATTGAACCCTTTCATTCGTAATGCCTGTTGTAGAAACGACCATTTTATTTATCATATGCCTTCTCAAAATCCACTTTAAAGACAACCCCATTGAGTTTCTTTGTATGTATTTCATGCAATGTTTCATGCAAGACAACAACCCCCTCTAGGATGTGTCGTCGAGGCATAAATGCTGTTTGTGTTGGTTGGACTACCAAATGAGCTATCCTTGACAGTCTATTCATGCCCACCTTTGTAAATATTTTGAAACTGACATTGAGCAAGCATATCGGTCTAAATTGCTCAATGCATATAGCCTCCGCCTTCTTTGGCAACATCGTAATTGTTCCAAGTTTAGATGAAAGAGCTATGGATGGCCATTAAATAAATCATGGAACATAGGAAATTTTTTTATAAAATTCTGTCGGAAACCCATCCGGTCCCGGTGCCTTGTTTTGTTTCATCTATGATATAGCATCAAATATCTCCTTCTCTATAAATGGAGCTAATAGCACGTCATTTTCATCAGAACTAATCTAGGAATATCATGAATTGTGCTTTCATCCAGAGAGACAAAATTCTCTTCTGGCGCCCCAAATAACCTCTTATAGTGTTCTGAAATATACGTTTTTAAATTCTCATGTCCTATAATTGTCCCTTCATCTTGCTCTAGTTGAATATTTTTTTCTTTTGATGCTTGCCATTCGCAATCATATGAAATAATTGTGTGTTATCATCTCCTTGGACCACCTTCGTGACCTTAGCTCAAAGTGCCCATTTCATCTCTTCCTCTCTCAGAAGCTGCTGCAATTTCTTCTCCGCCTCAATTTTCGTATTTCTATCCGACAAGTTGAGGAGGTTAGTCTCAGCCTTCACATCTAACTCATCAATTAGTTGAATAAGCCTCTCTTTTTCCACTTCGTATATCCCGCTCTGATTCTTCGCCCATCCTCTCAAGAACTGGCGCAAGTGTCAGGTTTTGTTTTGCCATCTTTCAATATTTGATGATCCACCAGAATCCCCAGCCCATTCAGTGGCTATGAGATCCATGAATCCTTCCCTCTCGAACCAACCTAGTTCAAATGAGAAGATATTTCTATTCACCACATGATTGGCCTCCCCGGAGTCAACCATTAGAGGTGTGTGGTCAGAGATGGATCGTTGTAGAGCATGAATTGTAACCAGCGGGTACTTCTGTTCCCACTCCATGCTGGTCAGTACCCTATCCAATTTCTCATATGTTGGAACATGCAGTGAGTTTGCCCATGTGAACTGCCTACCGGTAAGGTCGATTTCTCTGAAATCAAGGCTCTCAATTACCATGTTAAACATTGTTGACCATCTTCCCTCGAAGTTGTCATTATTTTTTTCATTTTGTCGACGAATGATATTAAAATCCCCCCAACCATAACGGGTAATCTCTCGTCTCCACAAATTCTTACTAGATCTGCGAGAAAATCCGGTTTTAGCTCTGGCTGCGCCGCCCCGTATACGACCACTAAAGCCCACCGAAATCCATCAACTTTCGACTTCACTCGAAACTTGACGGAAAACTCTCCATATACCACATTCATCACCTCTAATGTTTCGCACTTCACCCCAAGTAAGATCCCTCTAGATCTACCCCTTGGTGGCAAACAATGCCAATCAAAATCTACTCCTCATGATAAAGTATTAAGAAATGATGATGTGAAATTATCTCTACCCGTTTCTTGTAATGCCATAAAATTGAGCTTACGTTCTAGGGATGTTTCTCTAATGAATCTTCTTTTAGCCAAGTCTGCTAGATCTATGCTATTCCAAAAGATTCCTTTCATATGTCATCATGAATTTTTTTCTTATGTTTCACTCTTGCACTTCTCCGTACCGCTGACACAGGATATACCTTCCTTTTCCAAGGCCTTTTTTCCTGTGGCACTTCCATGGTACTTTGTGAAGGTGTTTCATGAGAATGACAACCGCCTGTTGAAGGGGCCATATACCCCTCCGACTCCATGTCATCCTCATCCTCCTGGTCTCCCCCTATGCTTAATAATCCTTCACACAAGCTTTGTAATTCTGTTCCTCCTAACCCATTAATGTCTGCCTCATTCATCGGTTTATTGCTGCTAGTTTTTGGATAAACTCTATGGCTCTGTCTGCTTCTAAGTCTAAAATATCATTTATCGTTCAAGCTACTTCTTTTCCATCAGACCCAAGTGAGATACCTATGTCGCTAGCATTTTGCATAATCTCCGAATCCGAAAAGTGATGAATTGATGCATTAGTGTTAACCGACATACCTATAGTTTCGTCGACATCACGAAGCTTGGCGGCCCTCTTTGCCCGCCCGAGCACCATGTCGGCCACATCTGGCTGCTCCTAGATGCGTTGACTAAATCGTCGGTCTCCTGATGTCGGGTCCGAAATCCCGCCATATGAGATCACGTCCTCCATAGATATCACTGTATGACTCTGGCCTCCTGCCTCGGTCTCAACAGTGGTAGAGTTGGTAGCCGGTGAATGTATAAGGGTCGAAGTAGCCGCCCCATCGTCTAGAACCTCATGTCCGGCCTGAGATGGCAGCCCCTCCACCACCATAAGTGCGCCGCTAGGGGGAGGCGCCTGGACCTCCAGCCCTACGCCGCGAGACCCCGCGGTCGTAGAAAACCGTGACAGAGAGGCAGGTTGGTGAACCACCCGTCCACCCAAACCCTGCGTCACCGGGTGATCCGGAACCTGTGACTCCTATTCGCCGTGATCTTCCTCCATCGCAGCTGGCATCATCAGCAGCGCCGCTCCTGGCGTCCCATCCCTGGGGCTGACGAAGGCGCATGCCGCAGCCCCCTGCCCGGTTGGGGATGGCTGTCCACCCCCTCCGCCCCTCACCATCTTCGGTTCATTCCCCGGAGTGGGGGTCTTCTACCCGTATGTGTATACCGGGTCTCCCATCGAGTCCCCGACCCCTTGGCGAGGTGAACGCTGGTTATGCGACACCGGTGCATCTGGGCACTCGGTCCCTTCAACCGGTCCATCTTCAACCACAGGAGGTTGCTCAATATCCAGAAAGTGCATGCATGAATCCCTTAGATGACTCAGCGCTGACATCGCCTTAAATGATCCAAACCGCAGAGTCGCCATAGGTGTAGCTAAAGGTGCAACCCCGGTAATACGTGGTGTATCTGTCCCCATCGAGGACAAGTGAGTATGGTCCTCCTTGGACCTGTCAGTGTGCTCATCAGGGTTCTCATCTCCCTGGTTCCCATCACGATCTCGATCACCGCCAGCCACCATGTCAACATCACCATCATGAGTCTGTGGTATAGTATCCTCCTCAACCTCAATGTCGAGGTCATAATGCACCCCATCATAATACCATGGTGCATAATCAGGTATGTAGTCAACGTCTAACACGCTCACGAGCAACCTGGCAATCCCATGTTTGCATGTGAAGGGCATATCAACTTTCTCTGTTTGCCCACCAGAGAACCAAGGCTCCAGACAATAAAGAAATCGTTCTGAATGATCTCTGGATGTCGTCGTTTTCTCATGGGGGGTCACACGAGACGACAGATGCCATGGGGTGGCTTATCGAGGTGAGAGCAAGGCTATCGTGGATGATCCGGGACGGGTATGCAGATAGCACGCAATGGTTTACCCAGGTTCGGGGGCTCTCCGGAGAGATAATACCCCTACTCCTACATATCTGTATATTAGTGGAATATCTGGTACATGGTTGCTCCTGGAGCTGTATGGGAGAGGAGAGCCATGAAGCTGCTTGCCTCATGTGTGTGTACGTGTGAGCACGTGAGAGTGGGGAGGAGAGAATGTAAGGGCAGCCACCCCCCTTGAGAGAGTGAGAGGGGGCCTTTATATAGGCATGGACGGGTAGCTCTTGAGGTGTAAGCTACCATGAGTAGCTTACAAGTCAAGCCACATGTAGCTTGTGGGCTAAGCTATGTCAGTCCCTGGTGCACTTTATAAGTCAGTGTCCAGGGGGCAGGTTACACTGTAGATATTACTGTGCGACACGCATACTGTGCACTATCGCTCGCCACTAGTGCACCGCCACGGGATATGTCGTCTAGTCCGCGCGTGTCCGAAGGGACGTCATAGTTGGCTCCGGGCTACCGGCTGGCGGGCGCAGCTGGCTGGTCAGAGCAGCCGGCCATGGGTGTGAGTCAGAGCAACCGATCCAAGCGAGCAGGCACCCCGTCCGACTCGCCGTCTTTGGGGTACCCGGGGGTCACCCCCCCGACAGTAGCCTCCGAGCCTTCGGGCGACTCGCAGAGTCGGGCGGAGGGTTTTTGTAGTCGTTGTCGTTGTTGTGTAGAAGTTGTCGATGATGGTCGATCGCGGGTTGGGGACGACACGGCTTGCTTCCAGCGGGGGCGCGCCAGCGCACCCAGTGGGTGTAGCCTCCGAGCCTCCGGGCGACTCGAGAAGTCGGACGGAGGGTCTTTGCTATTGCTGAGGTAGACTATGGCATCGAGGATGCCGAGCTTGGATGCCAAGTCCGTCGGATGAAGGGCGTGAGGAGATGCCGAGGGCGAACGCGGAGTCAACCAGCTAGCGGTTTCCAGCGGGGGCGCGCCAGCGCACCCGCTGGGTGTAGCCTCCGAGCTTCCGAGCGACTCGAGGAGTCGGGCGGAGGGTCTTTGCTGTTGCTGAAGCGGGCGGTGGTGTCAAAGATGTCGGGCGTAGACGCGGGGTCCGTTGATTGAAGGGCGCGATGCGCTGCTGAAGGCGGACACGGGGTTCGCCGACCGATGGGCGCAGAGCCCTGCCGAGGATGGAAGCAAGGTTCGCCGGCTGTCGAGCGTGAGTCGCTACTAGGCGCGGATGGAGGGTCCACCGGTTGGTGGGCATCGAGCCCCGCCGAAGGCGGACGTGGGGTCCGCCGGCCGTCGAGCGCGAGGCACTGTCGAGCATGGAAGGAGGGTTCGCCGGCCGTCGAGCGCGAGGCGCTGCCTAGCGCGGACGGAGGGTCCGCTAGCTGGTGGGCGCGGAGCCCTGCCGAAGGCGGATGTGGGGTCTGCCGGCTATCGAGCGCGAGGCGCTTTCGGGCGCGGACGGAGGGTCCGCCGGCTGGAGGGCGTGGGGCCCTGCCAAAGGCAGACACGGGTCCGCTGGCTGTTGAGCGCGAGGCATTGCTGGGCATGGACGGAGGGTCCACTAGCTGGTGGGCGTGGAGCCCTACCGAAGGCGGACGCGGGGTCCGCCGGCTATTGAGCGCGAGGCGCTGCCAGGCGCGGATGGAGGGTCCACCGGCTGGTGGGCGTGGAGCCCTGCCGAAGGCGGACGTGGGGTCCGCCGGCTGTTGAGTGCGAGGCGCTGCTGGGCGCGGACGGAGGATCCGCTACCTGGTGGGCATGGAGCCCTGCCGAAGGCGGACGCTGGGTCCGCCGGTTGTTGATCGCGAGGCGTTGCCGGGCGCGGATGGAGGATCTGCTACCTGCTGGGCATGGTGCCCTGTCAGGAGTAGCCTCCGAGCCTCCGATCAAGGAGGTTCCTCATGGAAATGATCATGCAAAAGACAAGGTTAAGTCGGCGCAGATATATCAAATATTTTATTTTGGTAGTGCATGAGCTTTATGCAAAGGGTGCCGACTCGGTTTCGGTCGATCCCCCTTAAGTCTTTTTCATGTTCTCTCCGCTCTTTGGCTTTTTCATGTGCTAGCGAGAGAGCCGAGAGCTGGTCTATAGCTGAGACGAAGAGTGGGCCGCAGAATGGAGCGTACAGTACTCGAACTCTGGGAGGAGACTCGACCGAGTAGATACTCATAAATGAAACGACCGGGTCGCCCAAGCCGTTTTCTCCCTCGACGCTTTTCACGTGTGGTGGCCTCTAGCTTGTGCTCTCGCTAGCCAAACAGTCGCCGTGCGAACTGTAGCCGAGACAAAGAGTGGGCCTTCGATACCGTATACGCTACTAAGCCGTTTCGTGGGAACTATCATATCGGGCCAAGAGGCCAGCCCCGGGCCAAGACTAGCCGGCGCCGGGGTGAACAGTAAGGCAACAGATTAATTGCCGAGATGCCCCCCGAGGGTCGCTCGTGGTTATTCATTTTGTGTGTACGGTGCAAGAGTATGCGTGTGGAGATCTCACATTGCTTTTGGGTGCCGGCGAGGCAGTTTTGTCAATGTTGATCGACGCGTCCCGCAGCCGACGTGGTCCGGCTGACGCGCACGAGGCGCTGCCGGCCACGGACGCGGAGTCTGCCGGCTCATGTGCGCGAGGCACCGTCGGACGCGGACATGCGGTCCGCCGGCTGGTGAGCGCAAGGCGCCGCTGAGGATGGACGCGTGGTCCGCCGGCTGATGAGCACGAGGCGCTGCCAAAGGCGGGCGCGAGGTCCACTGGCTGGAGAGCGCGAGGCGCTCCCGAGGGCGGACGCAGGGTCCGCCGGCTGATGAGCGCGAGGCGCTGCCGAGGGCAGACGCGTGGTTCGCCGGCTGCTGAGCGTGAGGCGCTGCCAAAGGCGGACGCGGGGTCCGCCGGCTGATGAGCGCGAGGCGCTGCCGAGGGCGGACGCATGGTCCGCCGACTGATGAGCGTGAGGCGCTGCCGAGGGCGAACGCATGGTCCGCCGGCTGATGAGCGTGAGGCGCTGCCGAAGGTGGTCTCCCATCCTCCGGGCGAGGAGGTTCATTGGTTTTTGGTGCCGGCAAGGCGGTTGTTGATGATGATAGTCGGCGTGACTTTTTTCTGAATGGAGCGCGCCGATGTGTTGGCTCACCTTCTGGGTGTTGCCGTCGATCCTTCGATGATCGATGGATATGCCAGCAGGCCGGGCCGACCGGCCGGGTGTCGGAGCGGATGGGCGACCGGGCCAGGTGTTGGAGTGAGCGGGTGGCCGGGCCGGTGTAGAGATAGGTGGACAGGCCAGTCAGCCAGGCGGCTACGCAAACGGACGGGCCGCCAACCGAGCGGACGCGGCGGACGCCGGGATGGGAAAGACGGCCAAGCACGTTCGTGGCCAGCCGGCCAGCCGACAGAACCGTGCATGTACGTAGCGCCGCCGGCTAGACGGGCATCCGACGGAACGCACACAGATGCAATATACCCGGCCACGGCCATGCAGCCAGCCATGGACGCACGCATGCAGTGCGGCCGGCTAGCCAGGCACGCACACACGCACGTAGCCGCCCGGCCAAGCACGTATCACTTGCACACATGCATGTACGTTTCTTTATTGCATTCTCTTCTTTGTATGTGTAGCTGGCAGCGGAGCGTGTGGGGCTCAGCCAGCGCCGACGTGGCGGGAGCTGGAGCAGGCCAGCCGGAGCCGAGGTGCACGGACGCGGGGCTGACTACGGAGCGGCAGCCGGCGCCGACGCGCGCGAAGCGAGGAGCGGGCCGGCCGGTGCCGGGCCGTGGGGAGCCGGCCGTGGAGTAGCGCATGAAGGCGGGGGGGGGGGGAGGGGGGCGACCGCGGAGCGGCAGCCGGCGCCGACGTGCGCGAAGCCAGGAGCAGGCCGGCCAGCATCGGGCCGTGGGGAGCCGGCTGTGGAGCAGTGCACGGAGGCGGGGGGCGACCGCGGAGCGGTAGCCGACGCTGGTGTGCGTGGAGCCAGGGGCGGGCCAGCCGGTGCCGGGGCGGAACCGTCCGGCGCGAGGTGGGCCCCGAGCCGGTCGGCGCGGGGCAAGCGGCCCGTGGTGGAGGCGGAGCCGGTCGGTGCGGGGCAAGCGGCCCGTGGTGGAGGCAGAGCCGGCCGGCGCGGGGCGGAGATGGAGCTGGCCGTCCACGGGGCAGGTGGCCCGCGGTGGAGGCGGAGCCGGCCGGCGCGGGGCGAAGGCGGTGCGGGCACCCGCGGCCGTAAGCGGAGGCTGTCGGGCGCGGCAGCCGGCCGGCGCGGGGCGGAGGCGGCCGCAGGCGGAGTCGACCTGGCGCGGCAGCCGACGGCCACGAAGAGGCCAGGAGCACAGCGCAACGCGACAGCCGGTCCGCCGGTGGTGGAGCGGCGATGTAGTGCCAGGTGGATCCGGTAGAGCTATGCAGCTGGCTAGGTGTGCACGCACGCGGTCCAGTTGGTCAGGGCAGAGCAGCCGTCCGAGAGCGCACGCACGCAGTCCAGGTGGCCAAGGCATGTACTTGGCCATGCATGCGAGTGCGTAGTGCAGCCGGTCAGGTGATGCAGGCACTACATGCATGCATGCATGTATGTACGTCATTTTTTACTCCTAGTAGCCTGCTCAGAAAGACGTAGCCGCACAACAAAGCAGCCGACCATCGTCGGACAAGGCAACAGGCGAGGCGGCAGTCGGGGGCCGGCCAGGGAGTCGGGCAGCCGACCAGCAGTCCGGGTAGCCGACCAGCAAACTGGTTGCAAGCTAAAGCGCCGGCCCAGCAGCCGGGCAAGGTAAGCCAACCAGCCGGCCACACGTGCCGGACAGGGCACCCGACGAGGTGGCGGCCGGGGCCCGACCAGGCAGTCAGGCAGCTGGGCAGCCGACCAGCAGTCTGGGCAGCCGACCAGTAGTCTGGGCAGCCGGCTAGCGAACTGGCTGCGAGCTGAGCTGCCGGCCGAGCAGCCGGCCATGCATGCATGCATGTGGCCATGAGAGGTGGACGGGTGCGGAGGCCTAGCGCAGGGCGCGGCCGGACGGTCGAGCGGGCGCGGAGGAGCCGGTTGGAGTGGCGGAGCCGATGCGTGGGAAGACGTCGCACCAGCACAAGACGGCGGGCGCGTTGTTGTCGATGTCAACGTGGTTGATGGGGCGGCGCGAGCGGAGGACGACCGAGGGGCGCGCGTCGAGGGCGGCCGACACCGCTGCTCCGCGGGATGCCCTAGGGACAGGCGCAGCGGGCTGAGTAGATCTTGCATCGGCGTCGGCGTTGGAAAAGACCGGCCAACTGGCTCATGCACGTACAGAGCTAAGCTAGCTAGGTAAGCAGCACACACGATGTTGAGTCGATGGCTCTGCTAGCTAGATCGCATGAGTGTGTGTACGTACTGGAGAGCCCCGTGCCTCCCGGGAGCTCAGATGGGGATGGAGGAGGCAGAGCGCAGCGGCTAGGAGGTCGGGCGCGCAACTCGTCGGGGGCGGACGGGCGCATGGAAACCAGAGGCGGCGCGCCGGGCACGTAGGCATTCTAGGGGACGGAGCAGAGCCTTCGGGAGCCCAAAAGAGAGGGACAGGCGTGCCGGCGCGTCTTGACGCAGGGACGCAGGCGCGGGCGCATGGACAGCGCAGCGATGCAACGACAGGGGTGTCGAGAGGCAGGCGTCGCGCCGACGCAGCGATGCGGCGACGATGACGCGGGGAATGCAACGACGCGGGGATAGGGTGGCTAGCTTGCCTACGCACGGAGGTGTGGCGGAGGGGGGACCGGAGCGGTACGAGGCCGGAGGCAAGGACGCGCCGACTCGCACGGTCGCCCCGGAGGTGCGTTGGAGCAAGCTGGAGGTGGACGAGGCCGACGACGGGGACGTGTCGTCCCGTGCAACAGCCCTGGGGGGCATATTGGTGTCAAGCCCCCAAGCACCACCGGAGAGACGACGGTGATGACGTGATGATGACGGATAAGGTCCTGCCCGGACCGTGGTTCCAGGAGCAGCTTGCCTCATGGTGGGCGCCAACTGTTGTCGTTTTCTCATGGGGGGTCACGCGAGACGGCAGATGCCATGGGGTGGCTTATCGAGGTGAGAGCAAGGCTGTCGTGGATGATCCGGGACGGGTATGCGAATAGCACGCAGTGGTTTACCCAGGTTCAGGGCTCTTCGGAGATATAATACCCCTACTCCTGCATATCTGTATATTAGTGGAATATCTGGTACATGGTTGCTCCTGGAGCTGTATGGGAGATGAGAGCCATGAGGCTTCTTGCCTCATGTGTGTGTACGTGTGAGCACGTGGGAGTGGGGAGGAGAGAATGTGAGGGCAGACAACCCCCTTGAGAGAGTGAGATGGGGCCTTTATATAGGCATGGACGGGTAGCTTGGGATGTAAGCTATAGTGGGTAGCTTACATCCCAAGCAGCTTGAGGTGTAAGCTACCATGAGTAGCTTACAAGTCAAGCCACATGTGGCTTGTGGGGTAAGCTATGTCTGTCCCCTGGTGCACTTTATAAGTCAGTGTCCAGGGGACAGGTTACACTGTAGATAGTACTGTGCGACACGCGTACAGTGCACTATCGCTCACCACTAGTGCACCGCCATGGGATATGTCTGTCTGGTCCGCGCGTGTCCGAAGGGACATCGTAGTTGGCTTTGGGCTACTGGCTGTCGGGCGCAGCCGGCTGGTCAGAGCAGCCGGCCATGGGTGTGAGTCGGAGCAGCCGACCCAGGCGGGCAGGCACCCCGTTCGACTTGCCGTCTTTGGGGTACCCGGGGGTCATCCCCCCGACACTGGAATACCTGAAAATCTGATCCAAACTTTCTTCAACCTTGTACCTAAAGGTTTCCGTTTTCTTACATTCCTCGAACTCTAACAAGCATTTACTCCCATTCACCTTACTGACCCTGAAAGTAAGCAGACGTTGGAGATCCTCTTTTCTCGGAAATTCCACTCGATAAACCTGCTCGTCCACTCTAACCGGAGCCCATTGGTAATCTTCACCAAACCCGTCCTTGAACTCTCAAGACGGGGAGGTGCAATAGCAGATGTAGAGCATGGCGTCTCGAAGAACTTGAGTCTATTATGACAAACACCATAGATGTTGATCACGGGCTTAGGCACTAACAGAAGTGGACAGGCACCCTCATCATGTCTTGGTTTCTGACAAATATCGCATAAGACTGTGGTGCAGTCCATGACAAAGTGACCCGGTATACCACATCTATAACAAGTCAGCTTTTCTTTCTTACGCGCTGCTTTGTTAGCTGTGTTGTTTCCCTATCGTCAGCTGCTGCCTTGGTGCGTACAGCCACCGTCGCCAATGCACTAACCACGGCTGCCGCCTCCTCGGGCATCTCGGTGTTCGTAGTCGAAGAGGTGGCAGCTGTTTCGGTAACTACAACCACGTCAGTTGTTGCTATGTTCACTTCCGTCCACTTCGAGCCCATTTTATTCCATCCAAAGTTCCGGCCTCCGCCACCACGCCCACCACGCTATCGGTAGTGCGGGCCCTTGGTTCCTTCCACAAACTGACCATCCAGAGGATAGAAAGGACGGTGCCAGTGATTAGCACCACCCCGTCTACCGTCACCATTGTTCCATTGTCCACGACCACTGCCCGGTCCAGCTGGTCCCTCATTCCATTGATTCCAATTATATCGGTAGCCCTGATAGCCACCGTTCCTGGCTCCAGTCCACCCTGTGCCTGATCCACCTCTGCCAGCGAAAAACCCGCCGCGGCTTTGACCTTCAGCTCAACCATGACCCTGCCCATCGCCCCGCCCTCCAGCAGCAGCCCCATGGCCACCCTCGGCATGCGCTGGGGCCGTCCTGACTATGCCTTGCGCTTATGCCCCCGGCTTGGGCGGCCCGATGGCGGTCGGAGGCAGCTATCCGGACTCCCGTCCGGCCATTGGTGTCGCCGGGGATGGTTCTAGTGGGATCCTCCACGTGCAGGGAAGCCCGGCGTGGGTAGGAGCCGCTCCCGTCGAAGCCTAGCGATGCCCTGAACCTCTGTCGATGCGATCTCTTTTTCTCTCGTCGGGTGCTCGCGTCGAAACCTAGCGATGCCGTGAACCTTTGTCGATGCGATCTGTTTTTCTCTCCTTAGGTGCTCGCGAACGGGTGTCGAAGCCCTCTGCCGATATGTTCCTCGTCCGACCCGACTGGTGGATCATGCAGCGCACTTGGCTGGGCCATATACCCAGTTGAGGCCTGCCCACCTGTGTCCATAATGGGCCCGGCATGGCCCAGTAGGGACAACAATCGCTGGTTCCTGTCATCTTGGATCCCTCGATTTGGATCGGCCAACGTCGTCGCTGGCGGCTCCCTATGCGCCGCCGGTCTCTCCTTTCTCCGTCGGAAAGGCACCGTCTTCCAGTCCCGAATGAAATCTGAAAGAGTAATAGCGGGCAAACGTATCTTTGATAGAGGTCCCTTCCATGGTTTGATCGCAGTCGTAGATGTTCGCCGATGAACGACTCGTCGGACCACCTCCGCTTTGTCTTTAATGTCGCTGCCCAATCCATCCCATGCCCAATCTATGCGTGGAACTATTCCCTCGACGGTAGCAGCGACTTGTTCCTCGGAGTATCCCTTTGGTAGGGTGTGACACACAATGTCCCAAGGCGTTGGTGAGAGCGCCGCCGCCATGTTGCCGGACTCGTCCTCATCCGCGTCGGACTCGTCATCGGATCCGGCCAGCGCCTAGAATTGAGAACCGGTCGTGGTTGTTGCCGGTCGTCGGTGCCCTGCGTAGTTGCGTCGCCCGCCAGGGTCAGCGTCCATTCTGCCAGAGAGAAGTGTCTTAAAAATGGGAGAGTTCTTCACTTCCCGGCCTCTGCACTAACTAGGGATGCATACGGTCATTTTAGTATGAGTACCAAGACAAACATCGTCCTCAGATTTTTTTAAATGAGTATCAAGATTTTTTTGATGAGTAGTTTCACCACACATCAAACTTGATCCTCAATAATTGGGAGAAAACCTTATGTGCATCACCTGTCAATTCTAGGAATTGAACTCGGGTCGTTGGACTGCACAACCGCATGCCCAACCACTGAGCCAAGGCTCTCTTTGCACAGACGCATCAGCTGCCTTTTTTTATTTCTTTTTTTTGTACATGTGATCAATGGTCTTTGTACATGTGTGTTTCTGCTTTTATATTTGATCATATTGGTATAATTGGTATAACCCCTGATCTTACATCTCCTTTCTACTCTTTTTTGCTAGGCGTGAACGGCCTGCTATGTATCCAGAAGCCCGTGGATGGATTTTCTTTGCACCATCAGAGGGGGAGAACAAGCTTGATGTTTTTATCCATTTACTGTTTCTTGCCAGCATGTCGGTTCATATAGTACTATCTTTGGTTGAACTCTCGTGTAGTTCATGGGTGCTTTCACATTAGTTAGATCCTCGGCCTTGCTACTGAAACTTACACTCATTCGTTAAAAGATGGGGTTTCTAAAGGTTTTGCTTCGGGAATTTGGACATTTTAAATGAGATTCATTTGTCTGAAATGGTTTCTTTTGCCATTTTACACAGACATTTTGCACTTGTGTGTAAGCAATTTGAAAACTGAAAGATGAAAAAAATGATTTAACAAAGTAGTACAACTGAGTTACATGACAATCCATTAATCTACCTCTTCATGACATCAATTAATCTACCTCTTCATGGAAATTCACAGTCTACACGAAGGAAATGGATATCCAATTTCAAAACTCTAACTCACGAAACGCTCCTTCGTCGCTCCCGCAAAAAGCGAGGAGCAAACCCTACCTGCCGCCATGAGCATCACTCTCCTCCGCACCTCCTCCCCTCATCACCACCCGCACGACATGACGGCAGCGGGGCCATTTCCTTCTCCTGCTCGGGGTGGGGTGGCATGGGATGGCCACTCCGACAGGCGCTCGTGCTCGGGCACGGTGCTCGTGGCGAGATTGTGCAGGAGCCCCTGCCTGCACATTGAGGTTTTGCAGGGGCGGCGTTTGGAGGTGCATCGTGGGGAGACTCATCTTGCGTGGATCTGGCAAGCGTGGTGCCTCAGGGAGTGCGGTCGACCTGTGGCCCAGGATAGCTCTGTTGGGGAACATTGCACGGGAAACAAATTTTTTCCTACGCACACGCAAGATCTATCCATGGTGATGACCATCTACGAGAGGGAGAGTGAATCTACATACCCTTGTAGATCGCTAAGGGGAAGCGTTAAGAAACGTGGTTGATGTAGTCGAACGTCTTCACGATCCGTCCCGCGATCCCATCGTGGTCCTTCCAATCTAGTGCCGAACGGCTGGCACCTCCGCGTTCAGCACACGTACAGCTCGATGACGATCTCCACCTCCTTGATCTAGCAAGCGAGGGTGAAGAGGTGGATGAGTTCTCCGACAACACAATGGTGTGGTGGCAGTGGTGGTGGAGCGATGTCAGTAGGGCTTCGCCAAGCGCTGCCGCGGACGCATTTTGGAGGAGAAACAGATCTAGGGAGAGAGGGAGGGCTGCACCTATGCCTTAGGGTGGTGCTTCCCTCCCTCTCCCTCTCTATTTATAGGAAGAAGGGGTAGGTATGGCGCAGCCTTGGCCCCTCCTCCAAGGAGGGCTGGCCGGCCAAGATAGGGAGGAGTCCACCTCCCACAAGGGAGGTGGGCGCCCTAGGGAGGTCTCCCTCCCCTCCAAGGCACCTCCCCACCTACCCTTGGGCGCAAGGTCCCTATGTGGTCGGTTTCCCAGCCCACTATGGGCTTCTGCGCAACCACTTAGGCCCATGTGCCCCTCAGGGTGGGTGGAGCCCTCCCGGTGGACCCCCGGAACCCTGTCGTCACTCCCGATACACTACCGGTAGTGCCGGAAACTTTTCCGGAACCCAAATACCACTTTTCTATATATCAATATTTACCTCCTAACCATTCCGCAGCTCCTCGTGACATCCGGGAACTCATCCGGGACTCCGAAATACCTTCGGTCACCAACATACATAACTCAATACTACTGAAACGTTACCGAACCTTAAGTGTGCAGACCCCGTGGGTTCGAGAACTATGTAGACATGACCGAGATACCTCTATGGTCAATAACCAATAGCGGGACCATGATGCCCATATTGGCTCCTACATATTCTATGAAGATCTTTTTCGGTTGAATTTCTATGTTAAGGATTCAGATAATCCCGTATGATGTTCCCTTTGTTCTTCGGTATGTTACTTGGTCGAGATTCGATCGTCAATATCTCTATACCTAGATCAATCTCGTTACCGACAAGTCTCTTTACTCGTTCCGTAATACAAGACCACGTGACTAACACTTTAGTCACATTGCTTGCAAGGCTTGTTGTGATGTTGTATTACCGAGTGGGCCCTGAGATACCTCTCCGTCAAACGGAGTAACATATCCCAGTCTTGATCCATGCCAACCCAATAGACACCCTCGGCGATACCTGTAGAGCACCTTTATAGTCACCCAGTTACGTTGCGACATTTGATACACACAAGGTACTCCTCTGGTGTCAGCGAGTTGCATGATCTCATGGTCATAGGAACAAATACTTGACATGCAGAAAATTGTAGCAATAAACTGACACGATCATATGCTACGTTTATAGTTTGGGTCTTGTCCATCACATCATTCTCCTAATGATGTGATCCCGTTATAAAATGACATCTCATGTGCATGGCTAGGAAACCTTAACCATCCGAGGTCAATGAGCTAGTCCATCAGAGGCATACTAGGGACATGGTGTTGTCTATGTATCCACACATGTATCTGAGTTTCCGATCATTACAATTCTAGCATGAATAATAAATGATTATCATGAACAAGGAAATATGATAATAACTAATTTATTATTGCCTCTAGGGCATATTTCCAACAGTCTCCCACTTGCACTAGAGTCAATAATCTAGTCCACATCACCATGTGTTTCGCATTGTTATGAATCTAACACCCAATGAGTTCTGGGGTCGATCATACTTTGCATGTGAGAGACGTATTTTAGTCAACGGGTCTGCGATATTCAGATTCGTGTGTACTTTGCAAATCTCTATGCCATACTGTAAATACTGCTACCACACTGCACTTGGAACTATTCCAAATGGCCGCTCCACTATACGTATCCGGATTGCTACTAAGAGTCATCCGAATTAGTGTTAAAGCTTGCATCTATGTAAATCTTTACGATGAACTCTTTATCACCTCCAAAATCGAGAAATATTTCCTTAGTCCTCTAGCTACTAAGGATAATCTTGACCGCTGTCCAGTGATCCATTCCTGGATCACTCTTGTACCCCTTGACGGACTCATGGCAAGGCACACACAGGTGCGGTACACATCATGGCATACTATATAGAGCCTATGGATAACGCACAGGGGATGACCTTCGTCCTTTCTCTTTCTTCTCCCATTGTCGAGCTTTGAGTCTCACTCAAATTCATACCTTACAAATAAGGCAAGAACTCCTACTTTGACTGGTCATTTGGAACCCTTTCAAAATCTTGTCAAGGTATGTACTCATTGAAAAATCTCATCAGGCGTCTTGATCTATCTCTATAGATCTCGATGCTCAATATTCAAGTAGCTTTATCCAGGCCTTCCTTTGAAAATCACTTTTCAAACAACTGTTTATGCTTTCTAGAAATTCTACATTATTTCCGATCAACAATATGTCATCCACATATACTTATCAGAAATTCTATAGTGCTCCCACTCACTCTATTGTAAATACAAGTTTCTCGTAAACTTTGTATAAACTCAAAAACTTTGATCACCTCATCAAAGTGTATATTCAAACTCCGAGATGCTTGCTCCAGCCCTTAGATGGATTGCTCGATCTTGCATACTTTTTAGCATCCTTAGGAGTGAAAAAAGCTTCCGGTTGTATCACATACAACCTTTCCCCATGGAAACCATTAAGGAAACTATGTTTTGACATCCTTCTGCTAGATTTCATAATTGAAAAACCATAGCAACTGCTAACATAACTCGAACAGACTTTAGCATCGCTACGAGTGAGAAAGTCTCATCGCAGTCAACTCCTTGAACTTGTCGGATACTTCTTTGCGAAAAGTCGAGCTTTATAAATGGTGACATTTACCATCAGCGTCTGCCTTCATCTTAAAGGTCCATTTGTACTCAACGACCTGCCGTCCAACGGGAAAGTCTACCAAGGTCTATACTTGGTTTTCATACATGGATCCTTTCTCAGATTTCATGTCCGCTAACCATTTGTCAGAATCCGGGCCCATCATCGCTTCTCCATAGCTCGTAGGTTCATCGTTGTCCAACAACATGACCTCTAAGACAGGGTTGTCATACCACTCAGGAGCAGTACACGTCCTTGTCGACCTACGAGGTTTGATAGTAACTTGATCCAAAGTTTCATGATCATCATCATTAACTTCCTCTTAAACTAATGTAGGCTCCACAGAAACATCTTTCTGCGTTGCGCTACTCTCTGGTTGAAACAAAGGTTCAACAACCTCATTAAGTTCTATCTTCCTCCCACTCAATTCTTTCGAGAGAAACTCTTTCTTGAGAAAGGACCCGTTTTAGCAACAAACACTTTGCACTCGGATCTGAGATAGACGGTATACCCAACTGTTCTTAGGGTATTCTATGAAGATTCATTTGTTCGCTTTGGGTTCGAGCTCATTAGGTGAGAACCTTTTTCACATAAGCGTCGCAGCCCCAAACATTAAGAAATGATAGCTTAGGTTTCCGCCAAACCAAAATTCATATGGTGTCATCTCAACGGACTTAGATGGTGCCCCTTTTAAAGTGAATGTAGTTGTCTATAATGCATAACCCCAAAATGATAGTGGCAAATTGATAAGAGACATCATAGTTCGTACCATATCCAATAGAGCATGACTACGACGTTCGGACACACCATCACACTAGTGTTCTAGGTGGCATGAGTTGTGAAACAACTTTCACATTGTCTAAAGTTGTATGCCAAACTCGTAACTCAGATAGTCACCTCCACGATCATATCGTAGACATTTTATCTTCTTGTCACGATGATTTTAAACTTCACTCTGAATTTGTTTGAAATTTTCAAACGTTTCAGACTTGTGTTTCATTAAGTAAATATACACATATATACTCAAACCATCAGTGAAGGTAAGAAAATAACGATATCCACTACATGCTACAACACTCATTGGACCGCATACATCAACATGTATCATTTCCAATAAGTTACTAGCCCGCTCCATCATACCGAAAACAGGGTCTTTAGTCATCTTGCCCAAGAGGCATCATCCGCATGTCTCAACCGATTCGAAACCGAATGAGTCCAAAGATCCATCAGCAGGGAGTTTCTTCATGCGATTTATACCAATATGACATTTAGCGGTAGTGCCATAGGTATGTGGTACTATCATTATTAACTTTGCATCTTTTGGCATTAACATTATGAGCATGTGTATTACTACGATCAAGATTCAACAAACCATTCTCATTGGGTGCATGACCATTGAATGTATTGTTCATGTAAACAGAATAACCATTATTCTCTCACTTAAATGAATAATCGTATTTCAATAAACACGATATAATCATGTTCATGCTTAACGCAAACACCAAATAACATTTATTTAGGTTTTTCACTAATCCCGAAGGTAGAGAGAGCGTGCGATGTTGATCGCATCAACCTTGGAAACATTTCCAACACACATCGTCACCTCACACTTAGCTAGTCTCCGTTTATTCCGTAGCTTTTATTTCGAGTTACTAACATTTAGCAATCGAACCGGTATCCAATACCCAGGTGCTACTAGGAGTACTAGCTAGGTACACATCAATAACAAATATATCAAATATACTTCTATCGACGTTGCCAGCCTTCTTATCTACCAGGTATCTAAGGTTGTTCCGCTTCAGCGACCGCTCTCCTCATAATAGAAGCACTTAGTCTCGGGTTTGGGTTTAACTTTGGATTGCTTAACTGCAGCAGCAACTGACTTGCCATCCATGAAGTTTCCCTCCCCGCCCTTGCCCTTCTCGAAACTAGTGGTTTTACTAACCATCAACACTTGATGCTCCTTCTTGATTTCTACCTTCCTAGTGTCAAACATCACGAACAGCTCAGGGATCATTATTTCCATCCCTGGCATTTTACAGTTCATCACGAAGCTCTAGCACCTTAGTGACAGTGACTTGGAAAACTATATCAATCACTTTCTTATCTGGAAGATCAACTCCCACTCAATTCAAGCGATTGTAGCACCCAAACAATTTGAGCACATGCTCAATGATTGAGCTATTCTCCTTCATCTTGTAGGCAAAGAATCTTGTTGGAGATCTCATATCTCACAACACGGGCATGAGCCTGAGATCCCAATTTCAGCTCTTAGAACATCTCATATGTTCCGTGATGTTCAAAACATTTTGGAGCCTCAGTACGCATAAACTATCAAGTAGTCATCGGAACGTGGCTGTCAGATGTTCACAACATCCATAAACGACGCTAGAGGGGGTGGCACATCGAGCGGTGCATTAAGGACATAAGCTTTCTATACAACAATGAGGACAATCCTTAGATCACGGTCCCAGTCTGCAATATTGCTACCATCATCTTTCAACTCTATTTCTCTAGGAACATATAAAAATTCAAGGTTGCTAAAATGTGAGCTAGTAATCTATAACATAATTTGTAAGGACACAACTGACTTTGTTCATGATAATGAGTTCAATTAATCATATTAATTAAGAACTCCCACTCAAAATTGACATCCCTCTGGTCATTCGAGTGATACATGATCCAAATTCACCAACTCAAGTCCAATCATCACGTGAGTTGAGGTGGTTTCAATGGTGAACATCATCATGTTGATCATATCTACTATATGACTCATGTTCGACCTTTCGGTCTCTTGTGTTCCGAGGCCATGTCTGTACATGCTAGGCTCGTCAAGTTTTACCTAAGTGTTCTGCACATGCAACACTGGCTTGCACCCACTGTATGTGAACGTAGATTCTATCACACCCGATCATCATGTGGTGTCTCAACACAATGAACTTTCGCAACGGTGCACACTCGGGGAGAACACAATTTATCTTGAAATTTTAGTGAGGGATCACCTTATAATGCTACCGTCGTCCTAAGAAAAACAAGGTGCATAAAAGGATTAACATCAGATGCAAATCATAAGTGACATGATATGGCCATGA
This sequence comes from Hordeum marinum, assembly GCA_022496015.1. NCBI lineage: Eukaryota > Viridiplantae > Streptophyta > Magnoliopsida > Poales > Poaceae > Hordeum > Hordeum marinum. The sequence goes on from CM039674.1 coordinate 464,679,261, forward strand.
ACTTTTGCTTTTGATCTCTATCCTTAAAGCACCGACATGATATCCATCGTCACCGGCATGACACCATGATCTCCAACATCTTGATCTCCATCAACGTGTCGCCATCGGGGTTGTTGAACCCACCATGCTTCTACTACCATTGCTACCGCTTAGCAATAAACTAAAGCATTACATAGGGCTTAATGATTCACACGCAGTTCATACTATAATTAAAGACAACCCTATGGCTCCTGCTGGTTGCCGTACTCATTGACATGCAAGTCGTGATATTCTATACAATACATGATTATCTCATACATCATCTCATCATGTAATTGGCCATATCACAACACAACATACCCTGCAAAAACAGTTTAGACGTCCTCTAATGGTTGTTGCAAGTTTTACGTGGCTACTACGGGTATCTAGCAAAAACAATTCTCACCTACGCAAAAACCACAATGGTGATACATAAGTTGCTTTTCAACCTTCTCAAGGACCGCCTTTGTCGAATCCGATCCAACTAAAGTAAGAGAAATAGACACCGGCCATCCATCTTTGTGCAAAAAAGTTACACGTCAGTCGATGGAACCGGTCTCTCATAAGCGTACGAGTAAGGCTGGTCCGGGCCACTTCATCCCACAATACCGCTGAACCAAAACACAACCAAGGGAGGAAGCAATCTAAGCATCAACGCCCACAAACTCCTTTGTGTTCTACTGGAGATCTCATCTACACATAGACCTAGCTCATGATGCCACTGTTGGGGAATGTTGCACGGGAAACAAAAATTTTACTATGCACACACAAGATCTATCCATGGGGATGAGCATCTACGAGAGGGAGAGTGAATCTACATACCCTTGTAGATCGCTAAGCGGAAATGTCGGGACCCCGATCCTAAGCCATAAGAATCCAGCTTGTAACACATCACACAACTTTGCGGTCTCATGCACGGTTATCTCCACGGCTGCCACCTTACCTAGGCCGGGACCGTTTGCGTCTTTTGACTCACGTATGCGAATGTGTCGCTAGCATTCAAATGTCAAAGAACCCGGGCCAACATGACTAGTCGTAGAACCCAAGTGGCACATCTGTACAGGGACATGCATACGTAACCCAACAATGTAGGTGTCGATCTCTAGCGCGAGTAGACGAGTCATAGCAAGCTACAAGGACTCCACTAAGCCGAGGGACATAAATGTCATCACTGCATGTAGACGAGTCATAGCAGGCTACAGGGACTCCATTACACTACGAGATATTTCCCCGAAGGGACAGACACAACATCAAAGAAGGATACATTGTTGGAAATATGCCCTAGAGGCAATAATAAATTAGTTATTATCATATTTCCTTGTTCATGATAAATCGTTTATTATCCATGTTATAATTGTATTGAATGGAAACACATTACATGTGTGGGTAAATAGACAACACTCTGTCCCTAGTATGCCTCTAGTGAACTAGCTCGTTGATCAAAGATGGTCAAGGTTTCCTAGACATTGACATATGATGTTATTTGATAACGGGATCACATCATTAGGAGAATGATGTGATGGACAAGACCCAAAACTACAAACGTAGCATATGATCGTGTCAGTTTATTGCTACTGTTTTCTGGATGTCAAAGTATGTGTTCCTATGACCATGAGATCATGCAACTCACTAACATCGGAGGAGTACCTTGTGTGTATCAAACGTCGCAACGTAACTGGGTGACTATAAAGGTGCTCTACAGGTATCTCCAAGGATGTCTGTTGAGTTGGCATGGATCAAGACTGGGATTTGTTACTCCGTGTGACGGAGAGGTATCTCAGGGCCCACTCGGTAATACAACATCACAATAAGCCTTGCAAGCAATGTGACTAAGTGTTAGTCACGGGATCTTGTATTACGGAACGAGTAAAGAGACTTGCCGGTAACGAGGTTGAACTAGGTATGGAGATACCGATGATCGAATCTCGGGAAAGTAACATACCGAAGAACAAAAGGAACATCATACGGGATTAACTGAATCCTTGACATAGAGGTTCGACCAATAAAGATCTTCGTAGAATATGTAGGAACCAATGTGGACATCTAGGTCCTGCCATTGGTTATTGACCGTATAGGTGTCTCGGTCATGTCTACATAGTTCTCGAACCCGCAGGGTCTGCACACTTAAGGTTTGGTGACGTTTCGGTAGTATAGAGTTATGTATGGTGGTGACCGAAGGTTTTTCGGAGTCCCGTATGAGATCCCGGATGTCACGAGGATCTCCGAAATGGTCCGGACGTAAAGATTCATATATAGGAAGTCCTATTTTGGTCACCGGAAAAGTTTCGGGCTCATTGGTAGTGTACCGGGAGTGTACCGGGGGACCATCGGGAGAGGTATTTCGACCCAAGAGGCAACATGAGCTGTGGGAGGGTGGAAACAGCCCTTAGTGGGCTGGTGGAAGTCCTCTAAGAGGCCCATGCGGCTGGACTTGGGAAAGAGAGAAAAAAAGGCCAAGGTGGAAAGAGATTCCAAGTAGGAAAGGAGGAATCCTAGTCCTAATAGGATTAGAGGAGGATTCCTCCTCTCCTCCTTGCGCAAGAGGCAAGGCAGGGCTGCCTTGTGCGCCAGCCCTCCTCCTTCCTCCCTCTTATATATACTGGAGGTATTGGGTGTTTTGCACTTGATTTTACGGCCACGTGCTACCCGTTCCACCGGTGCTCCTCTAGATTGGATTTCCGCAGTGCTTAGGCGAAGCCCTGCCGGAATTGCTCCACCACCATCGCCGGAGCGCCGTCACGCTGCCGGTGAACTCTTCTTCCTCTCCACTTGCTCTTGCTGGATCAATATGGTGGAGATCGTCATCAAGCTGCACGTGTGCTGAACGCGGAGGTGCCGTCCGTTCGGCGCTAGATCGGAAGGACCGTGATCAAGATCGCGAGACGGTTCGTGATGAGATCGTGGGACGGATCGTGATGAGATCGCGGGACGGATCATGATGAGTTCACGGGATGGATCGTGATTGGATTGCGGGACAGATCGTGATGTGATCACGGGACGCTCGGCGATTTGGATCGCGAAGATGTTCGACTACACCAACCGCGTTTCTTAACGCTTCCCGCTTAGCGATCTACAAGGGTATGTAGATCCACTCTCCCTCTCGTAGATGCTCATCACCATGGATAGATCTGCGTGTGCGTAGGAATTTTTTTGTTTCCTGTGCGACGTTCCTCAACAGTGGCATCATGAGCTAGGTCTATGTGTAGATGAGATCTCGAGTAGAACACAAAGAGTTTGTGGGCGTTGATTCTTAGATTGTTTCCTCCCTTGGTTGGATTTTGGTTCAGTGGTGAGATGAAGTCGCCCGGACCAACATTACTCGTATGCTTACGAGAGACCGGTTCCCTCGACCGCAACTTGTTGCATAGATGGCTTGCGGGCGCCAGTTTCTCTCACTTTAGTTGGATCGGATTTGACAAAGGCGGTCCTTGAGAAGGTTGAAAAGAAACTAGTGTATCAGCGTTGTGGTTTTTGCGTAGATGAGAATTGTTCTTGCTAGATACCTATAGCAGCCACGTAAAACATGCAACAACAATTAGAGGACGTCTAACTTGTTTTTGCATGGTATGTTGTGATATGATATGGCCAATTACATGATGTGATATATGTGATGTATGAGATGATCATGTGATGTATAGATTATCACGACTTGCATGTCGATGAGTATGGCAACCGACAGGAGCCATAGGGTTGTCTTTAATTATTGTATGACCTGCGTGTCAATCATTAAGCGCTATGTAATGCTTTACTTTATCGCTAAATGGTAGCAATAGTAGTAGAAGCATGTTGGGCGCGACAACCCCGATGGCGACACGTTGATGGAGATCAAGATGATGGAGATCATGGTGTCATGCCAGTGACAATGGAAATCATGCCGGTGCTTTTGAGATGGAGATCTAAAGCACGAGTTCATGGCCATATCATGTCACTTATGAATTGCATGTGATGTTAATCCTTTTATGCACCTTGTTTTGCTTAGTACGACGGTAGCATTATAAGGTGATCCCTCACTTAAATTTCAAGATAAATTGTGTTCTCCCCAAGTGTGCACCATTGCGAAAGTTCGTCGTGTTGAGACACCACGTGATGATCGGGTGTGATAGACTCTACGTTCACATACAACGAGTGCAAGCCAGTGTTGCATGCGCAGAACACTCGGGTTAAACTTGACGAGCCTAGCTTGTACAGACGTGGCCTCGGAACACAAGAGACCGAAAGGTCGAACATGAGTCATATAGTAGATATGATCAACATGATGATGTTCACCATTGTAACCACCTCAACTCACGTGATGATCGGACTTGAGTTGGTGAATTTGGATCATGTATCACTCGAATGACCGGAGGGATGTCAATTTGAGTGGGAGTTCTTAAGTAATATGATTAATTGAACTCATTATCATGAACATAGTCAGTAGTGTCTTTATAAATTATGTTGTAGATTACTTGCTCGCGCTGTAGCTCCCTTGAATTTTTATATGTTCCTACAGAAATAGAGTTGAAAGATGATGGTAGCAATATTGCGGACTGGCTCCGTGATCTGAGGATTGTCCTCGTTGCTGCACAAAAGGCTTATGTCCTTAATGCACCGCTCGGTGCGCCAACCCCTCTAGTGTCGTCTGTAGATGTTGTGAACATCTGACAGGCACGTTCTGATGACTACTTTATAGTTTAGTGCGTCATGCATTACGGCTTATAATAGAGGCTCCGAAACGTTTTGAACGTCATGAAACATATGAGATGTTTTAAGAGCTTAAATTAGGATCTCAGGCTCGTGCCCGTGTTGCGAGATATGAGATCTCCAACAAGATTCTTTGCCTGTAATATGAAAGAGAATAGCTCAATCGTTGAGCATGTGCTCAGATTGTCTGGGTGCTACAATCGCTTGAATCGAGTGGGAGTTGATCTTCCAGATAAGATAGTGATTGATATAGTTCTCCAAGTCACTGACACTAAGCTACTAGAACTTTGTGATGAACTATAAAATGCGAGGGATAGAAATAATGATCCCTGAGCTGTTCGCGATGTTTGACACCGCGAAGGTAGAAATCAAGAAGGAGCGTCAAGTGTTGATGGTTAGTCAAACCACTAGTTTCGAGAAGGGCAAGAGCAAAGAGGGAAACTTCATGGATAGCAAGTCAGTTGCTGCTCCAGTGAAGAAACCCAAAGTTGAACTCAAACCCGAGACTAAGTGCTTCGATTATGAGGAGAGCGTTCACTGAAGCGGAACAACCCTAGATACTTGGTAGATAGGAAGGCCGGCAACGTTAACAGAAGTATATTTGATATACGTGTTATTGATGTGTACCTTGCTAGTACTCCTTGTGGCACCTGGGTATTGGATACCGATTCGGTTGCTAAATGTTAGTAACTCGAAATAAAATCTACGGAATAAACGGAGAACTAGCTAAGGGTGAGGTGATGAGATGTGTTGGAAATGTTTCCAAGGTTGATGTGATCAACATCGCACGCTCTTTCTACCTTCGGGATTAGTGACAAACCTAAATAAATGTTATTTGGTGTTTTGCATTGAGCATGAACGTGATTGGATCGTGTTTATTGCAACACGGTTATTCATTTAAGTTAGAGAATAATGGTTATTCTGTTTACATGAATAACACCTTCAATTGTCAAGCAACCAGTGAGAATGGTTTGTTGAAACTTGATCGTAGCAATACACATGTTCATAACATTGATGCCAGAAGATACAAAGTTAATAATAATAGTACCACATACTTGTGGCACTGTCGCTAAATGTCATATTGGTATAAAACGCATGAAGAAACTCCATGCTGATGGATCTTTGGACTCATTCGACTTTGAATCGGTTGAGACATGCGCACCATGCCTCTTGGTCAAGATGACTAAGGACCTTGTTTTTGTGGTTTGATGGAGCGGGCAAGTGACTTATTGGAAATGATACATGTTGATGTATGCGATCCAATAAGTCTTATAGCGTGCGGTGGATATCGTTATTTTCTTACCTTCACTGATGATTTGAGTAGATATAGTGTATATTTGCTTAATGAAACACAAGTCTCAATCATTTGAAAGGTTCAAGCAAATTCAGAGTGAAGTTTAAGATCATCGTGACAAGAAGATAAAAATGTCTACGATATGATCGTCGAGATGAATATCTGAGTTGCGAGTTTGGCATACAACTTTAGATAATGTGAAAATTGTTTTACAACTCACACCACCTAGAATACCATAGTGTGATGGTGTGTCCGAACGTCATAGTCGTGCTCTATTGGATATGGTGCATGCTATGATGTCTCTTATCATTTTGTTACTACAATTTTGGGGTTATTTAGAGACAACTACATTCACTTTAAATATGGCACCATCTAAATCCGTTGAGATGACACCGTGTGAATTATGGTTTGATAGAAACCTAAGCTGTCATTTCTTGATGTTTGGAGCTGCGACGGTTGTGTGGAAAATGTTTTCACCTAATGAGCTCGAACCCAAAGCGGACAAATGCATCTTCGTAGAATAACCTAAGAACAGTTGGGTGAACCTTCTATCTCAGATCCAAGCATAAAATGTTTGTTGCTAAAACTGGGTCCTTTCTCGAGAAAGGGTTTCTCTTGAAAGAATTGAGTGGGAGGAGGATAGAACTTGGTGAGGTTGTTGAAACCTCTGCTTCAACCAAAACGTAGAGCAACATAAAAAGATGTTTCTGTGAATCCTACGTCAGTTGAAGAGGAAGTTAATGATGATGATCATGAAAGCTTCGATCAAGTTACTATCGACCTACGAGGAAATTAGAGCTTGATGAGGTTATTGAACCTTTACTTCAACCAGAGAGTAGCACAACGCAGGAAGTTGTTTCTGTGAAGCCTGCGTTAGTTGAAGAGGAAGTTAATGATGATGATCATGAAGCTTCGGATCAAGTTACTACCAAACCTCGTAGGGTGACAAGGATGTGTACTGCTCGTGAGCGGTACGACAACCCTGTCTTGGAGGTCATGTTGTTGGACAATGATGAACCTACGAACTATGGAGAAGCGATGATGGGCTCGGAAACCAACAAATGGTTAGAAGCCATGAAATCCGAGAAAGGATCCATGTATGAAAACCAAGTATAGACTTTGGTGGACTTGCTCGTTGGACGGCAGGTCGTTAAGTACAAATGGATCTTTAAAATGAAGACAGACGCTGATGGTAAATGTTACCATTTGTAAAGCTCGACTTGTTGCAAAGTAGTTTACGACAAGTTCAAGGAGTTGACTGCGATAAGACTTTCTCACTTGTAGCGATGCTAAAGTCTGTTGGAATTATGTTAGCAGTTGCTGCATTTTTCAATTATGAAATCTGGCAGATGGATGCCGAAACATCGTTTCCTTCCTTAAGGAAAGGTTGTATGAGATACAACCAGAAGGTTTTGTCAGTCCTAAGGATGCTAAAAGGTGTGCGAGCTTCAGTGATTCTTCTATGGACTGAAGCAAGCATCTCGGAGTTGGAATATACACTTTGATGAGGTGATCAAAGTTTTTGAGTCTATACAAAGTTTACGAGAAACTTGTATTTGCAATAAAGTGAGTGGGAGCACTATAGAGTTTCTGATAAGTATATGTGGATGACATATTGCTATTTGGAAGTGATGTAGAATTTTTGGAGAGCATAAACGGTTGTTTGAAAAGAGTTTTTAAAAGGAAGACCTGGATAAAGCTACCGAATTGTTGAGCATCAAAGATCTATAAAGATAGATCAAGATGTTTGATAAGACTTTCAATGAGTACATACCTTGACAAGATTTTGAAAGAGTTCAAAATGGATTAGTCAGAGAGAAGTGTTCTCGCCTGCTTTGTAAGGTATGAAGTTGAGTGAGACTCAAAGCTCGACCACGGCAGAAGAAAGAGAAAGGACGAATGTTGTCCCCTATGCCTTAGCCATAGGCTCTGTATAGTATGCCATGTTGTGTACCGCACCTGTGTGTGCCTTGCCATGAGTCCGTCAAGGGGTACAAGAGTAATTCAGGAGTGGATCACTGGACAGCGGTCAGTAATATCCTTAGTAACAATAGGACTAAGGAGATGTTTCTCGATTATGGAGGTGATAAAGAGTTCGTCGTAAAGAGTTACGTCGATGCAAGCTTTAAACACCAATCCGGATAACCCATAGTAGCAATCTAGATACGTATAGTAGGAGCAGCCATTTGGAATAGTACCAAGTGGAGTGTGGTAGCAGTGTTTACACTTTGGCATAGAGATTCACAAAGTACACATGGATCTGAATGTCGCAGACTCGTTGACTATAAGACCTCTCTCACATGCAAAGCATGATAGAGCCCCAGAACTCACTAGGTGTTAGATTCATTACAGTGCGTATCACATGGTGATGTGAACTAGATTATTGACTCTAGTGCAAGTGGGAGACTGTTGGAAATATGCCCTAGAGGCAATAATAAATTAGTTATTATCATATTTCCTTGTTCATGATAAATCGTTTATTATCCATGCTATAATTGTATTGAATGGAAACACATTACATGTGTGGGTAAATAGACAACACTCTGTCCCTAGTATGCCTCTAGTGAACTAGCTCGTTGATCAAAGATGGTCAAGGTTTCCTAGCCATTGACATATGATGTCATTTGATAACGGGATCACATCATTAGGAGAATGATGTGATGGACAAGACCCAAAACTACAAACGTAGCATATGATCGTGTCAGTTTATTGCTACTGTTTTCTGCATGTCAAAGTATGTGTTCCCATGACCATGAGATCATGCAACTGACTAACATCGCAGGAATACCTTGTGTGTATGAAATGTCGCAACGTAACTGGGTGACTATAAAGGTGCTCTACAGGTATCTCCAAGGATGTCTGTTGAGCTGGCATGGATCAAGACTGAGATTTGTTACTCCATGTGACGGAGAGGTATCTCAGGGCCCACTCGGTAATACAACATCACAATAAGCCTTGCAAGCAATGTGACTAAGTGTTAGTCACGGGATCTTGTATTAGGGAACGAGTAAAGAGACTTGCCGGTAACGAGGTTGAACTAGGTATGGAGATACCGATGATCGTATCTCGGGAAAGTAACATACCGAAGAACAAAAGGAACATCATACGGGATTAACTGAATCCTTGACATAGAGGTTTGACCGATAAAGATCTTCGTAGAATATGTAGGAACCAATGTGGACATCCAGGTCCCGCCATTGGTTATTGACCGTAGAGGTGTCTCGGTCATGTCTACATAGTTCTCGAACCCGCAGGGTCTGCACACTTAAGGTTTGGTGACGTTTCGGTAGTATAGAGTTATGTATGGTGGTGACCGAAGGTTTTTTGGAGTCCCGTATGAGATCCCGGATGTCACGAGGATCTCCGGAATGGTCTGGACGTAAATATTCATATATAGGAAGTCCTATTTTGGTCGCCGGAAAAGTTTCGGGCTCATCGGTAGTGTACCGGGAGTGTACCGGGGGACCATCGGGAGAGGTATTTCGACCCAAGAGGAAACATGGGCTGTGGGAGGGTGGAAACCAGCCCTTAGTGGGCTGGTGGAAGTCCTCTAAGAGGCCCATGCGGCTGGACTTGGGAAAGAGAGAAAAAAAGGCCAAGGTGGAAAGAGATTCCAAGTAGGAAAGGAGGAATCCTAGTCCTAATAGGATTGGAGGAGGATTCCTCCTCTCCTCCTTGCGCAAGAGGCAAGGCAGGGCTGCCTTGTGCGCCAGCCCTCCTCCTTCCTCCCTCTTATATATACTGGAGGTATTGGGTGTTTTGCACTTGATTTTACGGCCACGTGCTACCCGTTCCACCGGTGCTCCTCTAGATCGGATTTCCGCAGTGCTTAGGCAAAGCCCTGCCAGAATTGCTCCACCACCATCGCCGCAGCGCTGTCACACTGCCGGTGAACTCTTCTTACTCTCCACTTCCTCTTGCTGGATCAAGATGGTGGAGATCGTCATCAAGCTGCACGTGCGCTGAACGCGGAGGTGCCGTCCGTTCGGCGCTAGATCGGAAGGACCGTGATCAAGATCGCGAGACGGTTCGTGATGAGATCGCGGGACGGATCGTGATGAGATCGCGGGACGGATCATGATGAGTTAGCGGGACGGATCGTGATTGGATCATGGGACGGATCGTGATGTGATCGCGGGACGCTCGGCGATTTGGATCGCGAAGATGTTCGACTACACCAGCTGCGTTTCTTAACGCTTCCCGCTTAGCGATCTACAAGGGTATGTAGATCCACTCTCCCTCTCGTAGATGCTCATCACCATGGATAGATCTGCGTGTGCGTAGGAAATTTTTTGTTTCCCATGCGACGTTCCCCAACATACATGCCGATCAATCAATGTGTCCCGAGCAGTAGCAAGCTACCAAGGCTCGGTGGAAGCACAAAGAGGGAGTTCCCCGTAAGGAGTACTACCAAAGGCACACAACTAGGTGTTGAATCCCATACGTACCGTTGCACGTCACACGTACGCACGACATGCCCGATATGCATAGATACAACTATGGCATCACAACATAATCATACAACATTACACATTTATTTAGAAGGCTCGGAAGAGCCAACACAATAAGATATTACAAGCAGGGGTCACAAGACCCAACATTCAGAGAATTCAAACAACAAGCGGAAGTTAAAACATGTCTGGGTACAGACATCTACAAAAGTGGCTAGATGAGCCTGAAAAGCTACAACGACCCTACCAAAGGAACCAGACCTCTTTCTGGGATTCCCAAGCTAATCCGGTCAACATCGAACTTCACATCATAAATACCAATAAAGAGACTGACGTCTCCTCTACAAAATCATAATTAAGCAAACGTGAGTACAAGGGTACTCAGCAAGACTTACATTAGAACTAACTACATATGCATCAATATGAATGAAGAGGGTTGTGGAGTTTATCGCAGCAAACCAACTTTGACTCTTGGCTAACCTGTACTACAACTACCAGTGCTTTCTTTGAGATGGGATAGCACACACGAGTCCACATAATCACCAATCAATACATCACTATGGATCCACTTCTGTCTCCCTACGAGAAGGCCATCTATAGCACTCACGCTTATCTTGCGCATTTTAGAGTATCCACTTCGAGTTTTCTACGAACCACATAAGTTCTCCAAGTAGTCCATATCCGAGGACGTGGCTATTCGAATAGATTCAAAACCCTGCAGGGGTATACTTCTTCACACGCGCTCTCGCCACTTATCGCTATGTGCACATAAAAGGCACCTCGGCAACCTTCAAGCGGAAGCCCAACGAGGGAGTCGGCCACGACCGTCAATCACACAAGACCCTAGTCCAGGTTTATTGCCTATTTGAGACTGAACCCACACGGAAGTCCGGCCGAAGTTTCCGCTACGGCCTCAAATGATGTGCGCAGGGTTCCCAAGCCCACCGTTCGGGTGCCACTTGGTACATCGTGCCACTGTGCCTATTCTGCATCATAGCCCACCCCATCGGGCAATGCTATGCATGGCCGCCAACACTTTTCCTACAAACACCAGAAACTAGTTGCAACTCCTGGACAGAGGTTAAGGCAATTAATAGGCCGAGAGGGTCAATTGAGTATCCCAATGTGCGGTAGTATCTTGTCTTGCATAACATACACATAACTCAGTTCTTAAGGACGGTCCCAATGAGACAACCCGCCAGGTACTCCTACATGGCCTCTCATCTCTACCTTTACCAAATCGTGTTCACACACTTAGCTCTCACACAGTAGAACATGAACACCGCCATTCCGATTCATCGCCCAGATGGATTAGACCCGACTCGACACAACTCTAAGCATAGCAGGCACAGTAAGTAAGCAAGCATGGATGAGTAAGCACAACAAGGCTCAAGCAGTTGCTACTCATGCTAAGTGGTTTCAACTATTTACTATGGCAAAGACAAGTCATGAAAAGGAATGGGTTCAACTACCGAGAACAGGTAACAGTTGAATCGTTGTTGTCCTAGTACCGTAAAAGAGAGTAGGAGCGAGAGAGTGGGTTCATATCAGTATGCTCAAGGGGGTTTGCTTGCCTGACAATCCTGAAGATATAACTTCTTTTCATTAGCGTCAATGGTTGCATCATCGGAACCATCGTTTACCGAGAAGGAACAAACACCGGGAAACAGGAAAAGAACACATTCAATGCAATGCAACAACCTTGATGCATGATATGACAAGTTAAGGTACGGAATTGGCCTAGAGGAATATTTAGCCAAGTTAATTGAAGTGGAATTCAAACAAGTTTGAATTCCAACTCCAAATGATATTTCCTATATTGCCCTAATCATAAAATGTCCTACTTAGTGATGTTAACTTGTTCAAACCTGCATGATCATGGCATAAACAGATTCATTGGATTTTTCTGATCATTTTTCATATATAAATTATTTTCATCTGACTTACAAATTATTTTCTATGATTTTTAGAAGTTTTAAACATATTCTGAAAATATTAAATCATTTATTGATTCGTTTTAATTCCGGAAATAGATACTGCGTCATCATGATGTCAGCATTACATCAGCGGTCAACAGGGCCAGGTCCAGGTCAAACCTGACGTGTGGGGTCCACACGTCAGTGACACTTGATATTTAACCGGAATTAATTAACCTAATTAAAACGTTTCATGCTAATTAATTATACAGGGCCCACTAGTCAGCGACAAAGAGGGCTAATTAGGTCCATCATTAACCACTAATGATGCTGCCACGTCACGCCCGCCGGCGGCTGAACACCGGCGACCATCCGCGATGACGGAGGTGCTCAGGATCGAGCTATGGGTCACAGATTCGAGCGCGGTTTGGCTCTACGGAAAGCACGCGCTTAAGCGCATCTACTACAGCAAGCGGCAGCAGCTGGGATGCACTGCATCGATGGTGGCGACAGTGTCCGTGGCGGCCAGAGCTTGGGCTCGAGCCATTCTGGGCTGTAGGGCATGGGGCGGCTCGCCGATGGGCTGCATGACTTCTAAAGAGCTCTTGGAGCTCGGTTCCGAGTTCGAACGCACGATTGGAGGACCACATCAATGGTGTCGAGATGGCCGGCGTCGGGGAGCTCTCGGCTCCGGCGGCTATCCTAGCTATGGGGAAGAAATCGAGCAGAGGGGCAGGGGAAATGGACGGGATGCTCACGGTGCGTCCGCAGGGAGGTCAGCAGGCTCGGGGGTACGTCAACAGCAACGAATTTTGACAACAATGCTCCGGCCATGACTGCGGCGGCCACCAGAGATAGGGGGAAGGGACAGAGCAAGGGGGAAGAGAGGAGAGGGGTCGTCCCGATCTGTACGGCTCTGGGGTCCTAATCCCCTCCTCTAGCGAGGCTAGCAGGCAGGAGGCGTGGCACCCCGGCCATGCGCATCATGCCTGCCTTCGCCTCTGCCTACTGGCAGAGGTAGGGGACGACTGGCACGGGCCAGTTGGGCCGGCTGGGCTGCCAGGCCTCAGGTAAGACCCCTTTTTTAGTTTTTATTTTCTGTTTTCTTTTCTTCTAACATTTGTTTTATTTTGTGAGGCCAAGATACCTAGCACAATAATGCCCACATATTTTATGAAATATAGTTTGATTATTTCACACTTCCACAAAAAGCTTTGGGCATTTTTGGACATCTATCATATTTATAATGCTTTATTAGTCGATTTCAGAAACTTTCCTATTTTATTTAATTTACCAAAATATTTGTTAAAATATAATTCACCCCTGATATGTTGTTGGCAACATTTATCAAAGAGGCGGAACATTTTTGAAGGCATTTCTGGTTCATTGAAATTATTTTTAAGTTTAACCTATTGAATTTTATTTGAGCTAGGGTTTGATCATCCCCATTTCAAGTTTCATTTGATTTTAAACATGATGCCATGATGGCTAGGCAATAACAGACAATGCCTAAGCTTGGGCTGTGACAACTCACCCCCACTAAACAAGAATCTCGTCCCGAGATTCAAGCGTAGGGTAAGAAGTCAAATGGACACTAACTAACACAATCTTCATGATCCAAGTGCCCTCCTCGCAGTTGTTGTTTCATTTCTCATCTTGAGTTTGACGTCTTTACTTTCAAGATCTTCATCCAAGACCATGACAAAAAAGAATAACAAAGCTCTACAAGATTCGATCTTCTCGGAGATCGAGCAACTCATGATCAACTCGTAGAATGAGACGTGATAACATCTCTCGAGCTGAGACACAAAACACACATTGAGAATGATGGAATAAGATAGATGACGGCGGTTCAATTGGTAGGCAACAATTCCATGCTAAAATAGATGGTGAAGAGGTTTGAAAGTAGCGAGGAGATAATTGCCATAATACCATTACGGGGCACCTTAGGGGAGGTGACTCGTAGGATTATCCCTTAAGTGGCAAAAATAATTACTTTTGATACAGAGATCATTGAAACTCTTCATACCAACCTAAGGAAATTCACAAGTGACCGTTGGAAGGAATTCAAAGAATGGCATACTCAGATCAGAGGGAAACTAGAGTTATAAAACAACTCGGCAATGGAAGGCACATTCCAATTAATACCGAGAGTATAACCCAGTGTCTGAGCGTGCTCTCAAGAACTTGAGCAATTCCATATTCATCAAGGTTTTTACCAACATCCATGCCAAGGATTCTGGCAACACCTCATACTACCATGATGAATAATGATGGAGGATGTAGATGCAAAGGAAGACAACACTTTCTCAGATTTCACCTTAGCTATGCCAAGGAAGCAAAGTCTGGATGATCGACCGAGAGACATTTAGCACTCCGCTTCTAATGTTCTCCTTGATGAATTAGCGTAACCCAATTATAGGCAACGTTTGGTATCTAAAACATCAAGTAAAAAGGTCGGACTTTGGAATCTCAAAGGGTCCATGAGAAACAACTTCTGAAGCAAGTCATATAAAACCTCACGGGGAAATGGCTAAATTGCTGATACAAATTATTATAATAGTAGGTCTTCCGGATAGGTATGTTAGCCACAACATCCCTTTGCCGGGTTACAGAGAGACCAATATTATAATTCTTGGGAAAATGTCCCAACCATCATATCTGCCAGAGATTCGGATATGGTTGGTGTCAGGATATTCCAGACTCAGCATGTCTGAAGTGGAAAGGTTGCAACACAAATCGAAGAGATGATGTTGCGAGATTCTCGGGAAATGAACTACGGAAGCCAACTCCAAAACATGAGCTGGATTGCAAGACACATGTGAAAACATTGTCCAAGACAACTGTGACCACGTAGAAATCTTACAACAAAACACTACCGAGTTCTGGATGGAACCATCATTGGAGGTAGCAAAGTATTGTGCACGCCCGTCAGGGCCCTTCAGGAGTAACACTTAACTTCTTTTCCTTAAACAAATCAATTGGTGGCTTGGTGTGCTAGGAGTTACATGTGGATTGGAGGTTGCAAATCTACCAAACCATAGAATACTTCGCACATGCATGATTAACTTGGGATGATTCCAAAGGCAGCAAAATGAACTTTCTCGAATTCACGGTGACAACTTGCATCAACTACACGTGAACTGAGAGGGATTCACTTCTTACACCTAACATATACTTCACGAACGGAACATGAAGATATGCCTACAAAGTTTCCAACACTAGCTTCATGTCCATCACGAGTCATGGGATAGACGAGAATGTTACTGATGGACTCAACAACAATTCGTCGAGGTATCCAAATGGATGGAATTCCACAACTATGAGAACAAAGTGATAGCATTGGTCAGACCAAAAGATATGACGGTGTATGCTCGAGGATACATCCATGAGTAAAACAACATTAGGAAGAACTTTGGTTCTGATTTTGATTTGACGATATCCCATACTCAAATCAAAGGTTGAACAAGACAATAGATGCAACAATTGATCACAAGGATTAATTGATGAAGATATCATCTTTCTTCGACACCCACACAAGATATCCCTTTGGAAATAACTAAGTCAGGCAAAGCTTTTATCTTTCAACTCTCCAAGTTGTTGTTTAGCTTAACCAACTAGTTCAGGGGTATCCAACACGGATTCTTGGAGACGGGATGGTTTATAGAAAAACCATCTTGATCACGAACTCAACATAACGGTCAAGGAACACCTTGGTAACACTTCCGAGAAGATATTCAGAAAATCACGATCCACCGGTATGTTATCAAGCTCAAGAAAAATCTTGCTTTTCAAGGCAAAATGATACGATCAACAGAGCGGAGGATTGACGCAATCCTAAGTCATTGACCGAAATATGCACCATGGAAAATGGACTAGGTAGCACGATCAATCTTGGTATGACAATTCAATGACCATCACACCAAGAGTGAGATTATTGTCCATTAACTACCGAACAACAAAGTTGCTAGGAGTATTGATTACACACATCATGATTCACTTGTCGGTGTTCTGGTTATAGACAACACAGAGACCGGGGAATGAATGGTGATGGCGAGAAGTATCACTACATCAAGATTTCATAAAAGGGAGTGTAGTTCTCATGACAATCTTGACATGAAGAGGGTAATACCTCAAGGTAGAATAGAGCAAAAGCTGAATTGGCGTTTTGATCTGTGGAATACAACTGCTTTGACCCAATCAGAGAAATGGATGAGGTACATGAGTTTGCTTATCCTAGTCATTCTAAAATAGAATGGCTTGACAGACCACAAAAATAGTCGACATCGATAACACAATGCATGACATACTCTTGACTATCCATTGATAGCTGAAAATCAGAATATAATTGAAGAGGGGCAACTCAATAGCACATGATTTTTCTTGAGTTGTAGATGCATAGATTGGATATGTCAAATGGAGTTCAACATGTTTCTTCCAGATAACCCACGCAGAAATGAAGAATTGGCAGAGTCACAACTATGGGATGGAGAACTCATCAAGAGCACTCATGTTGTGATCTTTCTTTCTCAAAGAACTTCTGCCATAACTGATTCATGGTATTGGGAGAAAGATATACCACAAACCTTGAGGGCTATAACAAGGTTACTAAGCATCCTAAGGGAACGAGTAAATACTATCAACATGACTAAGCAGGATGAGACTTGGGTTTAGGAACCCAGAAATAGAATACTTATTGACTAAGTAGCATCACGGCATGCTTTTGATAATGATGGCCAGAATGATCACACTAGAAACAAAATACACAACTAGACTGTTGGGTGGTTCACTGAAACAACATGGTTTCCTAAACACTTTCATCAAACACGTCGAGGTAATAGGGTACATCAACTTAACAATTAGTGTGCTTTGTCTGGCCTAAAAGACATTGACTCCAGATGAAAGAGTTTTGCAATTGCATCAGATAATTTAGAAACCTTGGACAACTTGGACAGCATAACGGCTGTACGGGCATGGAATATGAGGCAACCTGCACAACAAAACTGACAACACGACAATGAATTCCTATAAAGGCATCGATCCAGAAAGACAACATTTTTACTATAGGTCTCGAGCATAGTAACTCGTCATCCTAATAGATAGATGAGAAGGCCTAGTTCTTATACCCCGTAGAATAAACAAGAGGGCGACTCAGAATTAGAATGACACGAGGAAAGGAGTAAAAAGTGTTGGGGAACGTCGCATGGGAAACAAAAATTTTCCTACGCACACGCAAACCTATCCATGGTGATGAGCATCTACGAGAGGGAGAGTGGATCTACATACCCTTGTAGATCGCTAAGCGGGAAGCGTTAAGAAACACGGTTGGTGTAGTCGAACATCTTCGCGATCCAAATCGCCGAGCGTCCCGCGATCTCATCACGATCCGTCCCACGATCCAATCACGATCCGTCCCGTGAACTCATCACGATCCGTCCCGCGATCTCATCACGATCCGTCTCACGATCTTGATCACGATCTGTCCCGCGAACTCATCACGATCCGTTCCACGATCTCATCACGAACTGTCTCGCGATCTCGATCACGGTCCTTCCGATCTAGCGCCGAACGGACGGCACCTCCGCGTTCAGCACACGTGCAGCTTGATGACGATCTCCACCGTCTCGATCCAGCGAGAGGAGGTGGATAGGAGAGAGAGTTCACCGGCAGCGTGATGGCGCTCCGGTGATGGTGGTGGAGTGATTCCGGCAGGGCTTCGCCTAAGCGCTGCGGAAAACCGATCTAGAGGAGAAACTGTGCACCGATGAAACGGGTAGCACGTGGCCGGAAATTCTGTCCAAAAACCACCCAATCCACTAGTATATATAGGAGGAGAGGAGAGGAGAGGCAGCCAAGGCCTTTGGGTCGGCCAAAATAGGAGGTGGGAGCAATCCTACTTCACCTCCAATCCTAGTTGGAGTAGGATTGCCTCCTATTGGCTGATTTTCCACTTTTTGCTTTAGGACTTTCTCTCCTGCGCCATGGGCCTTTGTGGCTGTTTTCCCAGCCCACTAAGGGCTGGTTATTATTCTCCCACAGCCCATGGACCTCTTGGGGTCGAAATACCCCTCCTGGAGGTCCTCCGGTACACTACCGGCACTCCCGGTACAATACCGATACTCCCGGTACACTACCGATGAGCCCGAAACTTTTCCGGAAACCAAACTGGGACTTCCTATATATGAATCTTTACCACTGAACCATTCCGGAGCTCCTCGTGACGTCCGGGATCTCATCCGGGACTCCGAACAACCTTCGGTCACCACCATACATAACTCTACACTACCGAAACGTCACCGAACCTTAAGTGTGCAGACCCTGCGGGTTCGAGAACTATGTAGACATGACCGAGACACCTCTACAGTCAATAACCAATGGCGGGACCTGGACGTCCACATTGGTTCCTACATATTCTACGAAGATCTTTATCGGTCGAACCTCTATGTCAAGGATTCAGTTAATCCCGTATATCGTTCCCTTTGTTCTTCGGTATGTTACTTGCCCGAGATTCGATCGTCGGTATCTCCATACCTAGTTCAACCTCGTTACTGGCAAGTCTCTTTACTCGTTCTGTAATACAAGATCCCGCAAATAACAATTAGTCACATTGCTTGCAAGGCTTATTGTGATGTTGCATTACCGAGTGGGCCCCGAGATACCTCTCCGTTACACGGAGTAACAAATCCCAGTCTCGATCCATGCCAACTCAACAGACACCATCGGAGATACCTGTAGAGCACCTTTATAGTCACCCAGTTACGTTGCGACGTTTGATACACACAAGGCACTCCTCCGATATCCGTGAGTTGCATGATCTCATGGTCATAGGAACATATACTTGACATGCAGAAAACAGTAGCAATAAACTGACACGATCATATGCTATGTTTGTAGTTTGGGTCTTATCCATCACATCATTCTCCTAATGATGTGATCCCGTTATCAAATGACATCTCATGTCCATGTCTAGGAAACCTTAACCATCCTTTGATCAACGAGCTAGTCCATTAGATGCATACTAGGGACATGGTTTTGTCTATGTATCCACACATGCATTTAAGTCTCCGATCAATACAATTATAGCATGGATAATAAACGATTATCATGAACAAGGAAATATGATAATAACTAATTTATTATTGCCTCTAGGGCATATTTCCAACAGTCTCCCACTTGCACTAGAGTCAATAATCTAGTTCACATCACCATGTGATTCGCATTGTTATGAATCTAACACCCAATGAGTTCTGGGGCTCGATCATGCTTTGCATGTGAGAGAGGTCTTATAGTCAACGGGCCTGCAATATTCAGATCCGTGTGTACTTTGCATATCTCTATGTCAAACCGTAAACACTGCTACCACACTCCACTTTGTACTATTTCCAAATGGCTGCTCCACTATACGTATCCAGATTGCTACTACTAGTCATCCGGATAGGTGTTAAAGCTTGCATCGACGTAACTCTTTACGACGAACTCTTTATCACCTCCATAATCAAGAAACATTTCCTTAGTCCTCTGGTTACTAAGGATAATTCCGACCGCTGTCCAGTGATCCACTCCTGGACCACTCTTGTACCCCTTGACAGACTCATGGCAAGGCACACATAGGTGCGGTACACAGCATGGCATAATATAGAGCCTATGGCTAAGGCATAGGGGACGACGTTCATCCTTTCTCTTTCTTCTGCCGTTGTCGAGCTTTGAGTCTCACTCAACTTCACACCTTACAAATCAAACGAGAACTATTTCTCTGGCTGATCCATTTTGAACTCTTTCAAAATCTTGTGAAGGTATGCACTCATTGAAAGTCTCATCAAGCATCTTGATCTATCTCTATAGATTTTGATGCTCAACAATTAGGTAGCTTTATCCAGGTCTTCCTTTGAAAATCACTTTCCAAATAACCGTTTTATGCTTTCCAGAAACTCTACATTATTTCTGAACAACAATATGTCATCCACATACACTTATCAGAAATTCTATAGTGCTCCCACTCACTTTATTGCAAATACAAGTTTCTCATAAACTTTGTATAAACATCAAAACTTTGATCACCTCATCAAAGCGTATATTCCAACTCCGAGATGCTTGCTTCAGTCCATGGAAGGATCACCGAAGCTTGCACACCTTTGAGCATCCTTAGGCCTGACAAAACCTTCTGGTTGTATCACATACAACCTTTCCTCAAGTAAACCATTAAGGAAACGATGTTTTGACATCCATATGCCAGATTTCATAATTGAAAACACAGCAACTGCTAACATAATTCCAACAGACTTTTAGCATCGCTACGAGTGAGAAAGTCTCATCGTAGTCAACTCCTTGAACTTGTCACAAACATCTTTGCAACAAGTCGAGCTTTACAAATAGTGACATTCACCATCAGTGTCTGACTTCATTTTAAAGATCCATTTGTAATCAACGACCTACCGTCCAACGAGCAAGTCTACCAAAGTCTACACTTGGTTTTAATACATGGATCCTATCTCGGATTTCATGGCCTCCAACCATTTGTCGGAATCCGGGCCCATCATCGCTTCTCCATAGCTCGTAGGTTCATCGTTGTCCAAGAACATGACCTCCAAGACAGAGTTGTCGTACCGCTCAGGAGCAGTACACATCCTTGTCGACCTATGAAGATACATTTGTCCGCTTTGGGTTCTAGCTTATTATGTGAAAACATTTTCCACACAAGCATCGCAGCCCCAAACATTAAGAAATGACAGCTTAGGTTTCTATCAAACCATAATTCACACGGTGTCATCTCAACGGATTTAGATGATGCCCTATTTAAAGTGAATGTAGTTGTCTCTAATGCATAACCCCAAAAATTATAGTAGTAAAACGATAAGAGACATCACAGTATGCACTATATCAATAGAGCATGACTATGATGTTCGGACACACCATCACACCATGGTGTTCCAGGTGGCGTTAGTTGTGAAACAAATTTCACGTTGTCTTAAGTTGTATGCCAAACTCGTAACTCAGATATTCACCTCCACGATCATATCGCGGTCATTTTTATCTTCTTGTCACGATGATCTTTAAACTTCACTCTGAATTTGCTTGAACCTTTCAAACGATTCAGACTTGTGTTTCATTAAGTAAATATACACTATATCTACTCAAATCATCAGTGAAGGTAAGAAAATAACGATATCCACTGCACGCTACAAGACTCACTAGATTGCATACATCAACATGTATCATTTCCAATGAATCACTTTCCCACTCCATCCAACGGGGTCCTTTAGTCATCTTGCCCAAGAGGCATGGTTCGCATGTCTCAACCGATTCGAAATCGATGAGTCCAAATATCCATCAGCATGGAGTTTCTACATGCGCTTTATACCAATATGACATTTAGCGGCAGTGCCACAAGTATGTGGTACTATCATTATTAACTTTGTATCTTTTGACATCAATGTTATGAACATGTGTACTACTACGATCAAGATTTCAACAAACCATTCTCACTGGATGCATGCCAATTGAAGGTATTATTCATGTAACCATAATAACTATTATTCTCTGACTTAAATGAATAACCGTATTGCAACAAACATGATCTAATCATGTTCATGCTCAACGCAAAACACCAAATAACATTTATTTAGGTTCGTCACTAATCCTGAAGGTAGAGAGAGCGTGCGATGTTGATCACATCAACCTTGGAAACATTTCCAACACACATCGTCACCTCACCCTTAGCTAGTTCTCCGTTTATTCCGTAGCTTTTATTTCGAGTTACTAACATTTAGCAACTAAACCGGTATCCAATACCCAGGTGCTACTAGGAGTACTAGCAAGGTACACATCAATAACTCGTATATCAAATATACTTCTGTCGATGTTGCCAGCCTTCTTATCTACCAAGTATCTAGGGTTGTTCCGCTTCAGCGACCTCTCACCTCATAATAGAAGCACTTAGTCTCGGGTTTGAGTTCAACTTTGGGTTGCTTCACTGGAGCAGCAACTGACTTGCTATCCATGAAGTTTACCTCCTTGCTCTTGCCCTTTTCGAAACTAGTGGTTTGATTAACCATCAACACTTGACGCTCCTTCTTGATTTCTACCTTCGCGGTGTCAAACATCGCGAACAGCTCAGGGATCAATACTTCTATCCCTGGTGTATTATAGTTCATCACTAAGTTCTAGCAGCTTTAGTGACAGTGACTTGGAGAACTATATCAATCACTATCTTATCTTGAAGATCAACTCCCACTTGATTCAAGCGATTGTAGTACCCAGACAATCTGAGTACATGCTCAACGATTGAGCTATTCTCCTTCCTCTTACAAGCAAAGAATCTTGTTGGAGATCTCATATCTCGCAACAAAGGCACGAGCCTGAGATCACAATCTCTGCTCCTAGAACATCTCATATGTTCCGTGACGTTCAAAACGTTTTGGAGCCTCAATTCTAAGCCGTAATGCATGACGCACTAAACTATCAAGTAGTCATCGAAACGTGCCTGTTAGATGTTCACAACATCTATAGACGACGCTAGAGGGGGTGGCGCACCGAGCGGTGCATTAAGGACATAAGCCTTCTGTGCAGCAATGAGGACAATCCTCAGATCACGGACCCAGTCCGCAATTTTCTACCAACATCTTTCAATTCTATTTCTCTAGGAACATATAAAAATACAAGGGAGCTACAGCGCGAGCTAGTAATCTACAACATAATTTGCAAAGACACTTTGACTATGTTCATGATAATGAGTTCAATTAATCATATTACTTAAGAACTCCCACTCAAATTGACATCCCTCCGATCATTCGAGTGATACATGATCCAAATTCACCAACTCAAGTCCGATCATCACGTGAGTTGAGGTGGCTGCAATGGTGAATATCATTATGTTGATCATATCTACTATATGACTCATGTTCGACCTTTCGGTCTCTCGTGTTCCGAGGCCATGTCTGTACATGCTAGGCTCGTCAAGTTTAACCCGAGTGTTCTGCGCGTGCAAATCTGGCTTGCACCCGTTGTATGTGAACGTAGAGTCTATCACACCCGATCATCACGTGGTGTCTCAACACGACGAACTTTCGCAACGGTGCACACTCGGGGAGAACACAGTTCATCTTGAAATTCAAGTGAGGGATCACCTTATAATGCTACCGCCGTACTAAGCAAAACAAGGTGCATAAAAGGATTAACATCTCATGCAATTCATAAGTGACATGATATGGCCATGAACTTGTGTTTAAGATCTCCATCTTCGAAACACCGGCATGATCTCCATCGTCACCGGCACAACACCATGATCTCCATCATCTTGATCTCCATCAATGTGTTGCCATTGGGGTTGTCACGCCCTGCATGCTTCTACTACTATTGCTATCGTAGCGATAAAGTAAAGCATTACATAGCGCTTAATGATTGACACGGAGGTCATACAATAATTAAAGACAACCCTATGGCTCCTGCCGGTTGCCGTACTCATCGAAATGCAAGTCGTGATAATCTATACATCACATGATCATCTCATACATCACATATATCTCATCATGTAATTGGCCATATCACATCACAACATACCCTGCAAAAACAAGTTAGACGTCCTCTAATTGTTGTTGCATATTTTACATGGCTGCTATGGGTATCTAGCAAGAACGATTCTCACCTACGCATAAACCACAACAGTGATACACTAGTTTGCTTTTCAACCTTCTCAAGGACCGCCTTTGTCGAATCCGATCCAACTAAAGTGAGAGAAACTGTCACCCGCAAGCCATCTAGGCAACAAGTTGCGTCGAGGGAACCGGTCTCTTGTAAGCGTACGAGTAATGTTGGTCCGGGCCGCTTCATCTCACAATCCCGCTGAACCAAAATACGACCAAGGGAGGAAGCAATCTAAGCATCAACGCCCACAAACCTTTTGTGTTCTACTTGAGATCTCATCGAACCATCAACCTAGCTCTGATACCACTATTGGGGAACGTCGCATGGGAAACAAAAATTTTCCTACGCACACGCAAACCTATCCATGGTGATGAGCATCTACGAGAGGGAGAGTGGATCTACATACCCTTGTAGATCGCTAAGAGGGAAGCGTTAAGAAACGCGGTTGGTGTAGTCGAACATCTTCGCGATCCAAATCGCCGAGCGTCCCGCGATCTCATCACGATCCGTCCCGCGATCCAATCACGATCCGTCCAGTGAACTCATCACGATCCGTCCCGCGATCTCATCACGATCCGTCTCACGATCTTGATCACGATCTGTCCCACGAACTCATCACGATCCGTTCCGCGATCTCATCACGAACTGTCTCGCGATCTCGATCACGGTCCTTCCGATCTAGCGCCGAACGGACGGCACCTCCGCGTTCAGCACACGTGCAGCTTGATGACGATCTCCACCGTCTCGATCCAGCAAGAGGAGGTGGAGAGGAGAGAGAGTTCACCGGCAGCATGACGGCGCTCCGGTGATGGTGGTGGAGTGATTCCGGCAGGGCTTCGCCTAAGCGCTGCGGAAAACCGATCTAGAGGAGAAACTGTGCACCGATGAAACGGGTAGCACGTGGCCGGAAATTCTGTCCAAAAACCACCCAATCCACTAGTATATATAGGAAGAGAGGAGAGGAGAGGCAGCCAAGGCCTTTGGGTCGGCCGAAATAGGAGGTGGGAGCAATCCTACTTCACCTCCAATCCTAGTTGGAGTAGGATTGCCTCCTATTGGCTGATTTTCCACTTTTTGCTTTAGGACTTTCTCTCCTGCGCCATGGGCCTTTGTGGCTGTTTTCCCAGCCCACTAAGGGCTGGTTATTATTCTCCCACAGCCCATGGACCTCTTGGGGTCGAAATACCCCTCCCGGAGGTCCTCCGGTACACTACCGGCACTCCCGGTACAATACCGATACTCCCGGTACACTACCGATGAGCCCGAAACTTTTCCGGAAACCAAACTGGGACTTCCTATATATGAATCTTTACCTCCGGACCATTCCGGAGCTCCTCGTGACGTCCGGGATCTCATCCGGGACTCCGAACAACCTTCGGTCACCACCATACATAACTCTACACTACCGAAACGTCACCGAACCTTAAGTGTGCAGACCCTGCGGGTTCGAGAACTATGTAGACATGACCGAGACACCTCTACAGTCAATAACGAATGGCAGGACCTGGACGTCCACATTGGTTCCTACATATTCTACGAAGATCTTTATCGGTCGAACCTCTATGTCAAGGATTCAGTTAATCCCGTATATCGTTCCCTTTGTTCTTCGGTATGTTACTTGCCCGAGATTCGATCGTCGGTATCTCCATACCTAGTTCAACCTCGTTACTGGCAAGTCTCTTTACTCGTTCCGTAATACAAGATCCCGCAACTAACAATTAGTCACATTGCTTGCAAGGCTTATTATGATGTTGCATTACCGAGTGGGCCCCGAGATACCTCTCCGTTACACGGAGTAACAAATCCCAGTCTCGATCCATGCCAACTCAACAGACACCATCGGAGATACCTGTAGAGCACCTTTATAGTCACCCAGTTACGTTGCGACGTTTGATACACACAAGGCACTCCTCCGATATCCGTGAGTTGCATGATCTCATGGTCATAGGAACATATACTTGACATGCAGAAAACAGTAGCAATAAACTGACACGATCATATGCTATGTTTGTAGTTTGGGTCTTATCCATCACATCATTCTCCTAATGATGTGATCCCGTTATCAAATGACATCTCATGTCCATGGCTAGGAAACCTTAACAATCCTTTGATCAACGAGCTAGTCCATTAGAGGCATACTAGGGACATGGTTTTGTCTATGTATCCACACATGCATTTAAGTCTCCGATCAATACAATTATAGCATGGATAATAAACGATTATCATGAACAAGGAAATATGATAATAACTAATTTATTATTGCCTCTAGGGCATATTTCCAACAAAAAGAGCCTTACGTTCCCTTCCACAATCAATTCCCTTATATAACTAAAGCAGTTCTAGACTCAACATCAACCAGTTTGGCTTGTAATCCTACAGGCAGACAGGCTCTGATACCAAAGCTGTCAGGACCCCGATCCTAAGCCATAAGAATCCAGCCTGTAACACATCACATCACTTTGCGGTCTCACACACGGTTATCTCCATGGCTGCCACCTTACCTGGGCCGGGACCGTTTGCGTCTTTTGGCTCACGTATGGGAATGTGTCGCTAGCATTCAAATGTCAAAGAAGCCGGGCTGACATGACTAGTCATTGAACCCAAGTGGCACATCCGTACAGGGACAGGCATACGTAACCCAACAATGCAGGTGTCGATCTCTAGCGCGTGTAGACGAGTCATAGCAAGCTACAAGGACTCCACTACGCTGTGGGACATAAATATCATCACTGCACGTAGACGAGTCATAGCAGGCTATAGGACTCCATTACACTACAAGATATTTCCCCAAAGGGGCAGACACAACAGCAAAGAAGGATACATGCCGGTCAATTAATGTGTCCAAAGCAGTAGCAAGCTACCAAGGCTCGGTGGAAGCACAAAGAGGCAGTTCCCCGTCAAGAGTACTACTAAAGGCACACAACTAGGTGTCGAATCCCATACATACCATTGCACGTCACACGTACGCACGACATGCCCGATATGCATAGATACAACTATGGCATCACAACATAACCATACAACATTACAATATTTATTTAGAAGGATCGGAAGAGCCAACACAATAAGATGTTACAAGCAGGGGTCACAAGACCCAACACTTAGAGCATTCAAACAACAAGCAGAAGTTAAACATGTCTGGGTAGAGACATCTACAAAAGTGGCTAGATGAGCCTGAAAAGCTACAACGACCCTACCAAAGGAACCAGACCTCCGTCTAGGATTCCCAAGATAATCCGGTCAACATCAAACTTCATGTCATAAATACCACTAATGAGACTGACGTCTCCTCTACAAAATCATAATTAAGCAAACATGACTACAAGGGTACTCAGTAAGACTTACATCATAACTAACTAGATATGCATCAGTATGAATGAAGGGGGTTGTGGAGTTTATCGCAGCAAGCCAGCTTTGACTCTTGGCTAACGTGTACTACGACTACAAGTGATTTCTTTGAGATGGGATAGCGCACACGAGTCCACATAATCACCAATCAATACACCACTATGGATCCACTTTCGTCTCCCTACGAGAAGGCCATCCATAGCACTCATGCTTATCTTGCGCATTTTAGAGTATCCACTTCGAGTTTTCTATGAACCACATAAGTTCTCCAAGTAGTCCATATCCGAGGACGCAGCTATTTGAATAGATTCAAAACCCTGCAGGGGTATACTTCTTCACACACGCTCTCGCCACTTATCGCTATGTGCACATAAAAGGCACCTCCGCAACCTTCAAGCGGAAGCCCAGCGAGAGAGTCGGCCACGACCGTCAATCACACAAGACCCTAGTCCAGGTTTATCGCCTATTTGAGACTGAACCCGCACGGAAGTCCGGCCGAAGTTTCCGCTATGGCCTCAAACGATGTGCGCAGGGTTCCCAAGCCCACCGTTCGGGAGCCACTTGGTACACCATGCCACTATGCCTATACCGCATCATAGTCCACCCCGTCGGGCAGCGCTATGCACGAGCACCAACACTTTTCCTACAAACACAAAAAACTAGTTGCAACTCCTGGACAGAGGTCAAGGCAATTAATAGGCCGAGTGGGTCAATTAAGTATCCCAATGTGCGGTAGTATCTTGTCTTGGATAACATACACATAACTCAGTTCTTAAGGACGGTCCTAATGAGACAACCCGCCATGTACTCCTACATGGCCTCTCATCGCTACCTTTACCAAATCGTGTTCACACACTTATCTCTCACACAGTAGAACATGAACACCGCCATTCCGATTCATCGCCCAGATGGATTAGACCCAACCCGACACGACTCTAAGCATAGTAGGCATAGTAAGTAAGCAAGCATGGATGGGTAAGCACAACAAGGCTCAAGCAGTTTCTACTCATGCTAAGTGGTTTCAACTATTTACTATGGCAAAGAAAGGTCATGCAAAGGAATGGGTTCAACTATCGAGAACAGGTAACAGTTGAATCGTTGTTGTCCTAATACTGTAAAAGAGAGCAGGAGCGAGAGAGTGGGTTCAGATCAGTATGCTCAAGGGGGTTTTCTTGCCTGACAATCCTGAAGATATAACTTCATTTCATTAGCGTCAATGGTTGCATCGTCGGAACCATCGTCTACCGAGAAGGAACAAACACCGACAAACAGGAAAAGAACACATTCAATGCAATATAACAACCCTGATGCATGATATGACAAGTTAAGGTACGGAATTGTCCTAGAGGAATATTTAGCCAAGTTAATTGAAGTGGAATTCAAACAAGTTTGAATTCCAACCCCAAATGATATTTCCTATATTGCCCTAATCATAAAATGTCCTACTTAGTGATGTTAACTTGTTCAAACATGCATGATAATGGCATAAACAGATTCATTGGATTTTTCTGATCATTTTTCATATATAAATTATTTTCATCTGACTTACAAATTATTTTCTATGATTTTTAGAAGTTTTAAACATTTTCTGAAAATATTAAATCATTTATTGATTTGTGTTAATTCCAGAAATAGATACTGCGTCATCATGACATCAGCATTACATCAGCGGTCAACAGGGCCAGGTCTAGGTCAAACCTAGCGTGTGGGGTCCACACGTCACTGACACTGGATATTTAGCCGGGGTTGATTAACCTAATTAAAACGTTTCATGCTAATTAATTATGTGGGGCCCACTAGTCAGCGACACAGAGGGCTAATTAGGGGCATCATTAACCACTAATGATGCTGCCGCGTCATGCCCGCCGGCGGCTGAACCCCAGCGACCATCCACGACAGCGGCGGTGCTCGGGATCAAGCTACGGGTCACGGATTCGAGCGCGGTTTGGCTCTACGGAAAGCACGCGCTCGAGCGCATCTACTACAGCAAGTGGCAGCAGCTGGGATGCACTGCATCGACGGCGGCGACGGCGTCCGTGGCGGCCGGAGCTCGGGCTCGAGCCATTCTAGGCTGCAGGGCATGGGGTGGCTCGCCGATGGGCTGCACGGCTTCTAAAGAGCTCCTGGAGCTCGGTTCCGAGCTTGAACACACGGTTGTAGGACCACATCAATGGCGTTGAGATGGCCAGCGTTAGGGAGCTCTCGGCTCTAGTGGCTATCCTAGCTACAGGGAAGAAATCGAGCAGAGCGGTAGGGGGAAATGGACGGGGTGCTCATGGTGCGTCCATAGGGAGGTCAGCAGGCTCGGGGGTGCGTTGGCGGCGACGAATTTTGACGGCAATGCTCCGGCCATGGCTGAGGCGGCCACCAGAGATAGGGGGAAGGGACAGAGCAAGGGGGAAGAGAGGAGAGGGGTCGTCCCGATCCGGACGGCTCTGGGGTCCTAATCCCCTCCTCCAACGAGGCTAGCAGGCAGGAGGTGTGGCGCCCCGGAGATAGGTGCGTCGTGTCTGCCTTCGCCTCTGCCTACTGACAGAGATAGGGGATGACTGGCGCGGGCTAGTTGGGCCGGCTGGGCTGCGATGCCTCAGGTAAGCCTCCTTTTTTCGTTTTTATTTTATGTTTTCTTTTTTTCTGACATTTGTTTTATTTTTTGAGGCCAAGTTACCTAGCACAATAATGCCCACATATTTTATGAAATATAGTTTGATTATTTCAAACTTCCACAAAAATTTTGGGCATTTTTGGACATCTATCATATTTATAATGCTTTATTAGTTGGTTTCAGAAACTTTCCTATTTTATTTAATTTACCAAAATAGTTTTAAAAATATAATTCACTGCTGATATGTTGTTGCCAACATTTATAAAAGAGGGGGAACATTTTTGAAGGCATTTCTGGTTCATTGAAATTATTTTGAAGTTTAACCTATTTGAATTTTATTTCAGCTAGGGTTTGATCATCCCCATTTCAGGTTTCATTTGATTTTGAACATGATGCCATGATGGAGAGGCAATGATAGACAATGCCTAAGCTAGGGCTGTGACAGGAAGCGTTAAGAAACGCGGTTGATGTAGTCGAACGTCTTCACGACCCAATCACGATCCGTCCCGCGATGTCATCACAAGCCGTCCCGTGATCCCATCGTGGTCCTTCCGATCTAGTGCCGAATGAACGGCACCTCCGCATTCAGCACACGTACAACTCGATGACAATCTCCACCTCCTTGATGCCGCAAGCGAGGGTGGAGAGGTAGATGAGTTCTCCGGTAGCACAACGTCGTGGTGGCGGCGACGGTGGAATGATCTCAGCAGGGCTTCGCCAAGCGCTGTCGTAGACGCGTTTTGGAGGAGAAACAGATCTAGGGAGAGAGGGAGGTCTGCACCTATGCCTTAGGGTGCTGCTGCCCTCCCTCTCCCTCTCTATTTATAGGAGGAAGGGGTAGGTAGGGCGCAGCCTTGGCCCCTCCTCCAAGGAGGGCTGGCCGGCCAAGATAGGGAGGAGTCCACCTCCCAAAAGGGCGGTGGGCACCCTAGGAAGGTCTCCCTCCCCTCCAAGGAACCTCCCCACCTACCCTTGGGCGCAAGGGCCCTATGTGGTCGGTTGTCCATCCCACTATGGGCTGGTGCGTGCTACTTCTTGAGCATGCGTTGGTTTCCCGTGAAGAGGAACAGTTTGATGCAACAGCATAGATAAGTATTACCCTCAGTTTTTGAGAACCAAGGTATCAATCTAGTAGGAGATACAAGCGAGCCACCAATAGATATACCTGCACAAGGAATCAAACTCTTGCACCCAACGCTATAAAGGGGTTGTCAATCCCTTCATGGTTATTTGCAAGGATGAGATCTAGTAGAGATAGATATAATAGGATGCTTGAAAGGAAAGTAAAACTAAAAGTAAAAAACAATGCACCAAGTATTTTTGGTGTTTTTGGTTTTAGATCTGAAAATATAATATGGAAAATAGACCTGGGGGGCATAGGTTTCACTAGATGGCTTCTCTCATGATGGCAAGTATTACGGTGGGTGAACAAACTACTGTCGAGCAGTTGATACAAAAGCGAATAGTTATGAATATATCCAAGGCAATGATTATGCATATAGGCATCACATTCGTGTCAAGTAGACCGAAACGATTCTGCATCTACTACTATTACTCCACACATCGACCGACTCCTGCCTGCATCTAGAGTATTAAGTTCATGAAGAACAGAGTAACGCATTAGGTAAGATGACATGATGTAGAGGGATAAACTCAAGAAATATGATAAAACCCCCATATTTTTACCCTTTATGGCAACAATACAATACGTGCCTCGCTACCCCTACTATGTCACTGGGTGAGGACACCGCAAGATTGAACCCAAAACCAAGCACTTCTCCTATTGCAAGAATTACTAATCTAGTTGGCCAAACCAAACCAATAACTCGAAGAGACTTTCAAAGATATGAAATCATGCATATAAGAATTCAGGAAAGACTCAAATAATATTCATGGATAATCTGAACATAAACCCACAATTCATCGGATCTTGACAAACACATCGCAAAAGAGTATTACATCGGATAGATCTCCATGAAGATCACAAAGAACATGGTATTGAGAAGCAAAGAGAGAGAGAAGAAGCCATATAGCTACTAGCTATGGACCCATAGGTCTGTGGTGAACTACTCACGCATCATCGGAGGGGCAATGGAGTTGATTTAGATGCCCTCTATGATCGAATCCCCCTCCGACAGATTACCAAAAAAGGCTCGAAGATTGGATCTCTC
Source organism: Hordeum marinum (assembly GCA_022496015.1). Taxonomy (NCBI): domain Eukaryota; kingdom Viridiplantae; phylum Streptophyta; class Magnoliopsida; order Poales; family Poaceae; genus Hordeum; species Hordeum marinum. The sequence continues at coordinate 464,711,384 of CM039674.1, forward strand.
GGGAACAGAGGCTACTAGAGGCGGAAAAGTGTTTTCACAACTCGTTCTGATAATGATGGAATATTTGGGTATTTATAGGCCGAAGATTAGGGTTAGGGGAGTTATCAGGGGCCCACAAGCCTGCCCGGCGTGGGTGCCCCATGACTGCGGCAAGCGGGCTTGTGGCCCCGTGGCAGCTCCTCTGCCTTGGTTCTCAAGTCTCGTGGCTTCCATATTTTCCAGAAAAAATCATTCCGGAGGTTTTATTCTGTTTTGACTCCGTTTAATATTCCTTATCCACGAAACTCAAAAACAAGGAAAAAACAGAAACTGGCACTAGGCTCTAGATTAATAGGTTAGTCCCAAAAATAATATAAAATAGCATATTAATCCATATAAAACATCCAAAACAGATAATATAATAGCATGGAACAATCAAAAGTTATAGATACATTGGAGATGAATCAATGCCTCCGGAACCCAAATACTTTCCCGGAAGCCAAATACCACTTTCCTATATATCAGTCTTTACCTCCGTACCATTTCAGAGCTTGTCGAGACGTCCAAGATCTCATCCGGGACTCCAAACAACCTTCGGTCACCAACATACATAACTCAATACTACCGAAATGTCACCGAACCTTAAGTGTGCAGACCCTGCGGGTTCAAGAACTATGTAGACATGACCGAGACACCTCTATGGTCAATAACCAATAGCGGGACCTCGATGCCCATATTTGCTCCAACATATTCTACGAAGATCTTTATCGGTTGAACATCTATGTCAAGGATTCAGATAATCCCGTATGATGTTCCCTTTGTTCTTCGGTATGTTACTTGCCTAAGATTCGATCGTCGGTATCTCTATACCTAGTTCAATCTCGTTATCGGCAAGTCTCTTTATTCGTTTCATAATACAAGATCCCATGGCTAACACTTTAGTCACATTGCTTGCAAGGCTTGTTGTGATGTTGTATTACCGAGTGGGCCCTGAGATACCTCTGTCATACGGAGTAACAAATCCCAGTCTTGATCCATGCCAACCCAACAGACACCCTCGAAGATACCTGTAGAGCACCTTTATAGTCACCCAGTTATGTTGCCACATTTGATACACACAAGGTACTCCTCCGGTGTCAGCGAGTTGCATGATCTCATGGTCATAGGAACAGATACTTGACATGCAGAAAACTGTAGCAATAAACTGACATGATCATATGCTACGTTTATAGTTTGGGTCTTGTCCATCACATTATTCTCCTAACGATGTGATCCCATTATAAAATGACATCTCATGTCCATGGCTAGGAAACCTTAACCATCTTTGATCAACGAGCTAGTCCATCAGAGGCATACTAGGGACATGGTGTTGTCTATGTATCCACACATGTATCTTAGTTTTCGATCAATACAATTATAGCATGGATCATAAAAGATTATCATGAACAAGGAAATATGATAATAGCTAATTTATTATTGCCTCTAGGGCATATTTCAAACAGGCCCAACCGACGCGGATCTACCGGTTGTGGCAAGCTTCATGGCGTGGGGAGGTTCTTTGGCTTGGACGAGGCCGTGCATGAAGAATGAGGGCGCGCTCCAAGTCTATAGGAGCCTCGGTCATGATTGTCACGTGGTGGCCCATGAGGATGCTGCATCTCGGGCAGCGGTGCAGCTTGGGCGGTGCATCTCGGTGACCAGGGTGGCACGAAAGGGAGGCTCCATGTAGCGTGTGCAACAGATCTGGTCTCCGGGTGGCACGAATGGCGCACGTTGGGCATGGCAGTGTGCCTGATGTATGGCTGCTGCCCAGGGTTTTTGGCGTTGGGTAGCGCTCCTATATTCCCTATGGGCATGGTGCTCGGTGGGGCATAGCGGCTCGCGTTGCATCCAATGGTCTTATGTCCGGTCGACCTTTGGTGGTTCTGCCGCCTTGTGCTCGAGCTTGGCCGCTGGTAGCCTCTGTGAGGTGCGGTTGAATGCGGTGGATCTTGCAGCTTCTTCGTCGGCGGCGGGTTGGTGGTGGCATTTTGGTGGTCTTGTAGATGCCGGTGCCGGTTGATGTGTGGTGGCGGGTGTTTCGGTAGCTTGGGTGAAGACCTTGTCTCAGCTACACATCATGACCAGCGATGGCGATGACAGCGGGCGTCGTCGACCTTTTTGGAGGCTATCAGCGTCAAATCCGGCATATCTCGTAGTAGGGATCCTAAGCTAGGCGTCTTGGGGCGATGGTAACATGGACACATGATTTTACCCAGGCTTGGGCTCTCTCGAGGAGATAATACCCTACGTCCTGCTTTTGATTGTATTCATATGGGGATAGTACATAAAATAGGTATCTACCACGAGATTGCAGTAAATGAATATGAGATGTAATGTAATCGTCTATCGACTAGCCTAGCCTCGGTTTACATATGCACCATAGGCCTAGGGTTTAGAGGAGTCCTTGTCTTGGGCGTCAAGTCTTGTGGAATCCTCCTTGTATTCGACATGGGCTTCCCGAAGTGGCCCATTAGTGAGTCGCCCTAGGGGGTCCTCGGCCCGACCCACTGGTCGGGAGACGACATGGTGAGTACCCCCTAGTCCAGGACACCGTCAGTAGCCCCCTGAACCGGTCTTCAAGTTGGGGACGCTCCTCGGTTATTCTGAACTGTTCTTCATCTGCGGTCGTCGGTCTTGAAAACTGGTTCAACAAATCTTCCCGTCTCCGGTCTCGAGAATTGCCGATGTGTATCCGAAGAGTTCATATGTTGGGAATCCAAGGATCCGCTTTAAATTATCAGATTTTATCAATGCCTTGTAATTTTTGCGCCACACCTTGGGTAATTTTCTCCGTGGGGAAATATCCTCTTCCATTCGAGCTCCCACGCCGAACTGCATCCGAGGTGTATTTTTAGCGGAGCTCCAACGCTGGTCAGCATCCGAGGTGTCATAGACTACCTCGGTCATGAAAAGTTTGGAGGAGTTCAACCAAACATAATGCCGGAAAAGCCCTCTAGGGAGACAACCACTCGCGTCCGAGCTTGATGCAGAATTGCGTCCGAGGTGTCTTTTTGTAGCCGAAGTCTAATGTTGATCGACATCTGAGTGCCAATGACAGACTGTGTCCAAGCTCCAACGCCGGATTGTATCCGAGCTCCAACGCTGGTCAGCATCAGAGGTGTCATAAATTACCTCGATCTCTGAAAATTTGAAGGACTTCATCCGAGCTTAAATGCCGGAATACTCTTTTATGGAGCCAGCCATTCACATCTGAGCTTTTATTCCGGACTGCTTTTGAGGCGTCTTCGATCTTGAGCTTTATGCCAGACTACTTCCGAGCTCCAACGCTGGACTGCATCTGAGCTCCAATGATGATCAGCGTCGAAGGTATCATAAACTACCTTGGACCTTAAAAATTAAAGGAATTCATTCGAGCTTAATGTCATAAATGCTCTCTATGGAGCCAGCCACTTGTGCCCGAGCTTTATGCCGGACTGCTTCCGAGGTGGTGCACAACCCCGACCGTGGGCTGATTTTTTGTGGATATTTTCGATTGGTGCAATTTATTCTCTACCGAGATATATAACCAGTAGCCCTCAAGGTGTGTGTCAGTCTAAAACCAGAAATGCACCTGAAGGATGACATAAAACCGCTAATCCCAGCAGCCCCTGAGACTCAGGTCGATTCGTAAAATCGGCCTGAGGATCAACTCCTAGCTCGGCAGCATACTTCGGAACACAAAAGCAGTGTGCATAGACCTCGAGACTCAGGTTGGGTGTGGCCGACCAACCTTAGGACCATAATCTCCTTGGAAACTGTATTGCACTTAAATTTTCTGCATTGAATTATCAATGTAGTAACCCCCAAGACTTGGGTTGGGCAGCATGACTGACCCTAGGATCGTACCTCCTCAGGAACTAGTTCAACTGTCATGTATGTTTTGACAATACAGAGGTGAAGTTCAGCAGTAAATATGTCGAATTGTGGTTTAGAAAAGAGTTTCACGCTGAGCACCTCAACCAAGAGAATGCCCCACTTCCTGAAAGGAAAATATAAAATAGGTGAAAGTCTTATATGCTCAAAAGACCAAAAAACATGCATAAAAACTTTACGTCTAGATTGAATCAAGTTTTTTGGTGCCAATATGAAATTGGTCTTAAAATTGTACTTTCGTCGTGCTTTGACATGACACATCCAATCTCAAGACTTCAAGTGGGTCATCCTTCGGCTTCAACCTCCCTATCCCGAAGGAAAAATGTTTCTCAGGCCAGTTTAGCAAACTAAACACGAGTGGCTTTAGAGAGAAACCAGGCTACCCGGCTATTGATCATGCACTTGAGTCGAGAAAGGAGTGGTAGAAAAAAATACTTTGCAATGACTAAGAAGAAAACATCTATTATACTCATATTAATTTAAGAGCCCCCAAGTGACTTGGGAAAAAGAATTTTATGTATAATGATTGTATGTACCGAAGTACTTATATAATATCTGTGTTCACCCTGCCGGCGGGGGAAACCATCACCGGAGGCCATCTCCATCATCCTGACGCACTCCATGACGAGGAGGGAGTAGTTCACCCTCGGGGCTGACGGTATGTACCAGTAGCTATGTGTTTGATACCTCTCTCTCTCTCTCTCTCGTGTTCTTGAGATGGCACGATCTTGATGTACTACAAGCTTTATTGATATAGATGAATCATATGGAGTTCCCCCCTCTCTATCTTGTTGTGATGAATTGAGTTTTCTCTTTGAAGTTTTCTTATCGGATTGAGTCTTTAAGGATTTGAGAACACTTGATGTATGTCTTGCGATGGGATATCCGTGGTGGCAATGGGATGTTCTATTGATCCACTTGATGTATGTTTTGGTGATCAACTTGCGGGTTCCGTGACCTTGGGAATCTATGCATAGGGGTTGGCACACATTTTTTTATTGACTCTCTGGTAGAAACTTTGGGGCACTCTTTGAAGTTATTTGTGTTGGATTGAACATGATGAATCTGAAATTATGTGATGCATATCATATAATCAAGCCCATGGGTACTTGTGGTGACATTAGAGTATCTAGGTGACATTAGGGTTTTGGTTGATGTGTATCTTAAGGTGTTATTTTAGTACGAACTTTAGGGATGTTTGTGACACTTATAGGGATAGCTCATAAGATTGATCGGAAAAGATAACTTTGAGGTGGTTCCGTACCCTACAATAATTTCTTCATTAGTTCTCCGCTATTTTTGACTTTGGAGTGAACTCTTTGTTGCATGAGAGGTATTTACATATGATTCAACTATGCCAATATTGTTGAGAGAAACTGCACTAGTGAAAGTATGGACCCTAGGCCTTGTTTCCAAGCATTTATACAACACTTTGCTCGCTGTTTACTATTTTTTACCTTGCTGTTTTTATATTTTCAGATTACAAAAACCTATATCTACCATCCATATTGCACTTGTATCACCATCTCTTCGCCGAACTAGTGCACCTATACAGTTTACCATTGTATTGGGTGTGTTGGGGACACAAGAGACTCTTTGTTACTTGGTTGTAGGGTTGTTTGAGAGAGACCATCATAATCCTACACTCCCACGGATTGATAAACCTTAGGTCATCCACTTGAAGGAAAATTGCCGCAGTCCTACAAAACTTTGCACTTGGAGGCCCAACATGAGTCTACAAGAAGAAGGTTATGTAGTAGGCATCAAGCTCTTTTCTGGCGCCGTTGCCGGGGAGGTGAGTGCTTGAAGCTATATCTTTAGATCTTATAATTAAATATTTTAGTTTCTTGTTTTTCACTAGTTTAGTATATAAAATAAAATTACAAAAAATGGAATTGAGGTTGCTTCATATGCTTCATCTTTTTAATATCCTTCGTGAAAATGATGGAAAGGAAAATTGTGCTCAAGTGTTAGAAGAAGAAGTTATTAAAATGTTTGGCACTAAATATTTGAGTGATGAGCATGATTGCAATGTTGTTAGTGATTCTTTGAATATCCATAGTACTAATGATGATTGCACTAGTCATGATAAAAATATTTCTTATAAGCATGTCAATTTTTGTGGAGTGCATAGAGTTTGTCAAGACATGCCTAAAAGGGAAGATAGATTTTGTAAGAGGCATAACTATTTAGAAACTAAATGGTTGCAAGAGAGGTTGTATGTTTGTGCTGAAAGACTTAATATTTCTCGCAGTCCTTGTGAACTTTGCAATGAAAGTGGTCATTTTAATTTCCAATGTGAATTATTTCATGATCGGATTGTGTCCAAATTTTTTGATAACCTCATTACCCTTGAGCATCATAATGAACTTAGTCTATTATTGGGGTATGAAGAAATCAAACATGAAACTAAGGATGTTCCAGCTTGGGTTCTCATGAAAATGATTGATTTTGATCTAAATTAAATCTATATGTATTGCATGGTAAATTGCATTGAGAATCCTTATATTTCCAATTACTTAAAGACAAGAAAATAAATATAAGGGGAGGAGAATAGTAATGAAGGGGAAGAGGTTTCCCATTATCCTCCTATTTTTTCTTATGATAAATCAAGTAACGAGGAAAAGATTTTCATTCAACCAATCTCTTCAAAAAGAAGTTTGGAGAAATTAAATAAAGCCACACATAATGTGGTGAATAAGAAGAAAAGAAGGAAAAGTAAAGGTAAAGAGGTATCTCCCAAATAATGTTGCTCTCGCTATTGATAGGCCTCATGAGAATGAATCACAAATAGTTGTGGAAGATGGTACCCTTGAGGCTGATTTTGTTATGCCTATTGCTTGTTGTGATAATTATGATTTGGAAGATAATGATACTTCTTATAATCTTCTAAATATTTATGGCATCAACTTGGATGATGATGATAATAATTGCTATACTATTGGTGCTATTCATACCATTAATGATGAGAGTGATTATGTTTATGATATACAAAGCCACAAGCTTGGGGATGCTATGTTTGATGAAAATGAAATGTTTGAGAATTTATTTGCTGCAATTAATGTTTTTCCCAAGCTTGGGATGCTATGCTTAATGAATATGATCTTTTTATTCCCCCTACTTTGAATGATCAAATTTTTTATAATGATTGCATGCCTCCTACTTATGATGATTATTGTGATGATACTTATGCAATGAAAAAGAGTGATGATTACCATTATGATACTTGTAATAATTATGAATATACTTTTACTAAATATTACTCTTTTAGTGTGGAACCAATTTGTAGTATTCAAGTCTTTTATGATACTCCCACTATTAGTCATGAGAAGAAATTTGCTGATGTGGAGAGTAGTAAAATTTCTATGCTTGTAGATCATGAAAATAATTCTTTATGTGATGATTATATTGTGGCATTCCTTCATGATTCTACTGAAAATTATTATGAGGGAGGAACATATGCTTATAGGAATTGCCATAATATCAAGTTTCCTCTCTATGTGTTCAAATTCTTGAAGATATGCTTGTTTTCCCTTCCTATGCTAGATGATTCTTGCTCCCATAAATTATTTGCTCACAAATCCCTATGCATAAGAAGTGTGTTAGACGTAAATGTGCTTGTCATGAGATTCATTATGCTCTTTTGCATGTTTCAATTATTATTCCTATGTGAGCATCATTGAAATCATCATGCCTAGCTAAAAGGCATTAAAGAAAAGCACTTGTTGGGAGATAACCCAATAGTTTTACTCTCTGTTTTGATGCTTTCACATGATTAAGATACTGTAGTAATAATGTTTTGTGTCTCTTATTTCAATAAAGTGCCAAGTAAAGCCTTTGGGATAGTGTGGATACTTGCTTGTTTGATTCTGTGCAAAAATAGAAAGTTTTATGTCTAGTATATGAATTATCTGATTTTACTACAGCTTCATAAAATTCTTAAATTTTTAGAAAACATTTATACGCAAATTCCTTGAGTTTTCCTAATTTTTCAGAATTGTTACAGTTAGGGAAGTATGGTGGTCATTCCGATCTTTACAGACAGTTCTGTTTTTGACAGATTCTGTTTTGCATCCATAGTTTGCTTGTTTCAAGTGTTCCTATAGCTTATATTGAGTAATATAAATTGTGGTAATAATGTAATACATTAGGTATCATGTGGTGAAAATTATGAATCTTGTCTTTACAGTACCTAAGTGAATGATTTATCTTTACAACACTAACCCTTCTCACGAAGTTCCGTTAAGTTTTGTGTGATTGAAGTTTTCAAGTTTTGGGTGAGACACCGATATGCGGAGAATAAGGACTGACAAGAACCTAAAATTGGGGATTCCCAAGGAACCCCTAAGGTAATATTCAAGGAAGACTCAAGCGTCTAAGCTTGGGGATGCCCCGGAAGGCATCCCTTCTTTCGTCTTCAATACTATCGGTATATGTTACTTGGAGCTATATTTTTATTCGTCACATAATATGAGTTTTGCTTGGAGTGTCAATATATTTTGTTGTTATATGTTAGGTTTTATTTATAATCTTGTTTTTCAATAAAAAGTTCCAAGAATTTCTTCCATTGCATGTTTTGATGTGTGCTGTGTAAAAAACAGAAACTTTGGCTGTACTGTTTGAATTTTCATATTTTACTGGAACGTGGATCATTTCTGAAATTTTTACATAGTTATTTCATGTAAATTTTATAGCATTTCCTAAATTTTTATAATTTTGTGAGTTACATAAGTACACTGTTTTCATAAATTTCTACAGAACATTCTGTTTAGACAGATTGCTTCCATAGTTTTGTTATCTACTTATCCTATAGTTTTCATAGCCTATATTGGTAGATATAAATTGTGGAAATGATAGTATACAGTACGTAATGTTTGAAAATTATTATGCATCTTGTCTTGGCAGTACATAAAGAGCTTATTTACTATTATGTGTACTAACCTATCTCACGAGTTCTTTTTGAGTTTTGTGTGGATGAAGTTTTTGAGAATAGGTGAAACCGGGATATGAGAGGATTGAACAAGATACAAAATATCAAGCTTGGGGGTGCCCAAGGCACCCCAAGTAAATATCTCAAGAACTCTCAAGCATCTAAGCTTGGGGATGCTACTCATCCCACCTCTCTTCGTTAACTATCGGTTAGCCTATGCTGAGCCTAAATTTTTATTCATTCACATGATGTGTGTGATACGTCTCTAACATATCTATAATTTTTGATTGTTCCATGCTATTATATTATCTGTTTTGGATGTTTTATATGCATTAATATGCCACGGTATATTATTTTTGGGACTAACCTATTAATCTAGAGCCTAGTGCCAGTTTCTGTTTTTTCCTTGTTTGTGAGTTTCACAGATAAGGAACATTAAACGGATTCCAAACGGAATAAAACCTCCGAAATGATTTTTTTGGAAAATATGGAAACCACGAGACTTGAGAACCGAGGGGGCACCCACGCCGGGCAGGCTTGTGGGGCCCTGGCAACTCCCCTAGCCCTAATCTTCGGCCTATAAATACCCAAATATTCCATCATTATCAGAACGAGCCACGAAAACACTTTTCCGCCGCCAGAAGCCTCCGTTCCTGAGAGATCCAATCTTGGAGTCTTTTCCGGTAATCTGCCAGAGGGGGATTCGATCACGGAGGGCATCTACATCAACTCCATTGCCCCTCCGATGATGCGTGAGTAGTTCACCACAGACCAATGGGTCCATAGCTAGTAGCTAGATGGCATGTTCTCTCTATTTGCTTCTCAATACCATGTTCTTCATGATCTTCATGGAGATCTATCTGATGTAATACTCTTTTGTGGTGTGTTTTCGAGATCCGATGAATTGTGGGTTTATGTTCAGATTATCCATGAATATTATTTGAGTCTTTACTGAATTCTTATATGCATGATTTCATATCTCTGCAAGTCTCTTCGAGTTATTGGTTTGGTTTGGCCAACTAGATTGGTAATTCTTGCAATAGGATAAGTGCTTAGTTTTGGGTTCAATCTTGCGGTATCCTGACCCACTGACATAGTAGGTGTAGCAAGGCACGTATTGTATTGTTGCCATCAAGGGTAAAAAGATGGGGTTTTCATCATATTGCTTGAGGTTATCCCTCTACATCATGTCATCTTACCTAATGTGTTACTCTATTCTTCATGAACTTAATACTCTATATGCAGGCAGGAGTTGGTCGATGTGTGGAGTAATAGTAGTAGATGTAGAATCGTTTCGGTCTACTTGTCACGGATGTGATGCCTATATGCATAATCATTGCCTTGGATATCTTAATAACTATTCGCTTTTCTATCAATTGCTCGATAGTAATTTGTTCACCCACCGTAATACTTGCCATCCTGAGAGAAGCCATCTAGTGAAACCTATGGCCCCCGGGTCTATTTTCCATATTATATTTTCAGATCTAAAACCAAAAACACCAAAAACATATGCTGCATTGTTTTTTTACTTTTAGTTTTACTTTCCGTTCAAGAATCCTATTAAATCTATCTCTACTAGATCTCATCCTTGCAAATAACCATGAAGGGATTGACAACCCCTTTATAGCATTGGGTGCAAGAGTTTGATTCCTAGTGCAGGTATATCTATTGGTGGCTTACTTGTATCTCCTACTGGATTGATACCTTGGTTCTCAAAAACCAAGGGAAATACTTATCTACTTTGCTGCATCAAACCGTTCCTCTTCACGGGAAACCAACGCATGCTCGAGAAGTAGCAGTGTGCTATTCTTGGAGTGCTATTTTTTTGCTTGTTGTTTAAATAAAATACTCAGATCTGAAAATCTTTATTGAGAGAGAGAGAGAGAAAGTCCTCACACAGCTATTTAATTGTTTGACTACTCATTGATCTTCACTTATATGTTTTGGAGTAGTTTTGTCATTTACTCTCGTGCTTCACTTATATCCTATGAGCAAATGGTTGAATGAATTGAATATCTTAAATCTGAAATTATATATGTTTTATATGCTTATCCCATGGGGAGTAGTGACTTCACATATAAGAAGTATAGGTAGTAAAATTTATTAAAAGTTAGCAAACACCACATTGATCACTTGAACAATACATGAAATAATATTGTAGGAAGAGAGATTTCACATATAAATATACTGTCTTGAACATCTTCTATGATTGTGAATACCCATTAATTATTTTCAAACTTGAGCAAATTATTTGAAGTTGGACAAGGAAGACAACGTAATGAGTTATGCTTGGGTATATTTGTATAGAAGTTATATTGTTATGGATCCTCCAACATGTGGTGATTGATTCCACCTCATACTAGCCAAAACTTCCACACCAAGTAGAAATACTACTTGTGCATCCAAACACCCTTAAATCCAATGTTTGTTCCATATGACTCCACCATACCTACATATTTGCGGTATTTACCTGCCGTTCCAAGTAAATTTGCATGTGCCAAACTCTAAACCTTCAAATAATATTATGTTTTTGATGCCCGAATGGCTCATATAGTAACTAGGGGCTGTCAGTATATTCCATGCTAGGTGGGTTATTCTCACAATATGTGTTGATTCACTATCATTCCCGAGAAAGTGGCTGGTAATAGGGATTTCCAATCACGAAATCAAAGAAAACAAAATGCAAATAATTAAACAAAACTCCTCCAGGAATGTTGTTGGTATGGATGGTACCCGTGGATTCGTCTCGCCGTGGAGTATGATTGATTGGTGGGGGGGGAGTACAAACTTTACCATCTATTTGGGAACCGCCTATAATGTATCTAGCATGGAAGATACAGAGATCTCTCGGTTGTTATGGTGACAATGAAAGCATACTGCTCAAAATTATTATTCATCTCTGATTTAAAAGCTCGAGCTCTGGCACCTCTGCAAATCAATGCTTCCCTCTGCGAAGGGCCTATCTTTTACTTTCTAGTACTTACCTTTATGCAAGAGTCATGGTGGTCTTCACCACTTCCTATATTTCGCCTTTTTCTCTTGGCAAGCGTCATGTGTTGGGGAAAGATCCAAACATATATGGCCATTCAAATATATTTGATCATGAATTATTATTGTTTACAATTATCTATATGATAAATAAGTTGGGAGGCAAAACATTAAGCCCCTATCTTTCTCTGTGTTCGATGAATGCTATTTGTTCTAAAAATATGCTTTGAGTGTTAGCAATCATGGAAGACTATATGATAGTTGAGTATGTGGAATTTGCTAAATCAAAGCTCTTACATAGACCCTTCCTGAAAATAAGATGAATTGCAATTGTGTGGTGACTCAGAGCATAGTTTGTTAGTCTATACTTTAACATGTGGATAGCTTGTTATTTCATCATGAGAAGGTTTATGAGATAAGATACTGTTTGTGATATATAATGATGCTCGAAAAAGTGTTTGGAATTATCATTGATCTAACTTGTGCACTTGCTAGCATTCACACTTCATAAATTATTTCTTGTATCATTTACCTACTCGAGGACGAGCAGGAATTAAGCTTGGGGATGCTGATACGTCTCCAACGTATCTATAATTTATGAAATATTCATGCCATGTTTATAATAATTATATATGATTTTGATATGATTTTATTAAAACTAACCCGGACTGACGCTGTTTTCAGTAGAACTACCGTGGTGTTGTTTTTGTGCAGAAATAAAATTTCTCAGAATGAGTTGAAAATTTACGGAGAATATTTTTGGAAAATATAACAAATACTGGAGTGAAGTGTCATCGGAGAGGAAGGCCGAGGAAGCCACAGGGGCGTGCCCACCCCCCTAGGGCGCGACCCTTGGCTTGCGACTTCCTCGTCGACCCCCTAGACTTGTTTCCATCGCCACAAACTCTTATAAATACAGAAACCCCCGAAAAGAAACCTAGATCGGGAGTTCTGCCACTGCAAGCCTCCAAAGCCACGAAAAACCAATCAGGAGCCCGTTCTAGCACCCTGCCGAAGGGGGGAACCATCACCAAAGGCCATCTCCATCATGCCGGCGCTCTCCATGACGAGGATGGAGTAGTTCACCCTTGGGGCTGAGGGTATGTACCAGTAGTTACGTGTTTGATCTCTCTCTCACTCTTGTTCTTGAGATGGCACGGTTTTGATGTACCACGAGCTTTATTGATATAGATGAATCATATGGAGTTTTCCCCTCTCTATCTTGTTGTGATGAATTGAGTTTTCCCTTTGAAGTTTTCTTATCGGATTGAGTCTTTAAGGATTTGAGAACACTTGATGTATGTCTTGCGATGGGATATCCGTGGTGACAATGGGATGTTCTATTGATCAACTTGATGTATGTTTTGGTGATCAACTTGCGGGTTCCATGACCTTGGTAATCTATGCATAGGGGTTGGGACACGTTTTTGTCTTGACTCTCCGATAGAAACTTTGCGGCACTCTTTGAAGTTCTTTGTGTTGGATTGAACATGATGAATCTGAAATTATGTGATGCATATCATATAATCAAGCCCATGGGTACTTGTGGTGACATTGGAGTATCTAGGTGATTATTAGGGTTTTGGTTGATGTGTATCTTAAAGTGTTATTTTAGTACGAACATCAAGGATGTTTGTGACACTTATAGGGATAGCTCATAAGATTGATCGGAAAAAGATATCTTTGAGGTGGTTTCGTACCCTATAATAATTTCTTCGTTAGTTCTCCGCTATTTGTGACTTTGGAGTGAACTCTTTGTCGCACGAGATGTATTTACATATGATTCAACTATGTCAATATTGTTGAGAGAAATTGCACTAGTGGAAGTATGGACTCTAGGATTTGTTTCCAAGCATTTCTACAACGCTTTGCTCACAATTTACTGTTACCTTCATGTTTTTATATTTTTAGATTACAAAAACCTATATCTACCATCCATATTGCACTTGTATCACCATCTCTTCGCCGAACTAGTGCACCTATACAATTTACCATTGTATTGGGTGTGTTGGGGACACAAGAGACTTTGTTATTTGGTTGCAGGGTTGTTTGAGATAGACCATCTTCATCCTACGCCTCCTATGGATTGATAAACCTTAGGTCATCCACTTGAGGGAAAATTGCCGCTGTCCTACAAAACTCTGTACTTGGAGGCCCAACACGAGTCTACAAGAAGAAGGTTGTGTAGTAGACATCATGAGGCTGTAACAGACAAAGCGTGCCTAGGGACTTATGCTATATTACTTATGTAACGTAAGAATCATCTTCAAAGAAAATAGTGCCCCCAACGGTACCTTTCTTTGGTCGCTCATTATTAATATGAGACTTGTGCAATAGATTTGTGTACGTGTGAGTTCCGTCGTGTGCCAACCATAGTTGAATAAATAAGAGCTCTAGCTTTCGGCTTTACCCGTCTAAGGTACGAGTTTGGATGACCCGGTCGTAACAATCGCAGAGGTGCTCCCTTTACTCCCTAGCCGAACAATCGGGAACGTAGGGGTAAGCACAGGGGCCAGGCAACCCAGGTTTGTGGAACACTTAAGTGAGCATGATGCATATTTTGGCATAATACACGAGCAAGGAAAGAAGATGTACAATAATAATCACATGCAAAAAGAAAATGTGTCCTAAAGGAAGCCCCCATGTATACGGGGTATTTAAATTTGTTTGTAACAAACAAGGTTTTGACACATTTTTTTTCACAAATGACTTTTTTCCAAAAAAGTATAACGCTTGGTCGAACTGAACAAAATTAGAAAGCTGAAGTTTTTTAACATGAAAGCGACTTAGCTGGTTAATGTGCTCGGTGTCGATGACGCGATCTGAGCTTGTGGCGGGACGAGCACGCGCATCGAACTTTTCACAGATCCGATATGGTGCATAGTCTTTGGTATGACCGAGGTCCTAGCCCCCAAACCCGAGATGACCGAGCATGGAGCTCAACATTCTGAAGTAGTGACACGGCTAGGCCTATGTGGTGAGGTGAAGCCCCCGGTCGAGACGAGGTGGCGGAGTAGGTCGGCAAGGTGACGCCGAACTGACCGGACAATGCAACCGAAGCTGATTACCTGCACACATAAAATGGTGTGAGCAAGAGATAATAACAAATAAAGGTAATAATATATTTAAAAAAAATCTTCTACTTAGTCAATTTAAGTGAAGCAAATAAGTAAAGGAATGTGGCCTGGGCCTCGAGGTGCCTGAATGAAGAGTTCAGCTTGACGAAGTGGCGAGGCTGCACAGTTGATGTGGCGAGATGAAGTCCTTGGTCTAGTTAGCATGGTGGAGCTATGATCGGCGGATGCCGAAGGCTCGTGCAGGTCTGCTGGTGACGCCGAAGTCTCATGCCAGTCGAGGTGTTCAAGAAGGTCAGCTGATGATGCCGAAGTCCCCGGAGTAGGTTGATGAAGGGATGCCAAAGCCCCGGTCTAGTCGAGGTGACGGAGCAGGTCGGCTGGTGACACCTAAGTCTCAGGCCAGCCGGAGTGTCAAAGTTGGTCGGCTGGTGATGCCGAAGTCTCACGCCAGCCGAGGTGTTGAAGCTGGTCGGCTGGTGACGACGAAGTCTCACGGCAGCCGAGCTGTCGAAGCAGGTCGGCATGCTGGACGTCAACTTGAAAAAGTAACGGCACGGTGATGCCGACGTAGGTCGGAATTTGTGACGAGGTCAATGCTGGCTTGATGAAGCAACGGAGCGCCCAACCCGTACAACCCGCGGATGACGAGGTTCGCTTGATGATTATTTGGCCCTTGCGATGCCGAACTCTTGGTCGGATGACCGAGATGATGAGAAAATTTCCTTCAAAAAGGACGTTCGACAACCCGTTCATGAAAAATATGAACTTGGGTCGGATTCGTTTTTGCATAGAAAATAGATCCAAAATTCATTTTACTCATCGGACGTTTCCCGGAATTTGAACGGTCGGATCAAGCTGGAATTTTGAGGGGTGCTCGATATAGGAATTCTGCAGCTGATGAATGGTGGGATTTTCCAACGGAAGTCCGAACTAGATACTGGACACCTCGCCCTAAACTCATCCAGATTCCCGTCCAGATTCGACATGGCTCTGGTATATTGCAGATCGCCGGAGATTCCTCCACCGGAACACGAAGAAATTTTGCAAGGTTGTTCTAGACTCAATTCCGCACAATTCCAACAAAGCAATCGTCAAAACGACACTTGAGGAGGCGAGGATGACGAACATGAATCCGCTGCCCAGAAAAACTGCATGATCACGCGAGGGCAATGCTGACGTTGAGCTCTTGAGCACCATGGAGGATTCTTCCATGATCTTGGTTGAGATTGGAGTTGATGTTAATGAAGACCCCCGTCCCTATATCATCCGACGTGGAGCACATTCTTCAGCATAACCGAGGTGACCAGTCAAGCCAGCAAGGAAGATGCCGATGTTGACGATGTAGCTCGGCTCTGACGCGTAGATCGCGATGGAGCCGATGTGAATTCCCATTGCAGCATGGTGACTACCCAGCAGGCTCTCAATGAAAGCACCAATGTCGGCGTCAAATCCTGCATATCTCGTAGTAGGGGTCCTAAGCTAGGCTTCTTGGGGCGATGGTAACAGGGACACAGGATTTTACCCAGGTTCGGGTTCTCTCGAGGAGATAATACCCTACGTCCTGCTTTTGATTGTATTCATATGGTCATAATACATAATACATGTATCTACCATGAGATTGTAGTAATGAATATGAGATGTAATGTAATCACCTATTGACTAGCCTGGCCTCGGTTTATATATGCACTGTAGGCCTAGGGTTTAGAGGACTCCCTGTCTTGGGCGCCAATTCTTGTGGAATCCTCCTTATATTCAGCATGGGCTGCCCGAACTGGCCCATTAGTGAGTCACCCTGGGGGTCCTCGGCCCGAACCACTAGTCGGGAGATGACGTGGTGAGTACCCCCTAGTCTAGGACACCGTCAGAGGCATCGCTGCATTGTTGTTGTATCCCTCCCGCACAGATCTATTCATCACTGCAGCTTCAGGGGAAACCTTTGATCATGTGTGATCGGACGATGGAGGTGCTTTGATGTTGTTTCCCTTTTGGGGGCTTCTTCTTTGGAGCTGGGCACCGGCAAGTGGGACCCGTGGTTGGCGTTGGTGTTGGTGTTGAGGCTTCCATGGCAACGGTGTCGTAGTGAGCGATATAGGAGACACAATTTTGATTGTGGTAGTCGACTCTTCTTTGGCGTGTTCGTGGGATGGCGTCGGCTATCTTGTTGCTATGAAGTCGAAGCTGCGGTGGCAGGTCCTGTGACATACGATGACGGTAGCAGGTGGTCCGCTTGGTGATCTTTCACGATGCTGGCTTTGCCTGGTTCGCCTTCGTAGCTGTTCATTGTTGTCGGAGCTGCGCTGTCTCAATGAGGTGGCTGAGGTTTGGCATGGATCTTCATGACTTCACAAGGCCTTTTCGGTGTGGGTTGGTTCGACGATCTTCTTTGATGAAGTCGGAGTCGTTTCTCAGAGTTTAGGATGACGATGACGCCTCTAGGGGAGAAGTGATGACCATGATGTCGTTGTAATTTCTCGATGAGGCCCTCTTTGGAGTGGCGTGTGTGGGTATCTTGTATGTGTCGCTCAGTGGTTTGTGATGGTTTTTATCCAGTTTTCCACTAATTAAATAGGCTACTCTCTTCCACTTGATTAATGAATGAGGCAAAAAATTATCTCCGTTTCAAAGAAAAAAAAGTCTAGACGAAAGTAAAATAGAAAATCAGTCGATCCTTTCCAATTCCTCATAGTGGAGGGTCATAGCAGAGGGTCTGGTTGATGACGGCGCTGCCGGTATCTCCTTGCAGGGCCGGGACTCTTTTGCCTTCTCGAAGAAGACGCAGCCATTCCTAACACATCCCACTCGGGGTGTACCCGTGGAAGATATCATACTCAGAACTATTGGTGGTATCTCACGTAGTTCACGCTAGGACACAAAAGTTGACGGAAACAAACATTTACCTCTGTAATGTACGGTTGCAGTTCTTCGTCAGAGCTAAACATAAGCATCTGTTTCACGTTACTTATTGACAAGTAATCATATCCCTTCTCATTGCACCCAGCTATTTCGTCTCTGTGCGCGCAACAAATGTCACAGCGATGTAAATTGGCAGATCACACAAGAAGGGGTAGCGACAGAAATCCACTTACCTAACTGTTTAGGTTAGAAGTTCCATGAAGTATACGTAAGTTTCGTGCGGCACAGTTTGTCGAGGCGCCCTCCATAAAGGACTACTCGAGCTCAATCGCGTGCTTGATGCGAAGATTCTTCAGGGCTTTGGCGGGCAGAAGCTCCATCTTAGTGTGGAACTCCGCAATTCTATTCTGGACCAATAGCCTCAAAAGGTTAAGGCTCCGTTTGTTTGGGCTTTAGCTTCAGCTGTTGCAGCTTTTCCACTTTGGTCAAAAAGCCACAAAAGCTCCTAAATAGATGTTTTTGAAGCTTTTATGGCTTTTGATGAATCAATATAACAATATTGGGCTTCAAAAGCCATAAAAGCTTCAAAGTCACCTATTGAAAAGCTTTTGTGGCTTTTTATCCAAAGTGGACAAGCTGCAAAAGCCAAAGTTAAAGCCCAAACAAACATGGCCTAAGCCCCGTAATGGGTACTCATTCGTGATCGAGGAATTATGCCACTGCAAGTATCAGCATGATATATCATAACATATATGCAAAAGAGGAAGTGCTAGATGTTTTAGGTAAAATATCAATTGACATTTTGCAACACGTTCTGGACCTGATAAAGCAAACATCTATCGCCGAATAAGATGGGAAAAAACTACGCTGAGATAACAAACACAAACCAATTGCCAGTTTGACAAGGTATTACGGCTCACAGTAGACCGGAACCTGCAAATTCCATACAAACATCATAACTTGGCTTAGAAATAGTCAACATTAATTTGCAAGTTCCACTACTCAACTGAACCCAGCAAAATTAGCACTACATAACTCATGCAAGACTAACCCCAAAAAAACTTTTGGTGTAACTCATTTAGCAACTTATACCCAAAGAAAACCAATCACACTTTCTTTCTTTTGACCTTCCCAATGATAATCCAATGGAAAATGAAAGAGAATAGTGAAACATACATATATATTAGAATGACAGCCTACACAGTGCAAAGATAGAGGCAAAGTGGTAAGAAGAAAGTAGCCATGTGTCCATGTGTCCAACGAGAGAGAGGTGCCCACCCTCACCAAGATCGACCAGATTCTTGTCTCTATGGATTGGGAGCTTGACCACATGGAGAGGCTTCTTCAGGCAGTCTCCTCCGGCGTTTCGGATCATGCGCCACTCCATCTCACCACCAGCGCCCCTTTTTTCACAAGAAAATATTTTGCTTTGAGTTATTCTGGACAAAGCTGGAGGGGGTCGACGCCGCCGTAAAAACTGCTTGGGTGTGTGACGATCATTTGGTGGACCCATTCAAGAGATTGGATGCTTTGCTTCGTAACACCTCTATGGCCTTGCAAGCGTGAGGCCAGCGCAAGACAGGCAACATCAAGCTGTAGATGGTGGTGGCCACGTGGATCATTTTCAGATTAGATAAGGCCATGGAAAGAAGGCAACTCTCTGACTTGGAAACATGGTTGAGGAGAACTCTAAAACTATCCTTGCTGGGCCTTGCCTCCTTGTAATGCACCATTGATAGACAAAGATCGAGATACAGATGGCTAAAAGAGGGGGATGCCAACACTAATTTTTTCCATGTTGTTGCCAATGGAAGACGTGCCAAAAACTTCATCCCACATATCAAACTTGGAGACAAGATTGTCACTAATCCAGATAGAATGGAGGAGATTTTCTCGGATGCCTTTCATTCTCTCATTGGGATTTCTCATGCAAGGAATCTCATGCTTGACCTGGACTATCTCGGGATGAATCAAGTGAACCTGGATGATCTTGAGGACATTTTCACAGAAGATGAAGTTTGGGCTGTCATCAAGGAATTGCACCCGGACAGAGCTCCAGTTCCGGATGGATTCATTGGTGCTTTCTTTCAAAGGACGTGGCACATCATCAAACATGACATCATGGCTGTTCTACTCAAGATCTTCGTGGGCGATGGGAGAGGGTTCACCAAGCTGAATCATGGCCCCATTGTGCTCATCCCGAAAAAGCCCGGTGCGGAGAATGTGGGCGACTTTCGCCCTATTAGTCTTCCACATAGCATGTACAAAATCCTTGCGAAGCTTTTGGCGGTGAGAGTGCGACCCCGCATGAAGGAGTTGGTGGCCATGAACTAATCAGCCTTTATCAAAGGGCGGAGCCTCCACGACAATTTTCTCTTGGTGCGGCAAGTGTCCAGGAAGATCGCGGCGCGTAAAAATAAAGGTGTCTTCCTCAAACTTGACATTTCTAGGGCGTTTGATTCGCTATCTTGGCCATTCCTGATGGAAGTTCTAAGGGCAAAAGTGTTGGAAATATGCCCTAGAGGCAATAAATAAAGTGTTTATTATTATATTTCCTTGTTCATGATAATTGTTTATTATCCATGATATAATTGTATTGATTGGAAACACATTACATGTGTGGATAAATAGACAACACTTTGTCCCTAGTATGCCTCTAGTGAACTAGCTCGTTGATCAAAGATGGTCAAGGTTTCCTAGCCATTGACATGTGATGTCATTTGATAACGGGATCACATCATTAGGAGAATGATGTGATGGACAACACCCAAACTACAAACGTAGCATATGATCGTGTCAGTTTATTGCTACTGTTTTCTGCATGTCAAGTATATGTTCCTATGACCATGAGATCATGCAACTCACGGACACCGGAGGAGTGCCTTGTGTGTATCAAACTTCCAACGTAACTGGGTCACTATAAAGGTGCTCTACAGGTATCTCCGAGGGTGTCTATTGGGTTGGCATGGATCAAGACTGCGATTTGTTACTCCGTGTGACGGAGAGGTATCTAAGGGCCCACTCGGTAATACAACATCACAATAAGCCTTGCAAGCAATGTGACTAAGTGTTAGTCACGGGATCTTGTGTTACGGAACGAGTAAAGAGACTTGCCAGTAACGAGGTTGAACTAGGTATGGAGATACCGATGATCGAATCTCGGGCAAGTAACATACCGAAGAATAAAGGGAACATCATACGGGATTAACTGAATCCTTGACATAGAGGTTCGTGTTGGGGAACGTTGCATGGAAAACAAAAAATTTCCAATGCACACGCAAGATCTATCCATGGTTATGAGCATCTACGAGAGGGAGAGTGGATCTACATACCCTTGTAGATCGCTAAGTGGGAAGCTTTAAGAAACGCGGTTGGTGTAGTCGAACGTCTTCACGATCCAAATCGGCGAGCGTCCCGCGATCTCATCACGATCCATCCCGCGATCCAATCACGATCCGTCCCATGATCCAATCACGATCCGTCCCACGATCCAATCATGATCCGTCCTGTGAACTCATCACGATCCATCCCGCGATCTCATCACGATTCGTCTCGCGATCTTGATCACGGCCCTTCCGATCTAGCGCCGAATGGACGGTACCTCCACGTTCAGCACACGTACAGCTCGATGACGATCTCCACCTTCTTGATCCATAAAGAGGTAGCGGAGAGGTAGATGAGTTCTCCGGAAGCGCAACGGCGTTGCGACGATGGTGGTGGAGCTATTCAAGTAGGGCTTCGCCTAAGCACCGTTGGAAACCGATCTAGAGGAGAAACTGCGATCTAGAGGAGAGGTAGCACGTGGCTATTAGGGTTAGCTTTTTCCTCTAAATCCTGTAGTATATATAGGAGGGAGGGAGGGGAGGAGGCAGCCTCAAACCCTCAAGGTTTGGTTGAAATTGGAGGTGGAGGAGTCCTACTCCAATCCTATTAGGAGTAGGATTCCTCCTTTCCACTTGGAAACTCTTTCCACCTCTCCACCTTTGGATTTTTTCCTTATCAAACCACTCCAGACACATGGGCCCTTAGAGGAGGCTTCGGCCAGCCCACTAGGGGATGGTTTAAATCGTCCCACAGACCATGTAGCCTCTTGGGTCGAAATACGTCTCCCGATGGTCCCCCGGTACACTACCGGCACTCCCGGTACACTACCGATGAGCCTGAAACTTTTCCGGCGACCAAAACAAGACTTCCTATATATCAATCTTTACCACCGGACCATTCCGGAGCTCCTCGTGAAGTCCGGGATATCATTCGGGACTCCGAACAACCTTCGGTAACCACCATACATAACTCTATACTAACGAAACGTCACCGAACCTTAAGTGTGCAGACCCTGCGGGTTCGAGAACTATGTAGACATGACCGAGACACCTCTACAGTCAATAACCAATAGCGGGACCTGGATGCCCATATTGGTTCCTACATATTCTACGAAGATCTTTATCGGTCGAGCCTCTATGTCAAGGATTGAGTTAATCCCGTATGATGTTCCCTTTGTTCTTCGGTATGTTACTTGCCCGAGATTCGATCGTCGGTATCTCCATACCTAGTTCAACCTTGTTACTGGAAAGTCTCTTTACTCGTTCCGTAATACAAGATCCCGTGACTAACACTTAGTCACATTGCTTGCAAGGCTTATTGTGCTGTTGTATTATCGAGTGGGCCCTGAGTTACCTAACAAATCCCAGTCTTGATCCATGCCAACCCAACAGACACCCTTGGAGATACCTGTAGGGCACCTTTATAGTCACCCAGTTACGTTGGGATGTTTGATACACACAAGGTACTCCTTCGGTGTTAGTGAGTTGCATGATCTCATGGTCATAGGAACAAATACTTGACATGCAGAAAACAGTAGCAATAAACTAACACGATCATATTCTATGTTTGTAGTTTGGGTCTTGTCCATCACGTCATTCTCCTAATGACGTGATCCTGTTATCAAATGACATCTCATGTCCATGACTAGGAAACCATAGCCATCTTTGATCAACGAGCTAGTCTATTAGAGGCATACTAGGGACATGGTGTTGTCTATGTATCCACACATGTATCTAAGTTTCCGATCAACACAATTATAGCATGGATAATAAACGATTATCATGAACAAGGAAATATGATTATAACCAATTTATTATTGCCTCTAGGGCATATTTCCAACAGTTCGACCGATAAAGATCTTCGTAGAATATGTAGGAACCAATATGGGCATCGAGGTCCCGCTACTGGTTATTGACCATAGAGGTGTCTCGGTCATGTCTACATAGTTCTCGAACCCGCAGGGTGTGCACACTTAAGGTTTGGTGATGTTTCGGTAGTATAGAGTTATGCATGGTGACCGAAGGTTGTTCGGAGTCCCGAATGAGATCCTGGACATCACTAGGAGCTCCAGCATGGTCCGGAGGTAAAGTTTGATATATAGGAAGTCCTATTTTGGTCGCCGGAAAGGTTTCGGGCTCATCGGTAGTGTACCGGGAGTGCCGGTAGTGTACCGGGAGACTATCGGGAGGGTTATTTCGACCCAAGAGTATACATGGGCTGTGGGAGATTGAATACCAGCCCTTAGTGGGCTGGTGGAAGTCCCACACAAGGCCCATGTGGCTGGGAAGAAAAGCCCAAAGAGAAAAAGGTGAAAAAAGGCAAAAAATGCCAAAATAAGGAAGAGTCCTAGTCCTACTAGGATTGGAGGAGGATTCCTCCTCTCCTCCCACTTCGGCCGAAGCCTACAGGGCTTGTCCCTTGCTCCAAGTCTCCTCGTCTCTTCCTCTTATATATACTAGAGGTTTTAGGGTTTTTGCACTTGATATTCAGCCACGTGCTACCCGTTCCTCTAGTGCTTAGTTTCTCCTCTAGATCGGTTTTCTGCAGTGCTTAGGCGAAGCCCTACCGGAATTGCTTCACCACCATCACCGCGGCACCGTCACGCTTTCAGAGAACTCGTCTACCTCACCGCTCCCTCTTGCTGGATCAAGAAGGCGGAGATTGTCATCAAGCTGCACGTGTGCTGAACGCGGAGGTGCCATCCGTTCGGTCCTTGATCGGGACGGATCGTGATTGGATCGCGGGACGCTCGGTGATTTAGATCGCAAAGACGTTCGACTACACCAACCGCGTTTCTTAACGCTTCCGCTTAGCGATCTACAAGGGTACGTAGATCCACTCTCCCTCTCGTAGATGCTGATCACCATGGATAGATCTTGCGTGTGCGTAGGAATTTTTTTCCCATGCAACGTTCCCCAACAGTTGCATCATGAGCTAGGTCTATGTGTAGATGAGATCTCGAGTAGAACACAAAGAGTTTTTGGGCATTGATGCTTAGATTGATTCCTCCATTGGTCGTGTTTTGGTTCAGCGGTATTGTGGGATGAAGCAGCCCGGACCAACCTTACTCGTGTGCTTATGAGAGACTGGTTCCATCGACTGACGTGTAACCTCGTTGCACAAAGATGGATGTCAGGTGTCTGTTTCTCATACTTTAGTTGGACTGGATTGGACAAAGGGGGTTCTTGAGAAGGTTGAAAAGCAACTTATGTATCACCGTTGTGGTTTATGCGTAGGTGATAATTGTTCTTGCTAGATACCCGTAGCAGCCACGTAAAACATGCAACAACAATTATGATTTGCATGTGATGTTAATCCTTTTATGCATCTTGTTTTGCTTAGAACGACGGTAGCATTATAAGGTGATCCCTCACTTAAATTTCAAGATGAATTGTGTTCTCCCCGAGTGTGCACCGTTGTGAAAGTTCATCGTGTCAAGACACCACGTGATGATCGGGTGTGATAGACTCTACGTTCACATACAACGGGTGCAAGCTAGTGTTGCACATGCAGAACACTCGGGTTAAACTTCACGAGCCTAGCATGTACATACATGGCCTCAGAACACAAGAGACTGAAAGTTCGAACATGAGTCATATAGTAGATATGATCAACATGATGATGTTAACCATTGAAACCACCTCTACTCGCGTGATGATCGGACTTGAGTTGGTGAATTTGGATCATGTGACACTCAGATGACCTGAGGGATGTCAATTTGAGTGGGAGCTTTAGTAATTTGATTAACTAAACTCATTTTCTTGAACAATAGTCTAAGTAACTTTTGCATATTTATGTTGTAGATCAATGGCTCGCGTAGTAGCACCCCTGAATTTTAATGCGTTCCTAGAGAAAGCTAAGTTGAAAGATGATGGAAGTAACTTTGTTGACTGGGCCCGTAATCTGAGGATTATCCTCACGGCTTCCCAGAAATCATATGTCCTTGATGCACTGCTTGGTGACCAACCCGAAGACATGTCATCCAAAGACGTTAAGAACGCTTGGGAGGCATGTTCTGGAGATTACTCAATAGTTCAGTGTGCAATATTGTATGGCTTAGAACCGGGACTTCCAAGATGTTTTGAACGTCATGGAGCATATGAGATGTTCCAGGAGTTGAAGTTTATCTTTCAGAAGAATGCCCGGATCGAGAGGTATGAGACCTCCGATAAGTTCTATGCTTACAAAATGGAGGAGAACGGGTCTATCAGTGAACATATACTCAGAATGTCTGGGTATTCGACTTGTCTGGCGGAGTTGGGAATTGCCCTTCCGCCAAAGGCGATCACTGACAGAGTTCTTTAATCACCGCCACCTAGTTACAAGAGCTTTGTGATGAACTATAACATGCACGGGATGAACAAGTCAGTCGTCGAGCTGTTTGTGATGCTAAAAGTCGCTGAGTTTGAAATCCAGAAAGAACATCAAGTGTTGATGGTCAATAAAACCACTAGTTTCAAGAAGAATGGCAAGGGCAAGGGTAAGAAGGGTAAAACCAAGAAGGATGGCAAAGCAGTTGCTACTCGTGTAAAGAAGCCCAAACATGGACCCAAGCCAGAAACTGAGTGCTTTCATTGCAAGGGAACTAGTCACTGGAAGCGGAACTGCCCCAAGTACCTGGCTGACAAGAAGGCGGCCAACGACAAACAAGGTATATATGATATACATGTTATTGATGTGTACCTTACTAGCTCTCGTTGTAGTGCCTGCGTATTTGATATCGGTTCGGTTGCTCACATTTGCAACTCAAAACAGGAACTATGGAATAGACAAAGGCTAGCAAAGGATGAAGTGACGATGCGCGTGGGAAATGGTTCCAAGGTTGATGTGATCGCCGTCGGCACGCTCTCTCTTCGATTACCATCGGGATTAGTGATGAACCTGAATAATTGTAATTTAGTGCCTGCATTAAGCATGAACATTATATCTGGATCGTGTTTATTGCGAGACGGTTACTCATTTAAATCAGAGAATAAAGTTTGTTCTATTTATATGAGTAATATCTTTTATGGTCATGCACCCAATGTGAGGGGTTTATTCATATTGAATCTTGATAGTGATGATACACATGTTCATAACATTGATGCCAAAAGATGTAGAGTTGATAATGATAGTACTACTTTCTTGTGGCACTGTCGTTTAGGTCATATTGGTGTAAAACGCATGAGGAAGCTCCATGCTGATGGACTTTTGGAGTCACTTGATTTTGAATCACTTGACACATGTGAACCATGCCTCATGGGCAAGATGACTAAATCGCCGTTCTCTAGAACAATGGAACGGGCAAGTGACTTATTGGAAATCATACATACTGATGTGTGCGGTCCAATGAATGTTACAGCGCGTAGTGGATATCATTATTTTCTCACCTTCACTGATGACTTAATTAGATATGGGTATATTTACTTAATGAAACACAAGTCTGAAACGTTTAAAAAGTTCAAGCAATTTTAGAGTGAAGTTGAGAATCATCATAACAAGAAGATTAAATTCCTGCGATCTGATCGAGGAGGTGAATATCTAAGTTATGAGTTTGGCAGTCATTTAAGACAATGTGGAATTGTTTCACAGTTGACACCGCCTGGAACACCACAGCGTAATGGTGTGTCCGAACATCATAATCGGACCTTATTAGATATGGTGCGTTCTATGATGTCTCTTGCTGATTTGCCACTATCGTTTTGGGGTTATGCATTAGAGACAGCTGCATTCACTTTAAATAAGGCACCATTGAAATCCATTGAGACGACGCCATATGAACTATGGTTAGGCAAGAGGCCAAAGTTGTCGTTTCTTAAAGTTTGGGGATGTGATGCTTATGTCAAAAAGCTTCAGCCTAAAAAGCTGGAACCCAAAGCAGAGAAATGCATCTTCATAGGATACCCGAAAGAGACAGTCGGGTATACCTTCTATCTCAGATCCGAAGGCAAAGTGTTTGTCGCTAAGAACGGAACATTTCTTGAGAAAGAGTTTCTCTCGAAAGAATTGAGTGGGAGGAAAATAGAGCTTGATGAAGTTATTGAACCTTTACTTCAACCAGAAAGTAGCGCAACACAGAAAGATGTTTCTGTGGAACCTACGACGGTTGAAGAGGAAGTTAATGATGATTATCATGAAGCTTCAGATCAAGTTACTATTGAACCTCGTAGGTCGACAAGGGCGCGTAGTGCTCCTGAGTGGTACAGCAACCCTGTCTTGGAGTCATGTTGTTGGACAACAATGAACCTACGAGCTATGGAGGAGCGATGATGGGCCCGGATTCCGAGAAATGTTTAGAGGCCACGAAATCCGAGATGGGATCCATGTATGAAAACAAAGTATGGACTTTGGAAGTATTACCTGAAGGGCGAAAGGCCATTCAAAACAAATGGATCTTTAAGAAGAAGACGGACGCAGACGGTAATGTCACCGTCTATAAAGCTCGACTTGTGGCAAAGGGTTTTTCACAAGTTCAAGGAGTTGACTATGATGAGACATTCTCACCCGTAGCGATGCTTAAGTCTGTCAGAATCATGCTGGCAATAGCTGCTTATTTCGACTATGAAATTTGGCAGATGGATATCAAAACAGCGTTCTGAATGGTTTCATTGAGGAAGAGTTGTATATGATGCAACCAGAAGGTTTTGTCCATCCAGAGAATGCTGACAAAGTTTGCAAACTCCAGCGATCCATTTATGGGCTGGTGCAAGCATCTCGCAGTTGGAATAAGCGCTTTGATGAGGTGATCAAAGCGTTTGAGTTTATACAAGTTTATGGAGAAGCTTGTATTTACAAGAAAGTGAGTGGGAGCTCTATAGTGTTTCGAATGTTATATGTGGATGACATATTGCTGATTGGAAACAATATAGAAATGATGGAAAGCGTGAAGGAATATTTGAACAAGAGTTTTTCAATGAAGGACCTAGGAGAAGCTGCTTTCATATTAGGCATTATGATCTATAGAGATAGATCGAGACACTTAATATCACTTTCACATAGCACATACCTTGATAAAGTTTTGAAGAAGTTCAAAATGGATCAGTCCAAGAAGGGGTTCTTGCCTATGTTACAAGGTGTGAAGTTCAGTAAGACTCAATGCCTAGTGACTGCAGAAGATAGAGAAAAGATGAGTGTCATCCCCTATGCTTCAGCCATAGGCTCTATCATGTATGCAATGCTGTGGACAAGACCCGATGTTAGCCTTGCCATAAGTATGGCCGGAAAGTTTCAAGGTGATCCTGGAATGGAGCACTAGGCAGCGGTCAAGAATATCCTTAAGTACTTGAAAAGGACTAAGGAGATGTTTCTCATTTATGGAGGTGATGAAGAGCTCGTCATAAAGGGTTATGTCGATGCAAGCTTTGACACTGATCCGGATGACTCTAAGTCGCAAACCGGATAAGTATTTATTCTCAACGGGGGAGCGGTAAGCTGGTGCAGTTCCAAGCAAAGCGTGGTAGCCGATTCTACATGTGAAGCGGAATACATCATAGCCTCGGAGGCGGCGAAGGAAGGTGTCTGGATGAAGCAGTTCATGACAGATCTTGGAGTAGTGCCCAGTGCACTGAATCCAATGACTCTGTTCTGTGACAACACTGGTGCCATTGCTCTGGCCAAGGAACCAAGGTTTCACAAGAGGACCAGACACATAAAGCGACGCTTCAACTCCATCCGCGATTACATCGAGGATAAGGACATAAATATTTGCAAAGTGCACACGGATCTGAATGTTGCATACCCGTTGACTAAACCTCTTCCAAGGGCTAAACATGATCAACACCAGAACTGCATGGGTGTTCGATTCATTACAATGTAAATCACATAGTGATTTGAACTAGATTAATAACTCTAGTGCAAGTGGGAGACTATTGGAAATGTGCCCCAGAGGCAATAAATAAAGTGTTTATTATTATATTTCCTTGTTCATGATAATTGTTTATTATCCATGCTATAATTGTATTGATTGGAAACATATTACATGTGTGCATAAAAAGACAACACTTTGTCCCTAGTATGCCTCTAGTGAACTAGCTCGTTAATCAAAGGTGGTCAAGGTTTCCTAGCCATTGACATGTGACATCATTTGATAATGAGATCACATCATTAGGAGAATGATGTGATGGACAACACCCAAACTACAAACGTAGCATATGATCGTGTCAGTTTATTGCTACTGTTTTCTGCATGTCAAGTATATGTTCCTGTGACCATGAGATCATGCAACTCACGGACATCGGAGGAGTGCCTTGTGTGTATCAAACGTCGCAATGTAACTGGATGACTATAAAGGTGCTCTACAGGTATCTCCGAGGGTCTCTTTTTGGTTGGCATGGATCAAGACTGGGATTTGTTACTCCGTGTAAGGAGAGGTATCTCAGGGCCCACTCGGTAATACAACATCATAATAAGCCTTACAATCAATGTGACTAAGTGTTAGTCACGAGATCTTGTGTTACGGAACGAGTAAAGAGACTTGCCGGTAACGAGGTTGAACTAGGTATGGAGATACCAACGATCGAATCTTGGGCAAGTAACATACCGAAGAACAAAGGGAACATCATACGGAATTAACTGAATCCTTGACATAGAGGTTCGACCAATAAAGATCTTCGTAGAATATGTAGGAACCAATATGGGCATCCAGGTCCCGCTATTGGTTCTTGACCGTAGAGGTGTCTCGATCATGTCTACATAGTTCTGAACCCGCAGGGTCTACACATTTAAGGTTTGGTGACGTTTTGGTAGTATAGAGTTATGCATGGTGGTGACTGAAGGTTGTTCGGAGTCCCAAATGAGATCCCGGACGTCACGAGGAGCTCCGCAATGGTCCGGAGGTAAAGATTGATACATAGGAAGTCCTATTTTGGTCTCCGAAAGGTTTCGGGCTCATAAATAGTGTTCCGGGAGTGCCGGTAGTGTACCGGGAGACAATCGGGAGGGGTATTTCGACCCAAGAGGCTACATGGGCTGTGGGAGAGTGAATACCAGCCCTTAGTGGGCTGGTTGAAGTCCCACGCAAGGCCCATGCTACTGGGAAGAAAAACCTAAAGAGAAAAAGGTGGAAAAGGGCAAAAAAGGCCAAAATAAGGAAGAGTCCTGGTCCTACTAGGATCGGAGGAGGATTCCTCCTCTCCTCCCACTTTGGCCGAAGCCTAGAGGGCTTGGCCCTTGCGCCAAGTCTTCTCCTCTCTTCCTCTTATATATACTAGAGGTTTTAGGGTTTTTGCACTGGATTTTCAGCCACGTGCTTCCTCTAGTGCATAGTTTCTCCTCTAGATCGGTTTTCTGTAGTGCTTAGGCAAAGCCCTGCCGGAATTGCTTCACCACCATCACCGCGGCACCGTCACGCTGCCGGAGAACAGGTCTACCTCTCCGCTCCCTCTTGCTAGATCAAGAAGGCGGAGATCGTCATCAAGCTACACGTGTGCTGAACGCAGAGGTGCCGTCCTTCGGTGCTTGATCGGGACGGATTGTGATTGGATCGCGGGACGCTTAGTGACTTGGATTGCGAAGACGTTCGACTACACCAACCGCATTTCTTATCGCTTCCCGCTTATCGATCTAGAAGGGTACATAGATCCACTCTCCCTCTCGTAGATGCTCATCACCATGGATAGATCTTGCATGTGCGTAGGAAATTTTTTGTTTCCCATGCAACGTTCCCCAACAAAAAGGGTTTGGCCCTAAATGGATCAAGTGGATCTCGATCCTACTTCAAACGACTACTACGAAGGTCAATGTTAATGGTGTTCCCGGCAGAACTATTGGACACGCTTGTGGCTTGCGGCAAGGGGACCCAGCCTCACTGCTGCTCTTCGTCATCGCAATGGACGCCCTCATGGCCATCTTCGGCAAGGCAGTGGAGGAGAATGTGATTTCAGCCTACAGAGGGGTGACAGCCCGACAAAGATTGTCCATCTATGCCGACGATGTGGCCTTGTTCCTACACCCCACGCATAACGATCTAAGCTTCATCCGGCAAGCCTTAGATTTGTTTGGAGAAGCCTCTGGCCTTCGAGTGAACTACTTGAAGTCAAAGGCCACCATCATTCACGGCGGTCAAGAAGACAGGATAGAGTGAGCGAGCTGCTACAGTGCAACTTCACGGAGTTCCCCACCCGTTATTTGGGGCTCCAACTAGCGACCAAAAGGCTCACAAAATCTGACTATTAACCAATGCTCGATTTGGTCCGCAAGTTCATTTCATCCTAGCAACGTGGGTTCATTCAAAGAGCTGGAAGACTGATCCTTCTTAAATCGATGGTTGCGGCCAGACCTGCGCATCAACTCCTAGTCCTCCAGCCGCCGGTGTGGGTGCTTGATGACATTAACAGCTGGATGCGCTCATTCTTCTGGGCTGGCAAGGATAGGACCAACGGAGGCCAATGTCTGGTTGCTTGGAACAACACCTGCAGGCCTCTGAAGTGCGGAGGCCTTGGTATTAAAAACCTGAACATCCACGCCTTGGCTCCGCGAGTCCGATGGGAATGGCTCCGGCGCACTAAACTAGAGAGGCCTTGGCAAGGGCTGGCGCTCATGGTTGATACTGCAGCTAGGGAAATATTCGATGGTTTGGTTCATATATCTATTGGGCGCGGTGACAAAGTCTTATTCTAGAGAGATTGCTGGATACATGGACTCTCGATGCAAGACATAGCTCCTCTCATTTCGAATCTGGTTTGCATACGGGTGACCAACTCCAGGACGGTGCAACAGGCGTTGGAGGATGAGCGTTCGCACGCCGACATCTCAGACACTCCCTCCATGACGACGCTCCTGCAGCTAATGCACTTGAGGCAGGCCATTGCCTCTGTCCCAAGGGATCCCGAGGCCGCTGATACATTTACCTTGCCGTGTGCACCCTCTAGAAAGTATTCAACAAAAGCTACTTAGGAATGACTATGCATCGACCTATCGATTTGTGCATATGCTAAGTCGATCTGGAGAAGTTGGGCTCCCCTGAAGTGCAAGATATTCGCCTGCTAGCTGCGCAATACAGACTCTGGACGGCGGATCGCCGAGCCCGGCACGGACTGCAAGAACTCACTTCGGCTTGCCACACTTGTCTTCAGGAGGAAAACACGGTGGATCACATTCTTGTGCAATGTGGGTACGCGCGAGGCACTTGGTTTTGAATGTTTTGATGCCCTACATTTGCCTTCACAAATACCGTCAGGTACGGAGACGTTCCTGGAGTGGTGGATGGCTCAGCGTCAAGGATATAGGAAGGAGGACAAAAGAGGTTTCGACACCCTAGTCATATGCACGGCGTGGTCGTTGTGGAAACAAAGGAACACCCGTGTGTTCAATAGAACGAAGCAGCAGATTAGCGTCAAAGCCCTAATGGGAAAAATTCTAAACGAAATCAAGGATTGGAAACTAGCTATCAACGGTAGAGGAGGGCTACAATGTTTTGTGAGAGAGTAGCTTTAGTCTTTTGGAGTGATGTGGGTGTGTTCTTGGGCAATTTGTAGCCAAATAAACTCTTGTATATTGTCTTGCTCTCTTCTATAAAATTAAGGCATGCGTTTTGCGTGCTCTCGAAAAAAAGACTTGAGCTGGCAGAAGTCCCTTTCAAATGCACCTAGGTCTTCCATTTTCACACTTAAAACAATTGCATACTGATAAATGTCCCCTGAAAGGTTTCGGGTTGATTTAACGGTTGCTCTGTCAAGGAAAGGATATTGGAAGACTAGAGTATAATTCTAAATAGCTGAATAAAAGTACTCCTATAAATCTATCTACTACCCTATAAAAGAAAGAGAAGGCTAATCTAACTTAAAATGTACACCGTCTAATCATGTTATTAACGGACTAACTACGTCGTTAACGAAACACCCTATTAAGCTGCTAACGAAAACCCCCACGTATCGTACACTGGAATCCTGGAACCGTTCCCGCATACAGGAGTCGCCGGCCCCGCACGCTCACCACCACCGTCTCTCCCACGCGGCCGCTCGCCGCAGCCCCCTCGGTGCCGCCGCCACCCCCGCTCGGCCGCCGGTCCGTGCCTCATCCTTCGCCCCTCGGTCGTCCACTGCCGCTCAACCCCGCCCCTCGGCCCTGCTGCCGCTCCTCCGCACCCGTCGATTCTCCAGCGGAGGCCGCACCCAACGTACCCGGTGGGGAGGACACACGCACCTGATGGGAGGGTGGGACAGCGACGGAAGAGGCCGCAAAGCACGTGGGGCCGAACGGTGATGGTGGAGGCTGCACGCGCCCGACGGGGAGGCCGGAAAGCAACGGTGCGAGGAGGCAGCATGCACCCGATGGGGAAGACAGACGGTGATGGCATAGTCCACGCGCACCCGACGGCGACGATGGAGGTCGATTTGGATTATCCGTTGGTATTCCAGTCATCTTTCCTTACAAATTTCATTTGCAATTTTCTGATTTTTAGGTATGTGCGTGCAAACCAAGAGGTGTTCGCATATCGTGCAATTTGATGCAAATTTCTTCACATCTGATGTTCCGATGCAATCGATCTACAGTGCGTGGTTCTATTTGTATTCTAGAATTTGCATTGGAAATTTTGCTCGGTGGGCTGACACGAGCGTAGAAATTTCTACCCTCTTATGCATCCAACGTTTGTATTGTAGGATTTGAATCGAACTGTGAATTCTCATGTTGAGACAATGACGTTGACTAATGCCCGTCTTGCCGGCGGCGAGGCCGCTAAGAAGATCTAGAGCGGCACATCCAGATGTCGTCCTGCATCCCTCTTTGTCCTGAGCGGGTGAAGTTGTTGCAAGGCGATGGTTGTTGTTGCTGAGGCAAGAGCATGATTCACTTGTGAGGTACAAAGGCAATTGCAAAAGGATGGTGCATAATATTATGGGGGGAATGACCTCTAGAGCAAGGAGTGTGAAATCAATGCACGTCACGTCTTTGGGTAAGAACTTGTGTGCCAAATATACAGTTGGAAGTGGAAAGCAGCAAACTGATTTTATCAATTATATCTTTTGTGATCATAACATTGGTGTCAGTGATGCTGACTGCTACCAATAGAGTTGTATGATTTGGCTTCCCTGTCCTGTTAGGAGCATCTTTTAAACTTTTTTTTTCATTTATGCATTATTGTAAGTGGAAGAGACATTGAAATATAAGAGTCATCAGTGCCATCCACGGAAAGAGTCGAGTGACATATTTAAGGTATTGGCCTAAATTCGTAATTTGTTTTCATAGTAAGCTTGACAAAGTGAATGGGCTACACTTTATGGTGGTGATATGCAGCTGGAAGAATGAAAAAATAGTTTGCCATATGCTATAGTTTTAGGGATTAATTGTTTCAGATGTGATGCTTTTGTTTTTACAATTGGTGATAGATCTGATTCGAATGTTTCTTTGTGCAGCATGGTTATTTCAGAAGTACAACAATGGGGGCTGGAGGAAGATTTTTGAAACGGAAACTGCATCAGAATGTTATTTTGTGAATATACTGGAAATGGAGAGATTGTCTTCCAGAGATCAATTTTATTGAGCTTAGAGAAAAAGGTGAGCGGTTTCACTTTATTTGATGAGAATGTTCACAATGCATCTTAAATTTTGAATAGAACTGTACCCATAAATGATTTACAAAAATATGTTTTTATAGTATGAATTGTGCAGTGTTCTAGATATCCATAAGATGTTAAATATTACAACTGCGTTTACCTCTCTTTTTAGAGATAGCTAAATGGCAGATGCTTCAGATGGTGAGGCTGAAGCCGCCTGGTTCGGGAGCTTAGTGTAGATACTGATTTATTCTTCTTCTTGAAATGTTCTATGTGGGAGGAACCGGGAGGGGAATGAGTATGTAAATCAAACTCCAGTCCTTGTGTTGTTTTCCTTTACATGCTCATTCACTTTATGACCGAATAGCTTTTTTCCTTGTGTTGTTTTCTTTTTTCCGCGAAGGTTTTAGATGGGACCACCTGCGCCGTCACATCACCCCGTTAAGCTACCAGGGGAAACCATCTCTGCGGTGGCTGAGAGGATGGGCTGCCACCAAGGCTGCTCTCGCTAGCCTTGAAATGAGGTTAATGGGGTCGTCAACGAGGTGGACCTTCACTGTACCAAATCATGGCCAATCCGTACCAACACCAATAGGACTCCAGCAACCTTGGATGTAAGCTTCTTGTCCCAACCATCATGGTTGAACCTAATTTTCACGATCCTCTTCAGATTAGTATACATGGTATTGGGACTAACCTAGCTGCAAGTGAGATGCATCTGAATCAGATACATTTTTAGTAACATAGAAATCAGAACTGATTTATTCACCCTTTGGTGAGCGCCTATGTGGTTTGATTTTATAAGTGAAATTCAGTCTTACT
This sequence comes from Hordeum marinum, assembly GCA_022496015.1. NCBI lineage: Eukaryota > Viridiplantae > Streptophyta > Magnoliopsida > Poales > Poaceae > Hordeum > Hordeum marinum. The sequence goes on from CM039674.1 coordinate 464,746,744, forward strand.
TTTATCTCAGCTTAGTTCAGTGTCGATTTATTTGCAGATTAGTTACTAAAGCTAGATGTTCCTACGGTGACCTACACAACTCTTGAGAAACAAAGCCAACACATTATGTTCCTGCATGATTGAAGATTGTACATATATTTACTTTGCTCCAAGATCCTATAGCAATGCATTACTACATGCAGTTCCCTTTATAATCCATTTTATTATTCATATCTCTACATGGTTGTTATATGATGTAGCACTATATACAAAACACCCTCTATAATGATACATATGTGTTTTTCTTTTCTTTTAGTTATCTCTTTTCAGATTGGACGAGGTTTCTAGATCGAAGAAATTATTTTTAGATTGCCTTTTGTGTTTCAAAGAATTCATATTAAGTTCCTACACCAGCTGTTACTGGATAACCATGTACAACGCCATGATTACACCCTTATTCCTGGATAATTTAATTTGGGGCCTAACAATAATAGTTGCCAACTAAAAGATGATCTATTTTTCCTAATAGTGGTAAAATAAAAGAGGATCCAGACTCGCGAGTTTATATTTGTGTGTCCTAGAAGCAGATTCTGAATTATGAATTGTGCACTTCACATCAAATTTTCATGATAGTAATTCTGTATTTGGATGAGAATTGTTGTGGTTGATATACTATCTGAACTTTTCTTATATTATGTTATGTTTAGTTAGTACATGTTGGCATAGAGATGCATTGCCAGTCCGATAAGTTGACTGCAGCTACCCTCGAAGCTGCTTTGCGTCTACAGGAAGCTCAGAATCAGTGTTTTCTTGAGGAAACAGAGCATGATTGTGGATCTTTTCAAAAAGGTCTAGATAATAGTGATTTATTTGCAGAATTGGCTAAGATTGGAATGCTTGATGTATTCAAAGATGTTGGTCTCTCTGGTGTTCAAATAGCTTGTTCGCCTCAAGGCAACAATGCAACTGACTTGGAACAACGTTGACCCTTCACCACCATCACATACCATAACGTGCACCGAAGGGCCTTCCGATGCCATGGATAAGCCGTGTCGGCTGCTATACAGGGGCCGTTCTCAGTTGCGTCGGGTCGCCATTCAAAGGAAATTATGTTGTTGTCCCCTTCTGATTTTCTGTAGTATTGAATTTTCTGATGACCAATACATGAGCACAATTGTCAAAATGACGAGAAGAACTAAATAATTTTTTTGAATATGTGTGCCTCCTGAAAGTGATGAATAAGAAAAGTTTGGTCTAAGATTAGACATGCATTGCACGTGCAAGGTTACTAGTTCCGTGATGGAGGAATTATGCCACTGCAAGTGTCAGCATGATATATCATAATATATATGCAAAAGAGGAAGTGCTAGATGTTTTTAGGTAAAATATCAATTGACATTTTGCAACACGTTCTGGACCTAATAAAGCAAACATCTATCGTCGAATAAGATGTGAAAAAAACTACGCTGAGATAACAGACACAAACCAATTGCCAGTTTGACAAGGTATTACGGCTCACCAGTAGGTCGGAACCTGCAAATTGCATACAAACCTCATAACTTGGCTTAGAAACAGTCCAACATTAATTTGCTAGTTCCACTACTCAATTGAACCCAGCAAAATTAGCACTACATAACTCATGAAAGACTAACCCCAAAAAAACTTTTGGTGTAACTCATTTAGCAACTTATACCCAACGAAAACAAATAACACTTTCTTTCTTTCTTTGGACCTTCCCAATGATAATCCAATGGAAAATGAAGGGGAACAGTGAACCATACATATATATTAGAATGATAGCCTACACAGTGCAAAGACAAAGGCAAAGTGGTAAGAAGAAACTAGCCATGTGTCCATGTAATAAGGCATGCGCTGGCGGAAGTCCCTTTCAAATGCACCTAGGTCTTCCATTTTCACACTCAAAACAACTGCATACTGATAAATGTCCCTTGAAAGGTTTCAGGTTGATTCAACAGTTGCTCTATCAAGGAAAGGATATTGGAAGACCAGAGTATAATTCTAAATAGCTGAATCATAACAACATAGACAAACAGTCACTAGTGGAAAAAGGCCCATTTGTCCCGGTTCCAGAGGCCCATCTATCCTGGTTCTAGACCCGGGACTAAAGGGTCAGGACTAAAGCCCATGACCTTTAGTCCCGGTTCGCTTACGGACCGGGACACATGGGGCTATACGTGGCCGCTCCGCCGAGCCCAGGCAGGAGGGCCTTTGGTCCCGGTTGGTAACACCAACTGGGACTAAAGAGCGTCCACGCGTCAGCAGTTGAGGACCTGTTTTTTTTAAAGAGGGGGGTTGAGGGTTTTGGAGGCTTAATTTAGGGGTTTCATATATTTTGTTAGCTAGCTAATAGATAGCAGTGACCTCTCTTATCTCCATGCTTGGTCGCGATGCTACGTACTATACGTATAGAGAGAACATATAACACTATTTAATCATCATTTTTGTCAATGAGACATCATATAACAAGTTGGTCACTAGTCATAATCACAACTCCTCATCATCATCATCATCAACTCTAACACATTGTAACAAACAATAACACATTGTACCTAGTACTTAGTGTTGGGGAACGTCGCATGGGAAACAAAAAATTTCCTACGCACACGCAAACCTATCCATGGTGATGAGCATCTACGAGAGGGAGAATGGATCTACGTACCCTTTTAGACCGCTAAGCGGGAAGCGTTAAGAAACGTGGTTGGTGTAGTCGTACTTTTTCGCGATCCAAATCGCCGAGCGTCCCGCGATCTAATCACGAACCGTCCCGCGAACCAATCACGAACCGTCCTGCGATCCGATCACGAATGTCCCGTGGCCTTGATCACGATCCTTCCGATCTAGTACCGAACGGACGGCACCTCCGCGTTCAGCACACGTGCAGCTTGATGATGATCTCCACCGTCTTGATCTAGCAAGAGGAGGTGGAGAGGAGAGAGAGTTCACCGGCAGCATGACGGCGCTCCGGTGATGGTGGTGGAGTGATTCCGGCAGGGCTTCGCCTAAGCGCTGCGGAAAACCGATCTAGAGGAGCACCGGTGGAACGGGTAGCACGTGGCCGTAAAACTGTGTGTAAACGGCCCCAATCCACCAGTATATATAGGAGGAGAGGAGGAGGAGGGGGGATGGCGCACCAAGTCCCCCTAGGGGATTCGGCCGGCCAAGGAGGAGCAATCCGACTCCTACTCCAATCCTAGTTGGAGTAGGATTGCTTCCTATTGGCTGATTTTCCCCTTTTCCCTTTAGGACTTCCTCTTCCTGCGCCATGGGCCTTTGTGGCTGTTTCCCCAGCCCATTAAGGGCTGGTTATTATTCTCCCACAGCCCATGGACCTCTTGGGGTCGAAATACCCCTCCCGAAGGTCCCCCGGTACACTACCGACACTCGCGGTACACTACCGATGAGTCCGAAACTTTTCCGGCAACCAAACTGGGACTTCCTATATATGAATCTTTACCTCCGGACCATTCCGGAGCTCCTCGTGACGTCCAGGATATCATCCGGGACTCCGAACAACCTTCGGTCACCATCATACACAACTCTACACTAACGAAACGTCACCAAACCTTAAGTGTGCAGACCCTGCGGGTTCGAGAACTATGTAGACATGACCGAGACACCTCTACGGCCAATAACCAATGGCGGGACGTGGACTTCCACATTGGTTCCTACATATTCTACGAAGATCTTTATCGGTCGAACCTCTATGTCAAGGATTCAGTTAATCCCGTATAACGTTCCCTTTGTTCTTCGGTATGTTACTTGCCCGAGATTCGATCGTCGGTATCTCCATACCTAGTTCAACCTCGTTACCGACAAGTCTCTTTACTCGTTCCGTAATACAAGATCCCGCAACCAACAATTAGTCACATTGCTTGCAAGGCTCATTGTGATGTTGTATTACCGAGTGGGCCCCGAGATACCTCTCCGTCACACGGAGTAACAAATCCTAGTCTCGATCCATGCCAACTCAACATACACCATCGGAGATACCTGTAGAGTACCTTTATAGTCACCCAGTTATGTTGCGACGTTTGATACACACAAGGCACTCCTCCGATATCCGTGAGTTGCATGATCTCATGGTCATAGGAACAAATACTTGACATGTGGAAAACAGTAGCAATAAACTGACACGATCATATGCTACGTGTGTAGTTTGGGTCTTGTCCATCACATCATTCTCCTAATGATGTGATCCTATTATAAAATGACATCTCATGTCCATGGCTAGGAAACCTTAACCATCCTTTGATCAACGAGCTAGTTCAGTAGAGGCATACTAGGGACATTGTGTTGTCTATTTACCCACACATGCAAGGTGTTTTCAATCACTACAATTATAGCATGGATAATAAACGATTATCATGAACAAGGAAATATAATAATAAACACTTTATATATTGCCTCTAGGGCATATTTCCAACACTTAGTCCTCTCTCATAGGACCTACTCTACCCTCTCTTAGGTACAATATCATAAAACAAGATAGGCCTTGACTCTTCATTATGGAGAATGGAGATCATCCTGTCTCCAATTCTTGGCCTACGCACAATGTTGCTTCCAAGTAGCTCTCTACGATTGACCATACATTTTTTCCAATCTTTGATTGTCATGTCTTCATTGGTTTTAGAAATCCGGTATGGACAGGAGTGATGCGTAGGCTGACCTGGCCGTGGTGGCCCTAAGCTCATAACAACAACGCGATCTCTCGGAAACATCAGATGAGGCACACAATCCTTCGGGATTTTCTGTTGAAAAACATAGTAATAACTTTGTAGTTAGCAATGTAGTTTAGTTTTAGAAGAATTTATGCAAAAGATGCACGGATGTCGTAATAGTAGAAAATTCTTATCATGCAATCTTCATGGATGTTACCGTAGTTCACCACGTGCACTAGTGGCACGTATTGACCATAATATGGAGGAGTTTGATAATAGTTATTGTAAATCTCAAGATGATTAAGAAATACGGTAAGATGATCTTTCTCCTTATAAGTTAATTCTGCTTCATCATTGTAGTAGTAGGTTCTGTCTACCATCTTCCGTACATTTTTTGAAGGATGAAAATAAGCAGTCAATGCAAATAAGTTGTCAACTATTTTTAAATGAAAAATATAAATTACTTAATAAATATGGTTGAGAAACTCACATAATGGTAGAACTGGAGGCGTCTGCACATCGACCCAGATGTCGATATTACCTTCAATTTCATCTTCCGGATGAATATCAAAGGTGATAAGCATATTAGGCTCAAATGCATAAGCCTTGCATAGTGCTCTCCAACTTTTGCATTCAAAATAGCAGTAGGTGTATGCATTGTGCAATTTTATCGCAAAAGTATAACCATGCTCGGTCCTCAAGTGAACTATCTTTACCTCCATAGTTTTTTTAGTGTTGAAACCAATCTTATCCAAGAAAACAATTCTTTCATGGCAGGGATACGCTAGTAGAATAGTAAAAAAATAAAATTATAAGTTGAAGCAAAAGAAGCATAAGTCATGCTTAATTACGAAAAAAGACTTGTCGTTGTGACTTACTGTATCCACTTCGAAGGTCTCATCCAGCATGATGCTGAAGCACCTACCATCAACTAGGAAAAGCTTGTCACACATGCCTCGCTCGTCTTCGTAGTATTCGCACATAGAGAATTCCCTTTTGTCGTTAGACATTTCCTATGTTCATAGTTGAAACATTTAAAATCGATCGAAGGAAACTACGAGAAAACTGATCAACACACATATCACTATTACTCAATATGCAACATGTTGACTTTAGGTCTGTCGAGTCTTTCCTTCCTAAACTCTCATCTCACGTAGATGGTGGGCACTCCCTCTGATATTGCGACCATCGGTGATGGTGGCTCCTCCATTCGTACCAGAGTGCATTACACCAAAATGTCTAGCACACTGGAATGAAGTAGAAGCGACCCCCACGACAACAGTCAGGATTCTTCCTCGGCGGACACTCTCCCTCACTGAAAGACACACAAGGAGCCGAAATAGACCTAAAGTCAACCCGTTTCATATATCGAGCAATGACATAGAAAAAATTCCCTATGTTTTATCGGAATGACTTGCAAATCACAAATACATTTATAATGAACTCGAATATAATATCACTAATACATCATCCTGAATAATCCAGTTCAAGAATTACGGCATGCTTTGGATCCTAATGCGTGTGTGACTTTCGCTTTGTCGAGGCTTTTCTTAAATAACTCTCATATCTCATGGTGTGTTGGTGCACTCTCTCTCACACTGATATGGTGCTGTATATATGTTGGTGGGCACTCTCTCACAGTAATAGTTCAACCGCCGGTGATGGACGCCCCCCTCTTCTCTTCTTGCGCAATATATCGATGAGTATATCGCAAAGAAGAGAAAAAAGAGGAGGCTCCCCCACGACAATAGTTGGGATTCCTCCATCAAGAACACACATCAAGTCACACAAGGAGCAACGACAGACTGAAAGTCACACACACATTATACCGATAAAATATCACAAATTTATTAACATTTATAATGAACTCGAATATAATATCACTAATACATCATCCCGAATAATGCAGTTAATGCATCATCAAATATTAACTAATACATCTTGAATATTATCATATAAGATCACTAATACAGATCGAATATCCTAGAATCCAAAGTGGAGGACGGTGAACTCAGTTCACCAGCTGTCTCTGAGTCGCCGGCGGTGGACACCCAAAGATAAGGAACCATCACGGGATCATAACTCGGGTGAGATCCCTGAAGGATCTGCCAGGTATTGTCGAACCGGGTATCCAATGCTGCCATGTAGCGATGGACATGCTCGTCCTCCTCCCTGACACGGTGACGTACCACCTCCGCATGGCCCCGCTCCCTCCGCATCAAAAGTGGCTCGTGTGACCGCCACCACAGAAGGTACGGATCGACGATGAGACCTGGATTCCTCACCAACCTCCGAGCCCGGAAAGGTAGCACCTCCTAGTGCCAGCCCGGCGAAGCCCAGTCCCGTACATGGAGCCTATCAAGCAGGCTCTCGCGGACTACTCGACGACGAGGACGCGGGCTGGGCATCGTCGACGTCGAGACAAATTCCTATGAGAACGTTTTCTTATCGTTTAATCACTAATTTCTCATAAAACCCAAATTTTTTGTGTAATCTAACATACACATACTTATTTTTCCTAAGGCTCCTAATAATTAAATAAAACATAAAACAACTAAAACATAAACATTCATCACATAAACATAAACATAAACATAAACATTCATCACATAAACATAAACATAAACATAAACATTCATCACATAAACATAAACATTCATTAAATAAAACATAAATCCACAGAGCAGGGGCGGCGGCGGCTCACAACGGGGGCGGCGGTGGCGACGCGGAGACGACGGGGCGTAAACGGGGGCGGGGTGGCGACGGTGATGGGGCGGTGACAGGGGCGACGGGGGAGGCAACGGGGGAGGGGCAGCGAAGGGGGTGGCGGGGGCGGCGATGGGGGACGGCGGCCGGTGACGGCGACGGAGAGCGCGCGAGATTCGGGCAGCCTGACGGCGTGGGTGGGGATCTAGCCTTCGGGGGAGAGAATGTTGGGGAACGTTGCATGGTAAACAAAAATTTTCCTACGCACACGCAAGATCTATCCATGGTGATGAGCATCTACGAGAGGGAGAGTGGATCTACATACGCTTATAGATCGCTAAGCGGGAAGCGTTAAGAAACGCGGTTGGTGTAGTTGAATGCCTTTGCGATCCAAATCGCTGAGCATCCTGTGATCTCATCACCATCCGTCCCGCGATCCAATCATGATCCGTCCCGCGAACTCATGACGATCCGTCCCGCGATCTCATCACGATCCGTCTCGCGATCTTGATCATGGTCCTTTCGATCTAGCACCGAACGTACGACACCTCTGCATTCAGCACACGTATAGCTCGACGACGATCTCCGCCTTCTTGATCGAGCAAGAGGGAGCGGAGAGGTAGAAGAGTTCTCCGGCAGCGCGACGACGCTACGGCGATGGTGGTGGAGCTATTCCGACAGGGCTTCGCCTAAGCACTGTAGAAAACCGATCTAGAGGAGAAACTATGCACTAGAGGAGAGGGTAGCACGTGGCTGAAAATCTAGTGCAAAACCCGTAAAACCTCTAGTATATATAATATGAAGAGAGGTGGAGGCTTGGCCCTCAAGGGGCCAGCCCTAGGCTTCGGCCGAACCAAGGAGGAGAGGAGGAATCCTCCTCCAATCCTAGTAGGACTAGGACTCCTTCCTTTTTTTGCCTTTTTTGCCTTTTTCCACGTTTTCTCTTTGGGATTTTCTCACCTAGCTGCACGGGCCTTGTGTGGGAATTCCACCTACCTACTAAGGGCTGGTATTCACTCTCCCACATTCCATGTAGCCTCTTGGGTCGAAATACCCCTCCCGATGGTCTCCCGGTACACTACCGATGAGCCCGAAACTTTTGCGGCGACCAAAATAGGACTTCCTATATATCAATATTTACCTCCGGACCATTCCAGAGCTCCTCATGACGTCCATGATCTCATCCGGGACTCCGAAAAACCTTCGGTAACCACCATACATAACTCTATACTACCGAAACGTCACCGAACATTAAGTGTGCAGACCTTGGGGGTTCGAGAACTATGTAGACAAGACCGAGACACCTCTATGGTCAATAATCAATAGCGGGACCTGGATGCCCATATTGGTTCCTACATATTCTATGAAGATCTTTATCGGTCGAACCTCTATGTCGAGGATTCACTTAATCCCGTATGATGTTCCTTTTGTTCTTCGGTATGTTACTTGCCCGAGATTCGATCGTTGGTATCTCCATACCTAGTTCAACCTCGTTATCGGCAAGTCTCTTTACTCGTTCCATAATACAAGATACCGTGACTAACACTTAGTCACATTGCTTGCAAGGCTTGTTGTGATGTTGTATTATCGAGTGGGCCCTGAGATACCTCTCCGTCACACGGAGTAACAAAACCCAGTCTTGATCCATGCCAACCCAACAGACACCCTCGGAGATACCTATAGAGTACCTTTATAGTCACCCAGTTACGTTGCGACGTTTGATACACACAATGCACTCCTCCGGTGTCAGTGAGTTGCATGATCTCATGGTCATAGGAACAGATACTTGACATGCAGAAAACAGTAGGAATAAACTAACACGATCATATGCTACGTTTGTAGTTTGGGTCTTTTCCATCCCATCATTCTCCTAATGATGTGATCCATTATCAAATGACATCTCATGTCAATGGCTAGGAAGCCTTAGCCATCTTTGATCAATGAGCTAGTCTATTAGAGGCGTACTAGGGACATGGTGTTGCCTATGTATCCACACATGTATCTGAGTTTCCGATCAACACAATTATAGCATATAATAAACGATTATCATGAACAGGGAAATATCATAATAACTAATTTATTATTGCCTCTAGGGAAAATTTCCAACAGTCTCCCACTTGCACTAGAGTCAATAATCTAGTTCACATCACCATGTGATTCACATTGTTATGAATCTAACACCCAATGAGTTCTGGGGTCGATCATGCTTTGCATGTGAGAGAGGTCTTATAGTCAACGGGTCCGCGACATTCCAATCCGTGTGTACTTTGCAAATCTCTATGTCAAACTGTAAACACTGCTACGACACTCCACTTGGTACTATTCCAAATGGATGCTCCACTATACGTATCCGGATTGCTACTAAGAGTCATCCTTATTAGTGTTAAAGCTTGCATCGACGTAACTCTTTACGACGAACCATTTATCACCTCCATAATCGAGAAACATTTCCTTAGTCTTTAAGTCACTAAGGATAATATTGACCGTTGTCCAGTGATCCACTCCTGGATCACTCTTGTACCCCTTGACGGACTCATGGTAAGGCACACACAGGTGCGGTACACAGCATGGCATACTATACAAAGCCTATGGCTAAGGCATAGGGGACGACATTCGTCCTTTCTCTTTCTTTTGCCGTTGTCAAGCTTTTAGTCTCACTCAACTTCACACCGTACAGATCAGGCGAGAACTCTTTCTCTGACTGATCCATTTTGAACTCTTTCAAAATCTTGTCAAGGTATGTACTCATTGAAAGTCTCGTCAAGCATTTTGATCTATCTCTATAGATCCTGATGCTCAACAATTAGGTAGCTTTATCCAGGTCTTCCTTTGAAAATCACTTTTCAAACAACCATTCATGCTTTCCAGAAATTCTACATTATTTCCGATCAACAATATGTCATCTACATATACTTATCATAAATTCTATAGTGCTCTCACTCAGTTTATTGTAAATACAAGTTTCTCGTAAACTTTGTACGAACTACAAAACTTTGATCACCTCATCAAAGTGTGTATTCCAACTCTGAGATGCTTGCTCCAGTCCTTAGATGTATCGCTGGAGGTCGCACACCTTTTAGCATCCTTAGGACTAACAAAACCTTCTAGTTGTATCACATACAACCTTTCCTCAAGTAAACTGTTAAGGAAACAATGATTTGTCATCCATCTGCCAGATTTCATAATTAAAAAATGTAGCAAGTGCTAACATAATTCCAACAGACTTTAGCATCGCTACGAGTGAGAACGTCTCATCATAGTCAACTCTTTGAACTTGTCAGAAACTTCTATGTGACAAGTCGAGCTTTATAAATGGTGACATTCACCATCAGCGTTTGTCTTCATCTTAAAGGTCCATTTGTACTCAACGACCTGCCGTCCAACGAGCAAGTCTACCAAAGTCTTTACTTGGTTTTCGTACATGGATCCTTTCTCGGATTTCATGGCCTCTAACCATTTGTCGGCATCCGGACCCATCATCGCTTCTCCATAGTTCATAGGTTCATCGTTTTCCAACAACATGACCTCTAAGTCAGGGTTGCCATACCACTCAGGAGCAGTACACATCCTTGTCGACCTACGAGGTTCGATAGTAACTTGATCCGAAGCTTCATGATCATCATCATTAACTTCCTCTTAAAAAACGTAGGCTTCACAAAAACATCTTCCTACGCTGCGCTACTCTCTCGTTGAAACAAAGGTTCAACAACCTCATCAAGTTCTATCTTCCTCCCACTCAATTCTTTCGAGAGAAATTCTTTCTCGAGAAAGGACCCAGTTTTAGCAACAAACACTTTATGCTTGGATCTGAGATAGAAGGTTTACCCAACTGTTCTTAGGGTATTCTATGAAGATGCATTTGTCCACTTTGTGTTCGAGCTCATTAGGTGAAAACCTTTTTCACATAAGTGTTGCAGCCCCAATCATTAAGAAATGACAGCTTAGGTTTCTATCAAACCATATGGTGTCATCTCAATAGATTTAGATGGTGCCCTATTTAAAGTGAATGTAGTTGTCTCTAATGCATAACCCCAGAATAGTAGCAAAACGATAAGAGACATCATAGCACGCACCATATCCAATAGAGCATGACTATGACGTTCGGACACACCATCACACTATGGTGTTCCAGGTGGCATGAGTTGTGAAACAACTTTCACATTGTCTAAAGTTGTATGCCAAACTCGTAACTCAGATATTCACCTCCACGATCATATCACAGACATTTTTATCTTCTTGTCATGATGATCTTTAAACTTCACTCTAAATTTTCTTGAACCTATCAAACGATTCAAACTTGTGTTTCATTAAGTAAATATACACTATATCTACTCAAATCATTAGTGAAGGTAAGAAAACAACGATATCCACCGCATGCTACAAGACTAATTGGATCAACATGTATCATTTCCAATAAATCACTTGTCTGCTCCATCAATCTGGAAAACGGGGTCCTTAGTCATCTTGCCTAAGAGGCATGGTTCGCATGACTCAACCGATTCAAAATAGAATGAGTCCAAAGATCCATCAGCATGGAGTTTCTTCATGCGCTTTATACCAATATGACATTTAGCGGCAGTGCCACAAGTATGTGGTACTATCATTATTAACTTTGTATCTTTTGGCATCAATGTTATGAACATGTGTATTACTACGATCAAGATTCAACAAACGATTCTCACTGGGTGCATGACCATTGAAGGTATTATTCATGTAAACAGAATAACTATTATTCTTTAACTTAAATGAATAACCGTGTTGCAATAAACACGATCTAATCACATTCATGCTCAACGCAAGACACCAAATAACATTTAGTTAGGTTCGTCACTAATCCCGAAGGTAGAGAGAGCGTGCGATGTTGATCACATCAACCTTGGAAACATTTCCAACACACATCGTCACCTCACCCTTAGCTAGTTCTCCTTTTATTCCGTAGCTTTTATTTCGAGTTACTAACATTTAGCAACCGAACTAGTATCCAATACCCAGGTGCTACTAGGAGTACTAGCAAGGTACACATCAATAACACGTATATCAAATATACTTCTGTCGATGTTGCCAGCCTTCTTATCTACCAAGTATCTAGGGTTGTTCCGCTTCAACGTCCGCTCTCCTCATAATCGAAGTACTTAGTCTCGGGTTTGGGTTCAACTTTGGGTTCCTTCACTGGAGCAGCAACTGACTTGCCATCCATGAAGTTTCCCTCCTTGCCCATGCCCTTCTTGAAACTAGTGATTTTACTAACCATCAAAACTTGACGCTCCTTCTTGATTTCTACTTTCGCGGTCTCAAACATCGCGAACAGCTCAGGGATAATTATTTCTATCCCTGGCATTTTATAGTTAATCACCAAGTTCCAGTATCTTAGTGACAGTGACTTGGAGAACTATATCAATCACTATCTTATCTGGAAGATCAACTCCCACTCGATTCAAGCGATTGTAGCAACCAGACAATCTGAGCAGATGCTCAATGATTGAGCTATTCTCTTTCATCTTGCAGGCAAAGAATCTTGTTGGAGATCTCATATCTCGCAACACAGGCATGAGCCTGAGATCATAATTTCAGCTCTTAGAACATCTCATATGTTCCGTGACGTTCAAAATGTTTCGGGGCCTCAATTCTAAGCCGTAATGCATGACACACTAAACTATCAAGTAGTCATCAGAACATGCCTATCAGATGTGCACAACATCTACCGACAATGCTAGAGGGATTGGCGCACCGAGTGGTGCATTAAGGACATAAGCCTTCTGTGCAGCAATGAGGACCATCCTCAGATCACGGACCCAGTCCGCCATATTGCTACCATCATCTTTCAACTCTATTTCTCTAGGAACATATAAAAATTCAAGGGAGCTACAACATGAGCTAGTAATCTACAACATAATTTTGCAAAGACAATACTGACTATGTTCATGATAATGAGTTCAATTAATCATATTACTTAAGAACTCCCACTCAAATTGACACCCCTCTGGTCGTTCGAGTGATGCATGATCCAAATTCACCAACTCAAGTCCGATCATCACGTGAGTTGAGGTGGTCTCAATGGTGAAAATCATCATGTTGATCATATCTACTATATGACTCATGTTCGACCTTTCGGTCTCTTGTGTTCCGAGGCCATGTCTGTACATGCTAGGCTCGTCAAGTTTAACCCGAGTGTTCTGCATGTGCAACACTGGCTTGCACCCGTTGTATGTAAACATAGAGTCTATCACACCCAATCATCACGTGTGTCTCGACACGACGAACTTTCGTAATGGTGCACACTCGGGGAGAACACAATTTATCTTGAAATTAAGTGAGGGATCACCTTATAATGCTACTGCCGTCCTAAGCAAAACAAGGTGCGTAAAAGGATTAACATCACATGCAAATCATAAGTGACATGATATGGCCATGAACTTGTGCTTTTGATCTCCATCTTGAAAGCACCGGCATGATGTTCATCGTCACCGGCATAACACCATGATCTCCATCATCTTGATCTCCATCAATGTGTCGCCATCTGGGTTGTCGCACCCACCATGCTTCTACTACTATTGCTACCGTTTAGCGATAAAGTAAAGCATTAGATAGCGCTTAATGATTAACACACAGGTCATACAATAATTACAGACAATCCTATGGCTTCTGCCGGTTGTCGTACTCATCGACATGAAAGTCGTGATATTCTATACAACACATGATCATCTCATACATCACATATATCTCATCATGTAATTGGCCATATCACATCATAACATACCCTGCAAAAACAAGTTAGACATCCTCTAATTGTTGTTGCATGTTTTACGTGGCTGCTACGGTATCTAGCAAGAACAATTCTCACCTACGCATAAACCACAACGATGATACATAAGTTGCTTTTCAACCTTCTCAAGGACCGCCTTTGTCGAATCCGATCCAACTAAAGTAGGAGAAACAGGCACCCGTCAACCATCTTTGTGCAACGAGGTTACTCGTTAGTTGATGGAACTGGTCTCTCGTAAGCGTACGAGTAAGGTTGGCCCGGGCCGCTTCATCCCACAATACCGCTGAACCAAAACATGACCAAGGGAGGAAGCAATCTAAGAATCAACGCCCACAAACTCTTTGTGTTCTACTCGAGATCTCATCTACACATAGACCTAGCTCATGATGCCATTGTTGGGGAACGTTGCATGGCAAACAAATTTTTTCCTATGCACACGCAAGATCTATCCATGGTGATGAGCATATACGAGAGGGAGAGTGGGTCTACATACCCTTCTAGATCGCTAAGCAGGAAGCGTTAAGAAACGCAGTTGGTGTAGTTGAACGTCTTCGCGATCCAAATCACCGAGCGTCCCGCGATCTCATCACGATCCGTCCCACGATCCAATCACGATCCGTCCGGCGAACTCATCACGATCGGTCCCGCGATCTAATCACGATCCGTCTCACGATCTTGATCACGGTCCTTCCAATCTAGCGTCGAACGGACGGCACCTCTGCATACAGCACACGTACAACTCGATGATGATCTCCGCCTTCTTGATCCAACAAGAGGGAGCGGAGAGGTAGAAGAGTTCTCTGGCAGTGCGACGGTGCTGTGGCGATGGTGGTGGAGCTATTCCGACATGGCTTCGCCTAAGCACGACAGAAAACCGATCTAGAGGAGAAACTATGCACTAGAGGAGAGGGTAGCACGTGGCTGAAAATCTAGTGCAAAAACCCTCAAACCTCTAGTATATGTAAGAATAAGAGAGGAGGAGGCTTGTCCCTCAAGGGGGGCAGCCCTAGGCTTCGGCCGAACCAAGGAGGAGAGGAGGAATCCTCCTGCAATCCTAGTAGGACTAGGACTCCTTCCTTTTTTGCCTTTTTTTTGCCTTTTTCCACCTTTTCTCTTTGGGATTTTCTCTCCCAGACGCATGGGCCTTGTGTGGGACTTCTACCAGCCCACTAAGGGCTGGTATTCACTCTCGTTGGACCATGTAGCCTCTTGGGTCAAAATACCCCTCCCGATGGTCTCCCGGTACACTATAGGCACTCCCGGTACACTACCGATGAGCCCGAAACTTTTCCAGCGACCAAAATAGGACTTCCTATATATCAATATTTACCTCCGGAACATTTCAGAGCTCCTCGTGACGTCCGAGATATCATCCGGAACTCTGAACAACCTTCGGTAACCACCATACATAACTCTATACTACCGAAACGTCACCGAACCTTAAGTGTGCAGACCTTGGGGGTTCGAGAACTATGTAGACATGACCGAGACACCTCTATGGTCAATAACCAATAGCGGGACCTGGATGCCCATATTGGTTCCTACATATTCTACGAAGATCTTTATCGGTCGAACCTCTATGTCTCGGATTCACTTAATCCCGTATGATGTTCCTTTTGTTCTTTGGTATGTTACTTGTCTGAGATTCGATCGTCGGTATCTCCATACCTAGTTCAACCTCGTTACCGGCAAGTCTCTTTACTCTTTCTGTAATACAAGATCCCGTGACTAACACTTAGTCACATTGCTTGCAAGGCTTGTTATGATGTTGTATTACCGAGTGGGCCCTGAGATACCTCTCCGTCACACGGAGTAACAAATCCCAGTCTTGATCCATGCCAACCCAACGGACACTCTCGGAGATATCTGTAGAGTACCTTTATAGTCACCCAGTTACATTGCGACGTTTGATACACACAAGGCACTCCTCCGGTGTCAGTGAGTTGCATGATCTCATGGTCATACGAACAGATACTTGACATGTAGAAAACAGTAGCAATAAACTGACACGATCATATGCTACGTTTGTAGTTTGGGTCTTGTCCATCCCATCATTCTCCTAATGATGTGATCCTGTTATCAAATGACATCTCATGTCAATGGCTAGGAAACCTTAGCCATCTTTGATCAACGAGCTAGTCTATTAGAGGCATACTAGGGACATGGTGTTGTCTATGTATCCACACATGTATCTGAGTTTCCGATCAATACAATTATAGCATGGATAATAAACAATTATCATGAACAAGAAAATATGATAATAACTAATTTATTATTGCCTCTAGGTCATATTTCCAATAGAGAATGGGTCGAAAACTGCTAAGCGTTTGCTTATATACAAGGAGCATTGGTCCCAGTTCGTGGCACTAACCAGGACCAATGCCCACGTTTGGTCCCGGTTGGTGCCACCAACCGGGACCAAAGCCATGTTTTCAGTAGCCCAAAGGGCGGGAAACAGGGACCTTTGGTCCCGGTTGGTGGCAGTCCCGGTTGGTGGCACCAACCGGGACCAAAGGGGGTCATTGGTCCCGGTTGGTGCCACCAACCAGGACCAATGGTCCCTTTTTGTCAGCCGGCGGGAAACAGGGACCTTTGGTCCTGGTTGGTGCCACCAACCGGGACCAAAGGTTGGTATTAGTCCCAGTTGGTTCCACCAAACGGGACGAAAGTTTGGTGTTGCCCAGGGAAAAATGTTTAGTCCCACCTCGCTAGCTGAGAGGGCTCGAGAGTGGTTTATAAGTGCTGTTGTGCCAACCCTCTCGAGCTCCTCTCAACTGCAGGCTTACGGCCCTAACTGCACATTCCTCTGCCTGTGGGCCTACTTGTCCTTCTGCGGGCCTGAATCCTAGCCCAACTAGTTGTTGGGTTTCTAGTCGTATTCAGGCCGTGGTGGCCCAGTAGGTGGCATTTTTTTATTTTTTTCCTGTTTTTTGTTTTTTTGTTTCTACTTATAGTTTTTAGTGATTCTTTTATGCTTTTAGGTCACAAAAATTATAAACTTTTTGTTAGAGCCATTAGTTTTCAAATTTGAATAGTTTAAATTTGAGTTCTGTGAAATTTGTGTGAATCACTAGTTTGTGAATAACTTTACTATAAAATAGATTTTTGAGTGATTCTTTTATAAATGGTTGAAAGTTGGCATGTTATCATCATTTCACCCACATAACATGTGCTAAAAAGTTGAGAGGGTTACGGCAAAAGCTGGATGCACTTCGTGTACAAAACGGACAATCTCTTTTGAAGTATCAGGGTTTCGGACGGAAACTCATCTGTTACAAAAGGCATTTCATTTCTTCACATGTAACTGCAGTGATATTCTAGATCAAAGGCATCATCATAATAGTTGTGGAGAGAAAGTCTTCACTTTTTCTTCGCTTTGTGTCCTTTGCTTATTGTGCCGTAACCATGGATAATCTTCAATGTTTAACAGGGTGCTTGGGTCAGCCTTGACTTTGAAGGGAGGAATTTCCTGAAACTTTTCATAATCTTCAGACATGTCTGTCTTGCCCTTTAATATCTCAATGTCTCTTTTGCCTGAAAGAACTATGTGACGCTTTGGCTCATCGTATGATGTATTCGCTTCCTTATATTTTCTTTTTCTCGGTTTGGTAAACATGTCCTTAACATAGAAAACCTGCGCCACATCATTGGCTAGGATGAATGGTTCGTCTATGTACCCAAGATTGTTGAGATCCACTGTTGTCATTCTGTAATGCGGGTCTACCTGTACCCCGCCTCTTGTAAGATTGACCCATTTGCATCGAAACAAAGGGACCTTCAAATCATGTCCATAGTCAAGTTCACATATCTCCTCTATGTAACCATAATATGTGTCGACCTTCCCATTGGTCGTTGCTGCATCAAAGCGGACACCGCTGTTTTGGTTGGTGCTCCTTTGATCTTGGGCGATCGTGTAAAATGTATTCCCATTTATCTCGTACCCTTGGTAAGTCAATACAGTCAAAGATGGTCTCCTGGCCAATGAGTACATCTCATCAGAAACAGTGTTGTCACACCTGAGACGTGTTTGCAACCAACTGCCGAAAGTCTTGATGTGTTCACATGTAATCCAGTCATCACACTGCTCTGGGTGTTTGGAGAGCAAAATGTTCTTGTGTTCATCGACATACGGGGTCACCAAGTTAGAATTCTGTAGAACTGTGTAGTGTGCTTGAGACCAAGAATGCCCGTCCCCACATATTATTGACTTCGCTCCTAGCATGTCTTTTCCAGTCAGTCTCCCCTGATACCACAATTGAGGGAGACCAATCTTCTTAAGGTCAGGAATGAAGTCAACACAAAACCCAATGACATCCTGTGTTTGATGGCCCATGGAGATGCTTCCTTCTGGCCTAGCGCGGTTACGGACATATTTCTTTAGGACTCCCATGAACCTCTCAAAGGAGAACATATTGTGTAGAAATACAGGGCCCAAAACAACAATCTCTTCGACTAGATGAACTAGGACATGCACCATGATATTGAAGAAGGCTGGTGGGGACACCATCTCGAAACTGACAAGACATTGTGCCACATCACTCCTTAACCTTGGTAGGATTTCTGGATCGATCACCTTTTGAGAGATTTCATTGAGGAATGCACATAGCTTCACAATGGCTAATCGAACGTTTTCCGGTAGAAGCCCCCTCAATGCAACCGGAAGCAGTTGCGTCATAATCACGTGGCAGTCATGAGATTTTAGGTTCTTGAACTTTTTCTCTGCCATATTTATTATTCCCTTTATATTCGACGAGAAGCCAGACGGGACCTTCATACTGAGCAAGCATTCAAAGAAGATTTCCTTCTCTTCTTTGGTAAGAGCGTAGCTGGGAGGACCTTCATACTGCTTTGGAGGCATGTCGTCTTTTTCGTGAACACGTTGCTGGTCCTCCCGTGCCTTCGGTGTATCTTTTGTCTTCCCATACATGCCCAAGAAGCCTAGCAGGTTCACACAAAGATTCTTCGATTGTAGAGCGGACCTCTAGGTCTTTCCAGTAGGGTAGGTCCCAAAATATAGATTTCTTCTTCCACATGGGTGCGCGTCCCTCAGCGTCATTCGGAACAGATAGTCCGCCGGGATCCTTTCCAAAGATTACTTGTAAATCATTGACCATAGCAAGTATGTGATCACCGGTACAGATGGCGGGCTTCTTCTGGTGATCTGCCTCGCCTTTGAAATGCTTGCCTTTCTTTCGACATTGATGGTTGGTCGGAAGAAATTGATGATGCCCCAGGTACACATTCTTCCTGCAATTGTCCAGGTATATACTTTCGGTGTCATCTAAACAGTGCGTGCATGAGTGGTATCCCTTGTTTGTGTGTCCTGAAAGGTTATTGAGAGCAGGCCAATCATTGATGGTTACAAACAGCAACGCATGCAAGTCAAAATCCTCCTGTTTGTGCTCATCCCACACGCGTACACCGTTTCCATTCCACAGTTGTAAAAGTTCTTCAACTAATGGTCTTAGGTACACATAAATGTTGTTGCCGGGTTGCTTAGGGCCTTGGATGAGAACTGGCATCATAATGAAGTTCCGCTTCATGCACAACCAAGGAGGAAGGTTATAGATACATAGAGTCACGGGCCAGGTGTTGTGATTGCTGCTCTGTTCCCCAAAAGGATTAATGCCATCCGCACTTAAACCAAACCATACGTTCCCTGCGTCACCTGCAATCTCCTTCCAGTATTTTCTCTCGATTTTTCTCCTGTGTGACCCGTCAGCGGGTGCTCTCAACTTTCCGTCTTTCTTACGGTCCTCTCTGTTCCATCGCATATTCTTGGCATGCTCTTTGTTTCTGAACAGACGTTTCGACCGTGGTATTATAGGAGCATACCATATCACATTGGCAGCAACCCTCTTCCTGGGGCGCTCATCCTCAACATCACCAGGGTCATCGCGTATGATCTTATAGCGCAATGCACCGCATACTGGGCATGCTTTTAGTTCCTCGTACTCACCACGGTATAGGATGCAATCATTAGGGCATGCATGTATCTTCCGCACCTCCAATCCTAGAGGGCATACAACCTTCTTTGCTGCGTACATACTGTCGGGCAATTCGTTATCCTTTGGAAGCTTTTTCTTCAATATTTTCAGTAGCTTCTTAAATCCTTTATCAGGCACACCATTCTCTGCCTTCCATTGCAGCAATTCCAGTGTGGTACCGAGCTTTGTGTTGCCATCTTCGCAATTGGGGTACAACCCTTTATTATTATCCTCTAACATGCGATCGAACTTTAGCTTCTCCTTTTCACTTTCGCACTGTCTCTTTGCATCAACAATGACCCGATGAAGATCATCATCGGGCACATCGTCTAGTTCGACTTGCTCTTTAGTTCCCCGGTTGCAGCATCACCGTATTCAGGGAGCACATAGTTGTCATCGTCCTCTTCTTCTTCGCCGTCTTCCATCATAACCCCTATTTCTCCGTGCTTGGTCCAAACATTATAGTGTGGCATGAAACCCTTCAAAAATAGGTGGCTGTGAAGGATTTTCTGGTCAGAGTAAGACTTCAAATTCCCACATGTAGGGCATGGACAACACATAAAACCATTCTGCTTGTTTGCCTCGGCCACTTCGAGAAAATGATGCACCCCCTTAATGTACTCGTCGGTGCGTCTGTTACCGTACATCCATTGCCGGTTCATCTGCGTGCATTATATATAATTAAGTGTGTCAAAAACCATTATAGAACATCAGGAATACAAAAGTGACCAAATTAATAGAAGTTCATCATCACATTAAAACCAAACCATTGCACTATATAATAACAAACAATAATTAGAGTAAGAAAATCATACGAGTAAGTATATTTTCTTTTAGAAAGAAGACAAGATCAAGAGGCTCACCACGTGCGGGCGATCGACGTCGGTTTCAGGATGGGGACGGGACAGGACGGACCGCCAAACCTAGACAAATCTTGACGAAAATGGAGTTTGGACAAGGAGCTTCGAGAGGAGAAAGCTTAAGTGTGGCTCGGACATTTCATCAAACACCTCATGTGCATAGGAGGTGAGCTAGAGCATCACAAAGCTCTAACGCTGCTGTCCTGGAAAAACAGAGCACTCCACGACTCTGCCAGCAGCGGGCGAGGGTTTATGTAGGCAGATCATTGGTCCCGGTTCGTGGCTGGATCAGGGACAATAGGTCTCCCTTTGGTCCCGGTTCCAGCCACGAACCGAGACCAATGATCGTGGGCGAGGAGCGAGGCGCATTGGTCACGGTTCGTGTCTGGAACCGGGACCAAAGGGGCCAGACGAACCGGGACCAATGACCCACGTGACCCAGCCGCTCCCCTGGGCTCACGAACCGGGACGGTTGCCACCTTTGGTCCTGATTCGTGAACGAACCGGGATTAATGGGATTAGGAGGCCCGAACCAATGTCCTGTTTTCTACTAGTGAGTTTCAACAAAAAAAGGACATAGGTTATGACAACCAGCATAAGAGTTCATGCATGGCAACAACATACGAAAATCGAGTTCATGAATCGCAACATAATACTATCAGAACATGGAGAAATATTTTAGGCTTGTACGTCAAGTCTTTACGCTACTCTACCTTTATGTATACCCCACGAGGGTCGGATCACTAACATGGAGAAATATTTTAGGCTTGTACGTATAATTTTTCACAAAACGTTCCATTCCTCGGCATCTGCTTTGATGCATAGAGCCAAGCTTACAGATGAATCAGAACGAAGGTTAGCTTGCCTAGCCTTGGCTGGGTTCTAAAAATACAAACTCTACAATGTACAGCCGCTCGCCGGACTAGTTCATTTAGCCTTCACAGATCTAGCTAGCAGGCCGCTCAGCAGCACGGTGCTAAGCTTGCCCGACCCTCACTCGTGGATAACCAAAAATACAAGCTAGCAAGCCGCTCACTAGACTAATTAATTTAGCCTTCACAATTCATGCCCAGTTTTGTTATCTTGAAACATAGCCATGCCACTCGAGTACAGCTATACGTGCACAAATGCTGGTCAGGACAAAAAGAGGCCAGGCCATGGACAGTTCCAGCCGCGGCTTTTCTTTCTCTGCACCAAAACCCATCGTGGACCCACACACGATTAAACGATCGATACTGAACTATTCGTAGTAATCTAAACGCTCCTTGTTAGGCCATCATCATATCGTAGACCGAGCAACCGATCGTGTTAACTAGTACCCCTCCGTAAACTAATATAAAAACATTTAAAACACTATTTTAGTAATCTAGACATTCTTATATTGATTTATAGAGGAAGTACGTAATATAGGTGTAGTATAGTATTTAGCCTACAAGACGTAGCATGCTCACGTTCAAACGGGGATTAGCTAATTAATTCATGCACACGCGAACCTCTGCCGCGAAAAGGAGCGGCGCTCCGGGCCTCCGTCGCACGAAAATTGTTCGTCGCCTTTCCTCCACAGGTTCGGGGCCGGTCAAGACCGGGCGCAATGAGTGATTCCACTAACCCGGCATCAATTTTGAGCACTGAAAAGCCGTAAAGAATCAGTGATACGACGACGGAGAGCCATCCAACGCACGTAAGATCGGCGGACCTCTTTGAATTGGAAAAGGATGGACGAAAGCCGGCCCGAAATATGCCAGCGCCGCGCGTACAGCCTCTCCCTATAAAAGAGCCGGCCGGTCGATGCAGACAAAGCACCACCCACCGCAGCAGCAACGTGCGATCAGCCCTCGCCGAGCCCTCTCCACCGGCCCTGCAGAGAAAGGTACTAACTGATTTAACTCGAAGCGCAGGCACCAGGGTCGAGATAGTTAGTTGCTCACACTGATGCGATCTTATCGTATCTAGGTATTGTTCGTGCATCGTGCTAGAGCACTGTGGAGAGGTAGGTATACTCTGTGTTTACCGTTGACTGGCTGAAAAAGCTGCGGGTGGAGAGGTGGGCTTAAGCATGCATGATCGTTGGTCAGCTGTGAGCAATTAGCATTTGTCTGTTGTGTTGACTGTTGCGCCGACGAGGTAGGGCAAAAGGTGATAGTTGGCTGGCTCCTTCTCGGAAGACTACGCTGTCATGTCCACCACCAACATGCATGCATAGAAAATGCTTAAGATTTACATGCGTCAACTCTGTGTCCAAAGAGGATTTGGATTTCCAGCCCGAGCACTAGCAGCAGCTTCCCGCGTTCCCGCCAGCCACCGGGAATGGCGACAGGTCCAGGCCGGCTGCCGGCACCCACTTTGCGCAGTGCGCAGGCTCCTCCTATAAATTGCACCCCTACCCTCGGCACCCAGAGCCAGACCAGTGAGGCACCCACTACCACCTCGCGCTCGCTCAGCAGCAGACATTTACTCGTTCTCTGCAGATCACGCTGCACAAGATCGCATCTCTAGCGAGCGCGCAGAGTGCACTACACTTACTGTGGTCTGGCCTCCTCTTAACTAGTTCTCACCTGCACGCCTACTCTCTCTGTTGGCAGCAGTTAAGCCTAGGGAGAGGTCGATCGGGATGGCGGACAAGGTCGTGGCCACCTACTACTACCCGCCCATGGAGGTAGCCGCCGCCGAGCTCGGCCAGACCGCCGGGTCCAAGCTCGACGACGATGGCCGCAACAAGCGCACCGGTAAGTGAAACCCACGTCTAATTTCATCTCGTGGTGTACGTACATACATATATATCCTACTTAATTGTTGGTCTCTCTGACGTCAATGTGTCGTGTGCAGGCACGATGTGGACGGCGAGCTCGCACATCATCACGGCGGTGATCGGGTCCGGGGTGCTGTCGTTGGGGTGGGCAATCGCGCAGCTCGGCTGGGTGGCCGGGCCCGCCGTCATGGTCCTCTTCTCGCTCGTCACCTACTTCACCTCCTCGCTGCTCGCCGACTGCTACCGCTCCGGCGACCAGAGCACCGGCAAGCGCAATTACACCTACATGGACGCCGTCAACGCTAATCTCAGCGGCGTCAAGGTCCAGATATGCGGGGTGCTGCAGTACGCAAACATAGTCGGGGTTGCCATTGGCTATACCATCGCCGCCTCCACCAGCATGCTGGCCATCAAGAGGGCCAATTGTTTCCACGGCAACGGCCACGCCGACCCCTGCAAGGTCTCTAGCGTGCCCTACATGATCATCTTCGGCGTGGCCCAGGTCTTCTTCTCCCAGATCCCCGACTTCGACCAGATCTCCTGGCTCTCCATGCTCGCCGCCGCCATGTCCTTCACCTACTCCTCCATCGGCCTCGGCCTCGGCATCGTCCAAGTTATAGGTAGGTGATTATGCACACTCATCGATCGAAGAGTGATTCTGATACCACAATCATAGCAGTAGTTAGCAATGTGTTAACCAATTATGCATGCATGCATGCATGCAGCCAACGGAGGCATGAAGGGCAGCCTGACCGGCATCAGCATCGGCACGGTGACGCCCATGCAGAAGGTGTGGCGCAGCCTGCAGGCGTTCGGAGACATCGCATTCGCCTACTCATACTCCCTCATCCTCATCGAGATCCAGGACACCATCCGGGCGCCGCCACCGTCGGAGTCCACGGTCATGAAGCGCGCCACCATGGTCAGCGTCGCGGTGACCACGGTCTTCTACATGCTCTGCGGCTGCATGGGCTACGCGGCCTTCGGCGACGCTGCCCCGGGCAACCTCCTCACTGGGTTCGGCTTCTACGAGCCCTTCTGGCTCCTCGACATCGCCAACGCCGCCATCGTCGTCCACCTCGTCGGCGCCTACCAGGTGTACTGCCAGCCCCTGTTCGCGTTCGTGGAGAAGTGGGCGGCGAAGAGGTGGCCGGAGTCAACCTACGTCACCGGCGAGGTCGAGGTCCCGCTCTTCCGGACGTACAAGGTGAACATGTTCCGGGCAACGTGGCGGACGGCGTTCGTGGTGGCGACGACGGTGGTGTCCATGATGCTGCCCTTCTTCAACGACGTGGTGGGGTTTCTGGGCGCGCTGGGGTTCTGGCCGCTCACCGTCTACTTTCCGGTGGAGATGTACGTGGTGCAGAAGAAGGTGCCCAAGTGGAGCACGCGGTGGGTGTGCCTCCAGATGCTCAGCGTCGGATGCCTCGCCATCTCCCTTGCCGCCGCCGCCGGATCCATCGCCGGAATCAAATCCGACCTCAATGTGTACCACCCATTCAAGACATAATTGACGATTGACGATCGTCAACGCACAAACAATATCTCAAGGTGTAGGATTGAAGAAAAGGAAGTTATTGACCTTCAAACAAATCAAAGAAGTGAACATAAAATTACCCAGCATTTCTCCTCTTCGTTTTTTTGTCTTAGATCTTTCTTGAAACTACCCAGGATCCAAAATCTAACTAATTCGAAAGTGAGGAAAACTAGAGGTACAAATTAATAAATTTGAACAACCAATGTAACATTTACAAACCAGATGGAAACACAGTACTCGAAAATGTGGGTCGAAAGATGTACGGTAGTTCCGGACGAAAAATGTGACTCTTTTTATGTGAAGGTAGAACAACGCAAAAGTACCAGGCAGAATCAGTTGCAGGCGTGTCCACCCCCTCAAACGGCCACAGGCGTGTCCGGCATCCGCGAACACTGACCGGTCCTGTTTTAAATTTTCCTCTTCACACCCGCACACTTCATATCCGCACCCTATATCCATATGACACATGCAACATGACGAGCTACACTAAGTGATCAAACAACATACAACGAAATTGATATTAAATGGACAACTAAATGCACACAAATGGACTGTACATCATACAAAAGATCAACAAAGTTCATCAGCGGACAAGTTCTTCTTCAACAACTAAAAGACGATAATAAACATAGAAGGAGTGTCTCCACCACTTCCTCACCGGGCTTTTGCCCTTCCGGACGCCGATGCGGCTATAGGCGTCCGTCCGCGACCGATGGAGGATCTTGATTGTCGTCGTCGGAGGTGGATATGTTGTTGTCGTCATCGTCGGACGAGGAGTCGGAGAGGACGACCAGCCCCTTCATCCGACGGACGGTCCTGTTGTGTTGCCGCTTCAACTTGGTGATACGTCTCCTACGTATCTATAATTTTTGATTATTCCATGCTATTGTATTATCTGTTTTCAATGTTTTATATGCATTAATATGCTATTTTATATTATTTTGGGACTAACCTATTAACCTAATGCCTAGTGACAGTTTCTGTTTTTACTTGTTTTTGAGTATTGCAGAAAAGGAATATCAAACGGAGTCCAAACGGAATAAAATTCTACGATGATTTTTCTTGGATTAGAAGGAACCTAGGAGACTTGGAGAAGAGGCCAGAAGATCTACGGGTGGGCCACAAGCCACCTGGGCGCGCCCTAGGGTGGTGGTGGCTTGTCCCCCCCCCCCCCCCCACGAGGTCCTCCAACCCTAATTCTTCGCCTATAAATTCAGGAATATTCTCCCAATACCAAAAAGAGCCACAATAATACTTTTCCGCCGCCGCAAGCCTCTGTTCCCATGAAATCCCATCTTGGAGCCTTTTCTGGTAATCTGCCGGAGGGGGATTTGATCACGGAGGGCATCTACATTAACTCCATTGCCCTTACAATGATGCGTGAGTAGTTCACCTCAGACCTTCGGGTCCATAGCTAGTAGCTAGATGGCTTCTTCTCTCTCTATGTTCTTCAATACCATGATCTCCATGATCTTCATGGAGATCTATCCGATGTAATACTCTTTTGCGATGTGTTTGTTGAGATCCGATGAATTGTGAGTTTATGATCAGATTATATATGAATATTATTTGAATCTTCTTTGAATTCTTATATGCATGATTTCATATCTTTGCAAGCCTCTTCGAGTTATTGGTTTGGTTTGGCCAACTAGATTGGTAATTCTTGCAATGGGAGAAGTGCTTAGTTTTAGGTTCAATCTTGTGGTGTCCTCACCAATGACAAAGTAGGGGTAGCGAGGCACGTATTTGTATTGTTGCCATCAAGGATAAAAAGATGGGGTTTTCATCATATTGCTTGAGTTTATCCCTCTACATCATGTCATCTTACTTAATGCGTTACTCTGTTCTTCATGAACTTAATACTCTAGATGCAGGCAGGAGTCGGTCGATGTGTGGAGTAACAGTAGTAGATGCAGAATCGTTTCGGTCTACTTGACACGAACGTGATGCCTATATGCATAATCATTGCCTTGGATATCGTCATAACTATGTGCTTTTCTATCAATTGCTCGACAATAATTTGTTCATCCACCGTATTATTTTCATTCAAGAGAGAAGCCTCTAGTGAAACCTATGGCCGCCGGGTCTATTTTCCATATTATATTTTTAGAGCTATAATCCAAAAATACCAAAAACACCTTGCTGAAATTTTATTTACTTTTATTTAATTTTACTTCTAGCAATCTTTTATATCTATCTCTATCAGATCTCATCCTTGCAAGTAACCGTGAAGGGATTGACAACCCCTTTATAGCGTTGGGTGGAAGTGTTTGATTGTTTATGTAGGTGCATAAATTGGGGCCTTGCTTGTATCTCCTACTGGATTGATACCTTGGTTCTCAACAACTGAGGGAAATACTTATCTACTTTGCTGCATCACCCTTTCCTCTTCAAGGGAAAACCAACACAAGCTCAAGAAGTAGCACTAGGCCACCCAAGTCACCTTCTCCACTCTCTCCTTCACCTCGCGCTTCGACTGCTCAATGGCAAACCGGAGCACCATGCTCTTCCCCCATAGGAAGCGAGTGTCCGTATCTGCCGTCGTTAGTGACTGTTGGTGGACCTAAGCAAGGGGCGCTCGGCCATGCCGGGCTTCGCCGGCAAGCCATGGCAGCGGCGCATAGACTACTCCGCCTCGTCCCTTTACCTTACCCGCTGCCACTCGCGGCAAGCAACGCGCACCTCCGATTCCGGAGTGTGCATGAGGGCGATGGCGTAGGCACTAGCAGCCTTAACTGGCGCGCGTGGAGCAGCGGACGACTGGGCAAGGGGACGACGGGGTGGCGGGGGTGGGTGGGTGGGGGGGCAGAGCAAACTATGCTGCCCTGGTGAAGCTGCGCGCGGGCCGAACGAGGCCAGCTTTGGCGTCCTCTCTGCATAGGCGCGGGAGCAACAACGGTGCAGGCAATCTGCTGGTGTGGGCACTAGCACCCTTAGCTGCCAGCGCAAAGTAGTGGCCAACGGGGCAAGGGGACGATGCGAGGTCCAAGGAAAATGCACTACCCTGGCGGAGCTGCGCGCAGCCTAGGAGGGGCTAGTTCCGGCGTCCGCTCTGCGCCTGCGCGGGAGCGGTGATGGTGCATATTCGGAGCTCCCCCGACGTCCACCTTGGACCATTCCAGTTTATTGCGGAGGGCCAGTGATACGTCTCCAACATATCTATAATTTTTGATTGTTCCATGCTATAATATTATCATTCTAGGATACTTTTTAGGCATTTATTTGTTGGTTCATATTATTTTTTAGCACTAAACTATTAACCCAGTGCGAAGTGCCAGTTGCTATTTTCTGCATATTTTTGGCTTTTCAGGTTTACAGTACTAAACAGATTCGAAATGCCATAAAACTTTTTGACGATTTTTTTGGACCAAAAGAAGACTTGGAAGCTTCGGGAGAAGGCCAGGGCCACAAGAGGTGTTGGGGAACGTTGCATGGGAAACAATTTTTTTCCTACGAACACCCAAGATTTATCTATGGAGATAAACAACTATGAGAAGGAGAGTGTATCCACATACCCTTGTAGATAGCTAAGCGGCAAGCATTAAGAAACGCGGTTGATATAATCGAACGTCTTAGCGATCCAAATCGCAATCCGTCCCACGATCCAATCATGATCTAGCGCCGAACGGACGACACCTCCGCGTTCAGCACACGTACAGCTTGATGATATCTCTGCCTCCTTGATCAAGCAAGCAAGGGCAGATAGGTAGATGAGTTCTCTGGCAGCACGACATCGTGGTGGCGGCGGTGGTGGAGCTGTTCTGGTAGGGCTTTGCCAAGCACTACCGGAACTGATCTAGAGGAGAAACAGATCTAGAGGGAGAGAGAGGCAGCCCGTGGCTTTTTCAGGTGCGACTACCCTATCTCCCCTCCATTATATATAGGGGAACGGGAGGAGGGGTGGCACCCTAGGGTTGGCCGACGGCCAAGAGGGAGGTGTCCACCTCCCACAAGGGAGGCGAGGCGCCTAGGGAGGAGTCCCTCTCCTCTTGGACTCCTCCCACCTACGACCAAGGGCGCATGGGCCCTTAGTTGGTCGGCTGCCCAGCCCACCAGGGTCTGGTGGACCACCACCTAGGCCCATGTGGTCCTTGGGATGGGTGGGCCCATCCCGGTGGACCCCCGGAACCCTTTCAGCCCTCTCAGTACAATACCGAAAACACCCGAAACCTTTCCGGAACCCAAATACACTTTTCTATATATAAATCTTTACCTCTAGACCCTTCCGGAACTCCTCGTGACGTTCGGGATCTTGTCCGAGAGTCCGAACAACCTTCAGTCACCAACATACATAACTCAACAATACCAAATCATCACCGAACGTTAAGTGTGCAGACACTGCGGGTTCGAGAACTATGTAGACATGAACGAGACAACTCTATGCTGAATAACCAATAGCAGGACCTAGATGCCCATATTAATTCCTACTTATTCTACGAAAATCTTTATCAGTCGAACCATGACATCAAGGATTCAGACAATCCCGTATGTAGTTCCCTTTGTCCATCGGTATGTTACTTGCCCGAGATTCGATCATCGGTATGTTCATACCTAGTTCAATCTCGTTATCGACAAGTCTCTTTACTCGTTCCGTAACACAATATCCTGTGGCTAACTCCTTAGTCACATTGCTTGTAGGCTTCTTGTGATGCTGTGTTACCAAGTGGTCCCAGAGATACCTCTTCGTCATACGGAGTGACAAATCCCAGTCTCGATCCACGCCAACCCAACAGACACCCTCATAGATACCTGTAGAGGACCTTTATAGTCACCCACTTACGTTGTGATGTTTGATACACACAATGCATTCGTATGGTGTCAGGGAGTTGCGTGATCTCATGGTCGTAAAAACAAATACTTGACATGGATAAAGCAGTAGCAATAAACTAATACAATTATATGCTATGCTTGTGGTTGGGTCTTGTCCATCACATCATTCTCCTAATGATGTGATCCCGTTATCAAATGACAACTCATGTCTATGGTCAGGAAACCTTAACCATCTTTGATCAAGGAGCTAGTCTACTAGAGGCTCACTAGGGACATAGTGTTTTTCTATATATCCACACATGTATATGAGTTTCCGGTCAATACAATTATAGCATGGATAATAAAGGATTATCATGAACAAGGAAATATAATAATAACAACTTTATTAGTGCCTCTAGGGCATATTTCCAATAGTCCCCCACTTGCACTAGAGTCAATAATCTAGTTCACATCACCATGTGATTTGCATTGTAATGAATCTAACACCCATAGAGTTCTAGTGCTGATCATGTTTTGCTCGTGGAAGAGGATTAGTCAATGGGTCTGCAACATTCAGATCCATGTGTACTTTGCAAATATTTATGTCCTCCTCCTTGATGTAATCCCGGTTGGAATTGAACCATCGCTTTATATGTCTGGTCCTCTTGTGAAACCTTGGTTCCTTGGCTAGAGCAATGGCACCAATGTTGTCACACAAGAGAGTCATCGGATTCAGTGCACTAGGCACGACTCTGAGATCTGTCATGAACTCCTTCATCCAGACTCCTTCCTTTGCTGCTTCCGAAGCAGCGATGCACTCCGTTTCACATGTAGAATCAGCTACCACGCTTTTCTCGGAACTACACTAGCTTACCACTCCACCATTCATAATATATACGTATCCGGTTTGATACTTAGGGTCATCCGGATCTATGTCAAAGCTAGCATCAACGTAACCCTTTATGACAAGCTCTTGATCACCTCCATAAACGTGAAACATTTCCTTAGTCCCTTTCAGGTACATCAGGATATTCTTGACCACTATTCAGTGCTCCATTCCTGGATCACTTTGAAACCTCCCTGCCATACTTATGGTGAAGTTGACATCTGGTGTAGTGCACATCATCGAATACATGATAGAGCCTATGGCTGAAGCATAGGGGATGGCACTTATCTTTTCTCTATCCTCTGTAGTTGCCGGGAATTGAGTCTTACTCAACTTCACACCTTGTAAGACAGGCAAGAACCCCTTCTTGGACCGATCCATTTTGAACTTCTTGAAAACCTTATCAAGACATGTGCTTTGTGAAATTCCTATTAAGCGTCTCGATCTATCTCTATAGATCTTGATGCCTAATATGTAAGCATCTTCTCCAAGGTCTTTCATTGAAAAACTCTTGTTCAATTATATCTTCACACTTTCTAAAAGTTCTATATTGGTTCCAATCAGTAATATGTCATCCACATATAATATTAGAAACGCTATAGAGCTCCCACTCAGTTTCTTGTAAATACAAGCTTCTCCATAAACTTGTATAAACCCAAATACTTTGATCACTGACGTGGCTTGAGACTGCGTCGATATTTCCCCAAATAGGAAGGAATGATGCAACACAGCGACAATAAGTATTTCCCTCATTTATGAAACCAAGGTATCAATTCGTAGAGGAAGATCACACACCCACGTAAACAACACCTGCACAAAAATAACAAATACTTGCAACCCGACGCGAAAGAGAGGTTGTCAAGCTCTTCTATGGTAATAAGATAGATTAGGTAATGATAGTTTTGGCAAGTAGATCTCCCAAGAACGCAAACTAAAATAAAGAAATAAAAAGTGCAACAAGGTATTTTTGGTTTTCTTTGGATTAATAGATCTGAAAACAAAAGATGCAAATAGTAGATCAGAAAGCGATATGTTGGAAAAGTAGACCCGGGGGCCGTAGGTTTCACTAGTGGCTTCTCTCATGAGTATAGCGCATGGTGGGTGAACAAATTACTGTTGGGAAATTGATAGAAGATCAAATAATCATGACGATATAAATGCAATGATCATTATATAGGCATCACGTCCAAGATAAGTAGACCGAAACAATTCTGCATCCAATTCTATTATTCCACGCATCGACCACTATCCAACATGAATCTAGTGTATTAAGTTCATGGGAAAATGGAGTAATGCAATAAGAATGGTGACATGATTTAGACAAGATTGTTGGGGAACGTCGCATGGGAAACAAAAAATTTCCTACGCACATGCAAACCTATCCATGGCGATGAGCATCTACGAGAGGGAGAGTGGATCTATGTACCCTTGTAGATCGCTAAGCGGGAAGCGTTAAGAAACGCGGTTGGTGTACTCGAACTTCTTTGCGATCCAAATCGCCGAGCGTCCCGCGATCCAATCACGAACCGTCCCGCGAACACATCATGATCCGTCCCGCGAACTCATCACGAGCTGTCTCACGATCTTGATCACGATCTGTCCCGCGAACTCATCACGATCCGTTCCATGATCACATCATGAACCGTCTCGCGATCTTGATCACGATCCTTCCGATCTAGCGCCGAACGGACGACACCTCCGCGTTCAACACACGTGCAGCTTGATGACGATCTCCACCGTCTCGATCCAGCAAGAGGAGGTGGAGAGGAAAGAGAGTTCACCGGCAACGTGACGACGCTCCGGTGATGGTGGTGGAGCAATTCCGGCAGGGCTTCGCCTAAGCGCTGCAGAAAACCGATCTAGAGGAGAAACTATGCACCGGTGGAACGGGTAGCACGTGGCCGGAAATTCTGTCCAAAAACCACCCAATACACTAGTATATATAGGAGGAGAGGAGAGGAGAGGCAGACAAGGCCTTTGGGTCGGCCGAAATAGGAGGTGGGAAGCAATCCTACTTCACCTCCAATCCTAGTTGGAGTAGGATTGCCTCCTATTGGCTGATTTTCCATTTTTTGCTTTAGAATTTCTCTCCTACGCCATGGGCCTTTGTGGCTGTTTTCCCAGCCCACTAAGGGCTGGTTATTATTCTCCCACAGACCATGGACCTCTTGGGGTCCAAATACCCCTCCCGGAGGCCTCCCGGTACACTACCGGCACTCCCAGTACACTACCGATGAGCCCGAAACTTTTCCGGAAACCAAACTGGGACTTCCTATATATGAATCTTTACCTCCGGACCATTCTGGAGCTCCTTGTGATGTCCGGGATCTCATCCGAGACTCCGAACAAACTTCAGTCACCACCATACATAACTCTACACTACCGAAACGTCACCGAACCTTAAGTGTGCAGACCCTGCGGGTTCGAGAACTATGTAGACATGACCGAGACACCTCTACGGTCAATAACCAATGGCGGGAACTGGACATCCACATTGGTTCCTACATATTCTACGAAGATCTGTATCGGTCGAACCTCTATGATAAGGATTCAGTTAATCCCGTATAACGTTCCCTTTGTTCTTTGGTATGTTACTTGCCCGAGATTAGATCGTCGGTATCTCCATACCTAGTTCAACCTCGTTACCGGCAAGTCTCTTTACTCGTTCCGTATTACAAGATCCTGCAACTAACAATTAGTCACATTGCTTGCAAGGCTTATTATGATGTTGCATTACCGAGTGGGCCCCGAGATACCTCTCCGTCACACGGAGTAACAAATCCCAGTCTCGATCCATGCCAACTCAACAGACACCATCGGAGATACCTATAGAGCACCTTTATAGTCACCCAGTTACGTTGCGACGTTTGATACACACAAGGCACTCCTCTGATATCTGTGAGTTGCATGATCTCATGGTCATAGGAACAATACTTAACATGCGGAAAACAGTAGCAATAAACTGACACGATCATACGCTACGTTTGCAGTTTGGGTCTTGTCCATCACATCATTCTCCTAATGATGTGACCCCGTTATCAAATGACATCTCATGTCCATGGCTAGGAAACCTTAACCATCTTTTGATCAACGAGCTAGTCTATTAGAGGCATACTAGGGACATGGTTTTGTCTATGTATCCACACATGCATCTAAGTCTCCGATCAATACAATTATAGCATGGATAATAAACGATTATCATGAACCAGGAAATATGATAATAACTAATTTATTATTGCCTCTAGGGCATATTTACAACAGTCTCCCACTTGCACTAGAGTCAATACTCTAGTTCACATCACCATGTGACTCGCATTGTTATGAATCTAACACCCAACGAGTTCTGGGGCTCGATCATGCTTTGCATGTGAGAGAGGTCTTATAGTCAACGGGTCTGTAACATTCAGATCCATGTGCACTTTGCAAATACCTATGTCAAACTGTAAACACTGCTACCACACTCCGCTCGGTACCATTCCAAATGGCTGCTCCACTATACGTATCCAGATTGCTACTACGAGTCATCCGGATTAGTGTTAAAGCTTGTATCGACGTAACTCCTAATGACGAACTCTTTATCACCTCCATAATCGAGAAACATCTCCTCGGTCTCTTAGTTACTAAGGATAATCTTGACCGCTGTCCAGTGATCCACTCCTGGTTCACTCTTGTACCCCCTGACGGACTCATGGCAAGGCACACACAGGTGCGGTACACAGCATGGCATAATATAGAGCCTATGGCTAAGGCATAGGGGACGACGTTCGTCCTTTCTCTTTCTTCTGCCGTTGTCGAGCTTTGAGTCTCACTCAACTTTCACACCTTACAAATCAAGCGAGAACTCTTTCTCTGACCGATCCATTTTGAACTCTTTCAAAATCTTGTCAAGGTATGCACTCATTGAAAGTCTCATCGAGCATCTTGATCTATCTCCATAGATTTTGATGCTCAACAATTAGGTAGCTTCATCCAGGTCTTCCTTTGAAAATCACTTTCCAAATGACCGTTTTATGCTCTCCAGAAACTCTACATTATTTCTGATCAACAATATGTCATCCACATATACTTATCAGAAATTCTATAGTGCTCCCACTCACTTTATTGCAAATACAAGTTTCTCGTAAACTTTGTATAAACATCAAAACTTTGATCACCTCATCAAAGCGTATATTCCAACTCCGAGATGCTTGCTTCAGTCCATGGAAGGATCACCAAAGTTTGCACACCTTTTAGCATCCTTAGGCCTGACAAAACCTTCTGGTTGTATCACATACAACCTGTCCTCAAGTAAACCGTTAAGGAAACGATGTTTTGACATCCATCTGCCCGATTTCATAATTGAAAACACAACAACTGCTAACATAATTCCAACAGACTTTAGCACCACTATGAGTGAGAAAGTCTCATCGTAGTCAATTCCTTGAACTTGTCACAAACATCTTTGCAACAAGTCGAGCTTTACAAATAGTGACATTCACCATCAGTGTCTGTCTTCATTTTAAAGATCCATTTTTACTCAACGACCTGCCGTCCAACGAGCAAGTCTACCAAAGTCTACACTTGGTTTTCATACATGGATCCTATCTCGGATTTCATGGCCTCCAACCATTTGTCGGAATCCAGGCCATCATCGCTTCTCCATAGCTCGTAGGTTCATCGTTTGTCCAACAACATGACCTCCATGACAGGGTTGTCGTACCGCTTAGGAGCAGTACACATCCTTGTCGACCTACGAAGTTTGATAGTAACTTGATCTCGAAGCTTCATGATCATCATCATTAACTTCCTCTTCAACTAACGTAGGCTTCACAGAAACAACATCCTGTGCTACGCTACTCTCTGGTTGAACAAAGTTTTAACAACCTCATCAAGTTCTATCTTCCTCCCACTTAATTCTTTCGAGAGCAACTTTTCCTCGAGAAAGGATCCGTTTTAGTAACAAACAATTTGCACTTGGATCTGAGATAGAAGGTTCACCCAACTGATCTTAGGGTATTCTATGAAGATGCATTTGTCCGCCTTGGGTTCGACCTCATTAGGTAAAAACATTTTCCACACAAGTGTCGCAGCCCCAAGTATTAAGAAATGACAGCTTAGGTTTCTATCAAACCATAATTCACATGGTGTCATCTCAACGGATTTAGATGGTGCCCTATTTAAAGTGAATGTAGTTGTCTCTAATGCATAACCCCAAAATTATAGTAGTAAAACGACAAGAGACATCATAGCACGCACCATGTCCAATAGAGCATAACTATGATGTTCGGACACACCATCACACTATGGTGTTCTAGGTGGCGTTTAGTTGTGAAACAACTTTCACATTTCTTAAGTTGTATGCCCAACTCGTGACTCAGATATTCACCTCCAAGATCATATCGCAGTCATTTTTATCTTCTTGTCACGATGATCTTTAAACTTCACTCTAACTTTGCTTGAACCTTTCAAACGATTCAGACTTGTGTTTCATTAAGTAAATATACACTATATCTACTCAAATCATCAGTGAAGGTAAGAAAATAACGATATCCACTGCACGCTACAAGACTCACTAGATTGCATACATCAACATGTATCATTTCCAATGAATCACTTGCCCGCTCCATCCAACGGGGTCCTTTAGTCATCTTGCCCAAGAGGCATGGTTCGCATGTCTCAACCGATTCGAAATCAAATGAGTCCAAATATCCATCACCATGGAGTTTCTTCATGCGCTTTATACCAATATGACATTTTGCGGCAGTGCCACAAGTATGTGGTACTATCATTATTTAACTTTGTATCTTTTGACATCAATGTTATGAACATGTGTATTACTACGATCAATATTTCAACAAACCATTCTCACTGGGTGCATGACCACTGAAGGTATTATTCATGTAAACAGAATAACTATTATTCTCTGACTTAAATGAATAACCGTATTGCAACAAACATGATCTAATCATGTTCATGCTCAAAGCAAAACACCAAATAACATTTATTTAGGTTCGTCACTAATCCTGAAGGTAGAGAGAGCGTGCGATGTTGATCACATCAACCTTGGAAACATTTCCAACACACATCGTCACCTCACCCTTAGCTAGTTCTCCGTTTATTCCGTAGCTTTTATTTCGAGTTACTAACATTTAGCAACGGAATCGGTATCCAATACCCAGGTGCTACTAGGAGTACTAGCAAGGTAGACATCAATAACTTGTATATCAAATATACTTCTGTTGATGTTGCCAGCCTTCTTATCTACCAAGTATCTAGGGTTGTTCCGCTTTAGCGACCTCTCACCTCATAATAGAAGCACTTAGTCTCGGGTTTGAGTTCAACTTTGGGTTGCTTCACTGGAGCAGCAACTGACTTGCTATCCATGAAGTTTCCCTCCTTGCTCTTGCCCTTTTCGAAACTAGTGGTTTGATTAACCATCAACACTTGACGCTCCTTCTTGATTTCTACCTTCGTTGTGTCAAACATCGCGAACAGCTCAGGGATCAATACTTCTATCCCTGGTGTATTATAGTTCATCACTAAGTTCTAGTAGCTTTAGTGACAGTGACTTGGAGAACTATATCAATCACTATCTTATCTGGAAGATCAACTCCCACTTGATTCTAGCGATTGTAGTACCCAGACAATCTGAGTACATGCTCAACGATTGAGCTATTCTCCTTCATCTTTTTGGCAAAGAATCTTGTTGGAGATCTCATATCTCGCAACACAGGCACGAGCCTGAGATCACAATCTCTACTCCTAGAACATCTCATATGTTCCGTGACGTTCAAAACGTTTTGGAGCCTCAATTCTAAGCCATAATGCGTGGCGCACTAAACTATCAAGTAGTCATCGAAACGTGCCTGTCAGATGTTCACAACATCTATAGATGACGCTACAGGGGGTGGCGCACCGAGCGGTGCATTAAGGACATAAGCCTTCTGTGCAGCAATGAGGACAATCCTCAGATCACGGACCCAGTCCGCAATATTGCTACCAACATCTTTCAACTCTATTTCTCTAGGAAGATATAAAAATTTAAGGGAGCTACAGCGTGAGCTAGTAATCTACAACATAATTTGCAAAGACACTTTGAGTATGTTCATGATAATGAGTTCAATTAATCATATTACTTAAGAACTCCCACTCAAATTGACATCCCTCCGATCATTCGAGTGATACATGATCCAAATTCACCAACTCTAGTCCGATCATCACGTGAGTTGAGGTGGCTGCAATGGTGAACATCATTATGTTGATCATATCTACTGTATGACCCATGTTCGACCTTTCGGTCTCTCGTGTTCCGAGGCCATGTCTGTACATGCTAGGCTCGTCAAGTTTAACCCGAGTGTTCTGCGCGTGCAAATCTGGCTTGCACCTGTTGTATGTGAACGTAGAGTCTATCACACCCGATCATCATGTGGTGTCTCAACACGACGAACTTTCACAACGGTGCACACTCGGGGAGAACACAGTTCATCTTGACATTCAAGTGAGGGGTCACCTTATAATGCTATCGCCGTACTAAGCAAAACAAGGTGCATAAAAGGATTAACATCTCATGCAATTCATAAGTGACATGATATGGCCATGAACTTGTGTTTAAGATCTCCATCTTCGAAACACCGGCATGATCTCCATCGTCACCGGCACAACACCATGATCTCCATCATCTTGATCTCCATCAATGTGTTGCCATTGGGGTTGTGGCGCCAGCCCTGCTTCTACTTCTATTGCTACCGCTTAGCGATAAAGTAAAGCATTACACAGTGCTTAATGATTGACACGCAGGTCATACAATAATTAAAGACAACCCTATGGCTCCTGCCGGTTGCCATACTCAACGACATGCAAGTCGTGAAATTCTATACATCACATGATCATCTCATACATCACATATATCTCATCATGTAATTGGCCATATCACATCACAACATACCCTGCAAAAACAAGTAGACGTCCTCTAATTGTTGTTGCATGTTTTACGTGGCTGCTACGGGTATCCAGCAAGAACGATTCTCACCTACGCATAAACCACAATGGTGATACATAGATTGCTTTTCAACCTTATCAAGGACCGCCTTTGTCGGATCCGATCCAACTAAAGTGAGAGAAACTGTCACCCGCTAGCCATCTAAGCAACAAGTTGCGTCGAGGGAACCGGTATCTCGTAAGCGTATGAGTAATGTTGGTCCGGGACGCTTCATCTCACAATCCCGCTGAACCAAAATCCGACCAAGGGAGGAAGCAATCTAAGCATCAACGCCCACAAACCTTTTGTGTTCTACTCGAGATCTCATCGAACCATCAACCTAGCTCATGATGCCACTGTTGGGGAACGTCGCATGGGAAACAAAAAAAATTCTACGCACACGCAAACCTATCGATGGTGATGAGCATCTACGAGAGGGAGAGTGGATCTACGTACCCTTGTAGATCGCTAAGCGGGAAGCGTTAAGAAACGCGGCTGGTGTAGTCAAACTTCTTTGCGATCCAAATCGCTGAGCGTCCCGCGATCCAATCACGAACCGTCCCGCGAACACATCATGATCCGTCCTGCGAACTCATCACGATCTGTCTAACGATCTTGATCACGATCTGTCCCACGAACTCATCACGATCCGTTCCGTGATCACATCACGAACCGTCTCGCGATCTTGATCACGATCCTTCCGATCTAGCGCCGAACGGACGGCACCTCCGCGTTCAGCACACATGCAGCTTGATGACGATCTCCACCGTCTCGATCCAGAAAGAGGAGGTGGAGAGGAAAGAGAGTTCACCGGCAGCGTGACGGCGCTCCGGTGATGGTGGTGGAGCAATTCCAGCAGGGCTTCGCCTAAGCGCTGCAGAAAACCGATCTAGAGGAGAAACTATGCACTGGTGGAACGGGTAGCACGTGGCCGGAAATTCTGTCCAAAAACCACCCAATCCACTAGTATATATAGGAGGAGAGGAGAGGAGAGGCAGCCAAGGCCTTTGGGTCGGCCGAAATAGGAGGTGGGAAGCAAGCCTACTTCACCTCCAATCCTAGTTGGAGTAGGATTGCCTCCTATTGGCTGATTTTCCACTTTTTGCTTTAGGACTTTCTCTCCTGCGCCATGGGCTTTTGTGGCTGTTTTCCCAGCCCACTAAGGGCTGGTTATTATTCTCCCACATCCCATGGACCTCTTGGGGTCGAAATACCCCTCCCGGAGGCCTCCCGGTACACTACCGACACTCCCGGTACACTACCGGCACTCCCGGTACACTACCGATGAGCCCGAAACTTTTCCGGAAACCAAACTGGGACTTCCTATATATGAATATTTACCTCCGGACCATTACGGAGCTCCTCGTGATGTCCGGGATCTCATCTGGTACTCCGAACAAACTTCGGTCACCACCATACATAACTCTACACTATCGAAACGTCACCGAACCTTAAGTGTGCAGACCCTGCGGGTTCGAGAACTATGTAGACATGACCGAGACACCTCTACGGTCAATAACCAATGGAGGGAACTGGACGTCCACATTGGTTCCTACATATTCTACGAAGATCTTTATCGGTCGAACCTCTATGTCAAGGATTCAGTTAATCCCGTATAACGTTCCCTTTGTTCTTCGGTATGTTACTTGCCCGAGATTCGATCGTCGGTATATCCATACCTAGTTTAACCTCGTTACCGGCAAGTCTCTTTACTCATTCCGTAATACAAGATCCCGGAACTAACAATTAGTCACATTGCTTGCAAGGCTTATTGTGATGTTGCATTACCGAGTGGGCCCCGAGATACCTCTCCGTCACACGGAGTAACAAATCCCAGTCTCGATCCATGCCAACTCAACAGACACCATCAGACATACCTGTAGAGCACCTTTATAGTCACCCAGTTACGTTGCGACGTTTGATACACACAAGGCACTCCTCCGATATCTGTGAGTTGCATGATCTCATGGTCATAGGAACACATACTTGACATGCGGAAAACAGTAGCAATAAACTGACACGATCATACGCTACGTTTGCAGTTTGGGTCTTGTCCATCACATCATTCTCCTAATGTTGTGACCCCGTTATCAAATGACATCTCATGTCCATGGCTAGGAAACCTTAACCATCTTTTGATCAACGAGCTAGTCTATTAGAGGCATACTAGGGACATGGTTTTGTCTATGTATCCACACATGCATCTAAGTCTCCGATCAATACAATTATAGCATGGATAATAAACGATTATCATGAACCAGGAAATATGATAATAACTAATTTATTATTGCCTCTAGGGCATATTTCCAACAAAGATCTATTCATGTAGGAATAGACCCTTTCTAGTTATTCTTAATGGCAACGATACATGCGTGTCTTGCTGTCCCATCTGTCAGTGGGAAAGAACATTGTAAGATCGAACCCATCACAAAGCACCTCTTCCCATGGCAAGAAAATCTATCTAGTTGTCCTAGCTAAATAAAAGATTCCAAGAAGAAATACGAGGCTATAAGTAATCATGAAAATAAGAGATCAAAGAAGACTCAAATCATATTCATGGATAGAAACTGATCATGAACTCAAAATTCATGGATCCCAACAAACACACCGCAAAAGTAATTACATCAAATAGATCTCCAAGAGACCATTGTATTGAGAATCATGGAGAGAGAGGAATCCATCTAGCTACTGCCTATGAACTCGTAGGTCTATGTTGGACTACTCACGCATCATTGGAGAGGCACCTATGAAGAAGATGAACCCATCTGTGATGGTGTTAGATTGGATCTCGAGGTTTTGGAACTTGCGTTGGGTGGAATTGTGTTTCGTCGACTCCCCTAGTTTTTTTTGATTTTCTGAGAATTTATAGGCTCGATAGTCAGTTTGGGGGAGTCCCGACGTGCCCACCCTCTACCAGGCCACGCCAGGGGTCTCTGCCGCACCCTGGTGGAGGGTGGCCACCTTGTGCCCCCTCTTCTTGTGATCTTTGGACCATCTTGGCTCTTCTGGTCCATCAAAATTCTCCAAAAATCCCCGTAGCGTTTGGGCTCTGTTTGGTACTGATTTTTTGCAAAGTAAAAAACAAGCAAAAACAGCAACTGGCACTTTGGCACTATGCCAATAGGTTAGTACCAAAAAATGATATAAAGCTGCTATATAATGATTGTAAAACATCCAAGATTGATAATATAACAACATGGAACAAGAAAATATTATAGGTACATTGGAGACATATCAGTATCCCCAAGCTTAATTCCTACTCGTCCTCGAGTAGGTAAATGATAAAAACTGAATTTTTTATGTGGAATGC
This sequence comes from Hordeum marinum, assembly GCA_022496015.1. Lineage (NCBI taxonomy): Eukaryota > Viridiplantae > Streptophyta > Magnoliopsida > Poales > Poaceae > Hordeum > Hordeum marinum. Next base: position 464,788,906 of record CM039674.1, read on the forward strand.
TGCCTAACATGTTCATATATTCTTTTCTTTGTGGCATGGACATTTGGACTTTTAAATGGTTCAAAGCAATAGTCTAGTTTTGACATGAAAACTTCAATACTCAAACATATCGACAAGCAACCATGTCTTTCAAAATATCAATGGTAAAGCAAGTTATCCCTATCCCATGATGCTCAATCATTGATCCATTCACAATACACACTCAAATATTAGCTACACCTAATGCTCAAGTACGATCATAGTGCCTCCTATTTGGCGCTTTATAAGAGAAGATGGAGACTCAAATTGAAAAATCAAAATTGGATAAAATAAATAGATAGACCCTTCACAGAGGGAAGTAGGGATTTGTAGAGGTGCCAGAGCTCAAGTGTATAAATTGACAGAGAAAAATATTTTGAGTGGCATGCCTTTCCTGTCAATGAAAACGACTAAGAGATTTCAATATCTTTCCACGCTAGATACATCATAGGCGGTTCCCAAACAAAAAACAAAGTTTATTCATTTTCCACCATACATTCACTTTCCATGGCTAGTCGAATCCTCGGTTTCCTTGCATACCAAAACTTTCCAAGAAATTTATTATTTGACAACATAAAGTAAATATTTTTCATTATTCATTTTGGGACTGGGCATCCCTATTACCGCCATACTCTCGTGCAATAACAAGTGAATAAACACTCATCCTGATAATAACATATCTAGCATGGAAAAATATCGGTCACCCCCTACCGTTTCATGAGCGGTACAAGCACACAAAAAGGAAAATTTATTTTGAAATTTAGAGATGGCACATACAAGTTTTCTTGGAACGACATGGAAATACCATATATAGGTAGGTATGGTGGACTCAGATGGCAAAATTGGTTTAAGGATTTTGGATGTACAAGTAGTATTTCTACTTAGTACAAGTGAAGTCTAGCAAGGGATTGAGAAGCATCCAACCAAGAAAGGAAAAAGCACATAAGCGAGCATTAAGCATAACTAACATTGAATAATGCACCATAAGTAGGATGTAATTTCTTAGCTCAACTATTGACTTTCGGCCTTGCATAGGGAATCACAAACCTTAACGCTAATATTCTTATTAAGCATAATTACTCACTAACATAACTCACATATTACTATTGTCATATCTCAAAACTATTACAATGAATCGAGTTTAATTTGTCCAATGATCTTCATGGAAGTTTTTATTATATCCCTCTTGAATATCTATCACTTTGGGACTAGTTTCATATATTGCAATTGCTTTTGCTAGGCTCAGATGGATATAAGTGAAGAACATGAGCATACAAGTGTCATCTCTCAAAATAATATAAGTGAGCATGAGAGAATTTCTTCAAAATTACTAACTCTTAAATTAATTTAAGTGAAGCATGAGAGTATATCCTCAAACATGTAAAAGCACGCCGTGCTCAAAAAGATGTAAGTGAAGCATAAGAGCAATTCCTTTGCTCAATAGATTTAAGTGAAGCATAAAGAGAAATTCTAGAAAATCATAGAATATTTTTGGATCTCTAAAATAGGTGTGAGAAGCAAGGATAAAATAAAATAAAGCATAGACACAAGACGCTCCAAGCAAAACTCATGATATGTGACGAATAAAAATATAGTTCCAAGTAAAATACCGATGTTAGAAGAAAGAGGGGATGCCACTCGGGGCATCCCCAAGATTAGTTGCTTGTTACTCTTTGGATATTACCTTGGGGTGATGTATCATCCCCAAGCTTAGGCTCTTCTTACTCCTTATTCCTTCATCCATCGCGATCTCACCCAAAACTTGAAAACTTCAATCACACAAAACTTCACAAGATTCTCGTGAGAACTATTAGTATAGGAAAGCAAATTACCTCTTTAAGTACTGTTCTAAACCCATTCATATTTACTATTGCATTATGCCTACTGCATTCTAACTTTACCATGACTTATACCCCCGATACAAGCCATAGATTCATCAAAACAAGCACACAATGCAACAAAAACAGAATCTATTTCAGGCAGAATAGTCTGTAGTAATCTGTACTCTACCCATACGTATGGAACTCTAAAAATTCTGAAAAATTAGGAAAACATAAATATTTTTTATAAAAATACTATGTTAAAATGTAAGATTAATATCACATTCTAGTAAAAAATGAAAATTCATGCACTAGGAACAAAGTTTCTGTTTCAGATTCAACATTGTTTCTATTCATCTTATGTATCATCCTAAAGGCATTACTTGGCACAAACACTAAATAAAACATAAAAACACAATCATAAAAGAATCATAATTTTGCAAAATACTAAAAAACATAAAGGAAAAGATAAAAATAATTTATTCATTGGGTTGCCTCCCAACAAGTACTATTGTTTTATGTCCCTAGCTAGGCGTACTGCATGGTTTCAAGTATTGTCATCCTTAGTTTTCACTACATAAAAGGCCCTCATGATTGATTCATATGGTGGCTTAATTCTCGTTCTATGGAAGTGTTCCAGACCCTTTCTAAGAGGAAACTGAAACTTAATATTGCCTTCTTTCATATCAATCATGACACCTATAGTGCGTAAGAACGGTCTACCAAGTATGATAGGACAAGACGGATTGGAATCAATATCAAGAAAAATAAAATAAATGGGCACATAATTACTATTTTCAAGAATAAGAACATCATTAATTCTTCCCAAATGCTTTTTAATAGTAAATCCGCCATGTGCAAATTAAGATAACATTCTTCAATATTGGTAAGAGCAAGCACATCACATAAAGATTTCGAAATTGTGGAAACACTAGCACCCAAATCACACAAAGCAAAGCATCCATAATTTTTAATATTAACTTTAATGGTAGGCTCCCACTCATCAAGCAATTTTCTATTAATTGAAATCTCTAATTTCAACTTCTCTTCTAAGGATTTCATCATGGCATCAACAATATGTTTAGTAAAAGCTTTATTTTGTTCATAAGGATGGGGTGAATTTGTCATAGATTGCAGCAAAGAAATACAATGAACCAAGGAGAAACTCTCATAATTAAAGTCTTTGTAATAAAAGATAGTGGGCACATCACTACTTAAAGTTTTGACCTCTCCAAACCCACTTTTATTAATGTTTTCATCAAGATTATCACCCTCCAAATCATTAGGACGCCCTCTAGCTAAAGTTGAATATTTTTCAGTACCTTTATCATAAATTTTAACATTAATAAACAAGTAATCAATAGATCAAACAACAATCATTTTAAGATCTTCATCATTGTTACGAAAGTAATCGTTAGAAAACGCTTTTTCTAAAAATTCTCTTTTAGCTCTAAGCATAGCGGTTCTTTTCTTACTTTCATCCATAGAAACATATAAAGCCTTAATTGATTTATTGATATTAGGTGGAAAAGAATGCAACTTGAGATTTTCTACATAATTGGAAATTCTATCAATGCTTCTAGACATATCATCAATCTTATTCAACTTTTCTTCTATCATAGTATTGAAAGACTTTTGAACATTGATAAATTCTTTTAAAATATTATCAAGATCAGAGGTTTTCCTATTATTATTATAAGAATTAAAATAGGAATTACCATAATTATTAGAGGAATTTTGAGGAAAAGGCCTAGGATTAAAATTACCTCTATAAGCATTGTTATTGAAATTATTTCGTGAGATGAAATTCAGATCTACGGAATCACTATTTTGCTCAATCAAAGTAGACAAAGGCACATAATTAAGATCAACATGAGAATTTTTACTAGCAACCAACTTCATATGAGCATCAACTTTTTCACTCAAAGTACTAATTTCTTCCACCGAATTAACCTTCTTACTACTAGGTGCTCTTTGGGTGTGCCATTGTGAATAATTTGCCATAATATTATCTAGCAATTTTGTAGTTTCACCCAAGGTAATTTCCATAAAATTACCACCCATGGTGGAATCTAAAGGATTTCTAGAGACGAAATTCAATCCCGCATAAATTTTTTGTATGATCATCCAAAGATTTAAACCATTAGTAGGACAAATTCTTAGCATCAATTTCATTCTTTCCCAAGATTGTGCAACATGTTCATGCTCAAGTTGCTTAAATTCATGATTTGAGTTCTAAGGTAAATAATTTTCTTGGGCAGAAAATACTTAGTAATAAAAATGTCCTTAGACTTATCCCAAGAATCGATACTATTGCGAGACAAATAAGAAAACCAAATTTTTGCACGATCCCGCAAGGAGAAAGGAAACAATTTCAACTTCTCAATATCATTGTCCACATCTTTTTTCTTTTGCATATTGCATAATTCCACGAAGTTATTTAGATGGGACGTGGCATCCTCATTAGGAGTACCAGAAAATTGATCTTTCATGACAAGATTCAACAAAGCGGCATTAATATCACAAGACTTCGCACTAGTGGCGGATGAGAAATATGAGTGCTAATAAAATCATTATTATTGGTATTGGAAAAATCACACAACTTGGTGTTCTCTTGAGTCATCGTGATTACGCAAACCAGATTGCAAGCAAACAAGAGATGCGACGAGAAAAAGGCAAACGAAAAAGAGAGGGCGAATAAAACGGTAAATTTGTGAAGTGGGGGAGAGGAAAATGAGAGACAGATGGAAAATATTGTAAGTTGCAAGGACATGATATTTGTGATTTGGAACCTGGTAGATGAGATTGCTTACTCCCCGGCAACGACGCCAGAAATTCCGTTGACGTGGCTTGAGACTACGTCGGTATTTCCCCAAATAGGAAGGGATGATGCAACACAACGATGGCAAGTAATTCCCTCAGTTATGAAAGCAAGGTATCAATACGCAAAGGAAGATCACGCACCCACGTAAACAACACCTGCACACAAATAACAAATACTTGCAACCAGACGCAAAAGAGAGGTTGTCAAACTCTCTACAGTAATAAGATAGATTAGGTAATGATAATTTTGGCAAATAGATCTCGCAAGAATGCAAACTAAAATAAATAAATAAAAAGTGCAGCAAGGTATTTTTGGTTTTTTGGATTAATATATTTGGAAACAAAAGATGCAAATAGTAGATCAAAAAGCAGTATGTTGTAAAAGTAGACCCCGGGGCCGTAGGTATCACTAGTGGCTTCTCTCATGAGTATAGCGCACGATGGGTGAACAAATCACTATTGGGAAATTGGTAGAAGATCAAATAATCATGACAATATCTAGGCAATGATCATTATATAGGCATCACGTCCAAGATAATTAGACCAAAATGATTTTGCATCTACTTCTATTACTCCACACATCGACCGCTATCCAGCATGCATCTAGTGTATTAAGTTCATGGGAAAACGAAGCAATGCAATAATAATGGTGAAATGATGTAGACAAGATCTATTCATGTAGGAATAAACCCCATCTTGTTATCCATCATGAAAGAACACCGCAAGATCGAACCCATCACAAAGCACCTCTTCCCATGGAAAGAAAAATCAATATAGTTGGCCTAACTAAACCAAAGATTCGAAGAAGAAATATGAGGCTATAAGTAATCATGCAAATAATAGATCAAAGAAGACTCAAATCATATTCATGGATAGAAATTGATCATGAACTCAAAATTCATCGTATCCCAACAAACACACCGCAAAAGTCATTACATCAAATAGATCTCTAAGAGACCATTGTATTGAGAATCATGGAGAGAGAGGAATCCATCTAGCTACTGCCTACGGACCCATAGGTATATGGTGGACTACTCACGCATCATGAGAGAGGCACCTATGAAGAAGACGAACCCTTCCGTGATGGTGTTAGATTGGATCTCGAGGTTCTGGAACTTGCAGCGACTGGAATTGTGTTTCGTCGACTCCCCTAGAGTTTTCTATTTTTCTGGAAATTTATAGGCTCGATAGTCGGTTGGGGGGAGTCTCGAGGTGCCCACACTCTACCAGGCCGCGCTAGGGGCCTCTAGCATGCCTTCGTGGAGGGTGGCCACCCTGGCACCCTCTTTTGGTGATCTTTGGCCCATCTTGGCTCTTCTGGTCCATAAATATTCTCCAAAAATTCCCGTAGCATTTTGGATCCGTTTGGTACTGATTTTCTACGAAGTAAAAACAAGCAAAAACAACAACTGGCACTTTGGCAATATGTCAATATGTTAGTCCTAAAAATGATGTAAAGTTCCTATAAAATGATTGTAAAATATCCAAGACTGATAATATAATAGCATGGAACAAGCAAAAATAATAGATACGTTGGAGACGTACCATCACCTCATCAAAGCGCTGATTCCAACTCCGAGATGCTTGCACCAGTCCATAAATGGATCGCGGGAGCTTGCATACTTTGTCAGCATTTTTTACATCGACAAAACCTTCTGGTTGCATCATATACATCTATTCATTAAGAAAACCATTAAGGTACTCTGTTTTGACGTCCATCTGCCAGATTTTGTAATCAAAAAATGCAGCTATTGCCAACATGATTCTGACGGACTTAAGCATCGCTATGGGAGATAAAGTCTCATCATATTCAACTCCTTGAATTGTGAAAACCCTTTTGCAACAAGTCTAGCTTTGTAGACGGTCACATTACCATCCGCATCCATCTTCTTCTTAAAAATCCATTTATTCTATATGGCCTTACGACCATATGATAAGTCCTCAAAAATCCATTCTTTGTTCTCATACATGGATCCTATCTCGGATTTCATGGCCTCAAGCCATTTGTTGGAATCCAGGACCACCAACGCTTCCTCATAGTTCTTAGGATCACCATTGTCCAACAACATGACCTCCAAGACAGGATTGCCGTACCACTCAGGGGCGATACGATTCCTTGTCGACCTATGAAGTTCAGTAGTAACTTGATATTAAGCTTCATGATCATCATCATTAGCTTCCTCTTCATTTGGTGTAGACGCCACAGAAACATCTTTCTGTGTACTACTATCCAGCTGAAGTGTCAGTTTAATAACCTCATCAAGTTCTACTTTCCTTCCACTCAGTTCCTTCGAGAGAAACTATTTCTCGAGAAAGGACACGTTTTGAGCAACAAACACTTTGCCCTCGGATCTGAGATAGAAGGTATACCCAACTGTTTCCATGGGGTATCCAATGAATATACACTTGTCCGCTTTGGGTTCGAGCTTATCAAGTTGAAGCCTTTTCACATAAGCGTCGCAACCCCAAACTTTAAGAAATGACAACTTAGATTTCTTGCCAAACCATAATTCATACGGTGTCCTCTCAACAGACTTTGATGATGCCCTATTTATGGTGAACGCGTCTGTCTCTAATGCATAACCCCAAAATGATAGTTGCAGATCAGTGAGAGACATCATAGATTGCACTGTATCAAATAGAGTACGATTACGATGCTCAGACACACCATTACATTGTGCTGTTTTAGGTGGCGTAAGCCGTGAAACGATTCCACACCATTTCAAATGCATGCCAAACTCATAACTCAGATATTCTCCATCATGATCAAATCGCAGAAAAAAATCTTCTTATTATGATGATTCTTTACTTCACTCTGAAATTGCTTGAACTTTTCAAACATTCCAGACTTGTGTTTCATTAAGTAAATATTCCCATATCTACACAAATCATAAGTGAAGGTTAGAAAATAACGACATCCACCATGCGTATCCATACTCATTGGACTGCACACATCAGTATGTATGATTTCCAACAAGTCACTTGCCCGCTCCATTGTACCGGAGAGTAGGGTTTTAGTCATTTTTCCTAAGAGGCATGGTTCACATGTATCAAGAGATTCAAAATTGAGTGATTCCAAAAGTCCATCAGCATGGAGCTTCCTCATGCGTTTATCACCAATATGACCTAAGAGCAAGGTTAATAATATAGCCAACAATCGGCTATAAGAAATTGCCATGTCATATAAAGCCAACCTAATAGCCGGCATATACAATAGTAAGGTTTAAATATGTACTACTTCATTTGTAGTTGGCCCACCTTACAACCTCACAAAGTGTCTTGGGTCATGTGCTGCAGCTGGCTACTCACCAAGAGTCCACTTCTCTTCTGTCTCCTCTTCTCTCTCCTCCAACTAAGCAAGGATATAATATTCTAGTCCTTATAGCCTGCTTATGTCACCTTATTGTACTTGCTCTAAGCGGCAGCGCCACAAGAAAGTGGTATTATCATTATTAGCTTTGCATCTTTTGGCATCAATGTTATAAATGTGTCTATCATTACTATTGAGATTCAACAACAATAAACCATTCACATTGGTTGCATGACCATAAAAGATGTTAGTCATATAAATAGAACAACCATTATTCTCTAATTTAAATGAATAACCGTCTCACAATAAACAAGATCCAAATATAATGTTCATGCTCAACAGGCACAAAATAACAATTATTTAGGTTTACTACTAATCCCGATGGTAATTGAAGAGCGAGCGTGCCGACGACAATCACATCAACCTTGGAACCATTTCCGATGCGCACCTCGCCAGCCTCCGTTTATTCTGTAGTAACTGCTTCAAGTTACAAATATGAGCAACTGAACCGGTATCAAATACCCAGACACTACTACGAGAGCTAGTGAGGTGCACATCAATAACATTTTGACGTTGCCAGCTTTCTTATCAGCCATGTACTTGGGGAAATTCTACTTCCAGTGACCAGTCCCCTTGAAATAGAAGCACTCGGTCTCAGGCTTGGGTCCAGCCTTGGGCTTCTTCACAGGGGCAGCAACTGGCTTTCCACCCTTCTTGAAGGTTCCCTTCTTTCCCTTGCCTTTCTTGAAACTAGTGGTTTTATTCACCGTCGACACTTGATGCTCCTTCTTGATTTCTACTTCTGCAACTTTGAGCATCGTGAAAAGGTTGAAGATGGACTTATCCATCCCTTGCATATTATAGTTCATCACAAAGCCTTTGTAGCTACGCGGCAGTGACTGAAAAATTCTGACAGTGACCGTTTCGAGCGGAAGTGTGACTCCCAAATCATTCAAATGGTTATAGTACCTAGAGATTCTGAGTAGGTGCTCACTGACAAAAGCAATCTCTTCCATCTTGCCGGCGAAGAACTTATCGGAGGTCTCATACCTCTCGATTCAGGCATTTGCTTGAAATATTAATTTCAACTCCTGGAACATCTAATATTCTCCATGGCGTTGAAAACACTTTTTATGTACCGATTCTAAGCCATACAACATGGCTCACTGAACTATCGAGTAGTCATCAGAACGCGTCTGCCAGACGTTCACAACTTCTGCAGGCGACACCTAAGGGGGCAGCGCACCAAGCGTCAAATAAGGACATAAGCCTTTTGCAAAGCCGTGAGGATAATCTTCAGATTACAGACCCAGTCCGCATAGTTATTTCCATCATCTTTCATCTTAGCTTTCTCTAGGAACGCATTAAAATTTAGGGGAGCTACTGCGTGAGCCATTGATCTACAACATAATTTGCAAAGACAACTTAGACTATGTTCATGATAATGAGTTTAATTAATCATATTACTTAAGAACTCCCACTCAAATCAACATCCCTCAAGTTGTCTAAGTGTGACATGATCCTAATTCACTAACCCAAGTCCGATCCTCACGTGAGATGAGGTTGTTTCAATGGTGAACATCTCCATGTTGATCATATCTACTATATGACTCTTGTTCGACCTTTCGGTCTCGTATTTTCCTAGGCCATGCCTGTACATGCTAGGCTCATGAAGTTTAACCTAAGTGTTCTGCATGTGCAAAACTGTCTTACACCTGTTATATGCGAACGTAGAGTCTAGCACACCCGATCATCACGTGGTGCTTCGAAACGACGATCCTTCGCAACGGTGCACACTTGGGGAGAACACAATTTTATCTTGAAATTCTAGTGAGAGATCATCTTATAATGCTACCATCGTCCTAAGCAAAACAAGATGCATAAAAGGATTAACATCACATGCAAATCATATACGTGACATGACATGGCCACAATCTTGTGCTTTTGATCTCCATCTCCAAAGCACCGACATTATCTCCATCATCACCGACATGACACGATGATCACCATAATCATGATCTCCATCATTGTGTTGTCATGAGGTTGTCGTGCCAACTATTGCTTCTACAACTATTGCTAACGTATAGCGAGAAAGTAAAAGCAATTACATGGTGTTTAGTGATTGACACGCAAGTCATACAATAAATCAAAGACAACCCTATGGCTCCTGCCGGTTGCCGTACTCATAGACATACAAGTCGTGATAACTATTATAAAACATGATCATCTCATACATCAACATATATCAAATCATGTCTCGGCCATATCACATCACAACATGCCTTGCAAAAACAAGTTATACGTCCTCTACTTTGTTGTTGCAAGTTTTACGTGGCTGCTATGGGCAACTAGTAAGAACCGTTCTTACCTACGCAAAGCCACAACAGTGATATTCAAGTTGACTTTTAGCCTTCTACAAGGACCACCTCAGTCGAATCCGATTCAACTAAAGTGGGAGAGACAGACACCCGCCAGTCATATTTATGCAACAAGTTGCATGTCAGTCGATGGAACCGGTCTCTCGTACATGGAAGAGTAAAGTTGGTCTGAGCTGATTCATCCCACAATATCACCGAATCAAAATAAGACTAAGTAGGTAAGAAATCTGAACATCAATGCCCATTAACTCTTTTGTGTTCTCTCGTGCATGTTATCTATGCATAGACCTAGCTCATGATGCCACTGTTGGGGAACGTTGCATGGGAAAGAATTTTTTTTCCTATGAACGCCCAAGATCTATCTATCAATGGAGATCAACATCTATGAGTAGGAAAGGGGATCCACATACACTTGTAGATCGCTAAGTGGGAAGTGTTAAGAAACACGGTTGATGTAGTCCAACGTCTTCGTGATCCAAATCGCAATCCGTTCCGCGATCCAATCACGATCTAGTGCCGAACGGACGGCACCTTCGCGTTCAGCACACGTACAGCTCGATGACGTCTCCGCCTCCTTGATCTAGCAAGCAAGGGCGGAGAGGTAGATGAGTTCTCCAGCAGCACGACGACGTGGTGGCGGTGGTGGTGGAGCTGTTCCGGCAAGGCTTCGCCAAGCACTACCGAAACCGATCTAGCGAGAAACAGATCTAGAGGGAGAGAGAGAGGAAGCCTATGGCTTTTTCAGGTGCGACTACCCTATCTTCCCTCCACTATATATAGGGAGAAAGGCGGAGGGGTGGCGCCCTAGGGTTTCCCCTAGGTTTGGCCAGCGGCCAAGAGGGAGGTGTCATCTCCCACAAGGGAGGTCGGGCGCCTAGGGAGGAGTCCCTCTCCTCTTGGACTCCTCCCACCTACCACCAAGGGCGCATGGGCCCTTAGTTGGTCGGCTTCTCAGCCCACCAGGGGATGGTGCGTCATCTCCTAGGCCCATGTGGCCCTCTGGGATGGGTGGGCCCCTCCTCGTGGACCCCCGGAACCCTTCTGGCACTCCCGGTACAATACCGAGAACATCGAAACCTTCTCAGAACCCGAAGACCACTTTCCTATAAATAAATATTTACCTTGAGACCATTACGAAACTCCTCGTGATGTCCGGGATCTCATCCGGTACTCCGAAAAAGCTTCAGACACCAACATACATAACTCAACAATACCAAATCGTCACCGAACGTTAAGTGTGCAGACCCTGCGGGTTCGAGAACTATGTAGACATCACCGAGAAAACTCTACGATCAATAACCAATAGCAGGAACTCTATGCCCATATTGGTTCCTACATATTATATGAAGATCTTTGTCGGTCGAACCATGGCGTCAAGGATTCACACAATCCCGTATGTAGCTCCCTTTGTCTATCGGTATGTTACTTGCCCGAGATTCGATCATCGGTATCTCCATACCTAATTCAATATTGTTATTGGCAAGTATCTTTCCTCGTTCCGTAACACAAGATCCCATGACTAACTCCTTAGTCACATTGCTTGCAAGCTTCTTGTGATGTTGTGTTAACGAGTGGGCCCAAAGATACCTCTCCATCATACGGAGTGAAAAATCCCAGTCTTGATCCATGCCAACCCAACAGACACCCTCGGAGATTCCTATAGAGAACCTTTATAGTCACCCAATTACGTTGTGATGGTTGATACACACAAGGCATTCCTATGGTGTTAGGGAGTTACGTGATCTCATGGTCATAGGAACAGATACTTGACATGGATAAAGCAGTAGACATAAACTAACACGATCATAGGCTATGCTTACGACTAGGTCTTGTCATCACATCATTCTCCTAATGATGTGATCCCATTATCAAATGACAACTCATGTCTATGATTAGGAAACCTTAACCATCTTTGATCAATGAGCTAGCCTACTAGAGGCTCACTAGGGACATAGTGTTTGTCTATATATATCCACACATGTATTGTAACATCCCAAAATTTCATTTTGGAATGTTATGAAATATAGTTATGCATCTATCATCATCATTGTTTGAATGTATGCAATGTTGAAATGTTCTTTCTAAATTTCTGAAAGCCCTTTCTACTTTCAATGTGTTGCTTTCACCTATTTGAAATCTTGGTAAAAAGTTCAAATAAGAGAGGAGGAACATGACACTCCACACCAGGGTCATCTTGGTGATATATTTGAACAATAAGAACCAGGGGGTCTTTAGAAAAATATTTGCAGAAGGTTTTAAAACCAAATAGGCAATTTCTATTTTTTTTTCAAAGTGTTCCAATGACAGAATAAAAATGTTCAATAAATGGCATTTATTATTCTGTTAATTCTGATATATAATACTCCTATTTTTAAAAATATTTTGAATGCTTTTAAAGACGTTTTACTACTCTGATTAATAAAAAGAGTAACGGTTTTTGTATTAAACGGGCCGGCCCACGGGCAATTATTCGCGAAATTAATACCGACCGGTCGACCGACGCGCAGTTGACGCTCCCTCTCTCTCTGACACCGGGTCCCACCCTGACCGCCCGAAGACCCGCTCGGTCATCACTCTCCTCTCGCCACCACATCGCCGGCCGTTTCTCCCCCCCCGCAGATCTCGCCCTCTTCACTCCCTCGCTCCCTCTCTGGACCTATAAATACCGGCCAGTCACCGCTCTCCTTTTCCCCCCAAAGCTCCCTCCTACCTCGCCGGAAGGCTGCCGCATCTCGTCGCCGGAGTTCCTGCCACTCCCGAAACACCCCATCGCCCGTGCCCGTCGCTCCACTCTCCCCCTCGCCCCTCCGACCCCTCCATTCGACGCCAGACCTCGGCCGCCGTCGTCTTAACCCCTCCACTGCCTCCCTCGACCACCGGAGCGCCAACCCCGACGACTTTGCCGTCTCGGACTCGTCGGAGAACCCTCTCGCCGGCAACCTCTTCTCTGTGAGCTCCTCCTCCCACTCCGTAGCCGTTCGATCGAAGATCAACGCACGAGATGAGATCCATTTAATTTCGAACCGGTATCCCCTACTAAACGGTCGTCCGCCCGCAACCATCAAACACACATGCTAGCCAGCCAATAGGATAGTGCCACGTCACCCCCTGGCCGTCCGGTAGAAATTTTCTTCTTTTTGTTTAGTTTTAGTTAAACAGAATGTTTTAGAAAATTGTTTTAGCTATAACTTTTAATCTGTTTAATATTTTGAGTTGATTCTTTTTGAAATAGCTCACATTTTTCATGTAGTTTCACCCTGTACTTTTAAATTTAATCAAATTTTCTCAAAACATTCAAATCTGATTAACTAGAGTTTGAAAATAGATTTTGATATGAATCTTTTTGCTACTGTTTGGTATTAGTTAGGACTACCTTCATGCTTAGTTTCAGAATTTTTAGGATGATTTTTCTTAGTGTTTTATCTATAAACAGTATGTGCCTATTAGTTAGTATAGTTTAAATTAACTTAGTTTTAGTTGGTTTAAATTAGATTTAGTTTTATTTGTTTAGTAGGTTCTGTTGATTAAACATTTAGTGTTTTACTTGTTGTTAATAAAAATATAAATTGTTTAGTTTATTTCTTTGTTAATATAGGAATCACAACTTCTTTTCAAATAGGTTTATTTTTTTGACTAAAACAACTAGTTAGTAATAGTTTTCTTTCAACAAAGTTTTATATAATTTAATTTTGTTTTCTAAGACAAGTTTATTTGTAAATTCTTCCCTGCTAAGAACATGTTTTGTTAATAAATAATAAGTTTTGTTTTGCTCTTTTGTTAGTAAAACTATAGTTGTTTCATATAGTGTTTATCAAAACTTAAAAAAAAAACTTTACTAAAGTTTTTTCCCAAGAAACTTTAATGAATTCAATTCTGTTATTAATAAAATATTTTTATTGTTTTCTTGCTGTCAACTATTGTTTTGGTTAATACCAATAGTTTCATTATGTTAGTAGTGTTTTATCAATCATCTTTTAGAAAACAAAACTTTGTGCGTTTTCTTGCTTGTGATTTGTGCATTGTTTTGTCTTGATTGGTTACTAGTTCATGGTTGATGGTTGTGTGTTACAATATTTTGTTGTATGCTTATTGAGTGCTCTTGTTTGCTTCGTTAGATTATCCGGAGTGCGAAGCTTGTTACTTAGAGTCACTCACGTATGAAGATCATCAATCAAGCAAGTCACTTTGATCATCTTTACCCATGTTTTTATTGCATTAGTTCTCTCTTGATGTATGATGATGTGGGTATTAGTAACTTGGGTATTAGTAACTTGGGTATGAGAATTGGTTGGTGGAACCATCTCATTAATCAACCAACTTAGTAATATTTTTTCTTAGCCCTCTCTTGATGTAGGAAAAAAATTTGGCTTTTTCGCAAAAACTTACCACCCCACCTGCCATATATGCATATAGATTAGATGATTATCTTTTCACCCCTCTCTTGTGACTTTGCCGGCATATTCCATATGCTGACCTACACGGCTGCAACGTATCATGTTGCAGAGTACTTTTCCGACTAGGAGTGAGGACACGTTCTACGCTCGGTGAGATGCCCTTGGAGTCAGATGGACTCATCTACCTTCGACGCTTCCGCAGGATTTAGACATTCTCATGAGTTGGCTTTCAGCCACTTTATTGTAATCTTTATTGTAATAAAGGACTCGATATGAGATTTCGATTAATATAATGCTGTGTGATTTCCCTTTGATATATACATTGATGTACCGTGTGTGTACCAGCTCGGTGATATATCTTGGGATGGTACGGAAACACCGGAGTTTCGACCTTTTAGGTCGGGTCGCTACAGAAATGGTATCAGAGGACACGCTGACCGTATGACGTAACCTCTAGGATTGGAAAGCCTTAGGATTGTATCTCTTTGTCTTTAAAATTCTTATACTCTCATCTACTCATTTCTGATTTCTCTCCGGTTATTTCAAAATTTATAGATGGCCACCTTCATCCCAGTGTTGATCACGGAGTTTTGCCAGCCTGACGCAACGATGCCTTTTGGTAAGGAGCTGATGAGGATCATCAAGGACGTGAGGATTGCTTTGCCGAGCATCACCGGGACTCCTATCATGTCATTTCCACAAGATGGACGCTACAGGATCGAGGTGCACATCCCAGGGAAGACCTTTGGGAATCGGAAGGAACCCATCGACTTCAAGTTTGTGGCACCCAGCTGGATACTTGGAAGAGACATGGCCATTCATCGTGCCCTTGGATGTATTCATGAGGAATACAGAGGTGGAACCATTTCACCAGGACTCAGCATGGTTTGCCGTAGAGATGCCCATGGCAACATCATCACCAACCCCACTTGAGACTCCACCATGTCATATATCCAGACCCTGGAGACGCACATCAGGACTCTGGAGCTTAAAGTTCGTGCTGATACGAAGACAATCAAGAATCTGATGAACCGTGAGATTGACCTCGAAGCTAACTTACGGGAAGCCGAGTACGAACATGAATATGAGGTGAAGGATTTCTTAGAGAGGATCGACAAGCTGAATACTCGCATCGCCACTCTGGAGGAACAGATGGACATGGGTGAAAATCTTCATCTTGAAGGAGACTTGGCTCCTTTCATCAGCGAAGATGATGACTATGAGGAGAGCACCACTGGAGGAGACTCAGTCACCATGTACTTCTTAGGAAAACTTTAGTTATGCCCTCCATGTATCTTTCGTAGGTCGATGTGTAGTTTGATTTAGACTTGTATTCCCGATGTTTGACATTGATTGAATAAATGAATGAGTGTTTGGTGTGATCTGTTTGTTGCATTGCATATGGGTAGTGAATTTCTCCTTTTAGGCCCTTGTTCTTTTCTAATTCTCACCCCTCTGGAAACAGCAAGATGCCTCCACGATGTGAGTCCGATTTCACCTTCCCGCCGGAACTCACGCAACTTCTTTAGCAGCAGAATGCACTGATGCAGCTATTGATCCAGAATCAGACCAACAACCAGAAGAACAACCACCAACCACCCAGGCTGACAATCTCACCCGTTTTCTGAGGTTGAATCCTCCAACTTTCTCCAGCAGCACTGAGCCCATTGTGGCAGATGACTGGCTCCGTAAGATGGAGAGAGAACTCGTTTCCGTTGGATGTACTGACGCTGAGAAGGTGCGCTTTGCCGCACATCAACTGGATGGACCAGCAGCTTCATGGTGGGAGAACTACACCACCACATATCCTATTGCTGATATAACTTGGGAGCAGTTCCAGCAAGCTTTCCGCACCGCACATGTGTCAGCTGGAGCCATGAGTCTGAAGAAGCGCGAGTTTCGCAACTTGCGCCAGGGAAATCGCTCTGTGGCCCAGTACGTGGATGACTTCAGCACATTGGCACGTTATGCACCAGGAGACGTGGCCGATGATGCGGCCAAGCAAGAGAAGTTTCTGGAAGGACTCAACGATGAGTTGAGCATGCAGCTGGTAGTGGCTACCTTCAACAACTACTAAGAGCTGGTGGACAAGGCCCTCATCTTGGAGGGTAAACAGCAGCAAATTGAGAATCGCAAGCGGAAGTACACTCAGGGGAAGTTTAACTTTGGAGCTCATCAGAAGCCCCGATACTCTCCGTAGTCAGGGAATACCGGATTAGGGACCGGTAAGTTTGGAAGGCACACTCATGCCGTGCACAACCATGGAGGCCACAACCATGGAGGAAATGGGAATGCCCGTCCCAACCATGGCAATTTCAAGACTGACAATGGGAATGGGAACAACAACCAGCACCGTCATGCTCCTACTCAGAAGGATCTGAGCCACATCACCTGTTTCAAGTGCCACAAGACAGGGCACTATGCTACTGAGTGTCCCCAGAGCAAGCAGGGAAATGGAAACAGCAACTCCACAACCAAGAAGCCAAATCTGTTTCCTCGTGCCCAGGTGAACCACCTCGACGTGGAAGAAGTCTATGATCAACCCGAGACTGTGGTTGGTAAGTTTTTATTGCATTCACGTCCAGTTACAGTACTTTTTGATTCCGGTGCAACTCATTCATTCATATCAAGGGTAGTAGTGGATAAATATGGTTTGCCCACCAAAACCCTTAGACAACCCATTAAGGTCAGTTCCCCAGGAGGTATGATGATGGCAGGAATAGGATGCCATGCCCTGAAACTCAATATAGGAAACCATGTTTTTCCCACCGACCTCATCGTCTTAGAATCCCAGGGATTGGATGTAATCCTAGGCGTGGATTGGATGACCAAGTATGAAGGAAATCTTGATTGCCTCAGCAAGTCTGTTTCACTCACCACCCCGGAGAACAAGAGGATTAAGTATGTATCCCGACGCACCCAGATGAGTGCTCGATTAAATTCCCTCACAGGAGTTGTTCAGGAGGAAGTACCTGTGGTAAAAGACTTTCCGGATGTATTCCCGGAAGAATTACCAGGCATGCCACCAGATAGGGAGATTGAGTTCCTAATAGAGCTACAACCAGGGACAGCCCCAATTTCCAAGAGACCCTATCGGATGCCCGCAAATGATTTAGTGGAAATCAAGAAGCAGATTAAGGAGCTATTGGACAAGGGATATATTCGCCCAAGTTCATCACCTTGGGGAGCCCCAGTTCTTTTGGTGGAGAAGAAGGATAAAACCTTGAGAATGGTAGTCGATTATCGCGCCTTGAACGAGGTGACTATCAAGAACAAGTACCCTCTGCCGATGATTAATGATTTGTTTGATCAGCTAGTAGGCGCCAAAGTATTCTCTAAGATCGATCTTCGATCAGGGTATCATCAACTGAAGATTCGTGAACAGGATATACCCAAAACAGCTTTCACCACAAGGTATGGCTTGTATGAGTATACTGTCATGTCCTTTGGTTTGACTAATGCTCCTGCCTACTTCATGAATTTGATGAACAAAGTGTTTATGGAATATTTGGACAAGTTTGTCGTGGTGTTCATCGATGACATTTTGATATTCTCCAAGAACGAGGAAGAACACAAGGAACATTTGCGTTTAGTTCTGGAGAAGCTGAGAGAGCATCAGTTATATGCCAAGTTCAGCAAATGTGAATTTTGGCTGACGGAAGTCGGATTCCTTGGACATGTTATTTCCGGAGAAGGAATAGTCATAGACCCCGCTAAGGTTGAAGCCGTCACCGAGTGGAAATCACCCACCTCAGTTAAGGAGATCCGCAGTTTTCTCGGACTAGCCGGATATTACCGGAGATTTATTGAGAATTTCTCAAGGATTGCCAAGCCCATGACGGAGTTGTTGAAGAAAGAGTCTAAGTATATTTGGACTAAGGAATGTGAAGCCAGTTTCCAGGAGTTGAAGAAACGTTTGGTTACAGCCCCAATGTTGATTTTGCCCAATATTCAGAAGGACTTCCAGGTTTATTGTGATGCTTCACGTCAAGGACTTGGAGGAGTACTCATGCAAGATGGAAAGGTTGTAGCTTATGCATCCACACAACTACGACCTCATGAGTTGAATTATGCCACCCATGATTTGGAACTAGCAGCCGTAGTGCACGCACTCAAGACCTAGAGACATTTTCTTATCGGAAATAGTTGTGATGTATACACCGACCATAAGAGCCTGAAATATATCTTCACGCAGAAGGAGATGAACCTCAGACAGAGGAGATGGTTAGAGTTAATCAAGGACTATGACATGAGATTACATTACCATCCAGGTAAGGCTAATGTTGTAGCCGATGCCTTGAGTCGGAAAAATTATGTAAACACACTCAAAGCGGGAGGATTACCCCAAGAGTTAGCCGATGATCTCATAGAGCTCAGGCTAGAGATAGTCCCAAGAGGATATGTTGCCACACTGGAGATTCAGTCCACTTGACCGAAAGAATTCGAGAAGCCCAGAAATCGGACAAGGAGATAGCTGAGATTAAGCAGAGAATGGAAGATGGAAAAGCTAAAGGTTTTCGTGAGGATGAACACGGAACTTTGTGGTTTGAGAACCGCATCTATGTGCCCAATGACCCAGAGCTCAAGAAGTTGATACTTCAGGAAGCCCACGATTCACCTTACTCGATACACCCAGGCAACACCAAGATGTACCTGGATTTGAAAGAAAGTTATTGGTGGACAGGTATGAAGAAGGATATTGCGGAACATGTTGCAGTATGTGATGTTTGTCAGTGAGTAAAGTCAGAACATCAGAAACCAGCAGGGTTACTCCAACCTTTGCTGATACCCGAGTGGAAATGGGAAAAGCTTGGTATGGACTTCATCACAGGATTACCCAGGACCCATTCAGGTTATGATTCAATCTAGGTAGTGGTCGATCGCTTGACCAAGGTGGCTCATTTCATTCCGGTGAAAACCACCTATACCAGCGCTAAGCTAGCCAAGATATATATGACTAGGATCGTATGTCTGCATGGAGTTCCGAGGAGTATCGTGTCAGATAGAGGAACACAATTTACCTCAAAGTTTTGGCATCAGTTACATGAAACTTTGGGTACAAGACTGGAGTTCAGTACAGCTTTTCATCCGCAGACCGATGGACAGAGTGAGAGAGTCAACCAGATTCTGGAAGACATGTTGAGAGCTTGTGCGCTAGATTATGGATCTAGTTGGGATGACAATTTACCTTATGCAGAATTCTCATACAACAACAGTTATCAGACCATTCTGAAGATGGCCCCTTTCGAAGCCTTATACGGAAGGAGGTGCAGAACACCATTGACGTGGGATGGTGTTGGAGACCGACAACTTTTTGGTCCCGACCTTATTCGAGATTCAGAAGATAAAGTCAAGTTGATTCGTGACAGACTCAAGATAGCTCAATCCCGACAGAAGAGCTATGGTGACAGCAAACGTAAAGAAGTGACATATGAAGTGGGAGACTGGGCATATCTTCGTGTGTCCCCGCTTCGAGGAATCAAGAGATTTGGTGTTAAAGGAAAATTAGCACCCAGATTCATAGGCCCCTACAAAATTCTTGAACGTAGAGGCGAAGTTGCATACGAGCTAGAATTGTCGGAAGGATTATCCGGAGTTCATGATGTTTTCCATGTTTCCCAGCTGAAGAAATGTCATGCTGAGATGGCTGATATTCCATTGAGAGATACAGTGCCCCTAGAGGCCATACAACTTGACAATGATCTGACTTACGAGGAGAAGCCTGTCTGAATCCTTGAGACTAACAACAGAGTTACCCACAGCAGGATCATCAAGTTCTGTAAGGTTTTGTGGAGTCATCACACCGAGGAAGAAGCCACCTAGGAACGCGAAGAAGATCTTCGTAGAGACCACCCGCACCTATTTTCTAGCCAACCCGAATCTCGAGGGCGAGATTCATCTTAAGGTGGGTAGGTTTGTAACATCCGAAAATTTCATTTTGGAATGTTATGAAATATAGCTATGCATCTATCATCATCATTGTTTGAATGTATGCAATGTTGAAATGTTCTTTCTAAATTTCTGAAAGCCCTTTCTACTTTCAATGTGTTGCTTTCACCTATTTGAAATCTTGGTAAAAAGTTCAAATAAGAGAGGAGGAACATGACACTCCACACCGGGGTCATCTTGGTGATATATTTGAACAATAAGAACCAGGGGGTCTTTTGAAAAATATTTGCAAAAGGTTTTAAAACCAAATAGGCAATTTCAAAAAATATTTTTTTTTCAAAGTATTCAAATGACAGAATAAAAATGTTCAATAAATGGAATTTATTATTCTGTTAATTTTGATATATAATACTCCTATTTTTAAAAATGTTTTGAATGCTTTTAAAGACGTCTTACTACTCTGGTTAATAAAAAGAGTAACGGTTTTTGTATTAAACGGGCCGGCCCACGGGCAATTATTCGCGAAATTAATACCGACCGGTCGACCGACGCGCAGTTGACGCTCCCTCTCTCTCTAACACCGGGTCCCACCCTGACCGCCCGAAGACCCGCTCGGTCATCACTCCTCTCGCCACCACGTCGCCGGCCGTTTCTCCCCCTCCCGCGGATCTCGCCCTCTTCACTCCCCTCGCTCCCTCTCTGGCCCTATAAATACCGGCCAGTCCCCGCTCTCCTTTTCCCCCAAAGCTCCCTCCTACCTCGCCGGAAGGCTGCCGCGTCTCGTCGCCGGAGTTCCTGCCACTCCCGAAACACCCCATCGCCCGTGCCCGTCGCTCCACTCTCCACCTCGCCCCTCCGACCCCTCCATTCGACGCCGGACCTCGCCCGCCTTCGTCTTAACCCCTCCACTGCCTCGCTCGACCACCGGAGCGCTAACCCCGACGACTTCGCCGTCTCGGACTCGCCGGAGAACCCTCTCACCGGCGACCTCTTCTCTGTGACCTCCTCCTCCCACTCCGTAGCCATTCGATTGATGATCAACGCACGAGATTAGATCCATTTAATTTCGAACCGGTATCCCCTACTAAACGGTCATCCGCCCACAACCATCAAACACACGCGCTAGCCAGCCAATAGGATAGTGCCACGTCACCCCCTGGCCGTCCGGTAGAAATTTTCTTCTTTTTGTTTAGTTTTAGTTAAACAGAATGTTTTAGAATATTGTTTTAGCTATAACTTTTAACATATTTAATGTTTTGAGTTGATTCTTTTTGCAATAGCTCACATTTTTCATATAGTTTCACCGTGTACTTTTAAATTTCAAATTTTAACTATAAAATTTGAATTTAATCAAATTTGCTCAAAACATTCAAATCTGAGTAACTAGAGTTTGAAAATAGATTTTGATATGAATCTTTTTCCTACTGTTTGGTATTAGTTAGGACTACCTTCATGCTTAGTTTCAGAATTTTTAGGATGATTTTTCTTAGTGTTTTATCTATAAACAGATTCTGCCTATTAGTTAGTATAGTTTAAATTAAATTAGTTTTAGTTGGTTTAAATTAGATTTAGTTTTATTTGTTTAGTAGGTTCTGTTGATTAAACATTTAGTGTTTTACTTGTTGTTAATAAAAATATAAATTGTTTAGTTTATTTCTTTGTTAATATAGGAATCACAACTTCTTTTCAAATAGGTTTA
This sequence comes from Hordeum marinum, assembly GCA_022496015.1. Classification (NCBI taxonomy): domain Eukaryota; kingdom Viridiplantae; phylum Streptophyta; class Magnoliopsida; order Poales; family Poaceae; genus Hordeum; species Hordeum marinum. The sequence goes on from CM039674.1 coordinate 464,811,237, forward strand.
TTTTTTTGACTAAAACAACTAGTTAGTAATAGTTTTCTTTCAACAAAGTTTTATATAATTTAATTTTGTTTTCTAAGACAAGTTTATTTGTAAATTCTTCCCTGTTAAGAACATGTTTTGTTAATAAATAATAAGTTTTGTTTTGCTCTTTTGTTAGTAAAACTATAGTTGTTTCATATAGTGTTTATCAAAACTTAAAAAAAACTTTACTAAAGTTTTTTCCCAACAAACTTTAATGAATTCAATTCTGTTATTAATAAAATATTTTTATTGTTTTCTTGCTGTCAACTATTGTTTTGGTTAATACCAATAGTTTCATTATGTTAGTAGTGTTTTATCAATCATCTTTTAGAAAACAAAACTTTGTACATTTTCTTGCTTGTGATTTGTGCATTGTTTTGTCTTGATTGGTTACTACTTCGTGGTTGATGGTTGTGTGTTACAATATTTTTTTGTATGCTTATTGAGTGCTCTTGTTTGCTTCGTTAGATTATCCGGAGTGCGAAACTTGTTACTTAGAGTCACTCACGTACGAAGATCATCAATCAGGCAAGTCACTTTGATTATCTTTACCCATGTTTTTATTGCATTAGTTCTACCATTTACCCCTTGTTGCATGCAAAGTAGGTAATTGGAAACTTGGTCACATTTGTTGTAGTATCATGTGGTAGGTACCCCCTCAACACCTGACACATTTGGCCCCGGGAAACGTTGTTTTACTTTTTGCTATGCTATTAGTAGACGGGGTTGGTTGTGTGATTCATGAGAGTTGAGAGAGTTAATAATTTCAAGACCTACATAATGATCTAGACTTCAAGACTCCGAGTTTTCAACATACCTCTGGGTGGATGATGGTTGAACGGCACCCTGGAGAAACCAGTGGATTTGCCTAGGTGATGCTGGAGATGGCCAGTATTCACGCCGAAAGGTCCACCCAGGCACAAAGAGATGGATGGGTGCTTCAAGACCCAAGGCTTACCTGCACAGCCACAAGTCATTATGGGCTCTGGCTTGGTTGGATATCGTGGTGACCCTGGACAGGCGGTGCTACGAGATGTAGAAGAACGGTAGGAAAGGATGGGCACCGACAGAGTCGCAGGGAAACCCTTTGGAAGACCATGTTTTGGTCATCCGTTTCTCAAACACCCTGAAGTGCGAGAAATCAAACGGAGTCAACCAAATCTTGTGGGGAACGTGTGCAAAGCTCTGCAGAGTACTCAAATCTAATCGATTAGCCGTGTCCACGGTCATGGACGACTTGAGCCAAAGGAACTGAAAACTTCCGGAACTGTCAACACAATTAGTATGATGATGTGGGTATTAGTAACTTGGGTATGAGAATTGGTTGGTGGAACCATCTCATTAATCAACCAACTTAGTAATATTTTTGCTTAGCCCTCTCTTGATGTAGGAAAAAAATTTGGCTTTTTCGCAAAAACTTACCACCCCACCTGCCATATATGCATATAGATTAGATGATTATCTTTTCACCCCTCTCTTGTGACTTTGCCGGCATATTCCATATGCTGACCTACACGGCTGCAACGTATCATGTTGCAGAGTACTTTTCCGACCAGGAGTGAGGACACGTTCTACGCTCGGTGAGATGCCCTTGGAGTCAGATGGACTCATCTACCTTCGACGCTTCCGCAGGATTTAGACATTCTCATGAGTTGGCTTTCAGCCACTTTATTGTAATCTTTATTGTAATAAAGGACTCGATATGAGATTTCGATTAATATAATGCTGTGTGATTTCCCTTTGATATATACATTGATGTACCGTGTGTGTACCAGCATGATATTGGGATGGTACGGAAACACCGGAGATTCGACCTTTCAGGTCGGGTCGCTACATGTATATGAGTTTCTTATTGATACAATTACAGCATGGATAATAAACGATTATCATGAACAAGGAAATATGATAATAACAACTTTGTTATTTCCTCTAGGGCATATTTCGTACAAGAGGGCCCCACAAGCCAAAAGGGCGTGCAGAGGGGGTGGTCGCGCTCTGTTAGCTTGTGGCCCATGGCTTTACTAACCTCGTACTCTAGCTTATAATATCTCATATTTATCGAAAACCCTAAGGGAGCGCCTGAAACACTTTTTCCACTGCTGCAAGTTTCTGTTCCGTCGCGATCTCATTTGGAGCCCATTCCGGTGCCCTTCCCAAGGGGGGGGGTCAATCATGGAGTCCCTCTACATCATCTTTGCTGCTCCCATGGTGATGTGTGAGTAGTCTACCAGAGACCTATTGAGGGAGTCATGGTTTAAGGGGTCCTCGGATGGCCGACCTGTTTCTTATGGGCCGGACTATGTGGGCCGCTGGCTGAGCATTGGATGATCAAAGGCCCCGTCGCTAGGGTGGAAGCTTCAAGGAGTCGTGACGTGTCCTCCAAGTTTTCGACAGTAGATAGGCATGTTTTTCCTTCGATGTGCAACCGACCATGTGTAAACCCTGGTCCCCCGGCGTCTATATAAATCAGAGGGTTTTAGATTGTAGGAGGGTGAACAACTCATATAGGGTTTATCTATTCGATCTCAAGGTAGACCAACTCTGTAACCTCCATATCATCAATATAATCAAGCAGGACGTAGGGTTTTACCTTCATAGGAGGGCCCGAACCTAGGTAAACATCGTCTCCTTCGTCCCATGTTACCATCGATCCTAGTCTCACAGCACGGGACCCCCTACCCGACATCCGCCAGTTTTGACACCGACATTGGTGCTTTCATTGAGAGTTCCGCTGCGGTCGCCAAAGGAATCGATGGCTCACCTTGTCACAAGCAATGAGATCTGTAGCCAGGATATTCTCATCCCTGATTAGATCTTCACAAGCGGCAAAGTCTTGTCGCACGCCGACCCGACCGGCCTCCTTGGCCAGATCGGAAGCTTTTCCCCCGATCAAGGGATCAGATTCGAAACCCTAGACTTCGTAGCTGATTCACTAGAAGAACTTGTCTTGATAGGACCCTCAACTCTTATGGAGGATCCCACTGATCCTGACGCCTCGATGCCGAAGACATTGGGCGCCACCTCTAAGGAGGCCGTCAACCTCGGGTTGTCTGGAACGGCAAATCCTGTTGGGGAACGTTGCATGGGAAACAAAAAGTTTCCTACACACACGCAAGATCTATCCATGATGATGAGCATCTACAAGAGGGAGAGTGGATCTACATACCCATGTAGATCCTAAGAGAGAAGCGTTAAGAAACGCAGTTGGTGTAGTCGAACATCTTCGCGATACAATCACGAGCCTTCCCGCGATCTCATCATGAGCCGTCCCGTGATCCCATCGTGGACCTTCCGATCTAGTGCCGAACGGATGACGCCTCTGCGTTCAGCACACGTGCAGCTTGATAACAATCTCCACCTTCTTGATCTAGCAAGAGGGGGTGGAGAGGTAGATGAGTTCTCTTCCAGCACAATGACATGGTGGCGGTGGTGGTGGAGCTGTCCTGGCAGGGCTTCGCCAAGCGCCACCGTGACAATCTAGAGGAGGAACTGATCTAGAGGGGGAGGGAGAGGCTGCGCCATGGCTTGTGGTGCTGAAGCCCTCCCTCCCCTCACATATATATAGGAGGGATAGGATGAGGGGGATCCCTAGGGTTTCCCCTAGGGTGGGGCGGTGGCCAAGGGGGGCAACTTGGCCCCCAAGGAAAGTGGGGCACCCCCTGTTGGGCCTACCCTAGCCCTTCCAGCCGCATGGGCCTTAGGTGGGAGGGGCGGCCAGCCCTTGATTCCAAACTGATTGTTCACACAGACCATGGTGCTATTAAATATCTTATGGAAAAGAAAGATGCTAAACCTAGACTTATTCGTTGGGTTCTCTTGTTACAAAAATTTGATTTACATAACATTGATAGAAAAGAAGCCGAGAACCCCGTAGCTGATAACTTGTCTAGGCTTGAAAAAGTGCTAGATGACCCACTACCTATTGATGATAGTTTTCCTGATGAGCAGTTAGCTACAATAAATGTTGCTAATCGTACTCCTTGGTATGCTGACTATGCTAATTACATTGTTGCTAAATATTTACCACCTAGCTTTACTTACCAACAAAAGAACAAAATTCTTCTATGATTTTAGACATTACTTTTGGGATGACCCACATCTTTATAAACAAGGAGTAGATGGTATTATTAGATGTTGTGTACCTGAGGATGAACATGGACAAATATTATGGAAATGTCACTCCGAGGATTATGGAGGGCATCATGCTGGAGATAGAACTGCTCATAAGGTATTGCAATCTGGATTTTATTGGCCTACTCTCTTCAAGGATGCCCGTAAGTATGTCTCATCTTGCGATGAATGTCAAAGAATAGGTAATGTCGTTAAGCATCAAGAAATGCCTATGAATTATTCACTTTCTGTTGAACCATTTGATGTTTGGGGATTTGATTACATGGGACTTTTTCCTTCCCTCTAATGGGTATACACATATTTTGGTTGCTGCAGATTATGTTACTAAATGGGTAGAAGCTATTCCAACCAGTAGTGCTGATCACAACACCTCTATTAAAATGCTTAAGGAAGTTATTTTCCCAAAGTTTGGAGTCCCTAGATATTTAATGACTCGTGGTGGTTCACACTTTATTCATGGTGCTTTCCGTAAAATGCTTGCCAAGTATGATGTTAACCATAGAATGCATCACCCTATCATGCTCAGTCTAGTGGTCAAGTTGAACTTAACAATAGAGAAATACAATTAATTTGGCAAAACACTGTCAATAGGTCCAGGAAGAATTGGTCTAAGAAATTAGATGATGCACTTCGGGGTTATAGAACAACATATAAAAATCCTATGGGTATGTCTCCTTATAAAACGGTTTCTGGAAAAGCTTGTCATTTGCCTCTTGAGTTAGAACATAAAGCATTTTGGGAAGTTCAAGAGCTCAATTATGATTTCAAACTTGCTGGTGAGAAGAGGTTATTTCATATTAGCTCATTATATGAATGGAGAACCCAAGCTTATGAAAATGCAAAATTATTCAAAGAAAAATTCAAAATATGGCATGACAAAAGAATTCAAAAGCGTGAGTTTGAAGTCGAAGAATATGTTCTTTTGTACAACTCTTGTTTTAGATTTTTTGCAGGGAAGCTCCTCTCAAAATGGGAAGGCCCATATGTCATCGAGGAGGTTTACCGGTCTGGTGCCATCAAATAAATAATTCCTAAGGTACTAACCCGAAGGTTGTCAATGGACAACGGATAAAGCATTATATCTCAGGTATGCCTATTAATGTTGAAAGTAATATTATCCAAACTTTGACACCGTAAGAACACATAAAAGAGTCCTTCTGGAACACTCCAGAATCGTGAAAATAAGGAGGTATGTGATACGGTAAGTAAACAAACTCCAAAAAATCCACAAAAATATTTGCTATCAGTTTTGGAATATTTTATAATTTTGGAAATAAAGAAACTCCGAGGAAGCGTCCCCTGGTGGGCACAAGACACCAGGGTGCGCCAAGCTTGCTTGTCGCGCCCAGGTGGGTTGTGCCCACCTGAGACGCCTTCCGTACTCCGTTTTTCTTCCGTGTACTTGTCCTCCAAGATTAAAAAATCTATATATACTTCCCGAACCTGTTAACCACCGTATCGCGAAGAAATCCTCTATTCTCTTTTCTTGCTGTCTCTGGTCAGATTTATCAAGCCAGGCATCATGTCTTCTTGCTCCTCCAACAACATGGAACAAGATGCTTGGCTAGTGAAGATCGAGACGAAGAGGGTGGAGCCCATGGACGCGATTAAGGGAGAGAAGGGCAAGGAAGCTACCGCAGTTCCACCCTGGTAGCAGCACAAGCATTGCTGGACGAGGAGGAGGAGGAAGATATCCTAAAACCCTACCTTACTCACCTTACTCCTACTGAGATTGAAGCTTTTCACGTCATTCAATTGGTCCGCATACAGAATAAGTACCTGACTCACGAATTTTTTTTGAATCAAGAGCATATCATCTGTCTCCGGGGTGTCATACGTCGGTTGGAGAACCTCTTGATCCTTAAGGATAGGATCGCTTCTTCACCGCCATCATCTTCTTCACCACCAAAGGAGAACTGAGTAACGGGTATGGGCACTCCCCTTGGCTTCCGCCAAGCTTGGGAGAGGTGCCCCAGTATCGTATCATCCCACTGTCTTTTTTGTTTTTACTTATCTTAGTTCAATCTTTTGCCTAGATAAAATAAATTTCAGTTTGATCCTTTGTTATTTGAGTGTTTGGTTAGTGATCTATCATTGTAATCGTGTGCAAGTTATATGAGAAAGTTTAGTTTGAGTTTTTGCTTTCTTTACTTTCATGTTGCAAATAAAGAAAAGAAATAAGAAATAAATGAAAGAAAGGAAATAAATCAATAAGTGTTGGAAATATGCCCTAGAGGCAACAACAAATTAGTTATTATCATATTTCCTTGTTCATGATAATCATTTATTATCCATGCTATAATTATATTGATCGGAGACTCAGATGCATGTGTGGATACATAGTCAAAAAGCATGTCCCTGGTATGCCTCGAATAGACTAGCTTGTTGATCAGAGATGGTTAAGGTTTCCTAGCCATGGACATGAGATATCATTTGATAACAGGATCACATCATAAGGAGAATCATGTGATGGACTAGACCCAAACTACAAACATAGCATATGATCGTGTCAGTTTATTGCTACTGTTTTCTGCATGTTAAGTATCTATTCCTATGACCATGAGATCATGCAACTCACTGACAGCGGAGGAGTACCTTGTGTGTATCAAACGTCGCAACGTAACTTGGTGACTATAAAGGTGCTCTATAGCTATCTCTGAGGGTGTCTGTTGGGTTGGCATGGGTCAAGACTGGGATTTGTTACTCCGTGTGATGGAGAGGTACCTCAGGTCTCACTCGGTGATACAACATCACAATAAGCCTTGCAAGCAATGTGACTAAGTGTTAGTCACGGGATCTTGTATAACGGAACGAGTAAATAGACTTGACGGTAACGAGGTTGAACTAGGTATGGAGATACCAATGATCGAATCTCGAGCAAGTAACATACCGAAGAACAAAGGGAACAACATACATGATTAACTAAATCCTTGACATAGAGGTTCAACCGATAAAGATCTTCATAGAATATGTAGTAATCAATATGGCCATCCAAGTCCCACTATTGGTTATTGACCCTAGAGGTGTCTCGGTCATGTCTACATAGTTCTTGAACCCGCAGGGTCTGCACACTTAAGGTTCCGTGACGTTTCAGTGGTATTGAGTTATGTATGTTGGTAACCGAAGGTTTTTCAGAGTCGCGGATGAGATCCCGGACGTCACGAGGAGCTCCAAAATGGTCCAGAGGTAAAGATTGATATATAGCAAAGTGGTGTTTGAATTCCGGAAAAATTTTGGGCATTTCCGGCAATGTACTCGGAGTAACGAATGGGTTCCGAGGGACCACCAAGTGGGCCCATCACACCCCAAGGGGCCACATGGGCCTTAGTGGTAGCGCGCCAGCCCCTGGTGGGCTGGGAGGCCAGCCCACGAAGGCCTATGCATAGGAAAAAGGAGTAGGGGACAAGTAGGAGAGTGTCCTACTAGGAGTCCACCTCCCTTGCGGGAGGTGGACTCCTCCCCTTTGGTTTGGCTGAAGCCCTCCTTGTAGGAGGGGCCAGGCTGCCTCCTCTCCTCTCCCTCCTATATATACTGAAGGTTTTTGAGGGCATCCCGAACCCTAATTTCCACGTGCTTCCCTCTTCTTCCTCTAGATCGTTTTGTCCTCTGGATCGGTTTTTAGCAGTGCTTACGCAAAGCCCTGCTGGAATTACTTCACCACCATCGCCGCAATGCCGTTGCGCTGCCGGAGAACTCATGTACCTCTCCTCTACCTCTTGCTGGATCAAGAAGGCGGAGATCGTCATCGAGCTATACGTGTGCTGAATGCGGAGGTGCCGTCCGTTCGGCACTAGATCGGAAGGACCACGATGGGATCACGGGACGGCTCGTGATGATATCGCGGGACAGATCGTGATTGGATCGTGAAGACGTTCGACTACATCAACCGCATTCTTTAGCGCTTCCGCTTAGCGATCTGCAAGGGTACGTAGATCCAATCACTCCTCTCATAGATGCTCATCTCCTAGATTGATCTTGGTGAAGCGTAGGAATTTTTTTGTTTCCCATGCAATGTTCCCCAACAGTGGCATGATGAGCTAGGTCTATGTGTAGATGAGATCTCGAGTAGAACACAAAGAGTTTGTGTGCATTGATGCTTAGATTGCTTCCTCCCTTGGTTGTATTTTGGTTCAACGGTAGTGTGCGATGAAGCGGCCCGGACCAACCTTACTCATACGCTTACGACAGACCGGTTCCATCGACTGACGTGTAACTTCGTTGCACAAAGATGGCTAGCGGATGTTTGTTTCTCCTACTTAAGTTGGGTTGGATTCAACAAAGGCGGTCCTTGAGAAGGTTGAAAAGCAACTTATGTATCACCGTTGTGGTTTTGCGTAGGTGAGAATTGTTCTTGCTAGATACCCATAGCAGCCACATAAAACATGCAACAACAATTAGAGGACGTCTAACTTGTTTTTAAAGGGTATGTTGTGATGTGATATGACCAATTACATGATGAGATATATGTGATGTATGAGATGATCATGTGTTGTATAGAATATCACGACTTGCATGTCGATGAGTACAAAAAAGGCAGGAGCCATAGGGTTGTCTTTAATTATTGTATGACCTACATGTCAATCATTAAGCGCTATGTAATGCTTTACTTTATCGCTAAACGGTAGCAATAGTAGTAGAAGCATGATGGGCGCGACAACCCCGATGGCGACACGTTGGTGGAGATCATGGTGTCATGCCAGTGATGATGGAGATCATGCCGGTGCTTTCAAGATGGAGATCAAAAGCACAAGTTCATGGCCATATCATGTCATTTATGATTTGCATCTGATGTTAATCCTTTTATGCACCTTGTTTTGCTTACGACGACAGTAGCATTATAAGGTGACCCCTCACTTAAATTTCAAGATAAAGTGTGTTCTCCCCGAGTGTGCACCGTTGCGAAAGTCCGTCGTGTTGAGACACCACATGATGATTGGGTGTGATAGAATCTACGTTCACATACAACGGGTGCAAGCCAGTGTTCCACGTGCAGAACACTCGGGTTAAACTTGACGATCCTAGCATGTACAGACATGGCCTCAGAACACAAGAGACCAAAAGGTCAAACATGAGTCATATAGTAGATACGATCAACATGATGATGTTCACCATTGAAACCACCTCAACTCACGTGATGATCGGACTTGAGTTGGTGAATTTGGATCATGTATCACTCGAATGACCGGAGGGATGTCAATTTGAGTGGGAGTTCTTATGTAATATGATTAATTGAACTCATTATCATGAACATAGTCAGTAGTGTCTTTGAAAATTATGTTGTAGATAGCTCGCGCTGTAGCTCCCTTGTATTTTTATATGTTCCTAGAGAAATAGAGTTGAAAGATCATGGTAGCAATAATGTGGACTGGGTCCGTGATCTGAGGATTGTCCTCATTGCTGCACAGAAGGCTTACGTCCTTAATGCACCGCTCAGTGCACCACCCCCTCTATCGTCGTCTATAGATGTTATGAACATCTGACAGGCACGTTCTGATGACTACTTGATAGTTTAGTGCGTCATGCATTATGGCTTAGAATTGAGGCTCCAAAACATTTTGAACGTCACGGAACATATGAGATGTTCTTGTTGGAAATATTGCCTAGAGGAAATAAATAAAGTGTTTATTATTATATTTCCTTGTTCATGATAATTGTTTATTGTCCATGCTATAATTGAATTGATTGGAAACACATTACATGTGTGGATAAATAGACAACACTTTGTCCCTAGTATGCCTCTAGTGAACTAGCTCGTTGATCAAATATGGTCAAGGTTTCCTAGCCATTGACATGTGATGTCATTTGATAAAGGGATCACATCATTAGGAGAATGATGTGATGGACAAGGTGCTCTACAGGTATCTCCGAGGGTGTCTGTTGGGTTGACATGGATCAAGACTGGGATTTGTTACTCCGTGTGACGGAGAGGTATCTCTGGGCCCACTCAGTAATACAACATCACAATAAGCCTTCCAAGCAATGTGACTAAGTGTTAGTCATGGGATCTTGTATTACGGAACAAGTAAAGAGACTTGTCGGTAATGAGGTTGAACTAGGTATGGAGATACCGACGATCGAATCTCGGGCAAGTAACATACCGAAGAACAAAGGGAACATCATGTTGGGGAACGTCGCATGGGAAACAAAAATTTTCCTACGCACACGCAAACCTATCCATGGTGATGAGCATCTACGAGAGGGAGAGTGGAACTACATACCCTTGTAGATCGCTAAGCGGGAAGCGTTAAGAAACGCGGTTGGTGTAGTCGAACATCTTCGCGATCCAAATCGCCGAGCGTCCCGCGATCTCATCACGATCCGTCCCGCGATCCCATCACGATCCGTCCCGCGATCTCATCACGATCCGTCTCACGATCTTGATCACGATCTGTCCCGCGAACTCATCACGATCCGTTCCGCGATCTCATCACGAACCGTCTCGCGATCTCGATCACGGTCCTTCCGATCTAGCGCCGAACGGACGGCACCTCCGCGTTCAGCACACGTGCAGCTTGATGACGATCTCCACTGTCTTGATCCAGCAAGAGGAGGTGGAGAGGAGAGAGAGTTCACCGGCAGCGTGACGGCGCTCCGGTGATGGTGGTGGAGTGATTCCGGCAGGGCTTCGCCTAAGCGCCGCGGAAAACCGATCTAGAGGAGAAACTGTGCACCGGTGAAACGGGTAGCACGTGGCCGGAAATTCTGTCCAAAAACCACCCAATCCACTAGTATATATAGGAGGAGAGGAGAGGAGAGGCAGCCAAGGCCTTTGGGTCGGCCGAAATAGGAGGTGGGAAGAAATCCTACTTCACCTCCAATCCTAGTTGGAGTAGGATTGCCTCCTATTGGCTGATTTTCCACTTTTTGCTTTAGGACTTTCTCTCCTGCGCCATGGGCCTTTGTGGCTGTTTTCCCAGCCCACTAAGGGCTGGTTATTATTCTCCCACAGCCCATGGACCTCTTGGGGTCGAAATACCCCTCCCGGAGGTCCTCCGGTACACTACCGGCACTCCCGGTACAATACCGATACTCCCGGTACACTACCGATGAGCCCGAAACTTTTCCGGAAACCAAACTGGGACTTCCTATATATGAATCTTTACCTCCGGACCATTCTGGAGCTCCTCGTGACGTCCGGGATCTCATCCGGGACTCCGAACAACCTTCGGTCACCACCATACATAACTCTACACTACCGAAACGTCACCGAACCTTAAGTGTGCAGACCCTGCGGGTTCGAGAACTATGTAGACATGACCGAGACACCTCTACGGTCAATAACCAATGGCGGGACCTGGACGTCCACATTGGTTCCTACATATTCTACGAAGATCTTTATCGGTCGAACCTCTATGTCAAGGATTCAGTTAATCCCGTATATCGTTCCCTTTGTTCTTCGGTATGTTACTTGCCCGAGATTCGATCGTCGGTATCTCCATACCTAGTTCAACCTCGTTACTGGCAAGTCTCTTTACTCGTTCCGTAATACAAGATCCCGTGACTAACACTTAGCCACATTGCTTGCAAGGCTTGTTGTGATGTTGTATTACCGAGTGGGCCCTGAGATACCTCTCCGTCACACGGAGTAACAAATCCCAGTCTCGATCCATGCCAACTCAACAAACACCATCGGAGATACCTGTAGAGCACCTTTATAGTCACCCAGTTACGTTGCGACGTTTGATACACACAAGGCACTCCTCCGATATCCGTGAGTTGCATGATCTCATGGTCATAGGAACATATACTTGACATGCAGAAAACAGTAGCAATAAACTGACACGATCATATGCTATGTTTGTAGTTTGGGTCTTATCCATCACATCATTCTCCTAATGATGTGATCCCGTTATCAAATGACATCTCATGTCCATGGCTAGGAAACCTTAACCATCCTTTGATCAACGAGCTAGTCCATTAGAGGCATACTAGGGACATGGTTTTGTCTATGTATCCACACATGCATTTAAGTCTCCGATCAATACAGTTATAGCATGGATAATAAACGATTATCATGAACAAGGAAATATGATAATAACTAATTTATTATTGCCTCTAGGGCATATTTCCAACAGTCTCCCACTTGCACTAGAGTCAATAATCTAGTTCACATCACCATGTGATTCGCATTGTTATGAATCTAACACCCAATGAGTTTTGGGGCTCGATCATGCTTTGCATGTGAGAGAGGTCTTATAGTCAACGGGTCTGCGATATTCAGATCCGTGTGTACTTTGCAAATCTCTATGTCAAACCGTAAACACTGCTACCACACTCCACTTGGTACTATTTCCAAATGGCTGCTCCACTATACGTATCCAGATTGCTACTACTAGTCATCTGGATAGGTGTTAAAGCTTGCATCAACGTAACTCTTTACGACGAACTCTTTATCACCTCCATAATCAAGAAACATTTCCTTAGTCCTCTGGTTACTAAGGATAATTCCGACCGCTGTCCAGTGATCCACTCCTGGACCACTCTTGTACCCCCTGACAGACTCGTGGCAAGGCACACATAGGTGCGGTACACAGCATGGCATAATATAGAGCCTATGGCTAAGGCATAGGGGACGACATTCATCCTTTCTCTTTCTTCTGCCGTTGTCGAGCTTTGAGTCTCACTCAACTTCACACCTTACAAATCAGACGAGAACCATTTCTCTGGCTGATCCATTTTGAACTCTTTCAAAATCTTGTCAAGGTATGCACTCATTGAAAGTCTCATCAAGCATCTTGATCTATCTCTATAGATTTTGATGCTCAACAATTAGGTAGCTTTATCCAGGTCTTCATTTGAAAAACACTTTTCAAACAACCTTTTATGCCTTCCAGAAATTCTACATTATTTCCGATCAACAATATGTCAACCACATATACTTATCAGAAACTCTATAGTGCTCCCATTCACTTTATTGCAAATACAAGTTTCTCGTAAACTTTGTATAAACTACAAAAACTTTGATCACCTCATCAAAGTGTATATTCCAACTCCGAGATGCTTGCTTCAGTCCATAGAAGGATCACTGAAGCTCTCTCATCTTTTAGCATCCTTAGGACTGACAAAACCTTCTGGTTGTATCACATACAACCTTTCCTTAAGTAAACCGTTAAGGAAACGACGTTTTGACATCCATCTGCCAGATTTCGTAATTGAAAATGCAGCAACTGCTAACATAATTCCAACAGACTTTTAGCATCGCTACGAGTGAGAAAGCCTCCTCGCAGTCAACTCCTTGAACTTGTCACAAACAACTTTGCAACAAGTCGAGCTTTACAAATGGTGACATTTACCATCAGTGTCTGTCTTCATTCTAAAGGTCCATTTGTACTCAACGACCTGCCGTCTAACGAGCAAGTCTACCAAAGTCTATACTTGGTTTTCATAAATGGATCCTATCTCGGATTTCATGGTCTCTAACCATTTGTCGGAATCCGGGCCCATCATCGCTTCTCCATAGCTCGTAGGTTCATCGCTGTCCAACAACATGACCTCGAAGACAGGGTTGTCGTACCGCTTAGGAGCAGTACACATCCTTGTCGACCCACGAAGTTCGATAGTAACTTGATCCTGAAGCTTCATGATCATCATCATTAACTTCCTCTTCAACTAACGTAGGCTTCACAGAAACATCTTTCTGCGCTGCGCTACTCTCTGGTTGAACAAAGGTTTAACAACCTCATCAAGTTCTATCTTCCTCCCACTCAATTCTTTCGAGAGAAACCTTTCCTCGAGAAAGGATCCGTTTTAGTAACAACCACTTTGCACTCGGATCTGAGATAGAAGGTTCACCCAACTGATCTTAGGGTATTCTATGAAGATGCATTTGTCCGCCTTGGGTTCGACCTCATTAGGTGAAAACATTTTTCACACAAGTGCCGCAGCCCCAAGTATTAAGAAACGACAGCTTAGGTTTCTATCAAACCATAATTCATATGGTGTCATCTCAACGGATTTAGATGGTGCCCTATTTAAAGTGAATGTAGTTGTCTCTAATGCATAACCCCAAAATTATAGTAGTAAAACGACAAGAGACATCATAGCACGCACCATGTCCAATAGAGCATAACTATGATGTTCGGACACACCATCACACTATGGTGTTCCAGGTGGCGTTTAGTTGTGAAACAACTTTCACATTGTCTTAAGTTGTATGCCAAACTCGTGACTCAGATATTCACCTCCACGATCATATCGCAGTCATTTTTATCTTCTTGTCACGATGATCTTTAAACTTCACTCTGAATTTGCTTGAACCTTTCAAACGATTCAGACTTGTGTTTCATTAAGTAAATATACACTATATCTACTCAAATCATCAGTGAAGGTAAGAAAATAATGATATCCACTGCACACTACAAGACTCACTAGATTGCATACATCAACATGTATCATTTCCAATGAATCACTTGCCCGCTCCATCCAACGGGGTCCTTTAGTCATCTTGCCCAAGAGGCATGGTTCGCATGTCTCAACCGATTCGAAATCGAATGAGTCCAAATATCCATCAGCATGGAGTTTCTACATGCGCTTTATACCAATATGACATTTAGCGGCAGTGCCACAAGTATGTGGTACTATCATTATTAACTTTGTATCTTTTGACATCAATGTTATGAACATGTGTAATACTACGATCAAGATTTCAACAAACCATTCTCACTGGGTGCATGACCATTGAAGGTATTATTCATGTAAACAGAATAACCATTATTCTCTAACTTAAATGAATAACCGTATTGCAATAAACATGATCTAATCATGTTCATGCTCAACGCAAAACACCAAATAACATTTATTTAGGTTCGTCACTAATCCTGAAGGTAGAGAGAGCGTGCGATTTTGATCACATCAACCTTGGAAACACTTCCAACACATATCGTCACCTCACCCTTAGCTAGTTCTCCGTTTATTCCGTAGCTTTTATTTCGAGTTACTAACATTTAGCAACCGAACCGGTATCCAATACCCAGGTGCTACTAAGAGTACTAGCAAGGTACACATTAGTAACTCGTATATCAAATATACTTCTATCAATGTTGCCAGCCTTCTTATCTACCAAGTATCTAGGGTTGTTCCGCTTCAGCGACCTCTCACCTCATAATAGAAGCACTTAGTCTCGGGTTTGAGTTCAACTTTGGGTTGCTTCACTGGAGCAGCAACTGACTTGCTATCCATGAAGTTTCCCTCCTTGATCTTGCCCTTTTCGAAACTAGTGGTTTGATTAACCATCAACACTTGACGCTCCTTCTTGATTTCTACCTTCGCGGTGTCAAACATCGCGAACAGCTCAGGGATCAATACTTCTATCCCTGGTGTATTATAGTTCATCACTTAAGTTCTAGTAGCTTTAGTGACAGTGACTTGGAGAACTATATCAATCACTATCTTATCTGGAAGATCAACTCCCACTTGATTCAAGCGATTGTAGTACCCAGACAATCTGAGTACATGCTCAACGATTGAGCTATTCTCCTTCATCTTACAGGCAAAGAATCTTGTTGGAGATCTCATATCTCGCAACACAGGCACAAGCCTGAGATCACAATCTCTGCCCCTAGAACATCTCATATGTTCCGTGACGTTCAAAACGTTTCGGAGCCTCAATTCTAAGCCGTAATGCATGACGCACAAAACTATCAAGTAGTCATCGAAACGTGCCTGTCAGATGTTCACAACATCTATAGACAACGCTAGAGGGGGTGGCGCACCGAGCGGTGCATTAAGGACATAAGCCTTCTGTGCAGCAATGAGGACAATCCTCAGATCACGGACCCAGTCCGCAATATTGCTACCAACATCTTTCAATTCTATTTCTCTAGGAACATATAAAAATACAAGGGAGCCACAACGCGAGCTAGTAATCTACAACATAATTTGCAAAGACACTTTGACTATGTTCATGATAATGAGTTCAATTAATCATATTATTTAAGAACTCCCACTCAAATTGACATCCCTCCGATCATTCGAGTGATACATGATCCAAATTCACCAACTCAAGTCCGATCATCACGTGAGTTGAGGTGGCTGCAATGGTGAACATCATTATGTTGATCATATCTACTATATGACTCATGTTCGACCTTTCGGTCTCTCGTGTTCCGAGGCCATGTCTGTACATGCTAGGCTCGTCAAGTTTAACCCGAGTGTTCTGCATGTGCAACACTGGCTTGCACCCGTTGTATGTGAACGTAGAGTCTATCACACCCGATCATCACGTGGTGTCTCAACACGACGAACTTTCGCAACGGTGCACATTCGGGGAGAACACAATTTAGCTTGAAATTAAGTGAGGGATCACCTTATAATGCTACCGTCGTCCTAAGCAAAATAAGGTGCATAAAAAGGATTAACATCTCATGCAATTCATAAGTGACATGATATGGCCATGAACTTGTGTTTAAGATCTCCATCTTCGAAACACCGGCATGATCTCCATCATCACCGGCACAACACCATGATCTCCATCATCTTGATCTCCATCAATGTGTTGCCATTGGGGTTGTGGCGCCAGCCCTGCTTCTACTTCTATTGCTACTGCTTAGCGATAAAGTAAAGCATTACATAGTGCTTAATGATTGACACGCAGGTCATACAATAATTAAAGACAACCCTATGGCTCCTGCCGGTTGCCGTACTCAACGACATGCAAGTCGTGAAATTCTATACATCACATGATCATCTCATACATCACATATATCTCATCATGTAATTGGCCATATCACATCACAACATACCCTGCAAAAACAAGTTAGACGTCCTCTAATTGTTGTTGCATGTTTTACGTGGCTGCTACGGGTATCTAGCAAGAACGATTCTCACCTACGCATAAACCACAACGGTGATACATAGATTGCTTTTCATCCTTCTCAAGGACCGCCTTTGTCGGATCCGATCCAACTAAAGTGAGAGAAACTGTCACCCGCAAGCCATCTAAGCAACAAGTTGCGTCGAGGGAACCGGTCTCTCGTAAGCGTACGAGTAATGTTGGTCCGGGCCGCTTCATCTCACAATCCCGCTGAACCAAAATACGACCAAGGGAGGAAGCAATCTAAGCATCAACGCCCACAAACCTTTTGTGTTCTACTCGAGATCTCATCGAACCATCAACCTAGCTCATGATGCCACTGTTGGGGAACGTCGCATGGGAAACAAAAATTTTCCTACGCACACGCAAACCTATCCATGGTGATGAGCATCTACGAGAGGGAGAGTGGAACTACATACCCTTGTAGATCGCTAAGCGGGAAGCGTTAAGAAACGCGGTTGGTGTAGTCGAACATCTTCGCGATCCAAATCGCCGAGCGTCCCGCGATCTCATCACGATCCGTCCCGCGATCCCATCACGATCCGTCCCGCGATCTCATCACGATCCGTCTCACGATCTTGATCACGATCTGTCCCGCGAACTCATCACGATCCGTTCCGCGATCTCATCACGAACCGTCTCGCGATCTCGATCACGGTCCTTCCGATCTAGCGCCGAACGGACGGCACCTCCGCGTTCAGCACACGTGCAGCTTGATGACGATCTCCACCGTCTTGATCCAGCAAGAGGAGGTGGAGAGGAGAGAGAGTTCACCGGCAGCGTGACGGCGCTCCGGTGATGGTGGTGGAGTGATTCCGGCAGGGCTTCGCCTAAGCGCCGCGGAAAACCGATCTAGAGGAGAAACTGTGCACCGGTGAAACGGGTAGCACGTGGCCGGAAATTCTGTCCAAAAACCACCCAATCCACTAGTATATATAGGAGGAGAGGAGAGGAGAGGCAGCCAAGGCCTTTGGGTCGGCCGAAATAGGAGGTGGGAAGAAATCCTACTTCACCTCCAATCCTAGTTGGAGTAGGATTGCCTCCTATTGGCTGATTTTCCACTTTTTGCTTTAGGACTTTCTCTCCTGCGCCATGGGCCTTTGTGGCTGTTTTCCCAGCCCACTAAGGGCTGGTTATTATTCTCCCACAGCCCATGGACCTCTTGGGGTCGAAATACCCCTCCCGGAGGTCCTCCGGTACACTACCGGCACTCCCGGTACAATACCGATACTCCCGGTACACTACCGATGAGCCCGAAACTTTTCCGGAAACCAAACTGGGACTTCCTATATATGAATCTTTACCTCCGGACCATTCTGGAGCTCCTCGTGACGTCCGGGATCTCATCCGGGACTCCGAACAACCTTCGGTCACCACCATACATAACTCTACACTACCGAAACGTCACCGAACCTTAAGTGTGCAGACCCTGCGGGTTCGAGAACTATGTAGACATGACCGAGACACCTCTACGGTCAATAACCAATGGCGGGACCTGGACGTCCACATTGGTTCCTACATATTCTATGAAGATCTTTATCGGTCGAACCTCTATGTCAAGGATTCAGTTAATCCCGTATATCGTTCCCTTTGTTCTTCGGTATGTTACTTGCCCGAGATTCGATCGTCGGTATCTCCATACCTAGTTCAACCTCGTTACTGGCAAGTCTCTTTACTCGTTCCGTAATACAAGATCCCGTGACTAACACTTAGCCACATTGCTTGCAAGGCTTGTTGTGATGTTGTATTACCGAGTGGGCCCTGAGATACCTCTCCGTCACACGGAGTAACAAATCCCAGTCTCGATCCATGCCAACTCAACAAACACCATCGGAGATACCTGTAGAGCACCTTTATAGTCACCCAGTTACGTTGCGACGTTTGATACACACAAGGCACTCCTCCGATATCCGTGAGTTGCATGATCTCATGGTCATAGGAACATATACTTGACATGCAGAAAACAGTAGCAATAAACTGACACGATCATATGCTATGTTTGTAGTTTGGGTCTTATCCATCACATCATTCTCCTAATGATGTGATCCCGTTATCAAATGACATCTCATGTCCATGGCTAGGAAACCTTAACCATCCTTTGATCAACGAGCTAGTCCATTAGAGGCATACTAGGGACATGGTT
The DNA here is from genome assembly GCA_022496015.1 of Hordeum marinum. Lineage (NCBI taxonomy): Eukaryota > Viridiplantae > Streptophyta > Magnoliopsida > Poales > Poaceae > Hordeum > Hordeum marinum. The sequence goes on from CM039674.1 coordinate 464,830,343, forward strand.
TTGTCTATGTATCCACACATGCATTTAAGTCTCCGATCAATACAGTTATAGCATGGATAATAAACGATTATCATGAACAAGGAAATATGATAATAACTAATTTATTATTGCCTCTAGGGCATATTTCCAACACATCATACGGGATTAACTGAATCCTTGACACAGAGGTTCGACCGATAAAGATCTTCATAGAATATGTAGGAACCAATATGGGCATCCAGGTCCCACTATTGGTTATTGATGGTAGAGGTGTCTCGGTCATGTCTACATAGTTCTCGAACCCGCAGGGTCTGCACAGTTAAGGTTTGGTGACATTTCGGTAGTATAGAGTTATGCATGGTGGTGACCGAAGGTTATTCCGAGTCCCAGATGAGATCCTAGACGTCACGAGGAGCTCCGTAATGGTCCGGAGGTAAAGATTGATATATAGGATGTCCTGTTTTGGTCGCCAGAAAAGTTTCGGGCTCATCGGTAGTGTACCGGGAGTGTCGGTAGTGTATCGGGGGACCATCAGGAGGGGTATTTCGACCCAAGAGGCTACATGGGCTGTGGGAGGATGAATACCAGCCATTAGTGGGCTGGTGGAAGTCCCACAAAGGCCCATGCGCCTGGGAAAGAAAAGCCCAAAGAGAAAAGGTGGAAAAAGGCAAGAAAGGCAAAAAAGGAAGGAGTCCTAGTCCTACTAGGATTGGAGGAGGATTCCTCCTCTCCTATCCACTTTGGCCGAAGCCTCCTAGGTCTGGCCCTTTGTCCAAGCCTTCTCCTCTCGTCTGCTCATATATACTAGAGGTTTTAGGGGTTTTGCACTAGATTTTCATCCACGTGCTATCCTCTCCTCTGGTGTATAGTTTCTCCTCTAGATCGGTCTTCTGCAGTGCTTAGGCGAAGCCCTGCCAGAATAGCTCCACCACCATCGCTGCAATGCCGTCGCGCTGCTGGAGAACTCTTCTACCTCTCTTCTCCCTCTTGCTGGATGAAGAAGGCAGAGATCATCATCAAGCCGTACGTGTGCTGAACGTAGAGGTGCCGTCCGTTCGGTGCTAGATCGGGACGGATCGGGATTGGATCGTGGGATGCTCGGTGATTTGGATCGCGAAGACATTCAACTATATCAACCACGTTTCTTAACGCTTCCCGCTTAGTTATCTACAAGGGTACATAGATCCAATCTCCCTCTGATAGATGCTCATCACCATCGATAGATCTTGCGTGTGCGTAGGAATTTTTTTGTTTCCCATGCAACGTTCCCCCACAGGATATCAGAGCTAGGTCTATGTGTAGATGAGATATCGAGTAGAACACAAAGAGTTTGTGGGCATTGATGCTTAGATTGCTTAGGATGACGCTAGCATTATAAGGTGATCCCTCACTTAAATTTCAAGATGAATTGTGTTCTCCCCGAGCGTGCACTGTTGTGAAAGTTTGTCGTGTCGAGACACCACATGATGATTGGGTGTGATAGACTCTACGTTCACATACAACGGGTGCAAGCCAGTGTTGCACATGCAAAACACTCGTGTTACACTTGACGAGCCTAGCATGTATAGACATGGCCTCGGAACACAAGAGACCGAAAGGTCGAACATGAGTCATATAGTAGATATGATCAACATGATGATGTTCACCATTGAAACCACCTCAACTCATGTGATGATCAGACTTGAGTTGGTGAATTTGGATCATGTGACACTCAGATGACCTGAGGGATGCGATTTGAGTGGCAGCTTTAGTAATTTGATTAACTAAACTCATTATCTTGAACAATAGTCTAAGTAACCTTTGCATATTTATGTTGTAGATCAATGGCTCGCGCAGTAGCACCCCTGAATTTTAATGCGTTCCTTGAGAAAGATAAGTTGAACGATGATGGAAGTAACTTTGTTGACTGGGCCCGTAATCTGAGGATTATCCTCACGGCTTCCCAGAAATCATATGTCCTTGATGCACCGCTTGGTGACCAACCAGAAGACATGTCATCTGAAGACGTTAAGAACGCTTGGGAGGCATGTTCTGGAGATTACTCAATAGTTCAGTGTGCAATATTGTATGGCTTAGAACCAGGACTTCAAAGACGTTTTGAATGTCATGGAGCATATGAGATGTTCCAGGAGTTGAAGTTTATCTTTCAAAAGAATGTCCGGATCGAGAGGTATGAGACCTCTGATAAGTTCTATGCTTGCAAAATGAAGGAGAACGGGTCTATCAGCAAACATATACTCAGAATGTCTAGGTATTCGACTCGTCTAGCGGATTTGGGAATTGCCCTTCTGCCATAGGCGATCACTGACAGATTTCTTCAATCACTGCCACCTAGTTACAAGAGCTTTGTGATGAACTATAACATGCACGGGATGAACAAGTCAGTCACCGAGCTGTTTGCGATGCTAAAAGTCGCTGAGTCTGAAATCCAGAAAGAACATCAAGTGTTGATGTTCAATAAAACCACTAGTTTCAAGAAGAATGGCAAGGGCAAGGGCAAGAAGGGTAAAACCAAGAAGGATGGCAAAGCAGTTGCTACTCCTGTAAAGAGGCCCAAGACTGGACCCAAGCCAGCAAATGAGTGCTTTCATTGCAAGGGAACTGGTCACTGGAAGCGGAACTGCACCAAGTACCTGGATGACAAGAAGGCGGCCAACGACAAACAAGGTATATATGATATACATAATATTGATGTGTACCTTACTAGCTCTCATTGTAGTGGTTGGGTATTTGATACCGGTTCGGTTGCTCACATTTGCAACTCAAAACTGGAACGACGGAATAGACGAAGGCTGACAAAGGATGAAGTGACGATGCACATGGGAAATGGTTCCAAGGTTGATGCGATCGTCGTCGGCACGCTCTCTCTTTGATTACCATCGGGATTAGTGATGAACCTGAATAATTGTTATTTAGTGCCTATGTTAAGCATGAACATTATATCTGGATCTTGTTCATTGCGAGACGGTTACTCATTTATATCAGAGAATAAAGGTTGTTCTATTTATATAAGTAATATCTTTTATGGTCATGCACCCAATGTGAGGGGTTTATTCATATTGAATCTTGATAGTGATGTTACACTTGTTCATAACATTGATGCCAAAAGATGTAGAGTTGATAATGATAGTACCACTTTCTTGTGGCACTGTCGTTTAGGTCATATTGGTGTAAACCGCATGAGGAAGCTCCATGCTGATGGACTTTTGGAGTCACTTGATTTTGAATCACTTGACACATGTGAACTATGCCTCATGGGCAAGATGACTAAAACATCGTTATCTGGAACAATGGAACGGGCAAGTGACTTATTGGAAATCATACATACTGATCTGTGCGGTCCAATGAATGTTACAACGTGTGGTGGATATCGTTATTTTCTCACCTTCACCGATGACTTAAGTAGATATGGGTATATTTACTTAATGAAACACAAGTCTGAAACTTTGAAAAGTTCAAGCAATTTCAGAGTGAAGTTGAGAATCATCGTAACAAGAAGGCAATGTGGAATATTTGAGTTATGAGTTTGGCAGTCACTTAAGACAGTGTGGAATTGTTTCACAGTTGACACCGCCTGGAACACCACAGCATAATGGTGTGTCCGAATGTCGTAATCAAACCTTATTAGATATGGTACGTTCTATGATGTCTCTTGCTGATTTGCCACTATCATTTTGGGGTTATGCATTAGAGACAGCTGCATTCACTTTAAATAGGGCACCATCAAAATCCGTTGAGATGACGCCATATGAACTATTGTTTGGCAAGAGGCCAAAGTTGTCATTTCTTAAAGTTTGGGGATGTGATGCTTATGTCAAAAAGCTTCATCCTGAAAAACTGGAACCCAAAGCGGAGAAATGCGTCTTCATAGGATATCCGAAAGAGACTGTCGGGTATACCTTCTATCTCAGATCCAAAGGCAAAGGTGTTTGACGCTAATAATGGAACATTTCTTGAGAAAGAGTTTCTCTCGAAAGAATTGAGTGGGAGGAAGATAGAGCTTGATGAGGTTATTGAATCTTTACTTCCACTAAAGAGTAGCGCAACGCAAAAAGATGTTTCTGTGGGACCTACAACGGTTGAAGAGGAAGTTAATGATGATGATCATGAAGCTTTGGATCAAGTTACTATTGAACCTCGTAGGTTGACAAGGGCGCGTACTGCTCCTGAGTGGTACGACAACCCTGTCTTGGAGGTCATGTTGTTGGACAACAATGAACCTACGAGCTATGGAGATGTGATGATGGGCCCGGATTCCGAGAAATGGTTAGAGGCCATGAAATCCGAGATGGGATCCATGTATGAAAACAAAGTATGGACTTTGAAAGTATTACCCGAAGGGAGAAAGGCCATTCAGAACAAATGGATCTTTAAGAAGAAGACGGACGCGGACGGTAATGTCACCGTCAATAAAGCTTGACTTGTGGCAAACGGTTTTTCACAAGTTCAAGGAGTTGACTATGATGAGAGCTTTTCACCCGTAGCGATGCTTAAGTCTGTGAGAATCATGTTGGCAATAGCTGCTTATTTCGACTATGAAATTTGGCAGATGGATGTCAAGACAGCGTTCCTCAACGGTTTCCTTGAGGAAGAGTTGCTGACAAAGTTTGCAAACTCCAGCGATCCATTTATGGGCTGGTGCAAGCATCTCGGAGATGGAATAAGCACTTTGATGAGGTGATCAAAGCGTTTGGGTTTATACAAGTTTATGGAGAAGCTTGTATTTACAAGAAAGTGAGTGGGACTCTATAGCGTTTCTAATATTATATGTGGATGACATATTGCTGATTGGAAACAATATAGAAATGCTGGAAAGCATGAAGGAATATTTGAACAAGAGTTTTTCAATGAAGGACCTAGGAGAAGCTGCTTTCACATTAGACATTAAGATCTATAGAGATAGATCGAGACGCTTAATAGCACTTTCACAGAGCACATACCTTGATAGAGTTTTAAAGAAGTTAAAAATGGATCAGTCCAGGAAGGGATTCTTGCCTGTGTTACAAGGTGTGAAGTTGAGTAAGACTCAATGCCCCGTGACTGCAGAAGATAGAGAAAAGATGAGTGTCATCCTCTATGCTTCAGCCATAGGCTCAATCATGTATGCAATGTTGTGCACAAGACCCAATGTCAGCCTTGCCATAAGTATGGCCGAAAGGTTTCAAAGTGATCTTGGAATGGAGCACTGGGTGGCGGTCAAGAATATCCTTAAGTACCTAAAAAGGACTAAGGAATTGTTTCTCGTTTATGGAGGTGATGAAGAGCTCATCGTAAAGGGTTACATCGATGCAAGCTTTGACACTAATCAGGATGACTCTAAGTCAAAAACCGGATACGTATTTATTCTCAACGGGGGGGGGGGGGTAAGCTAGTGCATATCCAAGCAAAGCATGGTAGCCGATTCTACTTGCGAAGCGGAGTACATCGCAGCCTCGAAGGCAGCGAAGGAAGGTGTCTGGATGAAGTAGTTCATGACAGATCTTGGAGTAGTGCCCAATGCACTGAATCCAATGACTCTGTTATGTGACAACACTGGTGCCATTGCTCTGGCCGAGGAACCAAGGTTTCACAAGAGGACCAGACACATAAAGCGACGTTTCAACTCCATCCGCGATTACATCGAGGAGAAGGACATAAATATTTGCAAAGTGCACATGGATCTGAATGTTGCAGACCCGTTGACTAAACCTCTTCCAAGGGCTAAACATGATCAACACCAGAACTGCATGGGTGTTCGATTCAATACAATGTAAATCACATAGTGATGTGAACTCGATTATTGACTCTAGTGCAAGTGGGAGACTGTTGGAAATATTCCCTAGAGGCAATAAATAAAGTGTTTATTATTATATTTCCTTGTTCATGATAATTGTTTATTGTCCATGCTATAATTGTATTGATTGGAAACACATTACATGTGTGGATAAATAAACAACACTTTGTCCCTAGTATGCCTCTAGTGAACTAGCTCGTTGATCAAAGATGGTCAAGGTTTCCTAGACATTGACATGTGATGTCATTTGATAACAGGATCACATCATCAGGAGAATGATGTGATGGACAAGACCCAAACAACAAACATATCATATGATCATGTGAGTTTATTGCTACTGTTTTCTCCATGTCAAGTATATGCTCCTATGACCATGAGATCATGCAACTCACGGACACCGGAAGAGTGCCTTATGTGTATTAAACATCACAACGTAACTGGGTGACTATAAAGGTGCTCTATAGGTATCTCCGAGGGTGTATGTTGGGTTGACATGGATCAAGACTGGGATTTGTTACTCCGTGTGATGGAGAGGTATCTCAGGGCCGACTCTATAATACAACATCACAATAAGCCTTGCAAGCAATGTGACTAAGTGTTAGTCACGAGATCTTATATTACGGAATGAGTAAAGAGACTTTCCGGTAACGAGGTTGAACTAGGTATGGAGATACCGACGATCGAATCTCGTGCAAGTAACATTCCGAAGAACAAAGGAACATCATACGGGATTAACGGAATCCTTGACAAAGAGGTTCGACTGATAAAGATCTTCATAGAATATGTAGGAACCAATATGGGCATCTAGGTCCCGCTATTGGTTATTGATGGTAGAGGTGTCTCGGTCATGTCTACATAGTTCTCGAACCCGTAGGGTCTGCACACTTAAGGTTTGGTGACGTTTCGATAGTATAGAGTTATGCATGGTGGTGACCGAAGGTTGTTCGGAGTCCCGGATGCAATCCCGGACGTCACGAGGAGCTCCGAAATGATCCGTAGGTAAAGATTGATATATATGAAGTCCCGTTTTGGTCATCGGAAAAGTTTCGGGCTCATCGGTAGTGTACCGGGAGTGCCGGTAGTGTACCGGGGGACCATGTAGAGGGGTATTTCGACCAAAGAGGTTACATGGGCTGTGGGAGGATGAATACCTGCCCTTAGTGGTTATTATTGTATTTCCTAGTTCATGATAATTGTCTATTGTTCATGCTATAATTGTGTTAACCGGAAACCGTAATACATGTGTGAATACATAGACCACAACATGTCCCTAGTGAGCCTCTAGTTGACTAGCTCGTTGATCAATAGATGGTCATGGTTTCATGACCATGGACATTGGATGTCGTTGATAACGGGATCACATCATTAGGAGAATGATGTGATGGACAATACTCAATCCTAAGCATAGCACAAGATAGTGTAGTTCGTTTGCTAAAGCTTTTCAATGTCAAGTATCGTTTCCTTAGACCATGAGATTGTGCAACTCCCGGATACCGTAGGAATGCTTTGGGTGTGCCAAACATCACAACATAACTGGGTGGCTATAAAGGTGCACTACGGGTATCTCCGAAAGTGTCTGTTGGGTTGGCACGAATTGAGACTGGGATTTATCACTCCGTGTGACGGAGAGGTATCTCTAGGCCCACTCGATAAGACATCATCATAATGAGCTCAATGTGACTAAGGAGTTAGCCACGGGATGATGTATTACGGAACGAGTAAAGAGACTTGCCGGTAACGAGATTGAACAAGGTATAGAGATACCGACGATCAAATCTCGGGCAAGTATCATACCGATAGACAAAGGGAATTGCATACGGGATTATTGAATCCCCAACATCGTGGTTCATCTGATGAAATCATCGTGAAGCATGTGGGAGCCAACATGGGTATCCACATCCCGCTGTTGGTTATTGACCGGAGAGGTGTCTCGGTCATGTCTACGTGTCTTCCGAACCCGTAGGGTCTACACACTTAAGGTTCGATGACGCTAGGGTTATAGGGAAATGGTATATGTGATTACCGAAGGTTGTTCGGAGTCCCGGATGAGATCTCAGACGTCAGGAGGAGCTCCGGAATAGTCCGGAGGTAAAGATTGATATATAGGAAGTCCAGTTTTGGTCACCGGAAAGTTTTCGGGCTCATCGATAGTGTACCGGGAGTGCCGGGAGGGTGCCGGAGGACCCCCGGGAGGGGTGTGACGACCATAGGACTTTGTGGGCCCTTAGAGGAGGTGTGCCAGCCCTTAGTGGGCTGGCCAAGACCTTCTAGAAAGGCCCATGCGGCTGGGATCAAGAGATAAAGGGAAAAAGGATTTAAAAGGAGGAGATCCACCTCCCTTGTGGGAGGTGGACTCCTCCCCACCTTCGGCCGAAGCTCTCCTCCTTGGAGGAGGGGCCAAGGCAGCCCTCCCTCTCCCTCCTCCTATATATACACAAGGGTTTGGTCTGATTTGAGACATGACTTCTTTCTCTCTCGGTGCAGCCCTACCCTTCCTCTTCCTCGTTCTCCGTAGCGCTTGGCGAAGCCCTGCCAGAGTTCACGTAGCTCCACTGTCACCATGCCGTCGTGCTGCAGGAGACGTCACCGGGCTGTACGTGTGTTGAATGCGGAGGAGCCGTTGTTCGGCGCTGAGATCGGAGTCCACCGCGATCTGAATCGCTGCGAGTACGACTCCACCAACCGCTTTCTTGTAACCCTTCCGCTTAGCGATCTTCAAAGGTATGAAGATGCAATCTCTCCCCACTCATTGCTGGTTTCTCCATGGCTAGATCTTGGTGATTGTAGGAATTTTTTTGATTTACTACTACGTCTCCCTTCATGGGGCTGCGACGCTTATGTGAAAAAAGGTTTTCACCTAATGAGCTTGAACCCAAAGCGGACAAATGCATCTTCATAGAATACCCTAAGAACAGTTGGGTAAACCTTCTATCTTAGATCCAAGCATAAAGTGTTTGTTGCTAAAACTGGGTCCTTTCTCGAGAAAAAGTTTCTCTCGAAAGAATTGAGTGGGAGGAAGATAGAACTTGATGAGGTTTTTGAACCTTTGTTTCAACCAGAGAGTAGCGCAAGACAGAAAGATGTTTCTGTGGAATCTATGTCAGAGTAAATGATGATGATCATGAAGCTTTGGATCAAGTTACTATCGACCCTCGTAGGTCGACAAGGATGCATAATGCACCTGAGTGGTACGACAACCCTGTCTTGGAGGTCATGTTGTTGGACAACGATGAACCTACGAGCTATGGAGAAGCGATGATGGGCCCGAATTCCGACAAATGGTTAGAGGCCAGGAAATCCGAGAAAGGATCCATGTATGAAAAACAAGTATAGACTTTGGTAGACTTGCTCGTTGGACGGCAGGTCGTCGAGTACAAATGGACCTTTGGGATAAAGACACACGCTGATGGTAAATGTCACCATTTATAAAGCTCGACTAGTCGCAAAGAAGTTTCTGACAAGTTCAAGGAGTTGACTGCGATGAGACTTTCTCACTCGTAGAGATGCTAAAGTCTGTTGGAATTATGTTAGCAGTTGCTTCATTTTTCAATTATGAAATCTAGCAGATGGATGTCAAAACATCGTTTCCTTCCTGAAGGAAAGGTTGTATGAGATACAACTAGAAGGTTTTGTCAGTCCTAAGGATGCTAAAAGGTGAGCAAGCTTTAGTGATCCTTCTATGGACTGAAGCAAGCATTTCAGAGTTGGAATATACACTTTGATGAGGTGATCAAAGATTTTGAGTCTATACAAAGTTTATGAGAAACTTATATTTACAATAAAGTGAGTGGGAGCACTATAGAGTTTCTGATAAGCATATATGGTTGACATATTCTTGATCGCAAATGATGTAGAATTTCTAGAAAGCATAAAGGGTTAGTTGAAAAGATATTTTCAAAGGAAGACCTTGATAAAGCTGCCTAATTGTTGAGCATCAAGATCTATAAAGATAGATCAAGATGCTTGATGAGAGTTTCAATGAGTACATACCTTGACAAGATTTTGAAAGAGTTCAAAATGGATCAGTCAGAGAAAGAGTTCTTGCCTAATTTGTATGGTGTGAAGTTGAGTAAGACTCAAAGCTCGACCACGATAGAAGAATGATAAAGGACGAAGGTCATCCCCTATGCTTTAGCCATAGGCTCTATATAGTATGCCATGCTGTGTACCGCACCTGTGTGTGCCTTGCCATGAGTCTGTCAAGGGGTATAAGAGTGATCCAGGAGTGGATCACTGGACAGCGGTCAAGATTATCCTTAGTGACTAAAGACTAAGGAAATGAATCTGGATTATGGAGGTGATAAAGAGTTTGTCGTAAAGAGTTACGTTGATGCAAGCTTTAACACCAATCCCTATGACTCTTAGTAGCAATCCGGATACGTATAGTGGAGGAACCATTTGTAATAGCTCCAAGTGGAGTGTGGTAGCAGTGTCTACAGTAAGACATAGAGATTTGCAAAGTACACGCAGATCAGAATGTCACAGACCCGTTGACTGAAAGGCCTCTCTCACATGCAAAGCATGATCGAGCCCCAGAACTCATTGGGTGTTAGAGTCATAACAATGCGAATCACATGGTGATGTGAACTAGATTATTGACTCTAGTGCAAGTGGGAGACTGTTGGAAATATGCCCTAGAGGCAATAATAAATTAGTTATTATAATATTTCCTTGTTCATGATAATCGTTTATTATCCATGCTATAATTGTATTGATTGGAGACTCAGATGCATGTGTGGATACGTAGACGAAAACCATGTCCCTGGTATGCCTCTAATAGACTAGCTCGTCGATACGAGATGGTTAAGGTTTCCTAGCCATGGATATGAGATGTCATTTGATAACGGGATCACATCATTAGGAGAATGATGTGATGGACAAGACCCAAACTACAAACGTAGCATATGATCGTGTCAGTTTATTGCTACTGTTTTTTGCATGTGAAGTATATGTTCCTATGACCATGAGATCATGCAACTCACGGACACTAGAAGAGTGCCTTGTGTGTATCAAACGTCGCAATGTAACTAGGTGACTATAAAGGTGCTCTACAGGTATCTCTGAGGGTGATTGTTGGGTTGGCATGGATCAAGACTGAGATTTGTTACTCCATGTGACGGAGAGGTATCTCAGGGCCCACTCGGTAATACAACATCACAATACGCCTTGCAAGCAATGTGACTAAGTGTTAGTCACGGGATCTTGTATTACGGAACGAGTAAATAGACTTGCCGGTAATGAGGTTGAACTAGGTATGGAGATACCGACGATCGAATCTCGAGAAAGTAACATACCGAAGAACAAAGGGAGAAACATACGAGATTAACTGAATCCTTGACATAGAGATTCAACCGATAAAGATCTTCATAGAATATGTAGGAATCAATATGGTCATCCAGGTCCCGCTATTGGTTATTGACCATAGAGGTGTCTCGGTCATGTCTACATAGTTCTCGAACCCGCAAGGTCTGCACACTTAAGGTTCGGTGATGTTTTGGTGGTATTGAGTTATGTATGTTGGTGACTGAAGGTTATCGGAGTCCCGAATTATATCACGGACATCACGAGGAGATCCAGAATGGTCCGAAGGTAAAGATTGATATATAGGAAAGTGGTGTTTGAACTCCAGAAAAGTTTCGGGCATTTCTAGCAGTGTACCGGGGGTGACGAATGGGTACCAGGGGACCACCATGTGGGGCCATCACACCCCAAGGGTCCACATAGGCCTTAGTGGTGGTGCAGCAGCACCAAGTGGGCTGGGACGCCAGACCATGAAGGCCTATGCTTAGGAGGAAGGAGTAGGGGACAAGCAGGAGAGAGTCCTACTAGGGGTCCACCTACCTTGTGGGAGGTGGACTCCTCCCCTATGGTTCGGCCAAAGCCCTCCTTGTAGGAGGGGCTAGGCTGCCTCCTCTCCTCTCCCTCCTATATATACTGAAGGTTTTTGAGGGCAGCCCGAACCCTAATTACCACGTGCTGCCCTCTTCTTCCTCTAGATCGGTTTTCAGCGGTGCTTAGGCGAAGCCCTACTGGAATTACTCCACCACCATCACCGCAACGTCGTCACTCTGCCGGAGAACTCATCTACCTCTCCGCTCCCTCTTGCCGGATCAAGCAGGCGGAGATCGTCATCGAGCTATACGTGTGATGAACACGGAGGTGCCGTCCGTTCGACACTAGATTGGAAGGACCACGATGGGATCGCGGGACGGCTCGTGATGAGATCGCGGGACGGATTGTGATTGGATCGTGAAGATGTTAAACTACATCAACCGCGTTCTTTAACGCTTCCGCTTAGCGATCTACAAGGGTATGTAGATCCAATCTCACCTCTCATAGATGCGCATCTCCTAGATTGGTCTTGGTGAAGCATAGGACATTTTTTGTTTCCCATGCAACGTTCCCCAACAATAAGATCATATACTAATCCTATGGTAGGTGATGGCACCACAGAAGGAAAAGTATAAGTAAGAAATTTTATTAGAGATTGACAAACATAGCATTAGTCAATGATGCAACTCATGAAAGAACTAATAAGGGAAGACAAGATTCACATATAAATATACTATCCTAGAAATATTTTGTGATTGTGAGCCCTCATCAAAATATTATATGCCAAAATTGTTGATGTTGGACAAGGGAGACAACTTAATGGTGTATGTTTGTTTATATTCACATAGAAGTCATATTGTCATAGATCCTTTAACATGTAATGCTTGCCCCCTACCTTTGCTAGCCAAAAATTCTGCACTAACTAGAGATACTACTTGTGCATCCAAAAATCCTTAAACCCAAATCCTATTTTCAAGAGTCCACCATACCTACCTATGGATTGAGCAAGATCCTTCAAGTAAGTTGTCATCGGTGCAATAAGGCAATAAAAATTGCTTCTAAAAGTGTAAGATCATTTATTGTAAGAGAAAATTGAGCGTTGTACGAACTTGGATGACAAAGAATAAAAGCAAGAGACTGCATAATAAAGGTTGTCATCTTAAGGGGCAATACAACGTGTCGTTCTCTTGCACTAAGGGATTGAGCATACAAACAAATAAGCACATGACAACCTCTGCTTCCCTCTGCGAAGGGCCTATCTTTTACTTTTGTGCAAGAGTCAAAGATTTTCTCTATTCCTTTTATTTTTCTCCTTTGGCAAGCATCATGTGGTGAGGAAAGATGTAGGCACATATGTCCAGTTGAATATAGATAGCATGAGTTATTATTGTTGACATCACCCTTGAGGTGAGGATCTTGGGAGGTGAAACTATAAGCCCCTATCTTTCTATGTGTCCGGTTGAAATGTTTTGATCATGGGTACGAGGCGAGTGTTAGCAATCATAGAAGACTATATGATGGTTGAGTATGTGGACTTACCAAAAGGCTCCGATACGTGACCCTTCCTGAAAAGATGATGAACTGTAGTTGCAAAGTTGACTGAGAACATAGTTTGTTGGTTTCTAATAGAGTTTTTGCTTTATACTTCGATTGTGTGATGAACTATTACTTATTCATGAGAAGTATATGATAAAATTTCTATGATCAAAGTCCTATGTTTAATTTAGTTGCTGTTATAATAATCAACATGATGCTTCTATGTCCGTATTTTGTTTTTATCGACACCTCTCTCTCAAAGCATGTGGACATGTTTTTCGATTTCGATTTTCGCTTGAGGACAAGCGAGGTCTAAGCTTGGGGGAGTTGATACATCCATTTTGCATCATGTTTTCTTGCTGTTATTTTATAATTTTTTTATCCATAATAATGTTTTTTGGAGTAATTCTAATGCCTTTTCTCTTATAATTTGCAAGGAACACACCAAGAGGGAGAATTCCGACAGCTAGAAATCTAGACCTGGAAAAGCTATGTCAGGATACCTATTTTGCACAACTCCAAACAAGCTAAAACTTCATAGAGATTTTTTATGGAATATTTAAGAATTATTGGAGCAAATAACTACCAGAGGGGCCCACCAGGTGGGCACAACCCACCTGGGCGCGCCTGGGACTGGTGGGTTGTGCCCTCCTCGGCCCACCTCCGGTGCCCCTCTTCTGGTATATAAGTCATTTTGACCTAGAAAAAATAGGGAGAAGTCTTTCGGGATGAAGCTCCGCCGCCTCAAGGCGGAACTTGGGCAAGAGCACTTTTTCCCTCCGGTGGAGCGATTCCGCCGGGGAACTTCCCTCCCGGAGGGGGAAATCATCGTCATCATCGTCACCAACAACTCTCCCATCTTGGGGAGGGAAATCTTCATCAACATCTTCAACATCACCAACTCCTCTCAAACACTAGTTCATCTCTTGAGTTCAATCTTGTTACCGGAACTATAGATTGTTGCTTGTGGGTGACTAGTAGTGTTGATTACGTCTTGTAGTTGATCCCTATATGGTTTATTTGGTGGAAGATTATATGTTCAGATCCATTATGCTATATAATACCCCTCTGATCTTGAGCATGATTATTATTTTTGAGTAGTTACTTTTGTTCTTGAGGTCACGGGAGAAATCATGTTGCAAGTAATCATGTGAATTTGATATGTGTTTGATATTTTGATAGTATGTATGTTGTGATTCCCTTAGTGGTATCAAGTGAACGTCGACTACATGACACTTCACCATATTTGGGACTAAGGGAATGCATTGTGGAGTAGCAATTAGATGATGGATTGCGAGAGTGACAAAAGCTTAAACCCCAGTTTATGCGCTATTCCGTAAGGGACCGATTGGATCCAAAAGTTTAATGCTATGGTTAGAATTTATTCTTAATACTTTTCTCATAGTCGCGGATGCTTGCGGGAGGTTTAATCATAAGTAGGAGGTTTGTTTAAGTAAGATCAGCACCTAAGCACCGGTCCACCCACATATCAAATTATCAAAGTAACGAGCACGAATTAAACCAACATGATGAAAGTGACTAGATGAAATTCCCGTGTAGCCTCAAGAACGCTTTGCTTATCATAAGAGACCGCTTTGGCCTGTCCTTTGCCTTAAAAGGATTGGGCTACCTTGCTGCACTTTTGTTACCATATTCGTTACTTTCTCATTACAAATTATCTTGCTATCAAACTACTTCGCTACTTACAATTTCAGCACTTGTAGACATTACCTTAGTGAAAACTACTTGTCATTTCCTTCTGCTCCTTGTTGGGTTCGACACTCTTACTTATCTAAAAGAGCTACAATTTATCCCCCTATACTTGTGGGTCATCAATAATAAACGATTATCATGAACAAGGAAATATGATCATAACCAATTTATTATTGCCTCTAGGGCATATTTCCAACAGTCTCCCACTTGCACTAGAGTCAATAATCTAGCTCACATCACCGTGTGATTTAAATTGTTATGAATCTAACACCCAATGAGTTCTAGGGTTCGATCATGCTTTGCATGTGAGAGAGGTCTTTTAGTCAACGGGTCTGCGATATTCAGATTCGTCTGTACTTTGCAAATCTCTATGTCATACTGTAAACACTGCAACCACACTACACTTGGAACTATTCCAAATGGCTGCTCCAGTATACGTATCCGGATTGCTACTAAGAGTCATCCGTATTGGTGTTAAAGCTTGCATTGACATTACTCTTTACGACGAACTCTTTATCACCTCCATAATCGAGAAACATCTCCCTAGTCCTCTAGTTACAAAGGATAATTTTGACCGTTGTCTAGCGATCCACTACTGGATCACTCTTGTACCTCTTGATAAACTCATGGCAAGGCACACACCACGTGCGGTACACAACATGGCATAATATAGAGCCTATGGCTAAGGCATAGGGGACGACCTTTGTCCTTTCTCTTTCTTCTGCCGTGGTCAAGCTTTAAGTCTCACTCAACTTCACACCTTACAAATCAGGCAAGAACTCTTTCTTTGACTGATCCATTTTGAACTCTTTCAAAATCTTGTCAAGGTATGTACTCATTGAAAAAATCTCATCAGGCGTCTTGATCTATCTCTATAGATCTCGATGCCCAACAATTAAGTAGCTTTTTCGAGGTCTTCATTTGAAAAACTCTTTTCAAACAACCCTTTATGCTTTCCAGAAATTCTACATCATTTCCAATCAACAATATGTCATCCAGATATACTTATCAGAAATTCTATTGTGCTCCCACTCACTTTCTTGTAAATACAAGTTTCTCATAAAGTTTGTACAAACTCAAAAAGTTTGATCACCTCATCAAAGCGTATATCGCAACTCCGAGATGCTTGATCCAACCTACAGAAGGATTGGTGGAGCTTGCACACCTTTTAGCATCGTTAGGAGTGACAAAAATTTCCGGTCGTATCACATACAACTTTCCTCACGGAAACCATTAAGGAAACTATGTTTTGACATCCATCTGCCAGATTTCATAATTGAAACTACAACATCGGCTAAAATAATTCCAATAGAGTTTAGCATCGCTATGAGTGAGAAAGTCTCATTGTAGTCAACTCCTTGAACTTGGCGGGGCCTCTTTGCGACAAGTCGAGCTTGATAAATGGTGACTTTCACCATTAGCGTTTGTCTTTATTTTAAAGGTCCATTTGTACCCAACGACTTGCCGTCCAACGAGCAAGTCTACCAAAGTTTATACTTGGTTTTCATACATAGATCCTTTCTCGGATTTTATGGCCTCTATCCATTTATCAGAATCCGGGCCCATCATCGCTTCTCCATAGTACCTAGGTTCATTGTTGTCCAACAACATGATCTCTAAGACAGGGTTGTCGTACCACTCAGGAGTAGTACGCGCCATTGTCGACCTACGAGGTTCGATAGTAACTTGATCCGAAGCTTAATGATCATCATCATTAAATTCCTCTTCAACTGATGTAGGCTCCACAAAAACATCTTTCTATGGTACGCTACTCTATGGCTGAAACAAAGGTTCAACAACCTCATCAAGTTATATCTTCCTCCCACTCAATTCTTTCGAGAGAAACACTTTCTCGAGAAAGGACCCAGATTTAGCAACAAACACTTTGTACTCAGATCTGAGATAGAAGGTATACCCAACTGTTCTGAGGGTATTCTATGAAGATACATTTTTCCGCTTTGGGTTCGAGCTTATCAGACATAAGTGTCGCATTCCCAAACTCTAAGAAATGGCAGCTTAGGTTTCTGCCAAACCATATGGTGTCATCTCAAAAGATTTAGATGGTGCCCTATTTAAAGTGAATGTAGTTGTCTCTAATGGATAACCCCAAAACGATAGTGGCAAAATGATAAGAGACGTCATAAGTCGCACCATATCCAATAGAGTACGACTATGATGTTCGAATACACCATCACACTATGGTGTTCTAGGTGGTGTGTGTTGTGAAACAACTTTCACATTGTCTAAAGTTATATGCCAAACTAGTAACTCAGATATTCACCTCCACGATCATATCGTAGACATTTTTATATTCTTGTCACGATGATTTTAAACTTCACTCTGAATTTGTTTGAACTTTTCAAATGTTTCAGACTTGTGTTTCATTAAGCATATATACTCATATATACTTAAATCATTAGTGAAGGTAAGAAAAATAACGATATCCACTGCACGCTACAACACTTATTGGATCGCATACATCAACATGTATTATTTCCAACAAGTTACTTGCCCGTTCCATCAAGCCAGAAAATGGGGTTTTAGTCATCTTGCGCAAGAGGCATGGTCCGCATGTCTCAACCGATTCAAAATCGAATGGGTCCAAAGATCCATCAGCATGGAGTTTCTTCATGCGCTTTACACCAATATGACATTTAGCAGTAGTGCCACAAGTATGTGGTACTATAATTATTAACATTGTATCTTTTGGCATCGATGTTATGAACATGTGTACTACTACGATCAAGATTCAACAAATCATTCATTGGGTGTATGACCATTGAAGGTCTTATTCACGTAAGCAGAATAACAATTATTATCTGACTTAACTGAATAACCGTATTGCAATAAATACGATCTAATCACTTTCATGCTCAACGCAAACACCAAATAACATTTATTTAGGTTCTTCACTAATCCCAAAGATAGAGAGAGCGTGCGATGTTGATAACATCAACCTTGGAAACATTTCCAACACACACCGTCACCTCACGCTTAGCTAGTCTCCGTTTATTCCATAGTTTTTATTCTGAGTTACTAATATTTAGCAATCGAACCGGTATCCAATACCCATGTTCTACTAGGACTACTAGCAAGGTACACATCAATTACATGTATATCAAATATACTTCTGCCGATGTTGCCACCCTTCTTATCTACCAAGTATCTAGGGTTGTTCCACTTCAACGACCGTTCTCCTCATAATAAAAGCACTTAGTATCGGGTTTGGGTTCAACGTTGGGTTGCTTCACTGGAGCAACAACTGACTTGCCATCCATGAAGTTTCCCTCCTTTGCCCTTGCCATTCTCGAAACTAGTGGTATTACTAACCATCAACACTTGATGATCCTTCTTGATTTCTACCTTCGCGGTGTCAAACATCGCGAATAGCTCAGGGATCATTATTTCCATCCCTGGCATTTTATATTTGATCACGAAGCTCTAGTAGCTTAGTGACAGTGACTTTGAGAACTATATCAATCACTATCTTATCTGGAAGATCAACTTCCACTCGATTCAAGTGATTGTAGCACCCAGACAATCTGAGCACATGCTAAACGATTGAGCTATTCTCCTTCATCTTGCAGGCAAAGAATCTTGTTGCAGATCTCATATCTCACAACACGGGCACGAGCCTGAGATCCCAATTTCAGCTCTTAGAACATCTCATATGTTCCGTGACATTCAAAACATTTTGGAGCCTCAATACTAAGCCGTAATGCATGACACACTAAACTTTCAAGTAGTCATCGAAACATGCCTGTCAGATGTTCACAACATCTACAGACGACGCTAGAGGGGGTAGCGCACTGAGCGGTGCATTAAGCACATAAGCCTTGTATGAAGCAATGAGGACAATCCTCAGATCACGGACCCAGTCTGCAATATTGTTACCATCATCTTTCAACTATTTCTCTAGGAACATATAAAAATTCAAGGGAGCTATAGCATGAGCTAGTAATCTACAACATAATTTGCAAACACACTACTGACTATGTTCGTGATAATGAGTTCAATTAATCATATTACTTAAGAAATCCCACTCAAATTAACATCCCTCCGGTCATTCGAGTGATACATGATCGAAATTCACCAAATCAAGTCCGATCATCACGTGAGTGGAGGTGGTTTCAATGGTGAACATCATCATGTTGATCATATATACTATATGACTCATGTTCGACCTTTCAGTCTCTTGTGTTCCGAGGCCATGTCTATACATGCTAGCCTCGTCAAGTTCAAACCAAGTGTTCTGCATGTGCAACACTGACTTGCACCCGTTGTATGTGAACGTAGAGTATATCACACCCGATCATCACATGGTGTCTCGACACGACAAACTTTCGCAATGGTGCACACTCGGGGAGAACACAATTTATCTTGAAATTTTAGTGAGGGATCACTTTATAATGCTACCGTCGTCCTAAGCAAAACAAGGTGCACAAAAGGATTAACATCACATGCAAATTATAAGTGACATGATATGGCCATGAACTTGTGCTTTTGATCTCCATCCTTAAAGCACCGGCATGATCTCCATCGTCACCAGCCTGACACCATGATCTCCATCAACATGTCGCCATCGGGGTTGTCACGCCCACCATTCTTCTACTACAATTGCTACCGCTTAGCGATAAAGTAAAGCATTACATAGCGCATAATGATTGACACGCAGGTCATACAATAATTAAAGACAACCCTATGGCTTCTGCCGGTTGCCATACTCATCGAAATGCAAGTTGTGATATTATATACAATACATGATCATCTCATACATCACATATATCTCATAATGAAATTGGCCATATCACATCACACATACCCTGCAAAAACAAGTTAGATGTCCTCTAATTGTTGTTGCAAGTTTTACGTGGCTACTACGGGTATCTAGCAAGAACAATTCTTACCTACGCAAAAACCACAACGGTGATACATAAATTTATTTTCAACCTTATTGAGGACCGCCTTTGTGGAATCTGATCCAACTAAACGAGGAGAAACAAGCACCCGCCAGCCATCTTTGTGCAACGAAGTTACACGTCAGTCGATGGAGCCGGTCTCTCATAAGCGTACGAGTAAGGTTGGTCCGGGCCGCTTCATCCCACAATACCGCTGAACCAAAACACGACCAAGGGAGAAAGCAATATAAGCATCAGCACCCACAAACTCCTTTGTGTTCTACTCGAGATCTCATCTACACATAGACCTAGCTCATGATGCCACTGTTGGGGAACGTTGCATGGGAAACAAAACATTCCTACGCACAGGCAAGATCTATCCATGGTGATGAGCATCTATGAGAGGGAGAGTGGATCTACATACCCTTGTAGATCGCTAAGCGGGAAGCGTTAAGAAACGCGGTTGGTGTAGTCGAACATCTTCGCGATCCAATGACGAGTCGTCCCGCGAACACATCACGAGCCGTCCCGCGATCCCATTGTGGTCCTTCCGGTCTAGCGCCGAACGGACGACACCTCCGCGTTCAGCACACGTGCAGCTTGATGACGATACCCACCTTCTTGATCCAGCAAGAGGGTGTGGAGAGGTAGATGAATTATCCTCTTGCACAATGGCATGGTGGCGATGGTGGTGGAGCTATCCCGGTAGGGCTTCGGCAAGTGCCACCGTGACAATCTAGAGGAGGAACTGATCTAGAGTGGGAGGAAGATGCTGCACCGTGGCTTGTGGTGCTGCATCCCTCCATCCCCTAACATATATATATGTGGGATAGGAGAAGGGGGCGCCCTAGGGTTTCCCCTAGGGTGGGGCGGCAGCCAAATGGGGCAACTTGGCCCACAAGGCAAGTGGGGTGTCCCATCTTGGGCCTGCCCTACCCCTTCCAGCCGCATGGGCCATAGGTGGGAGGGGAGGCCAGCCCACCAGGGGCTGGTACGCCCCCTCTCACAGCCCATGGGTCCCTTCGGGCTAGGTGGACCCTCCCGGTGGACCCCTGGAACACTTCCGGCACTCCCATCACAAAACCGATAAGTCCCGAAACTTTTTCAGAACCCAAATACCGACTTCCTATATATCAATCTGTACCTCCGGACCATTGTAGAGCTCCTCGTGACGTATGGGATCTCATCCGGGACTCCGAACAACCTTCGGTCACCAACATACATAACTCAACTATACCGAAACGTCACCGAACATTAAGTGTGCAGACCCTACGGGTTCGAGAACTATGCAGACATGACCAAGACACCTCTATGATTAATAAAAAATAGCAGGACCTGGATGCCCATACTGGTTCTTACATATTCTACGAAGACCTTCATCGATTGAAACTCTATGTCAAGGATTCAGTTAATCCCGTATGTTGTTCCCTTTGTTCTTCGGTATGTTATTTGCCCGAGATTCGATCGTCGGTATCTCTATACCTAGTTAAATCTCGTTACCGGAAAGTCTCTTTACTCATTCCGTAATACAATATCCTATGGCTAACACTTAGTTACATTGCTTACAAGGCTTGTTGTGATGTTGTATTACTGATTGGGCCCTAAGATAGCTCTCCATCACACGGAGTAACTAATCCCAGTCTTGATCCACGCCAACTCAAAAGACACCCTCGGAGATACCTGTAGAGCACCTTTATAGTCACCCAGTTACGTAACGATGTTTGATGCACACAAGGCACTCCTCCGATGTCCATGAGTTGCATGATCTCATGGTCATAGGAACAGATACTTGACATGCAGAAAACAATAGCAATAAACTGACGCGAGCATATGCTACGATTATAGTTTGGGTCTTGTCCATCACATCATTATGCTAATGATGTGATCCTGTTATCAAGTGACATCTCATGTCCGTGGCTAGAAAACCTTAACCATCTTTGATCAACGAGCTAGTCTACTAGAGGCATACTAGGGACATGGTGTTGTCTATGTATCCACACATGTATCTGAGTTATCGATCAATACAATTATAACATGGATAATAAACGATTATCATGAACAAGGAAATATGATAATAATCAATTTATTATTGCCTCTAGGGCATATTTCCAACAAATTCGGCTGTTGTGACCGAATCCACTATGGCCCAACAGGACCCGGATCCACTTTCATGCGACTCCGGAACTGCAATCCCGCATATCGACCCCAATCGCTTCAGTGACACACATCCTACCGTCGCCTCATTTCTAAACGAGCTATTTGATCGGGTACAAACATGCGTATGACTGACGATCAGACCCCGGTCTACGACTGGATCGGGCTTAAACCCGACGTTAGGGAGATCCTCATCCCCATAATCACTCACTTAGTCGCCACCGTCGAGTGTCCATCTGGAGGCTCGTCCCCCCCAATGACCGGAACTAAAAACAATTTATAACCCAATTTCTGATCATCGAGATCTTTCTTGCAACCCAGACCTGGAGTTCACTTGGGAGACAGACTGATATCTATCCCTGATCTAGCACACAATTCGGAGCCCATAATTTCGAACCCACATCACGGCGTGGAGTCAAAACTTTTCCCATCCACCACCCAAGACGATCATTCAAGCATCACAACAGAGTCCAAGTCTTCGGACTTATGGGATGTGAAATAGTTACCAGGAGAGTCGGTTCATCATTTTTGGGCTAGACTCCTCCTTGCTAGAAACAAAGTACAAGGTCTTAGTGATTAGGAGATAATGGCAACCTTCAATCGCAAATGCCATGATGAAGGGATTCTCAATGCCCTGGCTCATCGGCACATCCGTGACTTCACCGAGCTGTCAGACTTGGTACAAAAATATTGTGCCATGGAAAGCACCTGGCAAGATGAACGACTATTTTCAGAACCAACCTTCACCGAGTACCCTAGAGGAGATCGGAAAATGGGGATACCTCCGAAGCGGCCAGCCAAGCTCGAACCCACCGAAAAGAGAAATAGTCCCCTTATAGGGGTCAGTACTATCCTTAACAGACTATTGGATAAACCATGCCCTATACATTATGTATTGCTGAACACAAGCCCGACTCATAGCCTTAGAGCTTGCTGGGTCGTCAGATAGGTCGCAAAAAGCGGTGAAGCCATTCTTGAGGCACTATCGCCGAATAGGCGCTCCACATCACCACCAAAATACAATGTCGAAGTCCTGACGATCTACAAAACTTCCCCTCAAGGAACATGAGGAAAAGATCTCTTAGAGAACTCGAACATGTCTATCATGTGGTAGCAACAAGTGCATGGGCAGACACAGCCATTACCTTCGAAGATGCTGACCAACCAGCCATTTGTCCCGGCCATACACTAGCCGCACTGGTCCTAAACCCCATCGTCGATGGCTTTAGGTTACACAAAGTGCTAATGTATGGCGGCAGTGGTTTAAACCTTATCTACGAAGATACCCCGGAAAATAAGCAGTTCGACCGATCTCACATAGAGCATAGCAACACGACATTTTGGGGAAAGAGGCAGGTTGTTGAGGACGTATCGCTTTGGACGTAGTGTTTGGCATGCCCGAAAACTATCGATTAGAAGAAGTTCTCTTCCATATCGTGCCCTTCCCCAGCGGCTACCATGCCCTGCTGGGATGTGACACCTTCACAAAATTCCAGGCTATACAACATTACAGGTATATGAAACTCAAGGTGCCAGGACCAAACGGGATAATCACAATCGCCAGTGATCCGAATATATCCCTTCGAGCCGAAAACAAAACAGCAGCGTTCGCCCTCGAGGCACTTGCCGAGACCTTCGTTGCAGAAGAGCTGACCGCACTTCGGTCAACACTAGACAAGGACGATGTGATCCTTGGCAAATGGCCCAAACCCACGTCCTTTAAACCGGCAGACGGAATAGTTAAATTTCTGGTACACCCGATGGACCCCAACAAGACAACATCTATTGGAGCTCAGCTGGACCCCATAGTGGATGAAGCACTGCGAGAATTCTTACGAGAAAATCGGGACATCTTCGCCTCGCATCCTTCTGATATGTCTGGAATCCCACAGCTGCTAGCAAATCATAGTCTGAACATCATCGCAGGCTTTAAGCCCGTTAAGCAGACTCTGTGCCACTTTTCCGAGCCCAAACGACAAGGTATGGGTGAAGAATTAGCTAAACTGCTAGAGGCCGGATTCATTCGGCAGATTAAGCACCCCAAATGGTTGGCAAACCTGGTGATGGTACCGAAGAAAGACAAATCCTGGCGGCTGCGTGTCGACTTTAAAGACCTCAACAAGGCCTGCCCTAAGGACCCTTTCCCCTTACCACGTATAGACCAGATTATTGACGCCACAACCAAACACGACTCGTTGTGTTTCCTTGGTGCTTATTCTGGATACCATCAGATTAAAATGAAGCAATCCGATCAAGCTGCAACCGCATTCATCACCCCTTACAGGCCCTTCGGGCTAAAAAACGCTAGGGCTACGTACCAGCGCATGATCTAGACTTGTCTCGCAAAACAAGTCGATAAAACAATCGAGGCATACGTGGACGATGTGGTAATCAAAACCAAACACGATAGCCAGCTGATCGACAACCTATGGAAAACCTTTGCTAGCCTACGTGAGTATGATATATGACTCAATCCGGAGAAATGTGTATTTGGAGTTCCCATCGGTAAGCTGCTCGGATTCATCATTTCCCATAGAGTAATAGAAGCAAATCCAGCTAAGATCCACGCCCTATCAGAACTTGTTGTTCCCACAGAGCTAAAGCATGTCCAGAGGTTGGCTAGTTGCATGGTGGCACTAAGCCGCTTTATCTCCCGCCTCGAGGAAAAGGATTTACCGCTCTACACACTGCTGAAATGGACCAACAATTTCGAATGAACCGATGAAGCAGCGACCGCGTTAGAAGGAATTAAAACACTCCTAGCAAGCAATCCCATACTCACATTACCAGGCGCTGGTGAACCCATGTTATTATACATATCGGCTACCAACCAAGTCGTTAGTGCGGTGCTCGTTGTCGAACGAGGGGAGGAGGGACACAAATTCTGGATACAGAAGTTGACCTATTACTTGTCAGAAGTATTAATGCAGAGGAAGTCCAGATACCTGCACTACCAGAAGATAGCCTATATAGTATTTATGGCATCACGGAAACTTAGATACTACTTTCAAGAGTGTTCGGTTATGGTGGCATCCGAAGTACCCCCTGAACGATATAATCAACAACAAGGATGCCACTGGACGCATAGCCGAATGGTCTATGGAGTTCCTTCCCTTTGAAATCGACTACAAGCCATGACGAGCTATCAAATCTTAGGTGCTGGCAGATTTCCTCGCCGAATGGACAGAGGCCAAGCTCCCGAGGGAATATAGTACATACTCCCGCTGGACGATGTACTTCAATTGATCCAAAACTTTGGTCGGACTGGGGGCTGGAGTTATTCTCACATCCCCCACAGGCGACAACGTTCGATACGTGCTACAGATCATGTATGCCGATTCAAACAATGCAGCCGAATACGAAGCACTCTTGCATATTCTTCGGATGGAAGCATCAATGGGCATACGATGGCTGGAGGTATGAGGAGACTCCAACTTGGCCATCTCCTAGATCAACGACGAATTAGATGCCCAAAACCCGAAGACGGTGACATACAGAAACACTGTCTTCAAGATATTCACACGGTTCGAGGGGCTAGAATTTCACCATGTCGCTAGAGACAATAACCAAGCTGCCGACGCTCTGGCCCGCATGGGGGCCAAACGTGACCCTATCCCAAAAAACACTTTCCTGGAACGACTCTCTAAGCCATTAGTGGTTTGGTAGGACGATCATAAGGGTGCCGGTTTCACCAACGCGGATGAGGTTGTCCCCCCTATAAATGAACAAGACGACCAAATCATCGGCGGCTCCATAATGGACAAAACGCCTTCAGCTCATGAGCTCATGGCAGTAATCGCTCCATGGACCGAGCCCTTCCTTGCCTACCTTCTTCGCAAAGAACTCCTCGACGATCAGACGGAGGCACAACGCATAATTCGGCGATCCAAGGCCTTTAAAGTCCACGAGGATGAGTTATACAAGAAAAGCACCACCGGAATATTACAGTGGTGCATATCTGAGGAAGAAGGATGGCAGCTCTTAGCCAAAGTCCACGCAAGGATGGGTGGCCATCGCACTACAGCAAGAGGCTTAGTTAGGAAGGCCTTTTGGGCTGGTTTCTTCTGGCCCACTACTCGAGCGGACTCCCAGTCACTTGTCAAACACTGCGTGGGGTGTCAACTTTTTGCAAATCAAAGTCACATGCCCCCAACAGCACTTCGGACTATTCCAATTACCTGGCCCTTTGTGGTATGGGGGCTGGATATGGTCGGACCACTTAAAGGGGGGACCAAGAAGAATAAATACCTACTGGTCATGGTTGGCAAGTTCACCAAATGAATAGAGGCAAAACCTATCAAATCAGCCAAGCCCGGATGAGTAATTAACTTTATATCCGGCGTGGTACACCGTTATGGTGTCCCGCATAGCATAATAATGCACAATGGATCCAACTTCATAGCCTAAGAGGTCAAAGACTAGTGCGCAAAAATGGGCATCTAGCTCGATAACGCATCGGTGTATCACCTGCAGACCAATGGACAAGTCGAACGAGCCAACGACTTCATCATGAGTGGCATTAAACCACATTTGGTCTGATCTCTTCATGAGTCCGACTGTTATTGGGGAGAGGAGCTTGTCTCTGTTCTATGGGGCCTACGCACCACCACGAACAGATCAACAAGATATACACCGTTCTTCATAGTCTATGGGGTAGAAGCAGTCCTCCCCTGTGTCATTATTCATGACGCACCAAGGGTGCGCATGTACGAGGAAAAGGAGGCCGAGTTAGATCGGCAGGATGACCTGGATGCCTTACAACGAGAGCATGACATAGCTCGGGCTCGCTCTACTTTTTATCAACAGCAGGCCCGACGTTACTAGAGTAGGGAGGTAGGGCAAAATCGTATAATGGTGAACTCGTCTTACGGCTCCCGGAGGAGCAGAAGCATAAACTCAACCCCAAATGGGAGGGCCCCTTCATAATTGATGAAGTACTCGCGAGAGGGGCTTACCATCTTCGAAACCCATGGAACGCAACTCGTCTTCCGGCGCTTCTAACGATAAACGGTGTCGTCATACTCTTTACCCTTCATATCCTTTTTCTTTATATTTTTCTTTCCCTCCCATCTTGATTTTTAGCAGGTTTGAATTTTTCTCATTTTGTTCCCAAGTCTATGTTCGGTTCAACTGATCTTGTATTAAGATTTTCGGCATATATCCTTAATTATTAAATCCGAACACAACACCTGGGGGCTTCTTCCCGAAGCCAATGATTTTATCCTCCAAGCATCTATCCACATTTATTGTGTACGCATATTTTCCTTATTGATTTTAAGCCATTATATGCATCAATTTGAACTAAGATATTTGCCAAGTTGGGTTTCCTCGCTTCTGTGCTTACCCTCTACGTTCCCGATTGTTTGGCTAGAGGCTGAAGGGAGCACCTCTGTGATTGTTATGACCGGGTCATCTGGATACATACGTCAGACGGGTGAAGCTATCTTCTGCAGAAAATTGGTCAGCTACGACGGAAACAAAAAAAATATTATGCTCGTTGTCACCAGTACTCGGGCTTCTTTTCTCATGAAAGCCATTAGTCGCATACTAGCATTATACGACCTTAATATCTATGATTTACGTAGCAGCCCGAAGAAAGGGATCGATTGAGGTACTATTTTCTTTGAAAGATGTTTCTTACACTAAGCTGTAATATAACATATCTCTCTGTGTGCTTTTTGTCTGTTCGCACCAAATGGCCGGATTGCCTAGTTCCCCAAACATAATTTGCTCTTCTCGAGTGATATTCTAAGGAGCACTCCCGAGCTCTTAGCGAGGGAGGTCAAAGCCGATGACCGGTTAAGACAAAGTTTACAACATAGACGGAGAATTTTTTTCGATTATCAATACGTATTTATATATAATCATACATCTGGCTGCTGGTCAAGATTGTCTATTAAAGCATCCAGGGATCAATCTTCTTGCAAGAGACGAGCGGCTAGCATCACTTGGTCGTACACCAAGTGCAACGGCACTTCTTGCCCATCAGCCCCTGCTGGCCCAACCTGAGCCATATGCTCGGGATTAAGGCCGGTATATCGCGTCTTGATCATTGCTCATGCCTCTCGTGTTCCCTTTTGATAGGCTGATGTATTCCATAGCTCGAACCGACTTTGTGCTCCCTTGAATCAATAAACCAGTTCGGTCATCTTCTCCGGAGGTTGCTCGGCAGGCCATAGCGCTTTTATCATGCTCTTCATGGCCTTCTGAAGCCGCTCATGAAGGGCGGACAGTTCCTTCAGAAAACTTCCCCGGTAGGATCCGATCTCTCCTTCGGGTCGCCCAGATAGGAGACCTATACATGAGTCAAGGCATGTCCATTATGCTTCATATATAAGTACCATCCGATGTTAGAATCACACTTACTAAACATGCCCCTCTGTAATTTCTTGTTCTCCTCTTGGGCCTGGGCCAATTGAGTCTTTAAGCTCTCAATTTGTTCGGCCTGCTGTTTGTTTTCTGCCTAGAGGCGGTTCTTCTCCTCAAGGATTTGTTGCAATGAACGACAACCGGCCTCATGTTGGGACTCAACATACCTTTGAGATTCTTGCGCTGTATCCAAATCCTTTTCCATTTGCCCTGTCGATTCAGTTGCTACAAAGTACCCTCACGTCAGCATGGGATTATATACTAAGATGAGCAGAACAGATATACTCACCATGTGCCTCTTGGGTGAAATTCTTCACTTGCTCAAGTTCAGCCTTCATGGTCTCCACCTATGCTCGGCTCGCCTCCAGTTCCTTGGACAGTTGGTCGCTCTACTGCTTTCACGCATGCATCAGCAGTAAAACAATACGCGGACCCTTAATTCAGTCGTTCCGACCAATTTAAGGCTCGGGGGCTACAGGGTTTACATGGGTGTTCGAACTCTTATATCCGACTACTCACCTGTAGGCTGGACGATACCAGTTTCATGGCTTCCCTGAACCCTGCTCGGGCCGCTCCGATGTGTGCATCAGCCGATCGTAGAGCATTGAACTCTTGTTTGGAAAGTGCTGCGTGGCACAGATCTTCTCATCGCTGCTGGAGACTCATAGCGCTCTCTACCTCGGATTTGGTAACGGATACTACGTCCCTAGAGTCTTTAGGGGCCCGGTCGACCACAGGAACCTGCATGACGGGTTTAGCATGAGCAGAAGATAGTGAAATGCGAGCACTACCGGTCACCCTAGCAACGTCCTCGGCAAAGGATGGCTGGACTCTTTGCCTGAGTATCTCGACATATGGTCTCTTGTGAGGTCCTATTGATTGTAATGACAATTTAAGTAGCTGAACAAAGTACCTTTGAGATGAGCGAGTGGTCAGGCTTGTCCCCATGACTGGCTCATTTGATGGCTCCTTGTTGCCTTTAGGTATAGGCATTGCCGCCGTAGCCAATGTATGTCGTGCGGACCGATGACGCTTGGGAGCAGGCACTAGCGCATTTGGGTCGTTGGAGGATACTTGCCTTTTGCAGGATGAATTTTTCTTCTTCTTGCCTATCGCAGGGGAAGGGAATGACCCAGGGTAATCGGATATGATAGCCACCTTGGAGCGGTCAAGAATCTCCAGGTAGAAAACCCCGTCTTCAAACTCAATTGACAGATCTGGGTCATCATGAAAGCCCGGATCGTCATCACGAGAATAGTCCTTGGCTTGGGGGACCGGACAGTTAACTGTCTTGATGAAGCTCCCCCATTCCTATTCACAGAAGTTAAAGGCTTCGGTCAAAAAGGGACAAATTGAAAACCCGAATTACGGTCCCGGAGTCGAAAGGCTCACCATTCGATGGGATTGTGACTTGAGTAGCCCTCCTTGGTCGGTAGCCGAACAAAATCTTCTTGCTCCCCTTTGTATAGGTTGGCAAATGCAGGAGCTAATGTTGTTTGATTGGCAGGGCCCAGTCATCGGGAACGTGTGGTGTCGCTTGTCCCGTTGGAACAGCACAAAGGGTGTATTCTCCGCTGAAGAGGCTGAACACACTGGGTGATGGCGGCATCCATGACGTCTATCATGGTCTACTTGTGATGGGCTAGTATCCTTACATGGGCAGCCAAGCATTGCACTCCAACATCGTCCTCTTGGGATGAAATCTTCGGTCACCAGTTGTACCTTTTCTTCAAGGGGATGTCAGAGTATTCGGGCAAACCCCTCCAAGCTGGATCAAATAGCAGGATGTCCTTGTTGTAGAACCATTCCGAAGACCATTCTTCGAACTCCTTTGGTGTTCCCACTGGATACCCCATCCCTGCTATGCGTCATATTTCGGCTCCTCCGACCTCTAAAATTGTCTTGTCCCGAGTATGAGGGACGAGGCAGAAGTACTTCCTCCATAATTGAATGTGCGCCTCACAGCTCAGGAACATCTTGCAAAGGGCGACGAAGCCCGAGATGTGTAGAATGGACCCTCGGCTGAGATGATGGAGATGGATTCCATAGAACTCCAATAATCCCCTCGGGAATGGATGAATGGGGAACCCGAGACCCCGCGAGAGAAAGGGCATGAAATATACATGCTCTCCCTTTTAAGGATTAGGGAATTTTTTCGTGAAGGATTCACCGTTGAATGAAGTCAAACCGGCGCAGGTAACCGCTAGATCCGAGGAAGGAAGATACCCTTGGGTCTCGAGGTTGCGTAGTTGAAGGAGGGATATGGAGCACCTTGACTAATCCCGAGGATGGGAGCCGTAAGTGCGCGAGGAAGAGCTGGGGGCGCTCGCCATGTTCTTATGGTGATCTCTTGCTGAATGTCTTTCCCGATGAGGAGGAAGCAGAGGATGTGGCTTAGACCACGATGTAGTTTGTTTAAATGGTTGGTGCCTCCTTTGTGGGAGGGGCAGTCTTGTAAAAAGCCGCTGAATCACTGGTCTCCCCTCGACACACGAGGATCGAGAAGTGCTGACGGTTATTATGGTGGACCCTGCAAGTTCGTGACCCTTGGGTTTTCGCCGATGACAAGATGGTTGCCGAACAAGAAGGAATAGAGGGACTTGCCTCGCAATCCGAAGACTTCGACGCACAAGATTGTCCGGATATACCTCTGCGTTGGAGGATACTCTGGGGGCTTCTAAGGGAGTCCTGTTTTAAGGGGTCCTCGAATGGCCGACCTGTTTCTTATGGGCCTGACTATGTGGGCCACTAGCTGAGCACTGGATGATGAAAGGCCCCGTCGCCAGGGTGGAATCTTCAAGGAGTCGTGACGTGTCCTCCAAGTTTTTGATAGTAGACAGGCATGTTTTTTCCTTTGATATGCAACTGACCATGTGTAAACCCTAGTACCCCCCAGCGTCTATATAAGCCGAATGGTTTCAGATGGTAGGAGGGAGAACAACTTATCTAGGGTTTAGCTATTCGATCCTAAGATAGAACAACTCTGTAACCTCCATATCATCAATATAATCAAGCAGGACGTATGGTTTTACCTCCATAGGAGGGCCCGAACCTAGGTAAACATCGTCTGCTTCGTCCCGTGTTACCATCGATCCTAGTCTCACATCTCGGGACCCCCTACCTGAGATCCGCCGGTTTTGACACCGCCACCTATGGGTCCATAGCTAGTACCTAGATGGCTTCTTGTCTCTCTTTGATCTTCAATACAAAGTTCACCATGTTCGTCGCGGTGATCTATTCGGTGTATTCTTCTGTTGAGGTGTGTTTGTTGGGATCAGATGAATTGTGGGTTTGTGTTCAGATTATTTATGATAAAAGATTCGAGTCTCCTCTTAATACTTATTTGTTGATTCTTATTTGCATAATCATCTTAGCTTCATAAACTCTCTGATCTATCGGTTTAGTTTAGCCAACTAGATTGGTTTATCTTTAGTGAGATGGGTGCGTTGTAGTGGGTTCAATATTGCAGTGCTTTTATATCCTAGTGACAAAGTAGGGGACATGACTATCAACGTTCTGGGATCGGGGGTACCCAGACCTGCCTGCCTATGGCTCCAATGCGTGGCCCACCACGACGGCCCGGTATGACCTAGCAACGAGCCTCTCAAGTCAAGATCCTCGAGAGAGACCCCCGCCTCGCGAGGAGGACAATGCCAAGACCTCTAGAGGAGTGACATCCCCCCCAAGATGCCTTCCGAGGAGCAGAGATTCCTATGCAAGCACCCTGCCTCCTGAGGCCGAGGTGACGTGGGTTCTGATGGTAAAGCCAGGCGGGCGCCAGCGGGCGCAAGAGGAGGACAATTTCCTCTTTCGTGCTAAGGAGAAAAGGACAAATGTGGGTTCCCAAGGAATCCCCCATAGGTTTCCTTCCCGATGCAATGGGGCTGAGACCACGAGCTCGACCAGACAAATTTCATCGCCTGTGGCCCACGACGCCCCACGTTGCTCCATTTCTCCGGCATCCAACGCTGCTACCAGCCCAGCTGAAAAAGAGCAGTGGGACTCATCGTTGCCACCCTTTGTGCAGCTCGGAGGCTACATCGCCACTCCGTCCCATGTTCCTGCCACGGTGTCGTCCTCCCACTCCCGTCGTGGACCTGCGAATGCACTGACAGCACTGCTCATGGAGGTGGCGTTAACGAACACCAAGACCAGGCTCCTCCCGTTCATGCTGTGCCAGAGAACAATTCGGCCTGCCACGCCTTCACCTCGGAGCTGCGCCGTGTCGTCTGGACCAAAAAGTTCAAGCTGGACCTGCCTCCGTGCTACGATGGCACTCGCGACCCCACAGAGTTCCTTCAGCTCTACTCGTTGAGCATAGATGCGGCAGGCGGAGGCGACAAGGTGATGGCGATCTAGTTCCTCATGGCTTTGAAGGATGGCGCATGCTCTTGCCTCCTTAGCCTCCGAAGGAATCGATCTCCTCCTGGGACGAGATTCGCGAGCGCTTCACCGCCATCTTCGAGGGCACCCGTGACCGCCCCCAACGGTGAATGACCTGTTGGAAATATTCCCTAGAGGCAATAATAAATTGGTTATTATAATATTTCCTTGTTCATGATAAACGTCTATTTTCCATGCTAGAATTGTATTGATCGGAAACTCAAATACATGTGTGGATACATAGACAACCCCATGTCCCTAGTGAGCCTCTACTAGACTAGCTCGTTGATCAAAGATGGTCAAGGTTTCCTGACCATAGACATGAGTTGTCATTTGATAACGGGATCACATCATTAGGAGAATGATGCGATGGACAAGACCCAATCGTAAGGATAGAAGTTGATCTTGTCAGTTTATTGCTACTGCTTTATGCATGTCGTGTATCTGTTCCTATAACCATGAGATCACACAACTCCCTGACATTAGAGGAATCCCTTGTGTATCAAATGCCACAACGTAACTGGGTGACTATAAAGATGCTCTACAGGTATGTCTAAGGGTGTCTATTGGGTTGGCGTGGATCGAGACTAGGATTTGTCACTCTGTATGACAAAGAGCTATCTCTGGGACCACTCGGTAATACAACATCACAAGAAGCTTGCAAGCAATGTGACTAAGGAGTTAGTCATGAGATCTTGTATTACGAAGCGAGTAAAGAGGCTTGCCGGTTACAAGATTGAACTAGGTATGTAGATACCAACAATCAAATCTCGGGCAAGTAACATACCGATGGACAAAAGGAACTGCATACAGGATTGTCTGAATCCTTGACATCATGGTTCAACCGATAAAGATATTCATAGAATATGTAGGAACCAATATGGGCATCCGATGTGTCTTGAGACTGCGTTTGTATTTCCCCAAAGAGGAAGGGATGATGCCGCACAACGACAATAAGTATTTCCCTCAGTTATGAAACCAATGTATCAATCCATAGAGGAAGATCACGCACCCACGTAAGCAACACCTGCACACAAACAACAAATACTTGTAACCCGACGCGAAAGAGAGGTTGTCATGCTCTCTACGGTAATAAGATAAATTAGGTAATGATAGGTAGGAGAGATAGATATCTCAAGAACACAAAATAAAAAGAGTAAATATGCATCAATATATTTTTGGGTTTTTGGTTTGGTTGATCTGAAAACAAAGAATGCAAAAACGTAGATCAGAAAGCAATATGATGGAAAATTCGACCCAGGGGTTGTAGGTCTATGGTGGACTACTCACACATCATTGGAGAGGCACATATGATGAACATGAACCCCTCCCTCATGGTGT
Organism: Hordeum marinum; assembly: GCA_022496015.1. Classification (NCBI taxonomy): domain Eukaryota; kingdom Viridiplantae; phylum Streptophyta; class Magnoliopsida; order Poales; family Poaceae; genus Hordeum; species Hordeum marinum. The sequence goes on from CM039674.1 coordinate 464,864,321, forward strand.
TTAGATTGGATCTCGAGGTTCTGGGACTTGTAGCAACTGGAATTGTGTTTCGTCGACTCCCCTAGGGTTTTCGAATATTTGGGAATTTATAGGCATCAGAGGCGGTGGAGAGGGGCCCCGAGGAGGACACAACCCACCAGGGCATGGGCAGCCCCCCTGGTGCAGCCTGGTGGGTTGTGGTCTCCTCGGCTCACTCCCCCGGCACTTCTTTGGTCCACTAGATGTCTTTTGGTCTAGAAAAAATCTCCAATTTTTTTCGTCACGATTGGACTCCGTTTGATATTGATTTTCTGCGAAGTAAAAAACAATCAAAAGAAACAACTAGCACTTTGGCACTATGTCAATAGGTTAGTCCCAAAAAATGATATAAAGTGGTAATAAAATGATGGTAAAACATCCAAGAATGATAACATAACAACATGGAACAAGCAAAAATTATAGATACGTTGGAGACGTATCAGCATCCCCAAGCTTAATTCCTACTCATCCTTTAGTAGGTAAATGATAAAAACAGAATTTTTGATGTGGAATGCTGCATAACATGTTCATCACATTCTTTATTTTGTATAGCATGGATATTTGAAGTTATAATGATTCAAACCAATTGCCTAGTTTTAACATACTGACTTCAATACTCAAGCATGTCAACAAACAACCATGTCTTTCAAAATATGAACACTAAATAATTTATCCCTAACCCATCATGCTCAATCATTGATCCATTCATGAAACAAACTGAAATATTAGCTATGCCCAATGCTCAAGTATGATCATAGTGCCCCCTAGTTGGTTCTTCATAAGAGAAGATGGAGACTCAAAGCAAAAATACAAATTGCATAAAGTAAATAGATAGGCCCTTCTCAGAGGGAAGTAGGGATTTGTAGAGGTGCCAGAGGTCAAGTGTTTAAATTGGGAGAGAAAAAATATTTTGGGTGGCATTCTTTTCCTATCAACAAAAATGAAAAAGTAGCTCACAATACTTTCCATGCTAGATATATCATAGGTGGCTCCCAAATAGAAAATAAAGTTTATTCCTTTTTCCACCAAACTTTCACTTTCCATGGCGGACCGTATCCACGGTTGCCTTCCATACCAACACTTTCTAAGGCATTTATTGTTTGAGAACATAAAGGAAATATTTTTTTCTTTTTCATTTCGAGAATGGGCATATCTATTACCGCCGCACTCTCGTGCAATCATAAGTGAAAAAACACTCATCCTTAGAATAACACATCTAGCATGAAAAATATTGGATACTCCCCACCGTTTCATGAGCGGTACAGGCACACAAAAGAGAAAAATTTTTTTGAAAATTTAGAGATGGCACATACAAATTTGCTTGGAATGACATGGAAATACCGCATATAGGTAGCTATGGTGGACTCATAAGGCAAAACTTGGTTTAAGGATTTTGGATGCACAAGTAGTATTTCTATAGTACAAGTGGAGGCTAGCAAATAGATTGGGAAGCGACCAAACCAAGAAACGAAAATTCACATATGTGAGCATTGAACATAAGTAACACCGAATAATGCACCACAAGTAGGATGTAACTTGATTTCATAACTATTGACTTTCGTGCATGCATAGGGAATCACAAACCTTAACATCAATATTCCTACTAAGCATAATTACTCATCAACATGACTCACATATTACTATCATCATGTTTCAAAACTACGACAAGGAATCAAGTTTAATTTGTCCAATGATCTTCTTGAAAGTTTTTATTATATCCTCCTTGGATATCTATCACTTCGAGACTAGTTTCATATATTGCCATTGCTTTTTGGCAAGCACAAACAAATTTAAGTGTAGCACATGAGCATAAAGACTTCATCTCTCAAACAGGTATAAGTGAATCATGAGAGGATTTCTTCAAAATTTACTAACTCTCAAATTAATCTAAGTTATTCATGAGAGTATTTCTACAATAGTTTCCATGCACACTATGCTCAAAATTATATAAGTGAAGCACTAGAGCACTTTCTATAGGTCAAAAAGTTTAAGTGAAGCACATAGAGCAATTCTAACAAATCATAGCATCATTTTGGCTCTCTAAAATAGGTGTTTACAACAAGGATACAAAAGTAAATACTAAAAAACAAGCAAGTAAAGATACAAGACGCTCCAAGCAAAACACATGATATGTGACGAATAAAAATATAGCAACAAGTAAAATACCGATGGTCGTTAGAAGAAAGAGGGGATGCCGCTCCGGGGCATACCCAAGATAAGTTTCTTGTTTATCTTTGGATATATCTTGGGGGTGCGGTAGAATACCCAAGTTTAGGATTTTTCTAATCCTTATTGATTCATCCATCGTGATCTCACCCAAAACTTGAAAACTTCAATCACACAAAACTCAACAAAATCTTCGTGAGATCTGTTAGTATAAGAGACCAAATCACAACTTTAGGTACTATTGTAAACCCACTCATAATTTGTTACTGCATTATACCTACTGTATTTTAACTTTACTATGGCTTATAGCCCCCAATACAAACCATAGATTCATCAAAAGAAGCACACAATGCAACGAAAACAGAATATGTCATAAATAGAACAGTCTATAGTAATCTTTACTGTACCCATACTGATGGAACCCTAAAACTTCTGAACAATTAGGAAAACATAAATAATTTCTATAGACACACTGTTTTAAAATTTCAGCTCAATATCACGTTCCGGTAAAAAATGAAAATTCATATATTGGACGCAAAGTTTGTGTTTCAGATTCAGCATCACTTCTACTCATCCTTTGAATCGTCCTAAAGGCTTTACCTGGCACAAACACTAAATAAACCATAAAAACACAATCATAAAAGATTCATAATTGTGTCAACACATAAAAACATAAAGGAAAAATAATAAAATTATTTATTCATTGGGCTGCCCCCCAACAAGCACTATCGTTTAACTCCCCTAGCTAGGCATAACGTATAGATTAAAGTATTGTCATGCTTAGTTTTTGATCCATAGAATGCCCTCATGATTGATTCATATGGTGGCATGATTATAGTTCTAGGGAAGTATTCCATACAATTTCTCAAGGGAAATTGAAACTTAATATGGCCTTCTTTCATATCAATCACGACACCTATAGTGCGTAACGGATTACCAAGTATAATGGGACAAGGAGGATTGCAATAAATATCAAGCACAATAAAATCAATGGGCACATAATTACTATTTTCAATAATAAGACCATCATTAATTCATCCCAAAGACTTTTTAATAGTAGAATCCGCCAAGTGCAAATTAAGAGAGCATTCTTATATGTTGGTTAGACCAAGCACATCACATAGCGATTTCGAAATCATGGAAACACTAGCACCAAAATCATACAAAGCAAAGCATTCATAATTTTTAATCTTGAGCTTAGTGGTAGGTTCCCACTAATCATGCAATTTTCTAGGACTAGAAATCTCCAACTCCAACTTTTCTTCAAAAGATTTCATCATGTCATCAACGATATGTCTAGTAAAAACTTTATTTTGCTCATAAGCATGGGGTGAATTCAACATGGATTGTAGAAAAGAAACACTTTCAATCAAAGAGAAATTATCATAATTAAAGTCTTTGCAATCCAAGATAGTGGGCACATCACTAGTTAAAGTTTTGACCTCTTCAAACCCACTTTTATGAAAAATTTCATCAAGATTTTTACCCTCCAAATTATTGGGATGCCTTGTAGCTAAAATTGACTCTAATCCAGTCCCTTAATTATCAGTTTTAATATTAATAAACATGGAATCAATATAAGAAACACCAATCACTTTAAGATCTTCATCGTTTTTATAGCAAAAATCACTAGAAGACAATTTTCCTAAGATTTCTCTTTTAGCTCTAAGCATGGCGGTTCTTTTCTAACTTTCATCCATAGAGACATATAAAGATTTAATAGATTCATCTTAGGCAGAAAAGCTTTCAACTTGAGATTTTCAACATCATAAGGAATTCTATCAATACTTCTAGACACATCATCAGTCTTATTAAGCTTTTCTTCTATTGTACTCCCTCCGTCCCAAAATAAGTGTCGCAAATTTTGTACTAAACTAGTACAAATTTTGTAATAGACAATCAACACTTATTTTGGGACGGAGGGAGTAGTATTGAAAGCCTTTTGCGCATTGATAAATTCTTTAATATTACTCTCAAGATCAAAGGTGTTCCTATTATTATTGTAAGAATATTTACTGTAGGAATTACCATAATTATTAGAGGAATTTCCAGGAAATGGCCTATGATTAAAATTACCTCTATAAGCATTGTTATTGAACTTGTTTCACGAGACAAAATTCACATCAACAGAATCATTATTTTGCTCAATCAAAGTAGACAAAGGCACATCATTAAGATCGATAGGAGCATTATTACTAGCAACCAATTTCATCAAAGCATCAACCTTTTCACTCAAAGTACTAATTTCCTCATCCAAATTAACCTTTTTACTAGTAGGTGCTCTATCGATATGCCATATAGAATAATTAGCCATGATATTATCTAGCAATTTAGTAGCTTCACCCAAAGTAATCTCCATAAAAGTACCACCTGCGGCAGAATCTAAAAGATTTCTAGAGATAAAATTCAATCCCGCATAAAAAAAGTTATGATCATCCAAAGATTTAAACCATGTGTAGGACAATTTGTTATCATAAACTTCATTCTTTCCCAAGATTGGGCAACATGTTCATGCTCAAGTTGCTTATTCGAAGAATTGATACTATTGCGAGGCAAAGAGGAAAACCAAATTTTTTGCAAGACCCCGCAAGGAAAAAGGAAATAGTTTCAACTTCACAATATCATTGTCTACATGTTTTTTTGCATATCACACAATTCAATGAACATGTTTTGATAGGATTACCGGCAAATTGACCTGTCATGACAAGATTCAACAAAGCGGCATTAATATCACAAGACTCCGCACTAGTGGCGGGATGAGCAATAGGCGTACCAATAAAATCATTGTTATTAGTAATTGAAAAATCACGCAACTTGGTGTTTTCTTGAGTCATCTTGACTACACAAACAAGATTGCAAACAAGGAAGAGATCCGATAAGAAAAAGGGGTAAACGAAAAAGAGGGCGAATAAAATGGAAAATTGGTGAAGTGGGGGAGAGGAAAATGAGAGGCAAATGGCAAATAATGTAATTGCAAGGAGATGAGATTTCTAATTCGGAACCTAGTAGATGAGATTGCTTCCTCCCCGACAACGGTGCCAGAAATTCGTTTGACATGGCTTGAGACTACGTCGGTATTTCCCCAAAGACGAAGGGATGATGCAATATGATGGTAAGTATTTCCCTTAGTTAAGTATTTCCCTCAGTTAAATTCCTTTGACACAGCGATGGTAAGTATTTCCCGCAGTTATGAAACCAAGGTATCAATCCGTAGAGTACGATCATGCACCCACGTAAATAGCACCTGCACACAAATAGCAAATACTTGCAACCCAATGCGAAATAGAGGTTGTCACGCTCTCTACGGTAATAAGATAGATTAGGTAATGATAGATCTCTCCAGAACACAAAATAAAAAGGGTAAATATGCAACAATATATTTTTTGGTTTTTGGTTTTGTATATCTGAAAACAAAGAATGCAAAAACGTAGACCGGAAAGCAATATGATGGAAAAGTAGAACCAGGGGCGTAGGTCTACGGTGGAGTACTCACACATCATCGGAGAGGCACCTATGACGAAGATGAACCCCTTCGTGATGGTGTTTAGATTGGATCTCGAGGTTCTAGAACTTGAAGCGGCTGGAATTGTGTTTCGTCGACTCCCCTAGGATTTTTGGAATATTTGGAAATTTATAGGTATCAGAGGCGGTGGACAGGGGTCTCGAGGAGGGAACAACCCACCAGGGTGCGGACAGGCCCTCCTAGCACGACCTGGTTGGTCGTGGTCTCCTCGGCCCACTCCCCCGACACTTCTTTGGTCCACTAGGTGTCTTCTAGTCCAGAAAATCTCCAAAAAGCTTTGCCGTGATTGGACTCTATTTGATATTGATTTTCTACGAAGTAAAAACAAGCAAAAAACAACAACTAGCACTTTGGCACTATGTCAATAGGTTAGTTCCAAAAAATGATATAAAGTGGTAACAAAATGATGGTAAAATATAACAGGATGGAATAAGAAAAAAATTATAGATACGTTGGAGACTTATCAGCATCCATGTTCCGCTATTGGTTATTAACCATAGAGTTGTCTCGGTCATGTCTACGTAGTTATCGAACCCGCAGGGTCAAGACACTTAATGTTCGGTGACGACTTGGTATTGCTGAGTTATGTATGTTCGTGATCGAAGGTTGTTTAGAGTCTTGGATGAGATCCCGGACATCACAAGGAGCTCCGACATGGTCCGGAGGTAAAGATTTATATATGTGAAGTCATAGTTTAGCTACTAGAAAAGTTTTGGTTTTTTTTGGTATTGTACCGGGAAGCTTCTAGAATGTTCCAAAAGCTTCTGGACGATTCCGTAAGTCCACCAAAGGTTCCACCACATGCCAAGGGTTTGCATGGGCTAAGGGGCGGCGCCCTGGCGTTATTGGGCCAGGCGCACAAGTCCCTTAAGGCCCATGTGACTAGGAAAGTCCACCTGGTTTTGGAAAGGCAGGGAATTGGACTAGGAGTGCAAGTCCTCCCCCTTGGATGCGTCCTAGGGCTTGGAGGGGCTGATATCCATGCCCCTCCACCTATATATAGAGGGGAGGGGGCACCCCAAGAGCACACACGAAGCCCTTGGCGCACCTCTCTCTCGCTACATGATTTTCTCCCTCGTTCGCGGTTTCAGTAGTGCTAGGCGTAGCCCTACTGGGATAGCACCACTACCACCACCGCCACACCACCGCGTTGTCGGATAACTCATATACCTCTCTGCCCCGCTTGCTAGATCAAGAAGGCGGAGGCCATCAAGCTATACGTGTGCTGAACGCGGAGGTGTCGTCTGTTCGGCACTAGATCGGGACGGATCGTGGGTCGGATTGCGATTTGGATCTCGAAGACGTTTAACTACATCAAACACGTTTCTTAACACTTCATGCTTAATGATCTAGAAGGGTATGTATATCCACTCTCCCTCTCGTAGCTATTGATCTCCATAGATAGATCTTGGGTGTTCGTACATATTTTTTGTATCCCATGCAACGTTCCCTAACAGTGGCATCATGAGATAGGTCTATGCGTATATAACATGCCCGAGTAGAACACAAAAGAGTTTGTGGGCATTGATGTTCAAATTTCTTACTTCCTTAGTCTTATCTTGATTCAGCGGTATCGTGGAATGAAGTGGCTCAAACCAACCTTACTCGTCCACGTACAAGAGACCGGTTTCATCGACTGACATGCAACTTGTTGCATAAACATGGATGGCAGGTGTCGGTCTCTCCGAGTCTAGTTGAATCGAATTCGACGAAGGCGGTCCTTGTAGAAGGTTAAATAACAACTTGTATATCACCATTGTGGTTGATACCCATAGAAGCCACGTAAAACATGCAACAACAAATTAGAGGACATCTAACTTGTTTTTGCAGTGTATGTTGTGATATGATATGGCCAAAGACATGATGAAATATATTTGATGTATGACATGATCATGTTTTGTAATAGCTTATATCAACTTGCATGTCGATGCATACGGCAACTGATAGGAGCCATAGGGTTGTGTTTAATTATTGTATGACCTCCGTATCAATCATTAAGCACTATGTAATGCTTTACTTTATCGCTAAATGGCAGCAATAGTAGTAGAAGCATGGTGGGCGCGACAACCCCGATGGTGACATGTTGATGGAGATCAAGATGATGGAGATCATGGTGTCATGCTGGTGACGATGGAGATCATGCTGGTGCTTTAAGGATGGAGATCAAAAGCACAAGTTCATGGCCATATCATGTCACTTATGATTTGCTTGTGATGCTAATCCTTTTATGCATCTTATTTTGCTTAGGACGATGGTAGAATTATAAGGTGATTCTTCACTAAACAATTTCAAGATAAAATTGTGTTCTCCCCGAGTGTGCACCGTTGCGAAAGTTCGTCGTTTCGAAGCACCACGTGATGATCGGATGTGATAGACTCTACATTCACATATAACAGATGCAAGCCCGTTTTGCACATGCGGAACACTCGGGTTAGACTTGACGGCCCTAGCATGTATAGACATGGCCTTAGAACACATGAGACCAAAAGGTCGAACATGAGTCAGATAATAGATATGATCAACACGAAGATGTTCACCATTGAAACCGCCTCATCTCACGTGATGATCGGTCTTGTGTTGGTGGATTTGGATCATGTCACACAGACAACCTGAGGGATGTTGACTTGAGTGGGAGTTATTTAGTAATATGATTAATTGAAATCATTATCATGAACATAGTCGAAATGTCTTTGCAAATTATGTTGTAGATCACTAGCTCACGCTGTAGCTCCCTTGAATTTTGATACATTCCTAGAGAAAAGTATGTTGAAAGACGGTAGTAGCAACTATGCGGACTAGGGGGTGATCATAGGTGAAGTAAATACCAGGAGATGGATACTGCACCCACCCTCCCACCCCATCGGCGACTCCATAGCGATCCAGATTTCTAGTCAGCGTTCTCCCTCTCCTTTCCGGTCATTGTCTCAAGTGATCTCTTCTGACTGCGGGCATAGCAATCTTAATGGCTTCTGGTTCTGGCTCCACCCTGGATCTGAATTTCTCTCATGGGGTGGCTTTTGCGGATGATGTGTTTCCACAATCTGGTCTATAGTGCATCCTATGGATCATCTGTGTTCTTTCATCATGGTGGTCTCTTTTAGTAGATAGGCTTTCCATTTGACTGATGATTCTGTTGTTGCCATCTAGAGTCGGCAATCAGTGGCTCAGCTATTGACCTTATGGTTGAATGTGTTAAGGACAAGGTTTTCTCCTTTAGGGTTTCATGCAAACAAGTTGGTTTTCGTATCCTTGATCTACATTCTTAGAAATGCTCTAGCTTTAAATGTTTTGTTCATCTTTCAGGCAATGGTGGCACGAATTGGTGGCGTGAGTTCAGATTGTGGAAGAAGCAGTGTGATGCTGAGTGGATTCTGTTTAGTCACTCCAAGAGATGTTATGCTTTAAGTCTCATGGCAATGCAGTCCAGACCTTTAAAATCTGCCATTAAATCTGGCCCTTCGGCCCATAAGAAGCTATCATTTGCAAACCGACAATAATACAAAGACTAAAGGGTATCGATGCCCGATCTCGCAAGACGAGATCACTGCCCTTCAATATGGTGTGTATAATCTAACACCGCACGAGCGAGTTCTCATCCATCCCTTGCCGCCGTTATACCTCCAATGGACTGTTGCCTGGCCGCACATCACTTTCGGGACGATTCCTCAATCCCCGCCAGTTTCCTTGGTTTGTTCAAATTTGGAGGGTGTCATGAGCGGGAATCCAGGACTTTCAAATATTCGGAATCAACATTCTGTTTCTCCTCTGATCGTGGCAGCCCACTCAAATGGGTCCGCCTCGGATCAATCTCCTCTTCTTGGGCCCGAGGAGTCGAATACTGATCACGGGCCTCTAATCCCCTCCTCCTAGGAAGCCCAGGATGAATTTGAGAATATGGTCAATGACATGGTTATCAGGGTTTTGACATGTAATATTTGCGCCCGTCAAGGACATATGGCTGCTAATTTCCCATCTCTGGAGACTTGCTCGTCTTGCTGCCAGGTGAGCGACACCAAATCTGGGTGTGCCTCTTTTGCCTGGGCAAATAGGCTTGCTTGGAAACAGAAGAGTCCCACCTCTGTTTCGGATATTTTGGGAACTCCTTCTTGCCTTGACGAAACCGCGCAAGTTGCAGCACCGCCCTGTCGTGTCCCATCGCATTCAATCTCACTAAGACCTCCACCTCTATTGGAGCAACCTCCGTTGACACCTCCGCCGCTAGCATCTCCACCTTCGATGGCCAACTTTAAGCTCGACCCGGAGTGTTATGTCCCTGCTGGTCACCAAATCGTCAACGACAACCCTCATCATGTCCCTCGGACTTTTGTCACTCTGGCGACACCCATTGTCCACCGTCATGAGCAATATCTAGTGGCGGAAGTCATGCCTGGACCGCTAGTGAATCAGATTGGTCAGGTATGACAACAAGTAGTGGAGCTTCTCAAACATCGGGGTTTTCATGTCCTCTCGGCGCAACGATGGATTGCAGGCATGGGTGTTTTCGAGCTGAGGGATGCTGGGGAGCGATTTGCTGTGGTTCAGATGGTTCCGCAAGACCTAGGGAACGATTCCTTCGCCCGTTTTACGAAGCATAATGAAGGAGATGGTTTTCGTGCCGCTGTTGGTTTTCGTCAAAGATGCCTCATCTTCCTTGGGGTTCCACTTGATTTAGGGAACACAAAAGATTTGAGGGCTACTGTCAACACCTTCGGAGAATTCCACCATTGGGTTAGTGATCACCCCTATATAGTGTGATCAGTGGTTTTTTGCTTCTTTTACAACGGATGCTTTAGTACCCAGAAGTGTGGTTTTCTATGAATATGCTTCTGGGGTGGGGCAAGGATCTCCTAGACAGCGCCAGTTGATACGTCCATTTTGCATCATGCTTTTATATTTATATTTACTACATTATGGGCTGTTATTACACGTTATGGTATAATACTTATGCCTTTTCTCTCTTATTTTATAAGGTTTACATGAAGAGGGAGAATGCCGATAGCTAGAATTCCGGACTGAAAAAGGGGAAAATCTCAGATACTTATTCTGATAAACTCCAAAAATCCTGAAAGTTCACGGAGAATATTTTTGGAATTAATAAATAATACTAGCGCAATAATCAACCAGAGGGGGGTCAGCAGTAGCCCACAAGCCTACTAGGCGCGGCCACCCTCCTAGCTACGCCTAGCAGGCTTGTGGGGTCCCTAAGGCTCCTCCGACGCCCATATTCTCCTATATTAAGCGTTTTGATATGGAAAAATCATCACAAAGTTTTCGGGACAAAGCGCCACCGTCTCGAGGGGGAACCTGGGAAGAATCAATCTAGAGCTCCGGCAGGGCTGTTCTGCTGGGGAAACTTCCCTCCCAGAGGGGGAAATCGAAGCCATCGTCATCACCAACGATCCTCTCATTGAGGGGCAGGGGTCAATCTCCATCAACATCTTCACCAGCACCATATCCTCTCCAAACCCTAGTTCATCTCTTGTATCCAATCTTTGTCTCAACACCTCAGACTGGTACATGTGTGTTGCTAGTAGTGTCGATTACTCCTTATAGTTGATGCTAGTTGATATACTTCATGGAAGATCATATGTCCAGATCATTTATGATAATTAATACTACTCTTATCTTGAACATGAATATGCTTTGTGAGTAGTTCTGTTTATTCCTGAGGACATGGGAGAAATCTTGTTATAAGTAATCATGTGAATTTGGTATTCGTCGGATATTTTGAAGAGATGTATGTTGTCTCTACTCTAGTGGTGTTATGTGAACGTCGACTACATAACACTTGACCATTATTTAGGCCTAGGGGAAGGCATTGGGAAGTAATAAGTAGATGATGGGTTGCTAGAGTGACAGAAGCTTAAACCCAAGTTTATGCGTTGCTTCGTAAGGGGCTGATTTGGATCCATATGTTTCATGCTATGGTTAGGTTTACCTTAATTCTTCTTTCATAGTTGCGGATGCTTGCGATAGGGTTAATCATAAGTGGGAGGTTTGTCCAAGTAAGGGAAGCACCCAAGCACCGGTCCACCCACATATCAAATTATGAAAGTAATGAACGCGAATCAAATGAGCATGATGAAAACTAGATTCAAAGAAATTCCCATGTGTCCTCGGGAGCGCTTTGCTTTATATAAGAGTTTGTCCAAGCCTGTCCTTTGCTACAAAAAGTATTGGGCTACATTGCTGCACTTTTTGTACACTTGTTACTTGTTACTCGTTACGAATTATCTTATCACAAAACTATATGTCACCAATAATTTCAGTGCTTGTAGAGAATACCTTACTGGAAACCGCTTGTCATTTCCTTCTGCTCCTGATTGGGTTCGACACTCTTACTTATCTAAAGGACTATGATACATCCCCTATACTTGTGGGTCATCACCAGTGTATATCCTTGGAGATAATTTTGCATAGCAGATGCTCGAAGACGAAGACCCTCTGCCCCTTAATGGAAATCCACATCCGCTGCCAGGGCAACTAGTACCTGACAACCTGATGTTTGCTCTTCCTCCTTATCCAGCTCTGGGATGGAATGATGCGCCCTTACAACCAATGCCGGAGCACCATGAGGATCTGCAAGACCAGCAGGGTGCTAATGGGTGGGGTTGGCATGCTGAGGAGCCAGCTGTTCAACTTAAGGATCCAGTCCAGGACCAAGAATCAATGGTTATTGATCAGCCAAGTCCCTCACGTTTAGTTTAGGTTGTTGGAATTCTGAATAAACAAATCCCAAATGATGTGCATGTGGATCAGGGCTCACCTCCTGAGAAAAACAACCTGGCTATTGTTCCCTATCAGCATCCTATCGTACATCCGGTGAATCTAATGATTGACAAGGTCAGAGTGGTCTATGGGCTGCCTCTGCCTCCTGTCATGGCTTGCAGGAGGACATTTGAGACACTCATGGATGTTATTGCTCCTACGGTGATTCCTAGGCCGCTCCATCTTGCACCTATTGAGCCTTTGGTGTTTTCCAAGCGTTCCTGATCTATTGCATTCGACTATGTCAACTGGGTTTCCAAGATGGTCTTTCTCACTGATAGCACTTCTGTTCCCGCAATGCTGATCAGGCCCTGTCCTGTTGCCCGAGTTCTTTTCACTGACACCATCAAATCATATGTTAGTCATGTGGATTCAGTACTTGCTCTTGTGGAGCACTTTTCCTTTTCCGCACAGTGTAACAGGAAGAAAACCTCACGGAAGAAGGTGACTCCTCACTAGTAGAAAACATGCCTTTCAACCGGAGCATTAGTCCCGGTCGCATTTTGGACTGGGACTAATGCGACCATTATTCCCGGTTCAGGAGGATAAGCATTAGTCCCGGTTCGTGAGGACCCTTTAGTCCTGGTTGGTGTCACCAACCAGGACTAAAGTGGTGGTGGCAACCATTCGCCGGGCGCGAGCACTTTTAGTCCTAGTTCGTGGATCAAACTGGGACTAAAGGTCCAAACCATTCAATTCCTGTGCCCTTTTAGTTCTTCCGCGCGAGATCAAACGTCACACGATGCTACAATAACCGCGACCAGCACCTCCATTTCTGTTCGTCTCCCTCTCCTCTCTTCTTCCCCATCCTCCACCATGAATCCAATCACTCGCTACGGGAAAGTGCTCGCACATGGCACGACCAATCTCTATGTCGTCTACACGAACGACAACGCCAAAGTGAAGGCTTTTCTTTCCATTCTCGAGGAATGGCCTCAATTAGGAGGAACACAAGTTCTTGGGCCTCGATCTTGAGTACACGGCTGATGGTCGTGATGTTGCCATTGTCCAATTTTATTTTAAGCAATGTTTCATGGTCTTCCAGTGGGAAAGGTAATACAAAACTTGTCATAGTTTTAATTGGGACTTTTCTTTTGATTCATAGATAGGAAAATTGCACAGGAATAGTAGGATTGGGAATGTTGAGAACATGTCATAGTTTCCTTGATTCGTATGAAAAATGCATAGGAAAGTTGGGGCTTTTCTTTGATTCATAGGAAAATTGCATAGGAATAGGAGAATTAGGAAAATTGTGTAGAATAGGAAAAGGAGGATAGGACGAATAGGATAGGAAAATTGCATAAGAATTTTCCTTGTATTTGTATGTTAGCCATCGTGGGAGAACATGTCATAGTTTAATTATATTAGGGGCTTCAATCTTTTGATTCATAGGATAGGAAATAATGCATAGGAATTTGAAATTTGCTATGATTCTTATTATACTTGTTGTGATTCTTATTATACTTGTGCCGAATTATACTTCTTGTGATTCTTATTATACTTGTTTTAAAATATACTTGTTGAAGCAGTATACAATACATTTGTTCCATTTTGTTGTTGTAGTAGTGACAAGCACTATCCAAAACTCGTGGAGTTCCTTCGCAGCGGCATATATTTTGCTAGCATTGATATAACGAATCACAAGATCAAGATGAGGTGAACCTGGGGTTTTGAGATACTAGTTGAATGACACATTGATCTTCAGGGCAGGTTAAGGCTTGAGCATGACAAGACTTTAATGGCTGATATGGAAGCCGCCCTGATCGACAAGGACTATGTTGATATGAAGTAAAATTTCCCAAACTCAGGGCACAAACATTGGGAGAAGACCCCTACTTGACCCTATCAACAATGAGTATGCAACAATAGATCGGTACATTGCATATGAGTTGTACCACACGATTAGAATCTTCAATTATGTGCAGCGTCACCTCGTACCGCTAGTACCACCACTAGTGCCCCATGGTTCTCCTCCTAGGTGGTATTCTGATCCGGACAACAAGTAGTGTTGGTACTTTCTGTAGGATTGGTATCACTAGATCCTGGTAATCATTAGAGTTGACGATGGAAGTGTTGAAGTACTGGACTCGCTAAGTAAAGAACCTGAAGATTTTATAAGCTTCAATTCGTTGATCAGGAGGTAATTTCAATCATTGTTGCACTATGTCGGCTTCTTTACTAGTTCATTTCCTGATATGAAGAAATTAATAACTCCTTTATTCATTTTGTTTGCCGGGAAGGGTTTGGAAACGTTTCATTAAAGAGGTCACCGGTGCATGGAATCCAGAGTTGAGATGGTGACAGCCCAGGGTAATTAAGTAGTACTAGCTACGTTCACGCATCTCTTTAATTCTAGTTTCAATACCGTTGTCATGCTTCATTATTATCTGATTGAATTCTATTCTCCTAAAGTGCATAAGGCAGGCAACGGGGACTAAACTATGTGCATATTATGTTTGCAAGAGCATTCGCTTTATGACCGAAAGTAGCAAGAGTGCAAGAAATCTTTGGGTACATAAACACCATTCATAATTTTTTTATCATGATCAAATACATATACACATAACTAACATGCATATTCGTATTGATCTCCTTCTTTATATATAGATGTCGTAGATGCGGGATTAGCTCCTACCAACCGACCACATACGAGCAATTCAAGAGGAAATTGCTGGATTTTTTGCTTCAGCAGGTCATATCTCCCGACGGAGAATACCATTACCCGATCCTCGAATGATCTGTAAATTGTACGAGAAATTGCATATACCAAATTATATATATATAGTGTATGCATGTGGTCGTACGAGAAATTCTATGATATATGGTTCTACGAGAAATTTTATGACATATGATGGGTTCTACGAGAAATTCTATTATATATGCATAACGTGTACAGTATGTAATAGCATAAAATATGTTTGAAATGAAAAAGAATTAAATGGAAAACACAAAATGAAAAGGAAAAACTAAACAATAAATATTAAACCTCAAAACCCCTAAACCCCTAAACCTTTAGTCCCTGTTGGTGTTACCAACCGGGACCAAAGGTCCCGATGCCCTGGCACGCTCTGCCACCCATGTGGCTAGGGTTTAGTCCCAGTTCGTAGCCAACCAGGAGTAAAGACTTAGACCCTTTAGTCTCTATACTTCAGTCCCAGTTGGGGAACCGGGACTAAAGGCCCTTCCCAACTGGGACTAATGGCCTGTTTTCTACCAGTGCTTATTGTGCACTCTGCACTTCGCAGGTGCACCCACAGCTCTATCAAACGAGATGGCTTCAAGCCAATTTAGCAGGAACTACCCATGCCGATGCCCAAGAAGAGGATGCCATGATCCAAGCCAATGGTGGAGCCGCAGCCCAACCAAAAGGAGGATGACCCATCCGGTAAAGGCCAAGAACCTTAGGAGATCCCACCTGCCACACCTATCTGAGTGATCCCGACTATTGGTCAGAGCTTGGGTATTGCCCCAGAAAAGTTGACCGTGGAGCTTCTTATGGAAGAACCGGCTGCACCCTCCAAGAACGAAAATGATGATTAAGACGATGCCTTTATTTAGCTCTGTGGGGTTCCCTTGGTGATCCTCAAAGAACTTAGTTTCTGTTTTGAACTCTTTTGTGTCTGCTATTATTTTTGTTGTCCTGTACTCGTAACTTCAGAACTTCCATCGTGCTGGTCGCTATGTGACTGTGCTTTTGCTATGCTTATCTTAATTTGTTATGGATAGACGATCTACTAGAAGTTGGTGTGTCCTCTGTTCGAATGTGCAAGGGCTTAACTCGGATGCACGTCAGAGAGCTGTCAGAAACAAAATTGATGAAAGTTTTGCCTCTATCGTATGTCTTCAGGAAACGAAAATGCAACACATTGATCATAGATGCATTCACAATTTCTGCCCCAAACATTTTGATTGTTTTGTCTATTGTCCTTCAACTGGAGCCTCTGGTGGTCTAATTATGCTATGGAATTCCTCTTTTTTCAATGGAGTTCAGCTGGACTCTCAGCATTTTGGCATGCTCATTTCTTTCACATCAAAGCACAATAACTAGAAGTGGACGTTGGTCAATGTGGACGGACCCTGCCAGGGTGAAGCCAGAGTCCTCTTTGTGAGTTGGTTATACAACCTGAATATACCAGTTGATGAAAACTGGTTATTACTTGGGGATTTGAATTTTATCAGATCCACTGCAAACAGAAATCTCCCCGGGGCGGATGTTAATGATATTTTTATTTTCACTAAAATCATTGGCCATCTTGTCCTTCTTCAACTATCTCTTAAAGGGAGATAATTTACATGATCTAACATGTAGGATACCCCCCTAATAGAGAAATTGGATTGGTTTTTCACCTCTGCTAATTGGATTTCTTGTTATGTAGCGACCCGACCTGAAAGGTCGAATCTCCGGTGTTTCTGTACCATCCCAAGATCATGCTGGTACACACACGGTACATCAATGTATATATCAAAGGGAAATCACAAAGCATTAATTAATCGAAATCTCATATCGAGTCCTTTATTACAATAAGGATTACAATAAAGTGGCTGAAGGCCAACTCATGAGATAAACTAAACCAAAATCTTGCGGAAGCTCCATAGGTAACTGAGTCCATCTGACTCTAAGGGCATCTCACCGAGCGTAGAGCGTATCCTCACTCCTGGTCAAAAAAGTACTCTGCAACATGATACGTTGCTGCCATATAGGTCAGCATATTGAATATGCCGGAAAAGTCACAAGAGAGGGGTAAATTAATCATCTATTCTATATGCTTATATGGCAGGTGGGGGTAGTAAGTTTTTGCATAAAGCCAAAATTTTCCTACAACAAGAGAGGGAAAAAGCATAAGTGCTACAATGTTGGTTGATTAATGAGATGGTTCCACCAACCAATGCTCATACCCAAGTTGACATTAAAATACCCACATTAATGTAATTTATTGTGTTGAGAGTTCCAGATAGTTTCAGTTCCTTTGGCTCAAACTGTCCATGACCGTGGACACGGCTAATCGATTAGGTTTGGGTACTCTGCAGAGTTTTGCACACGTTCCCCACCAGATTTGATCGCCTCCGTTGCATTTCTCGCACTTCAGGGTGTTTGAGAAACGGATGACCAAAACATGGTCTTCTAAAGGGTTTCCCTGAGACTCTGTCGGTGCCCATCCTTTCCTACCGTTCTTGTACATCTCGTAGCACCGCCTGTCCAGGATCACCATGATATCCAACCAAGCCAGAGCCCATAATGGCTTGTGGCTGTGCAGGTAAGCCTTGGGTCTTGAAGCATCCATCCATCTCTTTGTGCCTGGGTGGACCTTTCCGCATGAATACTGGCACTTCTCCAGCATCGTCTAGGCTAACCACTGGTTTCTCCAGGGCACTGTTCAACCATCATCCACCCAGAGGTATGTTGAATACTCGGAGTCTTGAAGACTTGATCATCATGTAGGTCTTGAAATTATTAACTCACACCACTAATAGCATAGAAAAATGTGAATCAACGTTTCCCGGGGCCAATGTGTCAAAGGGTTGAGGGGTACCTACCACATGGTACTACAACAAGTAACCAAGTTTCCAATTTACCTACTTTGCATGCAATTGGGGAGATGAAAGAACTAATGCAATAAAACAATACATGGTCAAAGTGACATGCCTTGCTGACGATCCTCGTAATCAAGTGACTCTAGATAACAAGCTTCGCACTCCGAATGATCTAACGAATCAAACAAGAGCACACCATAAGCATAAACACAATACAATTCATTCAACAGCAAGGTAAACAATTGCTTCAACAAACAAAAGCACAATCAAAAGAAGAATCACTTAAAGTATAAGACTATAAAAATTTTGGTGTCAAAATCTCTACTAGGACATAACAAGTCAAAAAAAATTGTTGGAACAACTAGGCATTTAGATAACAGAAAAGTAAAATACAAAATTTTATTTGAAAATAGAAATTATTTCATTATAAAAGTATGATGTTAAAAGAATTACTACAAATTTTTTTTCTAAACAATATAAATGGTAAAAACAAGATGTACTTATTCAAACTAGAGCAGAAAACAATTTGAAAAACATATTTTATTAATAGAAAAAAATAAACCTAATGTTGAATCAAAAGAACCTACTGAAATCTAAAAACAAAAGTTAAACTAATTCAGGTTCAAATTAAATAAAAAATCAATTTAATTAAAATCTATTAAGAACTAAACAAAATTTGTTTTTGTTAAAAACAGTAACCAAATTCATCCTAAAAATTCTCAAACTATGTAGAATGATAGGTCTAACTAATACAAAACAGTGGCAAAAAGATTCACTAAAAAATATATTTTTAAACTCAAGATGTACAGATTTTAGTAATTTAAACAAATTTGATTAGATTCAAAATTTAAATTTCAAATTTGTAATCTAATCATACAGACATAAACTACATCAAATTTTTGAACTAATTCAAAAAGAATCAAATAAAAACACCAAATATTTTAAAATATATGATAAAAACAAAAATAGAATACATTCTGTTTTCTAAAACAGAAAAGAAAAAGAAAAACTTCCTAACGATCGGACAGGGTCTACGTGGCATGGTGTGATTGGCCGCGAGGGCGTGCGCGCGAGAGCTAATGAGCGGACGACCGACAACTAATGCGTACTGGTTTGTTTAATAAATAGATCTAATCTCGCGCGTTGACTACGGATCCGACGGCTACGGGTGGAGGTGGAGGCCTATAGGGAGGGGGTCGGGGTCTTCGGCGAGGTCAACGGCGGCCGGTGGTCAGAGATGCTCGGGGACGACCGTGCGGTGGTCGGGGGCGGCGTCCGAAGGCTTCAAACGGTGGTGGCGAGTCTCCGTCATCGATTGGTGGCGTCGGAGGGGGCTAGGGTGAGTGTGGCGATGGGCACGAGCTCGGGGACGTTCAGTTGGGTGCTGAACTCCGGTGAGGTCCGGGGCAGGGCTCTGGCGAGGGAAAAGGGGGTTTCGGGTGTGGAACGAAGAGAGGAGAGGCGGGGCTCTATATAGGGGCGGTGTAGTGGTCGGGGAGGGCACGAGGGGCGAGATCTGCGAAGAGGGATCTTCGGCGACGGTTGTCGGGCGTGGGGAAGGGGATGACCGCGCTAACGCCACGGTCGGACGGTGGGTCCAGCGCATCAGTGAGGGTGGGGGCGTGGTTAGCGCATCGGTGGCCGACCCGGAGTAGTTTCGGGAATTAAAGACTGTGGGCCGGCCCGGTTCGGTTAAATACTTTTCCTTTTCTATTTCCAGAGCAGTAAAAACTCTTTTAGTGCAATCAAAACATTTCAAAACATAGGAAATATATATATCAAAATGATCAGGAGAATTAATGCTATTTAATGAACATTTTTCCTCTGTCATATTGAATATATTTGTAAAATTTATTTTCAAAAAAATGCCTAATTGATTTTAAATCCTTTTGAGATAAACTTTCAAATAACTCCCTGGTTTTATTTCTCAAATATTTCACCAAGATGCCCCTGGTGTGGAGTGTCATGTTACTCCCCTCTTTCTTTGAACATTTCCAAAGGTTTTCAAATAGGTGAAACAAATACATGGGAAAATAGAAATGGCCTTTCAGAAAATCAAAAGAAGCACTTCAACAAATTCATTACATTCCAACAAAATGATGATGATGCATAGCTATATTTCATAACATTCCAAAATGAAATTTTGGGATGTTACAAACCTACCCAACTTAAGATGAATCTCGCCCTCGAGATTCGGGTTGGCTAGAAAATAGGTGCGGGTGGTCTCTACGAAGATCTTCTTCGCGTTCCCAGGTGGCTTCTTCCTCGGTTTGGTGACTCCACAGAACCTTACAGAACTTGATGGTCTTGCTTCGGGTAACTCTGTTGGTAGTCTCTAGGATTCTGACAGGCTTCTCCTCATAGGTCAGTTCATTGTCAAGTTGTATGGCCTCTAGGGCCACTGTGTCTCTCAAAGGAATATTAGCCATCTCAGCATGGCATTTCTTCAGCTGGGACACATGGAAACCATCATGAACTCCAAACAGTCCTTCTGGCAATTCCAGCTTGTATGCAACTTCGCCTCTACATTCCAGAATTTTGTAGGGGCCTATGAATCTGGGTGCCAACTTTCCTTTAGCACCAAACCTCTTGATTCCTCGAAGTGGGGACACACGAAGAGATGCTCGATCTCCTACTTCATATGTCACCTCCTTGCATTTGTTATCAACATAACTCTTCTGTCTGGATTGAGCTATCTTGAGTCGGTCTCGAATTAGTTTGACCTTTTCTTCAGAATCTCGGATAAGATCGGGGCCAAAGAGTTTTCGGTCTTCGACACCATCCCACATCAATGGTGTTCTGCACCTCCTTCCGTATAAAGTTTCAAAAGGGGCCATCTTCAGACTGGTCTGATAACTGTTGTTGTATTAGAACTCAGCATAAGGTAAGTTGTCATCCCAACTGGACCCATAGTCTAGCGCACAGGCTCTCAACATGTCCTCTTGAATCTGGTTGACTCTCTCAGTCTGTCCATCGGTCTGCGGATGAAAAGCTGTACTGAACTCCAGTCTTGTACCCAAAGTTTCATGTAGCTGATGCCAAAACTTTGAGGTAAATTGTGTTCCTCTATCTGACACGATACTCCTCGGAACTCCATGCAGACATACGATCCTCGTCATATATATCTTGGCTAACTTAGCACTGGTATAGGTGGTCTTCACTGGAATGAAATGAGCCACCTTGGTCAACCGATCGACCACTACCCAGATGGAATCATATCTTGAACGGGTCCTAGGTAGTCCTGTGATGAAGTCCATACCAAGCTTATCCCATTTCCACTCGGGTATCGGCAAAGGTTGGGGTAACCCTGCTAGTTTCTGATATTCCGCCTTTACTCGTTGACAAACATCACATACCGCAACATGTTTGGCAATATCTTTCTTCATACCTGTCCACCAGTAACTTTCCTTCAAATCTAGGTACATCTTGGTGTTTCCTGGGTGTATCGAGTATGGTGAATCGTGGGCTTCTTGAAGTATCAACTTCTTGAGCTCTGGGTCATTGGGCACATAGATTCGGTTCTCAAACCATAGAGTACCCTGTTCATCGTCACGAAAGTCTTTAGCCTTTCCTTCCTTCATTCTTTGCTTTATCTCAGCTATCTCCTTGTCCGATTTCTGGGCTTCATGAATTCTTTCGGTCAAGGTGGACTGAATCTCTAGTGTGGCAACATATCCTCGTGGAACTATCTCTAACCGAAGCTCTCTGAGATCATTGGTTAACTCCTGGGGTAATCCTCCGGCTATGAGTGTGTTCACATAACTCTTCCGACTCAAAGCATCTGCCACAACATTTGCCTTTCCTGGATGGTAATGTAATCTCATGTTATAGTCCTTGATTATCTCTAACCATCTCCTCTGTCGGAGGTTCAACTCCTTCTGCGTGAAGATATACTTCGGGATCTTATGATCAGTGTACACATCACAACTATTTCCGATAAGGAAATGTCTCCAGGTCTTGAGTGCGTGCACTACAGCTGCTAGTTCCAAATCACGGGTGGCATAATTCAACTCATGGGGTCGTAGCTGTCTGGATGCATAAGCTACAACTTTTCCCTCCTGCATGAGTACTCCTCCAAGTCCTTGACGTGATGCGTCATAATAAACCTGGAAGTCCTTCCGAATGTTTGGCAGTATCAACACTGGGGCTGTGACCAAACGTTTCTTCAACTCCTGGAAACTGGCATCGCATTCCTCATTCCAGATATACTTAGACTCTTTCTTCAACAGCTCTGTCATGGGCTTGGCAATCTTTGAGAAATTCTCAATGAATCTCCGGTAATATTCGGCAAGTCCGAGAAAACTGCGGATCTCCTTAACTGAGGTGGGTGACTTCCACTCAGTGACTGCTTCAACCTTAGCGGGGTCTACTGCTATTCCTTCTCCGGAAATAATGTGTCCAAGGAATCCGACTTCCGTCCGCCAAAATTCACATTTACTAAACTTGGCATATAACTGATGCTCTCTAAGCTTCTCCAGAACTAAACGCAAGTGTTCGTTGTGTTCTTCCTCGCTCTTGGAGAATATCAAAATGTCATCGATGAACACCATGACAAACTTGTCCAAATATTCCATAAACACTTTGTTCATCATATTCATGAAGTAGGCAGGACCATTAGTCAAACCAAAGGACATGACTGTATACTCATATAAACCATACCTTGTGGTGAAGGCTGTTTTGGGTATATCCTGTTCACGAATCTTCAGTTGGTGATACCCTGATCGAAGATCGATCTTGGAGAATACTTTGGCGCCTACTAGCTGGTCAAACAGGTCATTAATCATCGGCAGAGGGTACTTATTCTTGATAGTCACCTCGTTCAATGCACGATAATCTACCACCATCCTCAAGGTTTTATCTTTCTTCTCCACCAAAAGAACTGGGGCTCCCCAAGGTGAAGAACTTGGGCGAATATATCCCTTATCCAATAGCTCCTTAATCTGCTTCTTGATTTCTACTAAATCATTTGCGGGCATCCAATACGGTCTCTTGGAAATTGGGGCGGTTCCTGGTAGTAGCTCTATCAGAAAATCAATCTCCCTATGTTGTGGCATGCCAGGTAATTCCTCCGGGAATACATCTGGAAAGTCTTGTACAACCGGCACTTCCTCCTGAACTACTCCTGTGAGGGAGTTTAATCGAGCACTCATCTGTGTGCGTCGGGATACATACTTAATCCTCATGTTCTCTGAAGTGGTGAGTGAAATAGACTTGCTGGGGCAATCAAGGTTTCCTTCATACTTGGTCATCCAATCCATGCCTAGGATTACATCCAATCCCTGGGATTCTAATACGATGAGGTCGGTAGGAAAAACATGGTTTCCTATGTGGAGTTTCAAGGCATGTCATCCTATCCCTGCCATCATCATACCTCCTGGGGAATTGACCTTAATGGGTTGACTAAGGGTTCTGGTGGGTAAACCATACTTTTCCACAACTACCCTTGATATGAATGAATGAGTTGCACCAAAATCAAAAAGTACCATAACTGGACGTGAATGCAATAAATCTTACCAACCACAGTATCGGGCTGATCATAGACTTCTTCCACATAAAGATGGTTCACCTGAGCACGAGGAAAAGGATTTGGCTTCTTAGCTGCGGAGTTGCCGTTGTTGTTGCCATTTCCATTTCCTTGCTTGTTCTGAGGGCATTCATTGGGATAGTACCCTATCTTCTGACACTTGAAACAGGTGATATGGTTCAGATCCTTCTGAGCTGGAGCGGGACGGTGTTGATTGCCATTCCCACTTCCACTACCATTCTTGAAGCTGCCATTGTTGGGACGATTATTCCCATTTCCTCCATGGTTATGGCCTCCACGGTTGTGCATGGGATGAGTGTGTCGTCCATACTTACCGATCTCTGGTCCGGTATTTCCTGAGTACAGGGAGTAGCGGGGCTTCTGATGAGCTCCAGAGGTAGACTTCCCCTGTGCATACTTCCTCTTGCAGTTCTCGATTTGCTGCTGCTTCCCCTCCAAGATGAGGGCCTTGTCTACCAGCTCCTGGTAGTTGCTGAAAGTAGCCACCACCAGTTGCACACTCAACTCATTGTTGAGTCCTTGCAAGAACTTCTCCTATTTGGCTACATCATCGGCCACATCTCCTGGTGCATAATGAGCCAACGTGCTGGAATCGTCCACATACTGGGCCACGGAATAGGTCCCCTCGCGTAATTTGCGAAACTCACGCTTCTTCAGACTCATGGCTCCAGCTGAGACATGAGCGGTGCGGAAAGCTTGCTTGAACTGCTCCCAAGTCACACCAGGAATGGGGTACGTGGTGGTGTAGTTCTCCCACCAAGAAGTTGCTGGTCCCTCCAGTTGATGGGCGGCAAAGCGCACTTTTTCAGCCTCAGTGCATCCTGCGCTGGTGAGTTCCCTCCCCATCTTGCGGAGCCAATCATCTGCCACAATGGGCTCAGTGCTGCTGGAGAAAGTTGGGGGATTCAGTCTTAGAAAACGGGTGAGGTTGTCGCCTTGAGGTGGAGGGTGGTTTTTGTGATTGTTCGTCTGGTTCTGAATCAACAGTTGCATCAGGGCGTTCTGCTGTTGCAGAAGTTGTGTGAGTTCTGGCGAGAAAGTGAAGTCAGGCTCACGTCGCGGAGGCATCTTGCTGTTTTCAGAGGGGTGAGAATTAGAATAGAACAATGACCTAAAAGGAAATTCACTACCCATATGCAATGCAACAAACATATCACACCAAACACTCATTCATTTATTCAACTCAAGGTTCAAACATCGAGATACAAATCTCCAAATCAAACTGAGCATCGACCTACGCTTTAACGACGAAAATGAAGATACATGGGGGCATAACTAAAGTTCTCCTCGAAAGTACATGGTGAAGTGGCCTCCTCCGGTGGTTCTCTCCTCATAGTCATCATCGTTGCTGATCAAGGGAGCCATGTCTCCTTCTGGATGAAGATTTTCACCCATGTCCATCTGTTCCTCCAGAGTTGCAATGCGAGTGTTCAACTTATCAATCCTCTCTAAGAAATCCTTCACTTCATACTCGTGCTCGTACTTGGCTTCCCATAGGTCAGCTTCGAGGTCAATCTCGCGGTTCATCAGCCTCTTGATTGTCTTCGTGTCGGCACGTACCCGAAGCTCCAAGGTACTGATGTGCGTCTTCAGTGGGAGTGGTTATGATATTTCCATTGGCATCCCTGTGACAAACCACGCTGAGTCCTGGTGAAATGGTTCCACCTCTGTATTCCTCCTGAATACGTCCAAGAGCACGATGAATTGCCATGTCTCTCCCAAGTATCCAGCTGGGTGCCACAAACTTGAAGTCGATGGGTTCCTTACGATTTCCAAAGGTCTTTCTGGGGATGTGCACCTCGATCCTGTAGCGTCCGTCTTGTGGAAAAGACATAATAGGAGTCCCGGTGATGCTCGACAAAGCAATCCTTATGTCCCTGACGATCCTCATCAGCTCCTTGCCAAAGGGCATCATCGCATCAGGCTGACAAAACTCCATGATCAAAACTGGGATGAAGGTGGCCATCTATAAATTTTGAAATAAATCGGAGGGAAGTCAGAAACGAGTAGATGAGAGTATAAGAATTTTAAAGACAAAAGAGAAATAAATCCTAAGGCTTTTCCAATCCTAGAGGTTACGTCCTACAGTTAGCGTGTGCTCTGATACCATTTTTGTAGCGACCCGACCTGAAAGGTCGAATCTCCGGTGTTTTTGTACCATCCCAAGATCATGCTGGTACACACACGGTACATCAATGTATATATCAAAGGGAAATCACACAACATTAATTAATCAATATCTCATATCGAGTCCTTTATTACAATAAGGGTTACAATAAAGTGGTTGAAGGCCAACTCATGAGACAAACTAAACCAAAATCTTGTGGAAGCTCCATAGGTAGTTGAGTCCATCTGACTCCAAGGGCATCTCACCGAGCGTAGAGCGTATCCTCACTCCTGGTCGGAAAAGTACTCTGCAACATGATACGTTCCAGCCGTATAGGTCAGCATATTGAATATGCCGGCAAAGTCACAAGAGAGGGGTAAAGTAATCATCTATTCTATATGCTTATATGGCAGGTGGGGGTAGTAAGTTTTTGCATAAAGCCAAAATTTTCCTACAACAAGAGAGGGAAAAAGCATAAGTGCTACAATGTTGGTTGATTAATGAGATGGTTCCACCAACCAATGCTCATACCCAAGTTGACATTAAAATACCCACATTAATGTAATTTATTGTGTTGAGAGTTCCAGATAGTTTCAGTTCCTTTGGCTCAAACTGTCCATGACCGTGGACACGGCTAATCGATTAGGTTTGGGTACTCTGCAGAGTTTTGCACACGTTCCCCACAAGATTTGATTGCCTCCGTTGGATTTCTCGCACTTCATGGTGTTTGAGAAATGGATGACCAAAACATGGTCTTCTAAAGGGTTTCCCCGAGACTCTGTCGGTGCCCATCCTTTCCTACCGTTCTTCTACATCTTGTAGCACCGCCTGTCCAGGATCACCATGATATCCAACCAAGCCAGAGCCCATAATGGCTTGTGGCTGTGCAGGTAAGCCTTGGGTCTTGAAGCATCCATCCATCTCTTTGTGCTTGGGTGGACCTTTCCGCATGAATACTGGCACTTCTCCAGCATCATCTAGGCTAACCACTGGTTTCTCTAGGGCGCCGTTCAACCATCATCCACCCAGAGGTTTGTTGAAAACTCGGAGTCTTGAAGATTTGATCATCATGTAGGTCTTGAAATTATTAACTCACACCTCTCATGAATCACACAACCAACCCCATCTACTAATAGCATAGCAAAAATGTAAATCAACGTTTCCCGGGGCCAATGTGTCAAAGGGTTGAGGGGTACCTACCACATGATACTACATCAAGTAACCAAGTTTCCAATTTACCTACTTTGCATGCAATTGGGGAGATGGAAGAACTAATGCAATAAAACATAGGTATACATGGTCAAAGTGACTTGCCTTGCTAACGATCCTCGTAATCAAGTGACTCTAGATAACAAGCTTCGCACTCTGAATGATCTAACGAATCAAACAAGAGCACACCATAAGCGTAAACACAATACAATTCATTCAACAGCAAGGTAAACAATTGCTTCAACAAACAAAAGCAATAAAAAGAAGAATCACTAAAAGTATAAGACTATAAAAATTTTGGTGTCAAAATCTCTACTAGGACATAACAAGTCAAAAAAAATTGTTTGGAACAATTAGGCATTTAGATAACAGAAAAGTAAAATACAAAATTTTATTTGAAAACAGAAAGTATTTAATTATAAAAGTATTGTGTTAAAAGAATTACTACAAAACTTTTTTTCTAAACAATATAAATGGTGAAAACAAGATGTACCTATTCAAACTAGAGCACAAAATAATTTGAAAAGCATATTTTATTAACAGAAAAAATACACCTAATGTTGAATCAACAGAACCTACTGAAATCTAAAAACAAAAGTTAAACTAATTCAGGTTCAAATTAAATAAAAAGTCATATTAATTAAAATCTATTAAGAACTAAACAGATTTTGTTTTTGTTAAAAACAGTAACCAAATTCATCCTAAAATTCTCAAACTATGTAGAATGATAGGTATAACTAATACAAAACACTGGCAAAAAGATTCACTAAAAATATATTTTTAAACTCTAGTTGTACAGATTTTAGTAATTGAAACAAATTTGATTAGATTCAAAATTTAAAGGTCAAATTTGAAATCTAAGCAGACAGACATAAACTACATCAAATTTGTGAACTAATGCAAAAAGAATCAAATAAAAACACCAAATATTTTAAAATATCTGATAAAAACAAAAACAGAATACTTTTGTTTTCTAAAATAGAAAAGAAAAAGAAAAACTTCCTAACGATCGGACAGGGTCTACGTGGCATGCTGTGATTGGCCGCGAGGGCGTGCGCGTGAGAGCTAACGAGCGGACGACCGACAACTAACGCGTATCGGTTCGTTTAATAAATAGATCTAATCTCACGCGTTGACTACGGATCCGACGGCTACGGGTGGAGGTGGAGGCTTACAGAGAGGGGGTTGGGGTCTCCAGTGAGGTCAACAGCGGCCGGTGGTCGAAGATGTTCACCTTCAAAACTTTACCCCCTTTTAGTAGTATTGGACTTCCTATAGACTCAATGTGATTTTCACAAATATGAAATGTAGAGTCCTCTTGCTTGAAGCTTGGCCAACCTATTTCCTTGCATCTTGGGGTAATTCCACAATCCTTGTGCCATTCCCATCATTGAACTTTTCCTAAAATGTACTTGGTGAAGACATTAGTTCAATGACTTATATGTTGTTATTAATTACCAAAACCACCAAGGGAGCAAATTTGCTTTCAATCTCCCCCTTTTTGGTAATTGATGACAACATATAGATCAAGCTTCGACAAAGATATAATCAATGAATATAGTTGTCGCTTTGAGAAATATGTGTTAAGTAAGAGCTCCCCCTAAATTTGTGCATTATTTTAAATTTGCTTTTGAATGCAAATGCACAATCCATTAGGTATATGGGTCACTTATCACATGTCACATTCCACTTGGTGGTGTGCGATAATAATTGGAGTGAATGACATGGCACAACACAATCAACCAAAAGATGATAGATCATCACATAAGCATATAAGATGATAGGAAATAGTAGCATCACACATCAAAGTGTATGATCAAACATCATCGAACATGTATCACAAGCAAGACAAAAGAGTATCATGGCAACCAAAAGCAATTGTTCTTGAAAAACAGAAAACACCAAATGCCTCTCTCTCTCTCTCTCAGACTAATGATCTATATACACTTCTCCCCCTTTGGCAACAAGTTACCAAAAAGTTCAAAGGTATCTATCTAAGCATTCTTGGGCTGATCTCCTCCGGTTGTCGATGAAGGAGTCGAGAGCATGGTGTCAGCGAACATCTCTGCAGATGTCCTCGAAGGAGCTGGAGTGGACACTGGTGGAACATGAGCTGATGGAGTAGGAGTTGTGCTGAAAGTAGCTGGAGCTGATGAAGAGAGCCTCGATTTTGGAGCAGGCACTATGGCTGATCTCATCTGAGTGGTGAACTGGGTTCCTAGCCCGAGAGGTGATTCTTCCTCATCAACATCATCATCATCATCAGAAGAGGTAGTGGATACCCGGGGAATGTGCATGGAGTCAACTTCCTTCTGGAGCTCAATCACTGTCTTGGACAACTTGTCCACCTTATCTCCAAGCACTTTGATCCTCGCCTCTAAGATCCTCACAAGGTTGTTCTGGTTATACAAAATCCCTTTGATATACATCTGCATGCCTTGGACAGCTGTGATCAGAAGATCCAGTTGCTCCTTCCTGGATCTGGGGACTTGAGCACTAGCGACACGAACAGCTTCTGCCTCTGCTTGTGCTATAGCAGATGTGGGCTGATCTGGGTTCATCACCACAACGTTATCCTCAAAATCTGACTGTAGGGGCACGTGTGGGCGATCAAGAGCTAAAATGTGCTTCTCCAACTGTGAGTTGATAAGCAACTGGATGTAGGGTGCATAGCAACATGAGCGCTTCTGGCCAGCGGCAGCCCTCTTGATTGTCTCAACAATCAGATCCATGACTCTAATCCTGGTGTTTTTGTCAAGGTGGATCAACATATTAATGGATTAGCCTCGGATCATCTTGTCATCTCCAGACTTGGGCATCAAGGTATGCTTGAGAATAGTGTTGATAGTCCGGATGCCAGCGTGCAGATAGTAGATAGATCCTAGCTTGTGTGATTGTACCTTGTTAGTAGGGATAGGAGTATACACGTCTTTCATGGCATAGTGACTAGCCTTGGGTTCAGAGTATACATCCAAATCTCCTTTGTAAGCTTCAGGAACTTGCAGTAGAGCAGCTCATTCCTAAATAGTGGATTCATACCTAGCACCTTCAGTCATTCATACAATTCTACCATATCCATAGAAATGAGCGGTGGAGTAGAATTGCATGATCATCTCGTCGTTCCATGTTGTAAGTTCTCTGCCAATGAACTTATCCAGACCAATGCAATGAAAGTTATCTTGGACACTTGGGAAGTAGTCCACATTGTCCTTAATAAACTTCCAATTGACATATCTCATGTCACTAACAGTAGGGCTCTTGTCAAGCACAACGGTCTCATAGAAATCCCGTTGCTCTCTGGTATAGAACCTGTAGTCAATGGCGGTCTTCCTCCTCTGAGCATATGGGTCTATGGTTCTCCAGGCTCTCAAGCTTGAGTCTTTCCGCATCTTCGTATACTCGGCTACCAAATGGCTGGCATCATGCACTGGAAGATGTGGTCTGAATTTCACCAATGTGGTTAGGTCATCATCATCTTCAGTTCTGGAAGCAGTCCCCTTATTCTTCCCTGAAGTAGGAATGTCTCGGGTGGTCCTCTTGGTCTTTTGCATTGCAATCTGCTTAGATGCAGGCTTGGTGCTCTTGGAGGTGCCAGTCTTTGGCACAACATCAGACATGAGCTTCTTGGCTTTCTTCTTGGGAGGCACAATCTCAGCATGCCCTTCCTCCTCCTCCTAAGAAGCAGCACCAGCAGCCTCCTCTAGATCCTTGAACATAGAGCTAGGCCTGCCCATAAAACGAACAATCCTCTTCCTGGACTTCTTCTCCCCTGCCTTCTTAGGCATAGATTTCTTGCGGACCTCAACAGACACAGTGGCTCTTGCACTTTCATGTGCCTTGAGGGTTTCAGCTGGAGCATAGACTTTGCTAACAACTCCTCGAGAGGAAGTAGCTTCAGGTGCTGACTTCTTGGCAGCCTTTTCTTGCTTCTTAGCAAGAATCTCCTCTAGAATGAAATCCGAGTCTTCTTCATCTGAGTTGAGCTTCTTCGTGGTTCTGGTGGCAGCCTTGGGAAACCCATGAGAGCTAGGGGTGCCTAGATCTGAGAAAGAACTGGCTTGTGGGCTTGTTCCAGAACTCGTATCAACTCCCTGCTCTGGCAAATTCCGACTATCTTCTGAGCCTGACATATTGACCCTATGAATAGAGTATAGGAGAGAAGAAGAAGATGAGTCATCACAAAATAAGGTTGTTTTTTTTGAAATTTGAGCAATGAATTTTCAAAAGTTTTGCAATCTGCCAAATAGATATCAGTGCAGCCGAAAGGAAATTTTCGGTGGGGCCGAGACATACTAACTCTTTAACAGAAACTTGGCATCCTTTTCGGTTGGACCGAAAAGAGCTACTTGGTTCCACAAAGTCAGTTCTAAACCACACTGAAAAGCATATCGGTGAGACCAATATTTTCATTTTGGTTCCACCAAGATTTATCGGGCAGACGTCAAAACCCTTGAAAATCCATCTAACGCCAGATTTTGGGGATTTGAGAGGATAGGAACATGTGCAAAGGGTGCAATGATGATTAACAAGTATCTAATGCACAAGAATCGGATGGAGAGTGCACTAGAGATCGAATCTGTACCCTAACTTGGCATGAATCCTCTATGTCGGCGACGAGGGAGTGGGTTTCGTCGGCAACAACGATTCCCATTGGCGAAGGAGGGCGGGGAGACAAGGGCGACGACCAGGGGTCCTTCGAGTGGTAGCTTAGAGTTTTCGAGCGCGAAGTTTGAAGATGGAAATTTCAAAGCGTCGGGGTCCAGACTTATATACCCACCACTGTCGGTGACACCGATTCTAAAGTTTCAAGGTCACCGAGTGCCTCAACCGGCAGTTGACAGGGACACTTGGTTTAACTGAAAAAATGGAATCGATGGTACAAAGATTGAAAAACCAGATCAACCCTAGGCATTCGGTGAGACCGAGATTTTGGTGTTGGTTCCACCGAGATGCACTTGGGAGGTTTTAATGGTCAGTCCTTGTCGATACGGAACTCTGAGTGCTCCACACACAAAGGGATCGAAAAGCACTTGTTCAAATTTTGTGATGCATCATGCATAGAGTATGAGGTGAGAAAGCATAGATAGCTAAACAAGTGGTCCTAGGCATTCTTGTATATCCAATTGGAAAAAGATAAATCAAAAGCCAAATAGCAACAATTGGATATCCTCGAATGAGAAAATAAATGCAGACCAACATGCTCACACAATATGATGTCAAATGAAATCATGGCAAACTTGCACAAATACTCTAGCATCTAACAAGAACTTGGGAGATGATGAATTCATCTATATATGAGTATTTGACTTAGGATCCAAGTAAGAATACTTGATCATAGGTCATACTCATCGTTTAAGCACAAGTGGTGTCGGGGATATACCCCGCGGTATGACCCGGCCTGGCGACTCACACGAGACCCGGTAAAGACATGACATTTTATTAATGACCCGGTACACAGGTCGCAGGACGACCAGGCCAAGGACCCGGCATGTAAGCCGGCGCCAGGTGGTTCACAAGAGAAGGCCCAAAGAGAGAAAGACTCCCTGGCGAAAGAAACAAGACCCGGAATAGGATTCTAGAGAGACTAGTCCTAATCCTACTCCTAGTAGGACTCTATTTGTAAACCTACCCTCTCCACTTTTATAAGGAGGGGTAGAGAACCCCTAGAAAGAGAAGTTCACAAGTCCACAAGTTTAGACAGACACAAGAGATTAGAGATAGACAGATTAGAGGTTCTCGCGATTATAGGTAGCAAACATCACCCTTGTAACTGAGAGATCTCCTTCATCATCAATACCAGACAAGAAGGATGTAGGCTTTTACCTCCATCGGAGGGGCCGAACCTAGGTAAACTCCGCGTCTCTCGATTCCGACCAACCCCTTCAAGCCGCCACATAGTTGTGCTTCTACCCCGAACCTAAGTTCGTTCACCCGGACATCTGCCATGACAAATCCACGATAGTTAGTGCCCACCGTGGGGCTGGTTGCGCGCTAGTGTTGAGTTTTTGGAGGAGTTTCTTCAGGGGCCGAGAAAGTTAGCGTTGTGCGAGATGAAACGGCACCGAAGGATCACATCATCGATGAGCAGTTGAACCGGCGTACACAAATTGGAGACTAAGGAATTAGAGTTACGTATTTACATGGCCGCATTGTGTGATCTGTCAGGTCAAAAACTTATTTGGTCACAAGTTCATGTACGGTTGTTGATACAACCACATGAGAAGATGAGGCCGAGAAGTTTCAACGCGGCACAATTTTCTGTCTAAATATGAGGATCAAATCTCAAAGTTTGGAGGAAAATCTCGTTGCGCCGCCGCCGTCAAATCGCGGTCATGAGTCAAACAGAGGAAGATCATGTGGATGACGAGACAGAGTCTATGTTAATGACGAGGAGTCTTATATGACATCGATGCAAAAAGGCACGGACTTGTGCAGCCAACTGCGATGGCCACGATCTGGATCGGACAAGCGGCTCGAGCCGGCTTCACCCCGTCGTCACCGGCCTCGACCAGTAGGAACTGCATTGCGGACAAGGGGCTCGAGCCGGATTCACCCCGCCGTTACCGGCCTCGACCAGCAGGAACCGCATCTGCCCCTACCTGGCGTGCCTCCAGTTCCTCTCCTACCAGCGCGCCCGGCCTTCGCTTGTTTGCCTCGCCTCCTGCCGCGTCAGCCAGCGCACCACGAGTCGGTTGCCTCCGCCACTTCATCAGCCCGCCATCGCGCTTCAAGACACCCCAACCAGCCTCTCTAGTGGCCGACCTCCGGCACCGTGAATCACCTTGCATAGGCCCCGCAGCCTCGGCTCTGCCTCGAGCCGGCCTGGTCTTGCCTGTTCGTAGCCGCGTCGCCATCATCTGTCCTCTACCGGGTCAACCGCCGCTTCTTCTCGCCCATAGGCCGTCTCGCCGCACCTCACCTTGCCTCCACTACTGAGGCCTCGCCCCTCTTCTCATGAGCCGCCCCATAGCTCCTCTTGCACAACCAGCTCGTAGCTGCCGAGGGGCGCGGTGCTACCTCTCCTGCCGCGAAATCACCTCCACGGCCTCACCATACCTGTCGAGCCGCCTGGGAGTGCGCCTCCGCCTCTCTTGTTGCGAGTTGCCTTAGCCCACCTCTGTCACTGATTTCCATCCTTGCCAATTCACCGAACTCCACCTCTGAGTCATCGTCGCGTGTTGCCTCCCGTCCAAACCATCGCCGCGAGTCAACACGCGTCGCCTCCCGTCCGAGCCGTCGCCGCACGCTAATACTCCTGCTGAGCCGCCGTGCACGCTAATACGCCTTCGCCTCGGCTAGCTCCGCGGCATCGTGCTTGCCTCTGTCTTCGAGCCGCCCGACGTGCTGGTGTCAGGACCCCGATCCTAAGTCATATGAATCCAGACTATAACATATCACATCACTTTGCGACCTCACTCACGGTAAGCTCCACGGCTGCAGCCTTACCTTAGCCGGGACCGTTTGCATCTTTTGGCTCACGTATGTGACATGTCGCTGGTAATCAAACGACAGAGAACCCGGGCCAACATGACTAGTCATCGAACCCAAGTGGCACATCCGTATAGAAACAGGCATACGTAACCCAGCAATGCAGGGGTCGGCCTCAAGCGTGTGTAGACGAGTCATAGCAAGCTACAAGGACTCCATTACGCCGTGAGACATAAATGCCATCACTACATGTAGACGAGTTGTAGCAGGCTACATGGACTCCATTACACTGCGAGACATTTCCCCGAAGGGACAGACACAGCAGCAAAGAAGGAACATGTCGGTCAATCAATGTGTCCAGAGCAGTAGCAAGCTACCATGGCTCAGTGGAAGCACAAAGAGGCAGTTTCCCGTAAAGAGTACTACTTAAGGCACACAACTAGGTGTCGGATCCCATACATAACGTTGCACGTCACACGTACGCACGACATGCCCGATATGCATAGATACAATCATGGCATCACAACATAACCATTCAACAACTT
This sequence comes from Hordeum marinum, assembly GCA_022496015.1. Lineage (NCBI taxonomy): Eukaryota > Viridiplantae > Streptophyta > Magnoliopsida > Poales > Poaceae > Hordeum > Hordeum marinum. Next base: position 464,899,162 of record CM039674.1, read on the forward strand.
TTATTTAAGAGGCTCAGACGAGCCTTGCATAATATGTTCTTACAGATAGAGGTCACATGACCTGACACTCAAGTCATACAAACAAGTTCATCCAAACCAAGCGGTAGCATAAGCTGTCTGAGTATAGACAGATGAAAGGATAAAAAGGCACATGGCCTGACTATCTACAGCCCGCCACAGGGCATAAGGTCGTAGCTGGGACACCAGCTATTCGGCATCATCGACATCTAGAAAGAACCCACCCGATGGGTCCTAGGTCTCATCTGCAACATTTAATAAGCAAACATGAGTACAAACGTACTCAGCAAGTCTTTAAACCAGACCTAGTCTATTCATGCTCATGTATCAACAAGGGGGTGGTGGAGTTTATGCAGCAATGCTAGCATTGACTCATGGCTAACCTACACTACACAATTTTAGCTCTTTGTTTAAATTTTAGATATCGCACACCAGTCCACTAACTCCATGACAATACACCACCATGGATTCACTTCCCTCTCCTGGGAGAGTGCCATCCACGATACTCACACTTGTCTTGATATTTTTATGAGTATCCATTTGATTATCTATGAACAACATAAGTTTTCCAGGTAGTCCATATCCAAGGACGTGGTTATTCGAATAGTTTCATAACCTACAGGTGTGTACTTGTTCACACACACTCTCGCCACTTATCGCTGTGTGCTCATAAAACCAGGCACCTCAGCACCCTTCAAGCGGAAGCCAAGCGAGGGAGTCGGCCACGACCGTCAATCACATAAGACCTCTAGTCCAGGCTATCGCCTATTTGAGACTGAAGCCGCACGAAAGTCTGGCCAAAGTTTCTGCTACGGCCCCAAACGATGTGCGCAGGGTTCCCAAGCACACCATTCGGGTGACCCTTGGTACACCGTGCCACTGCCTACCGCGTCGTAACCCACCCCTAGGGTCAGCGCTACACAGGGCCTCCAGCATGCTATAAACACCAGAAACTACTTGCAACTCCTAGACCAAGGACTAAGCGATTGATAAGTCGAGAGGGTCAATTAAGTATCCCAACGTGTGGTAGTAACTAGTCTTGGATCACAAACACGGAACTCAGTTCCTAAGAAAGGTCCCAATGAGACAACCCGCTATGTACTCCTACATAGCCTCTCATCGCTACCTTTACCAAATCGGGTTCATCATAAGCTTATCACATTGGAACAACAATGTTTCACTCTAGTTCATCACCCAGATCAATCAGACCTGACACAACTCTAATCATAGCAAGCATAGCAGGCAAAGTAAGCTAAGCACATCATGGCACAAGCATCTACCAAGTATGCTAGGTTGCAAGGTTTAGCTATTTACTGTGACAATGACAGGTCATGCATAAGAATAGGTTCATCTACCGTGTATGACAGGCAAGTGAACGTTTGTCCTAATGCAATAAACAAGAGCAGGAGCGAGAGAGTGGGATGTTATCGGAATGATCAAGGGGGTTGCTTGCCTTGCTGGGTAGCGGGAAGGTTCTCTCCTTCGTTGGAATACTCGGGGGTATCCTCAAAAGTAGGGCCTACCGCAATGCAGATAAATAGCATTCAATACACGCAAGTGCAACAATATGATGCATGATCATGACATGGTAGCATGTATGGATGAGCTAGTGCAACTAGTGTAAAACTTAATTTGAAGGGCGTTTGAATATAGGTTCAAAATTGTTCTTCATTTCAAATTCCATATACTAACCTATTAGCAAATGTCAATGTTCTTCTACATAGGTTGCTCTAACATGCATGATAATGGCACCATTCGATTCATTGGATTTTTCTGATAAATTTTCATATATAAATTATTTTCATCTGATTTACAGATAAATTTATATGAAATTTTAAAGTTTTAATAATTTTTGGAATTATTTTTAAACTAGAAAAGGGATTAATGGCGCCAGCCCGACGTCACTACGACGTCAGCTGGTCGGCTGACCAGGCCAGGTCAAACCAGACATGCGGGGCCTGCCCGTTAGTGACAGGGGCCTAAACTCCGCACTGACCAGGGGTTTGACCCACCCTGGGGCCCACTGGTCAGTGGAAGGAGGCTACCTAATCAAGGGGGATTAGCCCCTGATGATGGCCACATCGGCGCCCACCGGAGCGGGGCTGGCGGCGACCATCCGCACGGCAGCGATCCGCCGGAGTTTCGCCTCCGGCGACCATTTGGCACGCGGAGGGCACTGGGAGGTAGCCCGTGCATGTGCACGTCTAGCAAGGCTGTAGAGGGGCTCGGGGTCGGTGGAGATGACGACCACGTCGAGCTTGGCGGCGGCAACGGCTCGGCAGGAACGGCTACTGCGCTACAGGCCATGGAAGGAGGAGCTAAGGGTGGCTACGAGCTCCTGGAGGCGCTACGAGCACGAGCCCATGGCCAGGAGCGAGCTTTGGCCGCTGGGGCCACGGCTACGCCATGGCCGGCGGCGAGCACCGCTCGGATCTGGCTACCGACGGGGCAAGAGAAGGGGAACGGCGTTGGGACTAGGGGAAATGGTTCGGGGCCAAACCGGAAGGACTTCTGGCACCGTAGCGTGGTCGGGGACGCAGGGAGGGCGGCGAATTGCCGATGTCTTCAGTCCGGCAAGAGGCAGAGCAGAGGAGAGGGAGAGGGGAAATGGCGAGGGGGAAACGGCTTGGTGGCGGCTGAGCCTATACTCTCGCCAACGCGACGAGGATACGGTCATGCAGACAAGGAGGAGGTGGTGAGCGCGTGGCCACCCCCGGCTGCGGGGGCAGCACACAACTACTTCTCCTCCTCGCAGGAGGAAGAAGACCCTGCTGCCCCTATGGGCTGGGCCTCTTCTTTAGGTAAGCCCAGGTGCACTTTCTGCCCCCTTTTTTATTTCAATTCTTTTCTAACTTCTGACATTTGCTTTATTTTAATTTCAGGCACATATGCTATTTTAAAATATCCCAAATATTTTATATATTGAACTTTTAATGTACCAAACTTATCCAAAAAGTTTCAGGATATTTTGAAAACTAAACTAATGATAATGCTTTATTTGATATTGTCAGTAGGTTTATCATTTATTTTTAAATTGCTTCAGTTGTTCAAATATTTAAAATGACCCCTGTTACAACCATGTCCATATTTATCAGACATAGGGAACATTTTTAAAGGGCATTTTGGATTTGTTGAATTTCCACCAACTTTGAATTATTTTGATTCAATGTGAGCTTGGGGTTTGTTTTAGTCCCCATTTCATGTTGATGCAAAATTGAAACATGATGCAACACCCATGATGTCCTATGACATCTAGCTAGGGATGTGACAACTCACCCCCACTCAAAAGAATCTCGTCCTGAGATTTTGAAGTCGGCAGGAAAAGTGCGGGGTACTCTAGTCGAATACGATCTTCTCTTTCCCATGTGGCCTCCTTTTCCGAATGGTGTGACCACTGAACCTTGAGAAACTTGATGTTCCCATGCCGAGTGGTACGCTCAGCTTGATCAAGAATACGAACAGGGTATTCTCGATATGTAAGGTTGTCTTGGAGATCAAGTGCTTCGTGGTCTACTTCATGGACAGGGTCCGAGAAGCAACGCCTGAGTTGCGAGATGTGGAAGACATCATGAACCTTGGAAAGATGCAGCGGTAGTTCCAATTGGTAGGCAGCCTCTCCTCGTTTAGCAAGAATGTGAAAGGGTCCAACGTAACGAGGAGCCAATTTTCCCTTGATACCGAATCGATGGGTACCTTTCAGAGGCGTAACCCGAAGGTAAGCCTTCTTGTCAACTTCATAGGTCACATCCTTATGATGGCGATCATAATGGCTCTTTTGACGAGATTGGGCTGTTTTCAACTTTTCACAAATAATGCAACCTTGCTCCTGTGTATCCTGGATCATATTCGGGCCAATGAGTTGCCTCTCTCCGGTTTCTGACCAGTTAAGAGGTGTTTGACACTTTCGTCCATAGCGAACTTCAAAAGGGGCTTTGCCAAAGCGTGATTGATAACTATTGCTATATGCAAATTCGGCAAATGGAAGACATTTCTCCCAGTTCATACCGAAAGATATAACACAAGCTCGGAGCATCTCTTCGAGAATTTGACCACTTGATTGCGGGTGGAAAGCAGTGCTAAAGGATAGATGAGTCCCCATAGCGGTTTGAAAACTTTCCCAGAATCGGGAAGTAAAGATACTTCCGCAGTCTGAGTTAATCTCCAATTGAACACCATGAAGAGAGACTATTCGAGAAACATATAACTCCGCGAGCTGGCTAGCAGTTATACTCTCCCGAACGGGAAGAAAATGAACCACTTTGGAAAGGCAGTCGATGACCACAAAGATAGCATTATTCCCTCTCTTAGTCCTGGGAAATCCGGTAATGAAATCCATACCGACCTTATCCCATTTCCATTTAGGAATAGCTAAAGGTTGAAGGTTGCCAGCAGGCCTTTGATGTTCTGCTTTCACGCGACGACAAACGTCGCAATTAGCAACGAACCGGGCAATTTTTCTCTTCATCCTAATCCACCAGAACCTCTGGCATAGGTCCTGATACATCTTGGTACTACCCGGATGAATTGTGAGAGGAGAATCATGAGCCTCCTTAAGGATCAGCTGTCTTAAGAGTATGCTCTTGGGAACCACCAACGGTTCTGGAAGAACACAACACCTTCATCGTCCTTGGATAATTCTTTAGCGTTTTCGCTAGCAATATTCTCCTTGATCCGAGAGATACCCTTATCATATTTCTAGACAACTACTATTTGATCCTTAAGATTAGGTTACGCCACCAAATTGGATAGGAATCCTTGAGGAACAATGTGAAGGTTTAACTTCCGAAATTCCTCATGGAGAAGTGGTTGACCTTGTTGTAACATCAGGTTGTTACAATAAGTCTTACGACTTAGTGCATCAGCCATGACATTGGCTTTCCCCGGGGTGTAACTTATCCCTAAGTCGTAATCTATAATCAACTCAACCCACCGTGTTTGCCTGAGATTCAAATCTGGCTGGGTGAAAATATATTTTAGACTTTGGTGATCTATGTAAATTTCACAACTATTACCTAGAAGGTAACGTCGCCAGGTTTTCAGTGCATGGACCACAGCTGTAAGCGCAAGATCATGTGTTGGATAATTATCCTCATGTGGATGCAAATGTCGAGATGCGTATGCAATCACATGACAATCTTGCAAGACAAAGCAACCTAATCCTTGTCGCGAGGCGTCGCATAAGATAACAAAGTCCTTAGAGAAGTCTTGTGGCACCAGAACGGGAGCAGAGGTCAATCGTCTTTTCAACTCCTGAAAATTGTGCTCGCATTGTCGAGTCCACTCGAACTTTTTATCTTCCTTGAGGAGTTCAGTCAGAGGTTTTGCAACCTTGGAGAAATTCTCGACAAAGCAGCGACAATAGTTCGCTAAGCCAAGGAAACTCCGAACTTGCTTAACCGATTCAGGTTGAGTCCAATCAAGGACAGTCTGAACTCTCTCGGGATTGACAGCAATACCTTTACCAGAGATCACGTGGCCTAGATAGGTCACTTCTGGCAACAAAAATTCACACTTGGAGAATTTGGCATACAAACGGTGCTCTCGTAGTTTCATCAATACCAGCTTTAGATGTTCGGCATTTTCCTGTTCGTTCTTCGAGTAGATGAGTATGTCATCGAGGTAAACCATGAAAAATTTATCCAAATACTCCATGAAGATCGAATTCACCAAGCGAGAGAAGGTGGCTGGGGCATTGGTTAAACTGAAGGACATGACGGTGTACTCGTATTGGCCATAACGAGTAATAAAAGTTGTTTTTGGAATGTCCCCGTTTCTAATTCTGATTTGATGGTATCCCAACCTCAAATCCATTTTGGAAAAGACAAAGGACCCAGCGAGTTGATCATACAAATCGTTGATCCTGGGGAGCGGATACTTGTTCTTTATGGTGACCAGATTCACTGGCCGATAATCCACAACCATCCGGTCCGATCCATCCTTCTTCTTGATGAAGAGAACGGGACAAGCCCAGGGAGAAGAACTAGGACGGATGAAACCTTTCTTCAAAGCCTCATCGAGTTGAATCTTAAGCTCGGCTAGTTCTAAGGGTGCCATCTTATAGGGTCATCTGGCTATTGGGACAGTCCCTGGAATGAGCTCTATCGCAAACTCAACATCTCTGACAGGAGGAATTCCTGGTAGTTCTTCTGGAAAGACATCCGGAAAGTCATGGACTACCGGAATATCTTCTAACTCTGGAAGAGGGAATAGAGTTGGCACTTGGCTGCTCGAGTGGAGACATTAACTATCTCACCCGATGGATGTGTAAGTTGAACAATCCTAGTATGTGTATCAATCTTAGCATAGTGGGCTTTCATCCAATCCATGCCTAAGATGATATTGATGTCCGAAGACTTGAGGGCTATCAAAGATGCTATGAAGACTAACTTATCCACCAGAATCTCATTATCATGGCTCACTCTAGAAGTTTGCCACTTTGAAACAGGACTCTGAACTACTAAAGGAGTAGGCATATCACAAAAAGACATGTTTTGCAACTGTGCATAACTTTCCAAGATGAAAGAATGAGATGCCCCAATATCAAATAGAATAGATGTTGGATGACTATTGACAAGGGGCGTACCTAGGATAACATTAGGATCCTCAATGGCTTCCTCAGCAGAGACATAATTCACTCGTCCACGAGCAGGAGCTGGCTTCACATAGAAGGCTTTTCCCGGCTTCCCACGTCTAGCCGGCTTAGCATTAGCCTGAGGACAATCACGAGATTAGTGTCCTGGTTCTCCACATTTGTAGCAGATCATGGTGACACGGGGAGCAACATTGGCAGGCGGACCTCCAAAGGGCCTGGCTGGAGGGTTGGGCTGAGCTGGGCGACGCGCCTAGAAGGATGGCCTCGCGGTGTATCTTGGCGGCAGAGCTGTGTTGGGCACCCAGACCCGGCGTTTTTTGGAGCCCGAGCCAGATGCGAGGCTAAAGTCACGATTGTGCTTTCTCATGGCCTCATAGTCAGTCTGTCTAGTGTCGGCATTGATAGCCTTGTTGACGAGAGCCTGGAAGGTTTTGCACTCATGCAGGCGCAGGTCTCGACGGAGCTCAGGATTGAGTCCCTTGCGGAACCTAGCATGTTTCTTGGCATCAGTTGAAACTTCCACCGAGGCATAGCGAGCAAGATTGCCGAATTCACAGCTATAGGCATCCACTGACAGTCTGCCCTGGGTGAAAGCATAGAATTCCTCTCTCTTGCGATCCATCAGCCCTTCCGGGATGTGCTCGGTACGAAATGCAGCACCGAATTCTGCCCAAGTTGGTGCGGGGCCTACGGGACGCATGGCTTCATAATTTTCCCACCACAGATTGGCGGGTCCTTCCAGGAAGTAGGTTGCAAAGGTCACCTTGTTGGCCTCGGACACATTAGCAGCCCGGATCTTACGGAACATGCTGGTCAGCCAGTCATCCGCGTCGAGTGGTCGACTGAATGATGATACTTAGGTGGGCACAGCCTGACGAAATCACCGAGTGACATGCCATCATTGAGATCATTGCGGGGAGCACGCGTTGTGTTCTACTCAATTCGTTCTAGCAGCCTGTTGGTCTCTCTCTTGTTCCGTTTGGCTTCAAGCATCATTTTTGCCAAAGAAGGAGCATGTGGCAGATCCTCTTGCCTTGGCTGGCTTCCCTCGCCCTGCTTGGGGGCAGGCACGAGGTTATTCCTAGTTGCCACCATCCTGGGAAAACAAACCCACAGCTTAAACATAGAGGACATCAACTCTAAGACATGAGATAAGGAACGTACTAGACAACATGGCATGCAGGATAAACATCCAACAACATGGAAACATCAACTGCCCTATGAACACCATGATTCATACACACCATGACATAGTTTAGTACAAGCCCAAGCTAAAAACAATCTACAGAGAGATGACACAACTCATCGGAGGCATTACAAGCTTCATATACATTATCTATCTACACCTCCGGAACTCAACTCTGAACCTTGGTCATATCCCACAAGACACGCAGGACTGTGGCGATACGACTACTAACATACTAGTACTAACATCCACGTACTGAAGCATCGCTGTAGAATGCCTCATATAGGTTACCCCCGTGACCCGGAAGCTGAACCTGAGGATCTGGAAACAGTCTAGCCTGTGATCCCTGGGAACTGTAAGGACACGGATGTGGCCTTGGTCCCCTTGCTGGTGGCAACAGCGGTCCTCGAAGAGGGGTGATGCCTCCAACATCGGGCCAGTCTACGCATGCTGGCAGATGAGTCTGCGATGGGTTCAGCATCTCCAAATCTCCATAGCCTGACTGCACGACAGGTGCCAACTGCGTCAAGGCTGTCCAAAGACGTGCACGGGTAGCATAAAGCTCCATGCGAAGGGCACGTGCATCATGATCCCTGTTCTCCAACATCTGAGCGGTCACCTGCAGCCTGGGATCCTCATGGGAATGATCACAATAGGCTGCGCTAAGATAACCATCCTCTCCTCCCATGGAAGCAGGAACATAACAGAACTCTGTGTTCTGAAGCAGACCATGGTGAAACCTCATGATAGTCAGCATGGTGTAGGCGGCCTCCTGAACTGCCATATCTATGGAGACACCTAGTCCATAAGTCCAGTGAAGCGGCTCTACAGCTCCAGGATATGAAGGATATATCTTAACAGTACACATATATTGACTCTGGTTGAAATCTCGATACTGTTCCTCCACTGTGTACTCTGGGTACCAACGGTAGCCAGCCTCCATCATAACTCTAACCAACATGGCCGTGTGACCCGGTACATCAATGCACCTGGTCAGACGGACCACGTGACGGGAAGGATGAGGGGCATCTGAAACAGAGAATGATGCACGGACATTAAAGACTCTAGCCGAAATTGGACAGCATAACAACTGTAATTGCTCAAAAAGGATTTTGAGACAACTGCAAAAGATTGGAAAAGCATAACCACTCGACTTTCTAGACTCAAATCTCTTCTCCATCTATTTGTCACACCAACAATACTTGAGTACCAATATTCTCTTGCAAACAAGCTAGCTATTAGTCCATGGTTGGTAACTCGTCATCCTAAGCAATAGATAAGAAGCCTAGTTCTTATCCCCGTAGGAAAGATGAGAAAGACTCAGAATAGAATAACTTGGGAAGAGGAGTAAAAAGAGCCTTATGTTCCCTTTCACAATCAATTCCCCTACTTTTCTATAGTGTTTCTAGACTCAACTTCGACCAGTTTGGCTTGGTAGTCCTACAGTCAGTTAGGCTCTGATACCAACGTTGTCGGTACCCCGATCCTTAGTCATATGAATCCAGACTGTAACATATCACATCACTTTGCGGCCTCACTCATGGTAAGCTCCACGGCTGCAGCCTTACCTTAGCCGGGACCGTTTGCGTCTTTTGGCTCACGTATGTGACATGTCGCTGGTAATCAAACGACAGAGAACCCGGGCCGACATGACTAGTCATCGAACCCAAGTGGCACATACGTATGGAAACAGGCATACGTAACCCAACAATGCAGGGGTCGGCCTCAAGCGTGTGTAGACAAGTCATAGCAAGCTACAAGGACTCCATTACGCCGTGAGACATAAATGCCATCACTGCATGTAGACGAGTCGTAGCACGCTACAGGGACTCCATTACACTGCGAGACATTTCCCCGAAGGGACAGACACAGCAGCAAAGAAGGATACATGTCGGTCAATCAATGTGTCCGGAGCAGTAGCAAGCTACCATGGCTCAGTGGAAGCACAAAGAAGCTAAAGGAACACAACTAGGTGTCGGATCCCATACATAACGTTGCACGTCACACGTACGCACGACATGCCCGATATGCATAGATACAATCATGGCATCACAACATAACCATTCAACAACTTTTATTTAAGAGGCTCAGACGAGCCTTGCATAATATGTTCTTACAGATAGGGGTCACATGACCTGACACTCAAGTCATACAAACAAGTTCATACAAACCAAGCGGTAGCATAAGCTGTCTGATTACAGACAGATGAAAGGATAAAAATGCACATGGCCTGACTATCTACAGCCCACCACAGGGCATAAGGTCGTAGCTGGGACACCAGCTATTCGGCATCATCGACATCTAGAAAGAACCCACCCGATGGGTCCTGGGTCTCATCTGCAACATTTATTAAGCAAACATGAGTACAAACGTACTCAGCAAGTCTTTAAACCAGACCTAGTCTATTAATGCTCATGTATCAACAAGGGGGTGGTGGAGTTTATGCAACAATGCTAGCTTTGACTCATGGCTAACCTACACTACACAATTTTAGCTCTTTGTTTAAATTTTAGATATCGCACATGAGTCCACTAACTCCATGACAATACACCACCATGGATTCACTTCTCTCTCTTGGGAGAGTGCCATCCACGATACTCACACTTGTCTTGATAGTTTTATGAGTATCCATTTGATTATTCATGAACAACATAAGTTTTCCAAGCAGTCCATATCCGAGGACGCGACTATTCAAATAGTTTCATAACCTGCAGGTGTGTACTTCTTCACACACACTCTCGCCACTTATCGTTGTGTGCTCATAAAACTAGGCACCTCGGCAACCTTCAAGCGGAAGCCCAGCGAGGCAGTCGGCCACGACCGTCAATCACATAAGACCTCTAGTCCAGGCTATCGCCTATTTGAGAATAAACCCACACAGAAGTCCGGCCAAAGTTTCCGCTATGGCCCCAAACGATGTGCGCAGTGTTCCCAAGCACACCATTCGGGTGACCCTTGGTACACCGTGCCACTGCCTACCGCGTCGTAACCCACCCCTAGGGTCAGCGCTACGCACGGCCTCCAGCATGCTATAAACACTAGAAACTACTTGCAACTCCTGGACCAAGGAGTAAGCGATTGATAAGTCGAGAGGGTCAATTAAGTATCCCAATGTGTGGTAGTAACTAGTCTTGGATCACAAACACGGAACTCAGTTCCTAAGAACGGTCCGAATGAGACAACCCGCTATGTACTCCTACATAGCCTCTCATCGCTACCTTTACCAAATCGGGTTCATCATAAGCTTATCACATCGGAACAACAATGTTTCACACTAGTTCATCACCCAGATGAATCAGACCTAACACAACTCTAAGCATAGCAAGCATAGCAGGCAAAGTAAGCTAAGAACATCATGGCACAAGCATCTACCAGGTATGCTAGGTTGCAAGGTTTAGCTATTTACTGTGACAATGACAGGTCATGCATAAGAATAGGTTCATCTACCGTGTATGACAGGCAAGTGAATGTTTGTCCTAATGCAATAAACAAGAGCAGGAGCGAGAGAGTGAGATGTTATCGTAATGATCAAGGGGGGTTGCTTGCCTTGCTGGGTAGCGGGAAGGTTCTCTCCTTCGTTGGAATACTCGGGGGTATCCTCAGAAGCAGGGCCTACCGCAATGCAGATAAATAGCATTCAATACACGCAAGTGCAACAATATGATGCATGATCATGACATGGTAGCATCTATAGATGAGCTAGTGAAACTAGTGTCCAATTTATTTTGAAGGGAGTTTGAATATAGGTTCAAAATCGTTCTTCATTTCAAATTCCATATACTAACCTATTAGCAAATGTCCATGCTCTTCTACATAGGTTGATCTAACCTGCATGATAATAGCACCATTGGATTCATTGGATTTTTCTGATAAATTTTCATATAAAAATTATTTTCATCTGATTTACAGATAAATTTATATGAATTTTTAAAGTTTTAAATAATTTCTGGAATTATTTTTAAACTGGAAAAGGGATTAATGGCGTCAGCCTGACGTCACTACGACGTCGGCTGATCGGCTGACTAGGCCAGGTCAAACCTGACGTGTGGGGCCCGCACGTCAGTGACAGGGGCCTAAACTCCGCGCTGACCAGGGGTTTGACCCACCCTGGGGCCCACTGGTCAGTGGTAGGAGGCTAACTAATCTGGGGGATTAGCCCCTGATGATAGCCACGTCGGCGACCACCGGAGCGGGGCCGGCGACGACCATCCGCATGGCGGTGATCCGCCGGAGTTGCACCTCCGACGACCATTTGGTGCGTGGAGGGCACCGGGAGGTAGCCCGTGCACGCAACCATCTAGTAGGGCTGCAGAGTGGCTCGGGGTCGCCGGAGATGACGACCACGTCGAGCTTGGCAGCGGCGATGGCTCGGCAGGAATGGCTACTGCGCTACAGGCCGCGGGAGGAGGAGCTGAGGGCAGCTACGAGCTCCTGGAGGCGCTATGAGCACGAGCCCGTGGCGAGGAGCGAGCTTTGGCTGCTGTGGCCACGGCTACGCCATGGCCGGCGGCGAGCTCCGCTCGGCTCTGGCTACCAATGGGTTCTAGAGAAGGGGAACGGCGTCGGGACTAGGGGAAATGGTCCGGGGCATCACCGGAGGGGCTTCTGGCACCGTAGCGTGGTCGGGGACGCAGGGAGGGCGGCAAATCGCCGACGTCCTCAGTCCAGCGAGAGGGGGAGCAGAGGAGAGGGAGAGGGGGAAATGGCGAGGGGGAAACGGCTGAGTCTATCCTGTCACCAGCACGACGAGGAGGCATCTAGGCAGGCAAGGAGGAGGTGGCCAGCGCGTGGCCACCGCCGGCTGTGGGGGCAGCACGCAGCTGCTTCTCCTCCTAGCAGGAGGAAGAAGACGTTGCTGCCCCTGTGGGCTGGGTCTCTTCTTCAGGTAAGCCCAGGTGGGCTTTCTTCCCCTTTTTTTATTTCAATTCTTTTCTAAGTTCTGACATTTGTTTTATTTTAATTTCATGCACATATGCTAATTTAAAATATACCAAATATTTTATATATTGAAGTTTGAATATATCAATCTTATCCAAAAAGTTTCAGGATATTTTGAAAACTAAACTAATGATACTGCTTTATTTGATATTTTCAGTAGCTTTATCATTTATTTTTAAATTGCTTCTGTTGTTCAAATATTTAAAATGACCCCTGTTACAACCATGTCCATATTTATCAGACATAGGGAACATTTTTAAAGGGCATTTTGGATTTGTTGAATTTCCAGCAACTTTGAATTATTTTGATTCCATGTGAGCTTGGGTTTGTTTTAGTCCCCATTTCATGTTGATGCAAAATTGAAACATGATGCAACACCCATGTTGTCCTATGACATCTAGCTAGGGATGTGACAGGTGGCCTCCCGCGGCGTCCTTGATCGCCTGGTTTGCATCAATGGCTGCTCCATCGTGCCTGCCGCCACTTGGGACCCGTCACCGCGACGCGTACAAGCCGCCCCGGTTGTTCTGCACTTACGAGCCACCCCAAGCTCGCCCCGGCTGATCGGCCGCCTCCACGCCTACCACTGCCACCGCGCGTTTGAGCCGGCCTACAATGTGTGCATACTAAACCATCCCAAGCAAGCATGCAGGGAGTTGGATGCTTTGCATAGAGGCTAGCTAGCGTACGTGGCTACATGGCTACATACGTAGGAGTCATCTATCGTCTAAAAAGGAGAATCGAGTGCTATCGGTCCTATTTTCAGTACATGCAGTTATCTTTGCAAACAATTACTTTTCTTACAATATTTTTTACGCAGGACAATTACATTGTATCACGAAGATGGAGTGTGTACCAACACCATTACGCATTGGTGCTCATTGGTGTCGCGTCGCTCAATGGACACACGCAAGCCATTGTCGTCGCGTCCCGGTTTTCATCAACTTGCCGGTACCGCATGCGCTCACCCGCCAGTATGAGCCGCTGAATGAGCACGGCAAGCCACCGCAATCATGATATGGTCTTCACCAACAAACGCCATGGCCAACTCGCCGCCCTTGCCGGCTTATGATGCCGTGGCCGTCTCTCACCATCCGCGCCGGCTTACAATGCCGTGGCCGTCTCTTGCGACTGCGCCGGCTTACAAAGCCACGGCTATTTCTCGTGACCGTGCCGTCTTCAAACATTGTGGCTGACTTCTAAGTCTACATCAACATGCCAAGGGCCACATACACCAGTACAAGCTGCCCAATGAACGGATCTGAATCGCCGCCCACAGTTTGATCTACATCAACATATCTGAGCCACCCAATGGACGCGCGCAAGTCGCCACCCACAGTTTGATCTACATCAACATATCGATGCAGTGCTCGTCTATACGAGCCGCCCAACGGACAGACGCACAAGTCGCCGCCATTACAGTTTGGTTCACTTCAACAACCATCCGGGACGAACCATCGACCGGATTATTGAAACAAATCATACGGGATCATCTATAACCCGCCACGATCAACCTCGACCATCAGTGGAGACTCTCAAGCGGCCTCTTCGAGTCAACTTAAGACTCGGGGGCTACAGACATGGCAAGACTCATTTGGTCGTTTTCAACGAGAACCCCGGGTCTTTGCAAGAGAAAACCTAATCCTGGGGGCTATTACATTATTGGCGGAAGATAAGTTGCCCAAGAAGACAAACCTCCGTGATGCACCATTCAAACATGGGTGCCCGGGTTTATTGGATCATCATAAAGTCACTTGGAGCTTCTGCCGTTTCTTCATACAAGATGGCGGTTTACAGGATGGCGACTTACAAGATGGTGCACAAAGTTGACTCTGTCAACATGGTTGTCTAAGGGGAATTCCCACCCTCCGGGTGTAGCTTATCAAACCCTAACAGCCGGCTCTTAAGCCAAAAATGTTGACAAGTTAACATGGTTGTCGAAGGGGGCTTCCCACCCTCTGGGTGTAGCTTATCAAACCCTAACAGCCGGCTCTTAAGCCAAAAAAGTTGACAAGTCAACTTGGTTGTCGAAGGGGGCTTCTCACCCTCCGGGTGTAGCTTATCAAACCCTAACAGTTGGCTCTTAAGCCAAAAAAGTTGACAAGTCAACTTGGTTGTCGAAGGGGGCTTCCCACCCTCCGGGTGTAGCTTATCAAACCCTAACAGACAGCTCTTAAGCCAAAAATTCTGACAAGTCAACATGGTTGTTGAAGGGGGCTTCCCACCCTCCGGGTGTATCTTATCAAACCCTAACAGCCGGCTCTTAAGCCATGACAAGTCAACTTGGTTGTCGAAGGGGGATTCCCACCCTTCGGGTGTAGCTTATCAAACCCTAACAGCCGGCTCTTAAGCCAAAAATGTTGACAAGTGAACATTGTTGTCGAAGGGGGCTTCCCACCCTCCGGGTGTAGCTTATCAAACGCTAACAGCCGGCTCTTAAGCCAAAAAAGTTGAGAAACTTGGTTGTCGAAGGGGGATTCCCACCCTCCAGGTGTAGCTTATCAGACCCTAACAGCCGGCTCTCAAGCCAAAAATGTTGACAAGTCAACATGGCCGTATAGGGGGCTTCCCACCCTCCGGGTGTAGCTTATGAAACGCTATCAGTCGGCTCTCAAGCCAAAAAAAATTCATACATTGCATCATACATAGCATCATATATTGCATCATATTCACATGACATGTCGGCTTATCAAGCCGGGTCAGAGCAAGATTATGAAAGAAGGAGCAATGTTATGAAAGACATAACTTCTCCGGGTTGTGCTTCTTCAAGCCGCCCTCACAACAATGCAGAATATATTCTGTCTTGTTTATTTTTGCAGGTATTATCTCTTAAGATGAGCCACCGTTAAGTATTCTGCAAGAGCAAATGGATCTTTAATAGCCAACCTGGCTGGATCTTCATGATTTATCATAACTAGTACTAAATGATTGGGTTTTCAAGCCAACTCGGAGAATTTATTATTTTTCAAGAGCCGCCCTGTCAGATATAATGTTATGTCATCTAATTGACTGGTTCTCGGATTTTTCTTCAAAGGTGCTCTGTAGTAACCTACAACACTCATGGATTTCTCCAACATATATTTGCCGGGTTGCACCGCAACCACGAGCAGGGATTTCATGTCAAAGACAAAGGAATTATTCCAGGATATTCATTCTGGGTTATATTACAACCATGGTCAAGAATTCATTCAACAAATTGTGGTGAGTCATATTACATAGTCCCAAGTCGCGCAGGCAGATGACCTGGCCCTTGGGGGCTACACTATTCAAGTCCAGTTTATATCAATTATGCAAGTCCCATGTCGATGCAAGGAGGCACCACAACACTTGGGGGCTAATGCAAGACGGTTTTCAAATCATTACATCGTTAGCAAGATCATGTTATCTCAAGGAGATGAGCCATCCTTACTATATTTTTCTAAGTTCGAGCCCAGTAATTCTTACTGACCCGACACTTGGGGGATACGCCGCTCAAATCAAATTTTCTAAAGTCCCAAGTCGCCGCAGGCATGCCACCCAGCCCTTGGGGGCTACAGTATTCAGCTGTTCAAACAGAGTATGAGGATCGAATTAAAGACTCGGCGCATCACATTCTGATGAGCCGGCCCTTAGTGGCTACACCATCTGAAGTTTCATAATGTATAAGATAGTTATAAGTCCCAGGCTGTTGCAGGCAAGACAACCCGACACTTGGGGGCTACACATTCAAACATATTATTACAAAGCACCAAGTTATCATAGATAATCTTAGAGCTTGGGGGCTATAGGTAATATGGACATATCAAAAACTTTGAGGAGAATTTTCAAAGATGTTGGTTGTGGAGTTCAGTTGTTAGACCCGTCATCACCAACATTCATAACCTGGTGTTATCAAAAGATCATAACCCGCCAGATTTTATATAAGCCGCCCTGCTTCATAACAATGGAAGTCCGGTTTTACATCAGATGGATTTTCATCCCAATATGTTTATAGAGTCGGATGGATTCTAGTTATTTGACCCGGCATCACCAACGATAATGACCCGGCATCATCAATGATTATCACCCAGCGGAGATGACCCGCCAAGAGTATTGGAAGCCGACTCAATGGCATATGGGTGTTCTATTCTCAATATTTTTTCAAAGGACATTAACGAGCAAGATGATATCAAGACGACTCATTCATATGCAAAAAAGACCCAGATTTTGGAGGAGCCATTTTATAATCCGGCGAAAGGAGCAAGACGGCCACTTAACATATTAGTTACTCTTATTTCAAGAGCTTAGCATGAATAAATTCAAGCTAACCTGGGGGATAATGTCGGGGATATACCCCGCGGTATGACCTGGCCTGGCGACTCATAGGAGACCTGGTAAAGACATGACATTTTATTAATGACCCGGTAGGTGGGTTGCAGGACGACTAGGCCCAAGACCCGGCGTGTAAGTCGGCACCAGGCGGCTCACAAGAGAAGGCCCAAAGAGAGAAAGACTCCCTGCCGAAGGAAACAAGACCCGGAATAGGATTCTAGAGAGACTAGTCCTAATCCTACTCCTAGTAGGACTCTATTTGTAAACCTACCCTCTCCACTTGTATAAGCAGGGGTAGAGCACCCCTAGAAAGACAAGTTCACAAGTCCACAAGTTTAGACAGACACAAGAGATTAGAGATAGATAGATTAGAGTCTCTCGTGATTAGAGGTAGCAAACAACACACTTGTAACCGATAGATCTCCTTCATCATCAATACCAGACAAGCAGGATGTAGGCTTTTACCTCCATCGGAGGGGCCAAACCTAGGTAAACTCCGCGTCTCTCAATTCCGACCAACCGCTTCAAGCCGCCACATAGTTGCGCTTCTGCCCCGAACCTTAGTCCGTTCACCCAGACATCTGCCGTGACAAATCCATGACAAGTGGGATTACCACTTTTACATAAAGCATTTAATGTTTGTCACATACTATGAGATGCTTTGACTCAAGTCTTAGAGTAAAGCTCCCCCTTGATGTGACATCCTCCCATTAGAGGGATAAACTAACCTTGGGTTTTGTCGATGAAGACTTCATGTAGGTGAGGTAGTGGTGGATGCTCAAGATTGATGAAGATCACCAGGAGTTGGGAGCATCCTTGTTGTTTCCTTACTCTTCTCACCTACATGGGTTAGTCCCAACACACAAGAGACAAATACAAGGATATCTATGGACATGGAGTGCAAAGAATGTGTAATGATGTCCATTGATTTGTAGATTACCTTGTCCCTTTCTTACCTTTGAGGGAATGTGTGACTCCTTGATCTATTGCATAGGGTAGATGTTGATTGCAAATAGATCTTGCCAATAATGAATGTGAGTGAATTTCATTGGCGGAGTCACCCCTCAAGGACTCTCTAGTTCTTATTCTTGGGAATCCACATCAAGTTGATGGGGATTCTTGGTGTTGAAGTAGCACTTGTAGAAGTAGCCTTGGGAACCCACTTCACAAAAGCTTGGGATTCATCTTCATAAGAGTCAAAGTATTCTTGAAGCTTGTTCTTGCCCTTGAGCTTGGTGTCTTGTGGTGGAAGGTCATCTTGAGTGTTTGTCCCCTTGGGAAGAGTATTTTTATATTTCTCCTTTTGAGGAACAAACTTGGGATTGGGATATTGACCTTCTTCCCATTCAAATCCATTAGCGTTGAAGTAGCCAACACCATGATTCTTCCGGTATCCTCCATGCTTGCGTACAATCTCATCGAATTGTTTGTACCCTTAAAGACTCTTGTAGATACCTTTCTATATAATTCCTTTCAATAAATCATTTTATTTCTCAAGTGTAACTTAGCTAAGAGAATCATCATTAGTGGAATCAATAGAACTACTAGGAGCAACATCATTTGGTTTAGCAATTTTATTGTTGCTGCTAGATGAAGAACCTTTCTTTCCTTTGTTACTAGTTTGCTTAGATTTGACTTGTGGCATGAATGTAGACAAGAGTAGTCTTTTGGCAATATAAGATGAAGTCTTCTTTCGGAGATCGTCATTGATAGCTTTAAGAAATTCATGTTCTTGCTCCAAATTGAGCTTCTCGAAGCGTAGCTTCTCATGAGTTCTTACAAGCTCTCTATGATCTTCAAGAGTAGATTCATGAGCTAACTTAAGAGTGTTGAGTTCTTTAGTTAGTTCTTATATTCTCATCTTATCATCATCAATTGACTTATCTTGACGAGCATTAGTAATATCAAGTTCATTATGATTAACATCACTAGTTTTATCACATAGCAAGTCATCATCGTAAAGCAAATCATCTTCATCACTATCGAAATCAAGATATTCGGGATGTGATACCTTGGGGACTTTAGCCATGAAGCAACTTCCACCTCCTTCATTTGGTGAATCAATGATATCATAGGAGTTGGTTGTCACTAGTGCAATTCCGGCAACACCATCATCTTGACTATAGTCGGAGTTGGAGTGATAGCTTCTCTCCGAGTGGTTGTCGGAGTCGGAGCCAGAAACCCATTCACCAACATGACCTTGATGCTTCCTTCTTGAGTAGCTCTTGGTGTGCTTGTCCTTCTCCGAGTCCATACTTCTCCTTGAGGGTATTCGTTCATAACGATCATCTATACTCCTTCTCTCTCTTCAAGGTGATGCATCTCTTGAGCTTCGTCCTCTTGGTGACTATTCTCTTCGTTTGTAGGGAGCGAAGAACTCATTGGAGTATTGTCCGGGCTTCGCACAATTGTAGCAGTTTCGATCATGACTTGACGAATGCTTCTGTTCATATCTAGAGTTGAAGCTGCAATCTTTGCTTCTATTCTTGTAGAACTTGTTGAATTTCTTGACCATGAGTCTTGTATCTTCATTTGTGACAAGGTTCTCGCTTGGGGTAGCGGGAGCATCACTTGTGGCATTGTAAGAACCGCTAGACTTGTGATGAAGGTCTTCCTTGTCTTTGAGTGTCATCTCATGAGCAACAATTCTACCAATCACTTCCGTTGGTTTGAGATCTTTGTAGTTGGGCATCATTTGGATTAATGTGCTCACGGTGTCATATCTCTCATCCAAAGCTCGAAGTATCTTCTTGATGATGAAATTGTCAGTCATTTCTTTGCTTCCTAAGCCGGCAATCCCATTAGTGATGATAGCTAGCCTAGAGTACATTTCAGTGACTCCTTCACCATCCTTCATCTTGAACTTGTCAAGTTGACCTGGAATAACATCTAACTTGGATTCTCTCACGGACTCAATTCCTTCGTGCATATCAACCAAAGTATCCCATATCTCTTTTGCGTGTTCAAGACACATGATTTTGTTGAATTCTTCAGGACATAGGCAGTTGAAGAGTATGTCACATGCTTGAGCATTGAGTTGCAACATATTCAATTCATCCGCAGATGCTTCACGATCTGGTTCCTTTCCACCCGCAAAGAATTCACCTTGCAAGCCAAAATGAACAATAGCCCAAACGGCAGGATTACGACCAAGCAAATGGATTTTCATTTTATGCTTCCAACTAGCAAAATTAGTGCCATCAAAGTATGGACCTCTACGGTGATAATTTCCTTCACTAGATGCAATACTTCTCCTAGGTTGTGAAACCAATGCAATGGAGACCAAAGCTCTGATACCACCTGTAGGATCGAAAGTAGGTCTAGAGGGGGGTTATTAGACTACTTGACCAAATAAAAGTTTTGCCTTTTTACCAATTTTAATTCTTGGCAAGTTTTAGCATTCATAGCATATCAAGTAACACCCTACACATGCATGTCTAAGAGTATTGCAGCGGAAAATAAAGAGATTGCACATATGAGTAAAGAGAGGGTTAGGAATGCAAACACAAGTGATGACATGATGATTCTTTCCATGGTTTCGATAGATGGTGCTACGTACGTCCATGTTCATGGAGTCTTCAACCCACGAAGGGTAACGGTCGCGAGAGTCCACGGAGGGCTATACCCATGGAGGGCTCCATGAAGAAGCAACCTTGACTATTCCCTGCGGCTTCCGTCCACGAAGGACTAGCCTCACTATGGGTAGATGTTCACGAAGTAGGCGATCAACTTTCCCTTACAAACTTCTTGGTTCACTCCAAAACACGAAGTAGGAGGCTCCCAAGCGACACCTAACCAATCTAGGAGGCACCACCATCCAAAAGGTAATAGGCTCGGTAATGACGGTGAACTCCTTGCTCTAGTGCTTCAAGATGATAGACTCCTCAACACACAATCTCTCTCTCATAGATTTGGCTTGGTAGAAGAGATGGGATTGGTGGAAAGCAACTTGGGGAGGCTAGAAATCAAGATCCATATGGTTGGAATGGAAGATCTTGACCTCAACACAAGGGTTGGTGGTTCTCTCTCAGAAAACTGAGTAGGATAGGTATGGAATAGTTCTGAGTGCTTCTCTTCCAAGTGGGTGGTGGTGAAGGGGTATATATAGGCATCTCCAAAAATCCAACCGTTACACACAATAAGTCAGACTCGGTGACACCAAAGTGTAAAACTCGATGGTACCGAAGTGACAAAAGGTGGCAACTTTTGAATATCGGATGGACTGGTATATAACTCTCGGTTGCACCAACAAGGTGACCAATAGTTAGATTTACCAGACTCGGTGAGGCCGATTCACCACTCTCAGTCAGACCAAAAATGAGAATTTGCGTAAGAGAAAGTTGCCAACCCAACGCGATGGCACCGAGTGAAGTGTCGGCTGCACCGGAGTCTTAGGGTTTGGCTTAGTCTATCTAGGGTTTGGAACTCGGTGGCACCGGGATAGTAAAGTTGGTTGCACCGATTTGGTATACTTGGCTTAGGACAGACTTTGGTGGGAGAGAATGTTGATGTCTTGGTGTCTGTCACTTGTGCATGTTTGAGCATATTGTTCAGCATCAAAACTTTACCGCCTTTTAATAGTATTGGCTTTCCTATAGACTCAAAGTGATTTATCACAAATATGAAATGTAGAGTAATCTTGCTTGAAGCTTGGCCAACCTATTTCCTTGCATCTTGGGGGTAATTCCACAATGCTTGTGCCATTCCCATCATTGAACTTTTCCTGAAATGTACGTGGTGAAGACATTAGTTCAATGACTTATATGTTGTTATTAATTACCAAAACCACCAAGGGAGCAAATGTGCTTTTAGGAGTGTGTAGAGTGTTCTTGGAAGGTGCCCTCTAGGAAAGGCCATATAACTGCAATCATCATGGATAAATTTAAGTCTTTGAGACAGGCTCTCAAGATATGGCAAACAGGTTTATCATGGATCAAAATACTAATACATAAATGCAACCAGGTATTTTTGCTACTGCATAATCTTGAGGAGTTGAGACATCTGTTTAGGCCTAAGGTAAATTTTAGGGTGATTCTGAAATTGCACTTAGAACACCTACTTCATTTCTAGTTTTTATACTGGAAGAAAAGGGCCACCATCAGGAAAATTAAAGTGGGAGAGGAGAATACAAAATTCTTCCATGCAATGGCCACTGAGAGGTATAGGAGGAAATCCATTTCCTCCCTTAAGTTGGAAGATGGAACTATCACTACTGATCATGAACAAATTGCTGGGGATTTTTGGTCAACTTTCAAAGGTAGGATGGGATATTCTCAGGGAATCAATCTTGCTTTTGACCTGCCATCTTTGTTAAACATGTTGGAGGGTTTGGAGGATCTTACCATACCTTTTACCAAAGAGGAGATGGATAGGACTATTAAGGAAATGCCCATACACAAAGCTCGAGGCCCTGATGGTTTTAATGGCTTGTTTTTTAAGAAATGTTGGCATATTATCTGTGAGGATTTCTATACACTTGCACGTGTTTTCCATGTTGGATCTGCCCTGCTTGAAAGCATGAATTCCTCATATATCACCTTGGTTCCTAAAAAGTGCTCACCTGAGCATGTTGGAGGTTTTAGACCAATTTCATTAACTCGGATGGGATTGAAGTTTCTCTCTAAGATGATTGCAAACAGGTTTCACTCTAAGATGACTGCAAACAGGTTTCAGCTGCAAATAATGAAGTGCATTCATAAAAATCAGTATGGCTTCATTAAATCCAGGACAGTTCATGACTGTGTTGGTTGGACTTTGGAGTACATGCACCAGTGTCATCAATAAAAAGGTCTATTGTTATATTGAAGCTTGATTTTGAAAAATCTTTTCATTCTCTTGAGCATGAATTTATTTTCCAAGTTTCAAAGAACAAGGGTTTCAATGATAAATGGATACTTTGGGTCAAGCAGTCGCTTTCTTCAGGCTCCTCATGAGTACTACTAAATGGAGTCCATGGCTACAAGTTTATGTGTAAGAAGGGAGTGAGCCAAGGTGATCCTATGTCACCTTTACTATTTGCTATTGCTACAGATTTCCTTTAGACTCTAGTTAATGATATGATGTTGAAGGGCAAAATTGAGCTCCCAATCCCTTGTCATGATAAGGACTACCCAATTGTGCAATATGCATATGACACTCTTATTATCATGCCTGTTGTGGAGTCACAACTACTGGAATTGAAGGCCATGCTTCACATGTTTTCTCTATCCACTGGGCTTCATATCAATTATCATAAATCTGCTATGATCCCTATTAATGTGAATCAAGATGAGTTGCAGAGGCTGGCTGCTACTGTTGGATGCAAAGTTGGTACATTACCCTTAACTTATTTGGGTTTGCCTGTTGGCACCACTAGGCCAAGGATTGATTATTTAATGCCCTTAGTGGACAATACGGAAAGGAGACTCTCTGCAATCTCCTCATTCTTGGCGTAGGCTCGTAGATTGTAGTGCCTTAACTCAGCCCTATCTTCAGTTCCAATCTTGTTCCTCTGTAGCTTGGACATACCCCCGGCATCCTAAAGCAATTAGAGAGAATTCAAAGATAGTGTCTCTAGAGAAGAAATGGTCAAGACCAAGCTCCTGACCTTGCTATGTGGAAACTGATGTGTAGGCCAAAGAAAAAAGGTGGACTTGGAATCCTCAATCTAACAGTACAGAATGATGCATTATTACTCAACCATGCTGATAAATTTTTCAATAAGGCTGATGTGCCCTCGGATAATCTGATATGGAACACATACTATCATGGCAGAGTGCCACAAGGAACAACTTTCTATGGCTCTTTCTGGTGGAAGGACATTTGCAAGAGGATGGATAGACTCAGGGCATTCACTTACATACAGCCAAACAAAGGGGACACATTCCTTTTCTAGTCTGATTCTTGGTTGGTGGGAAACTCCAAGATCCCTTTGGCCAACAGGTTTCAAAGATTATTCTCTTTTATAATTGATCCTTTCTGCACACCTGAGGATGTTTTCAATGCTTCTAAAGTAGATTACATGGCTAGCTTGTTTCACCTGCCATTGTCTGAAAGAGCTTTTGAAGAATTGCAAACAGTGGAACATTTGCTCTAAAACTTACACAGGGACCAATCAGTAAATGATGTTTGGTTATGGAGGGAAGTTGGCAAAGGGTATTCAGCCAAGAAATTTTTACATGCATGTCCCTCAATCAATCACTTTCAACCCTATACTCAATTGGATATGGAAGAGTTGTTGTACTATCAAAATCAAAGTTTATGAACGGATGTTAAGCATGGATAGGTTGAATACACATGATATGCTTGAGAGAAGGCACTAGAATGTCTCCGAGTCAAACCTGTGTGTCCTATTCCATGCAAGGATCAAAGAAGATAGGGATCATCAATTTTTTACTTGGTTGTTCAGCAATAGAGTTTGGAATTATCTCCAAATACAATTGCAGGGGGACTCCATGTGGGATATCTCCATAAGAGCAAGAAGAGACTTTCACCACCCTTTTTCAATGAAGTGGTCTTCACTGCTTGCTGGAACATCTAGACTACTAGAAATGCTAGAGTCTGCATAAATGAGCGCCCTAGTTTCAACATATGGAAGAGCAATTTTAAGCATGACATTTCCTTACTAGCTCATAGAATTAAGGCTAGTTTTAGGGATGACCTATCAAAATGGGTGTGTTTTCTACCCCCTTGAGGTTAGAACTTAGTTTTTTCCCCTCTACCTCCATTTGTAATCTTCTAGCTTAGGCCTTGTAATTTATAATATGTGATATGGAATAAAATAAAAAGGTTGTGGGGTTGCTGAGGGAGTCCCTGATTAGGGGGTCCTTGGATAGTCGACCTGTTTTCTTATGGGTCGGACTATATGGGCTGCAAGGTGAATATCAGATGACCAAGGGCCCTGTCGCTAGATGAAGGTTTCCAGAAGCCATGGTGTGTCCTCCAAGATGGCGACGTAGATAGGCATGTTTATCTCTTCGACATGTAACCGTCCATGTGTAAACCCTAGGTACCCTCGGCATTCGTCTATATAAGCCGGAGGGATTTAATGTTGTAGGGGCAGAACAACTCATCTAGGGTTGGCTATTCGATCTCGAGGTAGATCAACTCTGTAACCCCCATATCATAAATACACCCAAGCAGGACGTAGGGTATTACCTCCATAGGAGGGTCCGAACCTGGGTAAATCTGTGTCCCCTTCGGCTCCTGTTACCATCGGTTCTAGTCTCACAGTTCGAGACCCCCTACCTGAGATCCGCCGGTTTTGACACTGACATTGGTGCTTTCATTGAGAGTTCCACTGTGACCCACAAAGGAATTGATGGCTCACCTCATCACGAGCAACAAGATCTGCATCCAGGGGATTCTTGCCCCTGGTCAGATTCCCACCGACGGCAACATCTTGTCACACGCCAATCCGATCAGCCACCCTGGCTAGATCGGAAACTTCTTCCCCAATCAGAAAATCAAGTTTGGAACCTTAGAGTTCATCAATGATTCACGAGGAACACTTGTTTTGATAGAACCTTCGACCCTTGAGGAGGAGCCCGCAAGTCTTGATGCATCGACGCCGAAGACATTGGGCATCGCCCCCAACGGAGTCATCACCCCCGGGCGGTCTAGAACGCCCAATCCGGTCGATGTGACCGGACCCCTCCTGGCTAGACAGAACACGGATCCTCTCTCGCGCGGCCCTGGAACCGTCATGTCGTAGATTGAGTCCACTCACCTCAGCGACACGCATCCTATCATCGCCTCATTTTTAAATGAATTGTTCGATCGGGTCGAAGCTATGCGTATGTCGGATGACCAGATTCCGGTCTATGACCGGCACGGGGTTAGGCCCGATGATATTGAGATTCATGTCCCTCCGGTCACCCACCTTGTCACTACCATCGAGTGTCCGACTGAGAAACGTCCCAACAGCCGAGATTAAAAACAGTTTATAGCCCAGTCTTTGATCACCGAGACATCATTGGCAAATTAGATGCGGGAGTTCATCCTAAAGCCAGACCATCATAGGTCTAGGATCTACCACACGGTTTGGAGTCCATAATTCCCAACAATTGACGTGGCGCGGAATCGAATTTTTCCCCACCCACCACCCAAGACGATAATCCTAGTATCGCTCCAAGCCCCGTGTCCTCGGACTTTCGGGATATTAAGCAACTACAAGGAGAGTCTGTCCATCACTTTTGGACCAGACTCCTGCTCGCCAGAAGCAGAGAAAAGTTCTTGGTGAACAAGAGGTAATGGCAACTTTCATTCACAATTGCCATGATGAAGGGATTCTAAACGCCCTGGCTCGCCGACACATTTTTGACTTTTCTGAGCTATCTGACTTGGTACAAAAATACTGTGCCATAGAAAGTGCTTGGCAATCTGAACGACTATTTTCGGAACTAACTTCCCCGAACACCCTAGAGGAGATCAGAAAAATAGGATACTTCCAAAGAGGCAAGCCAGATTTGAACCCACCAAAAACAGAAATAGACCCCTTCCTGGGGTCAGCACTGTCCTTGATGGACTATTGGATAAACCTTGCCCTATACATTCCGTATTGCTAAACACAAACCTGACTCACGGCCTTAGAGATTGCTGGGTCATTAGGCAGGTCACAAAAGGCGGTGAGACCATCCTCGTAGCGCCTCCATCGAACAGGCGCTCCCAATCATCTCCCACACACAATATCAAAGTCCTGACGATCTATGAAACATTCCCCTCGAAGAACAGGAGGAAGAGGGCTCTTAGAGAACTCGAATAGGTGTACCATGTGGTAGAAACAAGTGCATGGGCAGACATACCTATTACCTTTGGAAATACTGATCAGCCGGCCATTCTTCCCGGTCACTCACCAACCGCACTCGTCTTGAACCCCATCATCGATGTTTACAGGCTACATAAGGTGCTAATGACCGGCGCTAGGGGTTTAAACCTCATATACGAAGGCACCCTGGAAAAAATGCAGTTCGATCGATCTCCCATCGAACATGGCAATACAACTTTCCGAGGAATTATTACTGGGAAAGAGGTGCGTTGTTCCGGACGTATCATCCTGGACGTCATGTTCGGTATACCCGAAAACTACCGATCTGAAGAACTTCTCTTCCACATCGTGTCCTCCCCAAACGGGTACCACGCCCTATTAGAGCGTGAAGCCTTTTCAAAATTCCAGGCTATACCCCATTACGGGTACATGAACCTAAAATGCCAGGACCAAATGGAGTGATCACAATTGACAGTGATCCGAACATAGCCCTTCGGGCAGAAAATAAGATGGCAGCGCTTTCCCTCGAGGCATTAGCTGAGATTTTTGCTACCGAAGAACTGACCGCACTACGGTCAACAATTGAGAAGGATGACGTGATCCTCAGCAAAAGGCCCAAGCCCACCTCCTTCAAACACGCAAAGGAAATCGTCAAGTTTCAAGTGCACCTGACGGGCCTTAAAAAGATAGTGTCCATTGGAGCTCAGCTCGATCCCCTTGTGGATGAGGCTCTACAGAACTTTCTTCGAGAAAACTGGGACATCTTTGCCTGGCATCCTTCCAATATGCCTGGAACCCCACGGCGGCTCGCAGAGCATAGTCTGAATGTTATCACAGGTTTCAAGCCCATCAAACAGACTTTGTGTCGCTTCTCCGAACCCAAACGACAAGCTATGGGTGCAGAATTAGCTAAACTATTAGAGGTCGAATTCATTCAAGAGATTAAGCACCCCGAATGGTTGGCAAACCTAGTGATGGTAGCAAAGAAAGACAAGTCTTGGCAGCTATGCATTGATTTCAAAGACCTCAACAAAGCCTGCCCTAAGGACCCTTTCCCCTTACCACGAATAGACCAAATCATCGATGCCACAGCCAGACACGGTTCATTGTGTTTCCTCGACGCCTATTCCGGATACCATCAAATCAAAATGAAGGAATCCGATCAAGCGGCAACCACATTCATCACCCCCTACGGGCCATTCCGCTTTAACACAATGTCTTTCGGGCTAAAACTCTTGGGGCCACATACCAGCGCATGATCCGGACATGCCTCACAACACAGGTCGGTAAAATAGTCGAGGCATACATGGATGACGTGGTAATTAAAACCAAACACATCAGCCAGTTAATCGACGACCTATGACAAATCTTTGCCAGTCTACGCGATTATGACATACGACTCAACCCGGAAAAATATGTATTTGGAGTTCCCTCTAGTAAACTACTTGGATTCATTGTCTCCCATAGAGGAATAGAAGCAAATCTGGCTAAAATATGTGCCCTATCGTAACTGGCAATCCCTACAAAGCTAAAGCATGTCCAAAGGCTAGCTAGGTGTGTAGCGGCATTAAGTTGCTTTATCTCCTGCCTCGGAGAGAAAGCTTTACTGCTCTATAAAATGTTCAAACGGACCAACAATTTCAAGTGGACCTACAAAGCAGCGGCTATGTTAGAGGAAATCAAAAACTACTGGCAACCAATCCCATGCTCACAGCACCACGCGCCGGTGAGCCCATTTTGTTATACATATCAGCCACCAACCAAGTTGTCAACACGGTGCTCGTCGTCAAACGAGATGAGGAGGGACACAAGTTATGGACTCAAAAGCCAGTCTATTACGTGTCAGAAGTACTAACGCAGTGGAAATCCAGATATCCGCACTACCAAAAGATAGCCTATACAGTGTTAATGCATCAAGGAAACTCCGACATTATTTCCAAGATTAATGGGCCATTCAGCTCCTTCCTTTTGAAATAGCCTATAAGCCATGCCGTGCCATCAAATCTCAGGTATTGGCAGACTTCCTGGCTGAATGGACCAAGGAATACAGTGCATACTCCCATTGGAAAATGTACTTTGGTGGATCAAAAACCCTGGCCGGACTGGGGGCTGGAGTTATCCTCACATCCCCCATAGGCAACAACGTGTGATACGTGTTGCATATCATGTATGCCGACTCTAACAACGCTGCCGAATACGAAGCCCTCCTACATGGTCTTCAGATGGCAGTATCAATGGGCATACGGCAGCTAGAGGTACGGGGAGACTCCAACTTGGCCATCTCCCAAATTAACGGCGAATACGACAACAAAAAACCGAAGATGGTGGTGTACAGAAACGTCGTCCTAAAGATATCCGCACGGTTCTACGGGTTTGAATTTCATAATGTCGCTCGCGACAACAACCAAGCCGCCGACGTACTGGCTCGTACGGGAGCCAAACGCAACCCTGCCCCGAGAAACACCCTTCTGGAGCAGCTCTTTAAGCTATCCGTCGTGTCGTATGACGATGACAAGGGCGCCAGTCTAAATACGATGGACGAGGTTGTCCCCCGTATAAACGAACCCAATGATCAAATCATCGATGGCTCCGTCATGGACGAAACGCCTTTGGCTCATGAGGTATTGGCAGAAATTGCAGCATGGATAGAGCCCTTCCTCGTCTACCTTCTCTGCAAGGAACTCCCCAAAGACCAGACAGAGGCACGTCGCATAGTTCGGTGATCCAAGGCCTACACAGTACACGAGGGTGAGTTATACAAGAAAAGCACCACCGGAATATTACAGTCTTGCATATCCGAGGAAGAAGGACGGGAGCTCCTAGCCAAAGTTCATGCAGGCATGGGCGGCCACCACACTGCGGCAAGATCCTTAGTTAGCAAGGCCTTCCGAGCGAGTTTCGTTTGGCCTACAGCTTGGACGGACGCCCAGTCACTTGTCAAACATTGCATAGGGTGTTAACTCTTCGCAAATCAAAGTCACATGCCCCCAACAGCTCTTCAGATTATTCCGGTCACTTGGACTTTCGGGGTCTGGGGGTTGGACATGGTCGGACCCCTTAAAGGGGGACCAAGAAGAACAAATACCTACTGGCCATGGTCGACAAGTTCACTAAATGGATAGAGGCAAAGCCCGCCAAATCGGCCAAGTCCAGACCTGTGATCGACTTTATCTCCGGCGTGGTACACTGTTACGGTGTACTGCATAGTATAATAACGGATAATGGATCCAATTTCATGGCCAAAGAGGTTAAGGATTGGTGTGCAAAAATGGGTATAAAGCAATATTATGCATCAGTCTATCATCCGCGGATCAATGGATAATTCAAATGAGCAAACAATCTCATTATGAGCGGCATTAAGCCATGTTTGGACCGATCTCTTCATAAGTCTGATTGCCACTGGGTGGAGGAGCTGGACTCCATTTTATTGGGCATGTGCACCACCCTGAACAGATCAACGAAATTTACAACTGACGGGGTTATTACCCCTGGGTAGGCCAAAGCAACGGGGTTCTCCTCCCCACTTCGAAGAAAAAGCACGCGACCGGCTGGCCCCGACCGGCTGGAGCATAGCCGGCAGGTGCGATCGCCGGCTGGCTCAGGGACGGCTGGTGGAGGTGTCGGCTCGACTCCCGGCCGGCCAAGCGTGAGCGGCTGCCATCGGGCCGCCTCCTCCGTTGACCCCGGGGCGGACAAGCAATGTTCGGTCTGTCTGCGCACGGGTACGGCAACACGACGTGACCGCCACGACGGGCGCCATAGTAGCCATAGTGGTCGCTGGCACGCGGGTGCGCGTGGCTACAGTTCGGCCGTTCGGGCCGCTGACCTTCGCGACTACGACCGGGCGGGGAAATAGTGTCGGCACGCACCCGCCCACTCGATTACCTGCCCTAGCATGGCTACAGTGCAGATGGCCGTACCGAATACTTCAGCCGCCTGGCACTAGATGACACCACCCGGGCAGCCCGTGCCGTAGCAGGTGGGTGGGGGCCAATCGCGGAGCCGGTTGGCGGGCCCTAGCGGGCGATGTGATCGCGCAGCCGGTGGACCCTACGAGCGACGAGACGGCTCAAGGGGCGGGACTCCTTGGTCAGCCGGAGAGGCTGCCAGCCGGGTCCCTCACTTATGTCCCTCAGGAATATTGTAAGCCGGGGGGTTGGCCTATAAAGCTCCCCGAGCCCCCCATGCAACGGGGACAACGAGTCTCACGCACACACCTATGGGATACTTCCCGCACACTCTCACACTTCACAGTAGAGGATGGCGAGCCGGTTGCTCCCTCTTCCTCCTATAGACACAGCTCTAGGAGCAACCTTGTAAACATATCCATCCATCAAACTAGACCAAGCAGGACTAGGGGTATTCCCTCCCACGGAGGGCCCTGAACCTAGGTACATCGTGTGTCACTGCCGCTTGTACCTAATCTCGCTTCCAGAGCCCATCGGCGTCCTCCGGCCCCAACCACCTTCGATAAGACTACCCATGGCATCTGTCATGAGACAACGACGACAGTTGGCACCCACCGTGGGGCCGTATGCGGTGCCGGTCGGATTCATGCTTCGGGCAGGACCCCTCACCATCCCCTGTCATCGATGCATGTCCAGGTGAAACCGCGGGCTCATGGGGCTTCCTCTAGCAGGCCCTGTGGGCAGCTCCGTCGACCTCACGCTTGACATTGATGCGCTCACCAAGCGTTTCGGCAGGCTAAGCCTTGCCAAAGCTCCGGCCGCTAACGAGTTCCCTAGCCAGGTGCTCGTCTACGCTGATCCGCCCATGGTCGTCGGCGCACTCGCGGCAACCCAGTCCAGTGGCTCCAACGATCGCGTGGGAGCAATGTCCATCATCTCATCCACCTCCTCTGAATGTGCACAGGTCGAGGCCGATGCCGCCACGGCCTGCGTCGATACCTCTGACCCACTCGGTGTGGCCCTTCGGGGCTTGAGCACTCCCATTGCCCTGATGGCAAACCCAGACGCCACCACGGGTGAGCTCGAGGCGGCTCGCCATCTGCTTTTCGAGGACGCCAACGCCCTCGTGGGCACACGGCGCCGCATGGAGGCCGCTCAGCTAGAATACGCTTCTGCCTATGGTCTCACCCCGGCTGGCACTAAGCCCAGCCGGTGTGGGGTTGTGCGCGACCGCGATCACATGGTCACCGAAATCTTGGGCGGCAACATTCCCATCTACGACATGCCCGCAGCCAATCTGTGGGCCGCCAAGGTAGCCTACGAGGATTTGGCTACCTTGGAGGGCAAAGAACGTGTCGCCCACGAGCGTCACATCAAGGACCTAATCGACACCACCGACGCGTAGCAACATCTGCTCGCGGTAGGCGGTGCTGCCTCCGAAGGCCCCCGACTCGAGCGCGAGGGCATGGGGACTGCTGGCCGTCAGCCGGCTCTGCATTCTTGCTCCCCTCACGTCTCCGGCAGCCGGATTGGGGCAAGCAACCCTCAGCCCTCTCAGCTGTCGGGGAACGAGCAGCCGGCTGTGAACAACCGACGCACCAACGACGTGCCTCGCAGAGGCCGCCACCACGAGGCACCGGCAGCCGACAGCCGGCACATCCGGAACGGTCGGTCCCACCCGTCATGCGCCCCAAGCTCTCGGCCCGGCTCGTACCACGTGTCCCCCATAGTGAGAATGATGGATGTCTCTGCATGGACCGACTCGCACAGTCGGCCCTCCTCGAGGAGGAGGGCTCGATTGGCCCGGCGTGTTTCGGCCCTCGGATCCGCAATGAGCCGTTTCCAACCGGCTTCACGCTCCCCCGAGACACCCCAATGTACAATGGGGCCGCCAAGCTGGAAGATTGGATGATCGACTACACCACCGCGTTCGGCATCGCTAGGGGGAACAAACGCGTAGACGTTTGCGACACTCCCTTCATGTTGATCGGCTCGGCTCGCACCTGGCTCAACAGACTGGCAGCCGGCAATATCAACACTTGGACAGACTTCAAGGAGGCCTTCATCTGCAACTTCACTGGCACCTACAAGCGGCCTGGCCACCCCCGTGAACTAGCCATGTGCGTTCAGGGGGCGGACGAGTCTCTCCGCGACTACCTCACCCGATGGACCGAGCTCCGCAACTCCTGTGAGGTGGTGCATGAGGTGCAAGCCATATAGTACTTCATCGAAGGTTGTCTTGACGGCACCCCCCTCAAACACTAGATCCTATGCTCTGAGTCGGCTACGCTTGCCGAGCTTATGACCAAGGCAGACAACTACGCCACAGTGGACTCTGCCATTCAGGTCAATACGACCCCGCCCGCCAAGGCAACGCCAACACCGGTGGCGTCCCGACCGGCTGCCGACAACTGGCAGTCGCAGAATAACAAGCACAAGAATGACCAGCCGGACCCCCGCTACGGGCGCCGGCAGGTCGCCACTGTCGAGGAACAACAGCCGTCTGCCTAGTCTTCCAGCCAGCACCAACATAGTGGCAAGGCTGCCTAGCAGCCAAAGCTCACCTTCTAGCAGATGCTCGACCTCCCCTCCAAGAACCACTCTGGGGCCAAGCCCTCCATGCACACGCTTCGGCGGTGCAACTTCTCAGAGTGATTGGCTCGAAAGGACAGCCTTTTGGCTCCTCCCGCATCGCGTGCCTACGTGCCGGTCGCGGCCCCAGGTGCCGGCTCCGGCTCTGGCCCAAAACGACGGTCGCCTGCATGACTAGTTCCCCAACCAGGATGGTTGCTACGTCGTCTTCACCAATGAAAAGATGAGCAAACATGCTCAACGCCGGCTCCATCGTTAGGTGAACGCCACCATGCCGGCAACTCCTCAGTTCATGCATTGGTCGGAGAACCCGGTCACCTGGAGCCGTGCAGATCACCCCGCCCTGATGTGAAGTCCTGGCAGCTATGCCCTGATCCTCGACCCCACCATCGCCATCGAGAAGTGCACCTGCCGCTTCTCGCGGGTGCTAATTGACGGTGGCAGCATCATCAACATCCTTTACCTCGTCACGATGCACAAGCTGGGGCTGAAAACAGAAGACCTGGAGGCGATCCAGACGGTTTTCCATTGCATCGTGCCTGGAATGTCCTGCTCCCCTGTCGGCAAGATCACGCTCGACGTCCTCTTCGGCGGCCCCGGCCATTTCCGCCGTGAGCCGATGCTATTCGAGGTGGTGGACCTCATGAGTCCCTACCACGCGCTGTTGGGCCGCCCAGCTCTCGTCAAGTTCATGGCAGGCCCCCATTATGCCTACCTCAACCTCAAGATGCCGGGCCCCAAGGGAACCATCACCATCGTGGGAGATTACAAGATGTCGCTCGAGTGTGCTCGAGACGGCAGCTGGCTAGCCGAGGCCCTAGAGATAGCCGAGGAAAAGCGGCGGCTTGACTGACTAGTGGCCCTCACTGCCAGCCAGTCGGCGGTGCCGACTCCTCCCTCGCAGTCCGTTGGTGAGGCCTCCTTCTAGCCATCCAAGGACACCAAGCAAATCCTGCTCGACCCGGCCAACCCCGCTCAGTGTGTCACCATCGGCTCCCGCCTCGACAGCAAATAGGAAGGCGAGTTCGTCGACTTCCTTCGTGAGAATCGGGACATCTTTGCATGGTCCCCTAAGGACATGTCGGGTGTTCCGAGGAAGTTCGGTGAGCACAAACTACACGCCCGGCCAGACGTCAAGCCGGTCAACCAACCCTTGCGCCGTTTCTCTGGGGATAAGCGGCGTACTATAGGAGAAGAGATCACCCAGCTGTTCACAGCCAGCTTCATCATGGAAGTTTTCCACCCGGACTGACTGGCCAACCCAGTCCTGGAGCTGAAGAAGAAAAAGACCTGGCGCATATGCATCGACTACACCAGCCTGAAACAGGCATGCCCCAAGGAACCCTTCGCCCTAACGCGGATCGATCAACTCATCGACTCAACGACCGGCTGTGATTTGTTGTCCTTCCTGGATGCCTACTCCGGCTACCACCAGATCAAGTTAGATCTGAAGGACCGGCTCAAGAGCTCCTTCATCAGGCCCTTCGAGACCTACTGCTATATCACCATGTCCTTCGGCCTGATGAACGCAGGCGCCACCTTCCAGCGGTGCATGCAGAAGTGCCTCCTGCCTCAAATGAGCGTCCATGTCTACATCATCGACATTGTCGTCAAAACCAAGAAGCACTTCAGCCTCCTCGACGATCTCCGGGAAACATACGCAAACCTGCGCGAGTACAAGATCATGCTCAACCCGGAGAAATGCGTCTTCGGCATCCCCGTCGGCCAGCTCCTGGGTTTCTTCGTGTCCGCTCGAGGCATCGAAGCTAACCTAGAGAAGATCAATGCAATCGAGCGCATGCCCAAGCCGACCCAGCTCCGCGACATCCATAAGTTCACCGGATGCCTCACCTCGCTCAGGCGGTTCATCAGCCGGCTGGGGGAGAAAGCCTTGCCCCTCTATAGGATCCTTCGCAAGACGATACTGGTCGAGCCGGGTCACTCCAAGAAGCCGGGCATGTTCAATTGGCCCGACGAGGCAGACGAGGCCTTCCGTGACCTCAAGAAAGCTCTCACCCGCACGCCCATCCTGGCCGTGCCGGCTGAGAAGGAGTCCTTGGTCGCCTACATAGCAGCAACCACTCGCGTCATCCACGTCGTCTTGGTGGTCGAGCGGCCGGAGGAGGAAAATCCCTGCCAGTCCAACGCTCCGTCTACTACCTCAGCGAGGTCCTCTCTGCATCCAAATAGAACTACCTGCACTACCAGAAGATGTGCTACAGCATATACTTCGCCGCCAAGAAGGTCAAGCAGTACTTCCAGGAGCACACCATCACTGTGGTAAGCACGGCCCCGCTCGGCGAGATCATGAGTGGCCGGGACTCCACCGGCCAGATCGCCAAATGGGTCATCGCCCTCGCCGACCACGCGATCCGGTACGGGCCACATACCGCCATCAAGTCATAGGCGCTGGCCGACTTCCTCGTCAACTGGGCGGAGACCAAGTTCGTGCCACCTCCCCCAGACTCCACATAATGGCGCATGTATTTCGACGGCTTAAAAATGAGGACCGGCCTGGGTGCCGACATAGTTCTCTCATTCCGAAAAGGTGACCAGCTCAAGTACGCCCTCCAGATCCACTTCGCCACCTCCAACAACGAGGCCGAGTACGAGGCCATCGTCCCCGACCTCCGGCTCGCCAAGGAGATCGACATCAGGCGCATTCTATGCTTTGGCGACTCGGACCTCGTGGTATAGCAGGTCTCTGGCGAATGGGACGCCGGGGACACCAACATGGCCAGCTACCGCTTCCTCATACAACAACTCACCGGCTCCTTCGAGGGTTGTAAGTTCCACCACGTCCCACGGGCGGACAACGAGGCGGTCGACGCACTGGCAAAGATCAGCTCCACCCGATAGGCCATCCCAGTCGGCGTCTCCCTCGAGCGGCTGCTCAAGCCATCAATCAAGCCTTCCTTGGAATCGGAATCCATCTTTGTGCCGGCAGACGCTGTCGGCCAATCGGCGGCTCTGACTGCCCCCTTGGCATCTTCGCCACCGGCTCCATCAACCTCGGCTAGGTTGCCGGCACCAGTCGAGCTGGCTGCATCCGGAGCAACCGGCTTCGACATCGGGGCTGTCATGCTGACAGTCGACGCCCCTCCTGCCGTCCCCGACCTAGGGGCTGACTCGGCCGTGGGTGACGTCACGTCCATCACCACAGGTTTGGTCGCCTCGGGGACCCACTCCGTAGCCGCCTCCCCCGATCGGGCCGTCTCCTCCGCAGGCGAGGGCGCAGCCGGCTCCATAGCCGCCCCTCGCAGCTCGCTCGACGGGGGCCTCAATAGACGGGTCGATTTTAACACCGTGTCGGATGTCCGCGCGGGGTCCGCGGACCTCCTCCGCCTCCCACCGCTCGAAGTCCTCGAATGCGAGGCCCCGCCTCGTGCTCCGTACTTCAAGGCTCGCAACTCCGTGAGCCTTCTCTTCTCGTCCCGCTGCGTGGCGGCGTGCTCGCGGGCCAGCCGACTGGCGGCGGCCGTCGGGTCAACCACCGACTCCACCTCGTGGAGCTCGATGGGGTTCCTGGGATGCATAAGGGTCAAAAACCCATCGACCCACGACTCGGAAAGAAACACGCGCAAAAAAGGGAAATCACTTACCCGGTAACGACGGGCAGAACCCGCTTGGGGCGTGCCGGTGGCTTCCGCGTGGCCACTTTCACCCGCTTATGGGCAAGCGGCGGGGCCGCCGGCTCCTTAGGAGCTGACCTCTTCGACCGGCTGCCGGATCCGGTCGTCGGGGCCAGGGCCGGCCGCTCCTCGCTCCACCCGTGCCGGCCCTACTGAACTGAGGGGGAGGCGCGCTCGGGATCATCACATCATCATCATCGTCGTCGTCGTCGTCATCAGTCCAGTCCCTGATTGTGGGACCGATAGGATACTCACAAGCTCCGTTGGGCTCTCCGGCTGCGCTGGACCCTCCGGCTCCACTAGCCCGCCGGCTCCCGGATCGACCGACTCCTCGACCCCTCCCGAGGAGTCAACCCCCTCTGCAGGCGGGCCTCCCTGCTCGTAGTCTTCGGAGTTGGAGTGGTCACGCTCCGCCTCAAAGATTTGGGGGGTGTGGGCCATCCGGCGTGTTCTGTCGCACGAGCAACTGCGGTCAGCACGAAGAAGTAAGGTCTGATGCCGATTGTCGGCTGGGAAGATTCAAACGAAAAGAGCCGCCTTGTCGTCGTTTTCTCACGATACATGCCATAGGGTGGCTTATCGTAGGTGGTTGGGGCCGCAGGACACCGACGGGCTCCGGGTGCGAGATTGGACACAAGCGGTGGTGACACGCGATGGAGGTAATTGCACCGAGGGTGCTTGAACTTGTCATCGATGTATACTTTAGTGCATGAACTTAAAAAATACACCGAATTGGTTTGAAAACTTGACGCAAGCGTGCAAATACGGTTCAAATATCATTTGTATACGTGAAAGATGACGATGACGAGGCATGCTTGTATGGCATGGCCCACTGTCAGCGACTGCTGTGTGGTCACTGCTCTTTTTGCAAAAATAAAAAACTCAGATTTAATTATTTTTGCATTTGCTAGACAGAGCTGACCGCTAGGACCCATCTGTGCACATATGCAAGGAAATAATGAAATCTAGAAATTAAACACGCCAGGACACGTAACCTAATCCTAGCGTCCATTATATGCTAGCCGCTCCACCCACAACAAACCCCCTAACAAGGTGGCATAAGCAGACTTAATATCTTATTACAAAAACTGTATGTGTGGGAACTGAACATCCTGTACACAGTGTGGCCCATTTTGAAATGCAAGTTCCTTTTTAGAAATCTGTAGAAGTTATTTAAATTATAACCACAATATCAGGGACGTGCCTAGGTGAGGTTCTAACCACATCACCAACCAACATCAGGGACGTGTCTAATTAAGTCATTTAAATTATAACACAATATCATGTAATTTAAAAAAGGTTCACATATTAAATAAATATTAACAAAACTTTAAACCTGTGTGTATACTAAAATAATTTTACATGTATTCAATAAAGTACATGTGTTTTATAAGAGTCTCATGCTTTAATAAAATGGTTATGCTGTTTAAAAAAGTGTACATGTGTTTTATAGAAAAATAAATATAAAAGGAGGTACGGAAAAATGAATACGAGCCTAGTGTGCCTCAATATTTTACATCCACAAATTAATACATGAATGTTTTATAAAAAGTATTTTTGAAATTACGTGGATATCTATTGAAATTTTTTAAAATTACATTAATATTTTTTATTAAAATCTGAACACTTCAAAAATTCAATAATACATTTTTATAATACAGATATTTTATTTCAATTATATGAATATGTTTGCAAATAATACATGACTATTTTTAAAGTAACTTAAGTTATTGGTATGTATATTATTTACAACACAAGAATATTTGAGCCTAAATTCTGATATTGTGGTTATAATTTAGATAAATTCTACAAATTTCGAAAAAGATAACATATGAAAAATGGGCCACAGCGCACTGAGTGCAGCCCATTTGTTCGGACAAACAATTTATCGTAAAAAAAAGTTCTCACAAACAGTTTCTGTCTTGAGATCCCGTAAAAATCGACCTTTAAAACGCGTATAAGGGGCACTGTAAACCGTTTTTACTGTGCGAAATTGCCTCAGACAGAATAGACCCCGTAAATAAAACTGTATCCCACTATAGCCCATTTTTTCTTTTTTTCTTTTTCCTCCCATCCCGGCGAGACCGTCTACGGCCACAGCGTGCCTCGCCCTGACGCCCCGGCTAGCCCCAGCGCCGCCTGCCTCACCCCCGCCTCGTCCCGGCACCGCCCATTCCGGGCAACACATGAAGTAGAGGAGCCATATGCCGTCCGCCCACTCCCTGGCGCGCCCGCCCGTGCCCGGTCTGAACCTGGCATTGCCCGCCGCCGCACGCTTGTTCGCCATCGTGACCGCGCATGCTCCCCCACACCTTCCCCACTCTTCATCGGTGCCGCCCCGCCCAGATTCGTGCCGTTGGTGGTCTGCCCCGCCCTGCCCGTGGATGGCCTCGCCTTGGCAGTGAAGATCGAACCGACCACAATTCGGACCGGTGGCGGCAAATTCCGGCATGTAGCGGCAAATTCCAACGTGCAGCGACGGATTTCGGTGAGTTCCAGGTATATTCCGTCCAGCTCCTGCGCGGTGCCTTTGCTCCGATGAGGTTTGACCGGTTTAAGGGTTGAACTGTGTATTGCCTTCGAAACTGCACATATAAGGTTTTTGCAGGTGCGTTTACCGTGCCCCTTTAAAAGTTTAAGGGTCGAACAAGTTTTACCGAGTCTGCTAGACGTCATTTTCCGTCCGAAACTGTAAACACCTCATTTTTTTACGGGTTTGACCAGTTTACGGATCTGCTAGAGATGCTCTAACACATTTAGTGTGACTTTGTTCCCATATTGTCAACATAGTCGTCGGTGTAGTGGCTAGCGCGCCCAGATGCAAGTTGTCGGATACATTTTTGAATCCAGGTTGTGATGTTTTTTGATTTCATTATTTGTTTTTACTATGTGCTGACAGATGGGTCCCACCGGTCAGCCCTGTCTAGCAAAAGGAAAAAAATAAAATCTAAACTCTTTTTATGAAAAAAAGCAGTTACCACGCATGGATGGTCGTTGACGGTGGCCCCATGCCAAGCTAACACGCCTCGTAAGGCGTCTTGGGCATATAGATATGAAATCTGGATTATATTTGCACATATGTGTCAAGTTTTGGAACCAGTTCTTCGTATGTTTCAAGTTCACGCACTAAAGTGAACACTGATGGCAAGTTCAAGCATCACTGGTGCAATTACCTCCATGCGATGTACCCAGGTTCAGGGCCCTTCGTGGGAGGTAACACCCCTAGTCCTGCTTTGTCTAGTTGGATGGATGGGTATGTGTACAAGGGTGCTCCTGGAGCTGTATCTAGAGGAGGAAGAAGGTGCAGCCGGCTCGTCTTCCACTACTACTAGAGGGGTTTGAGAGTTCTGTGGAGGTGCGAGAGTGATCGTCCGTCCCCGTTGCATGGGGCTGGGGGGGTTTATAGGCCAACCCCCGGCTCTACTATATACCTAAAGTACAAGGGCGGAGGGACCCGGCTGGCAGCCTTTCCGGCTGACCTGGGGGCCCTGCTCTTCATGCCGTCTCGTTGCCGGTAGGGTCCACCGTCTGGGAGGTCTTGTCGCCTGCTGGGGCCCGCCAGTAGGCTCTACGATTGGCCCTCGCCCACCTGCCATAGCACGGGTCGTCGGGGAGGCGTCGTCTAGCGCCAGCCGACAAGGTCTCCGGTACGGTCGGCGGTACTATAGCCACGCCGAGGCAGGTAATCGAGTGGGCGAGGGCGTGCTGGTACTGTTCCCTTGCCCGGTCGCGCTCGCCAAGGTCAGCGGCCTGGATGGCTGGACTGTAGCTATGCGCTCCAGTGCATCAGCGGCCACTGTGGCCACAGGGCCGCCCATTGTGGCGGTCGTGTCATGTCGTCATACCAGCACAGTGGGATGGGACGTCGCCTGTCCGCCCCAAGGTCAATGGAGGAGCCGGCCCGAAGGCAGCCGGCCGCACCCAGCCGGTCGAGGGTCGATCCGACTCGTTGATCATCCATATGCCTCGCTAGCCGGTGGCCACTTGAGCCGGCCGAAGCCCAGCCGGCCATGAGCAGCCGGTCGCATGGTTTCCCTTCGAAGCGGAAGGGGAGAGAACCCCGTTCCCTTGGCCTACCCAGGGGTAATAACCCCGTCAGTAGTTCCTAAAGCCGGTGGGGGCCACGTTCGGCAGACAGAGGGGAGCCGGCGGCTTCCCCCCAGCAATATCCGCCTCCAACGTGAAGCCGAAAGGGCAGCTGGGTCGGCCGTTTGACCCGACGCCTCGAGTACCAGTGCGTCGCCCCAGGACCTGTGTCG
This sequence comes from Hordeum marinum, assembly GCA_022496015.1. Lineage (NCBI taxonomy): Eukaryota > Viridiplantae > Streptophyta > Magnoliopsida > Poales > Poaceae > Hordeum > Hordeum marinum. The sequence continues at coordinate 464,940,322 of CM039674.1, forward strand.
GCTTGCCGCGCGCCATGCAGCGAGTAATGATGCGGCAAGGGCCGTGCACGCGGGGATACGACACATCAGCCTGGGCCTAGCCTGCTAGGTCTCAGGCGTAGCCTAGTAGGCCTCGGGGCGCAGGCCGGGATCCTCTGTGCCCCGATGCGGCCGTTACGCCCTAGGACCACCCACGCGCGCGCGGGGTTTCTAGGGGAGTGGGCGCAATTATTCCCACGTCCCCCGGTCATGGCCTCCCCTATAAAAGGGGAGGAAGGGCAGGGGCGGAGATACCCGCATCCCGCTCGCCCCCTCGCTGCCCATCTTCTTGCTTTCTTTGTCCTCCTTTCCCCCTCGCGTCACACCTCACCGAGCCTGCAACTGCGCCCGCATGCCGCCCCACCGCCAAGATGGCCAATGGATGCGGAGGGAGCTAGGCTGGCTCCGTCGTCGTGGAGGCCGACATTGCAAGCTTCGCCGCGCGCGCATGCTCCTGCCGGCGAAGCGGGTGGTCGCACGCGCGCCTGGCGACAAGGTGGCGTTGGCGCCGCAGCCAGGGAAACTTGTCATGTTCCTCTGGCACTTCTCCTGTGGCTTCGGGCTCCCGGTGAGCATCTTCTTTCGCCTTTTCGTCGACACCTTCAACCTCCAGCCGCATCATCTTGGCCCCAACGCGATCTTGTACCTCTCTGCCTTCGTGACATTGTGCGAGGGGTACCTTGGAATCCTTCCTTTCAGCGACTTCTTCAACGCTCTCTTCTATCTCAAGCTGTTGAAAGTCAGTGCCTGCAGGGAGGCGGTGGTGTGCTGTCGTGGCACTTTGCGCTTTCCTCTTCTTTCTCACATCGATTCCTTCAAAGGGTGGAAGCGGACGTACTTCTATGTGAAGAACGCCGACCCGAACCTTGACTTCATCCGGATGCCACCATTCGCCGACGTGCAATCCAGCCAGGTGAACTGGCTGGGGGCTTCCCCGCGCGGCGTGGCCCTGACGGACCTCAGCCAGCTTGCGACGCTGAAGAGCTCCGAGGGATTGGTCGCTGCCGATCTGGTGGCGGCCTTCATCGCGCGCCAGGTGCATCCTAATGAAGTGATCCCGTTATCAAATGACATCTCATGTAAATGGCTAGGAAACCTTAACCATCTTTGATCAACGAGCTAGTCTATTAGAGGCATACTAGGGACATGGTTTTATCTATGTATCCACACATGCATCTAAGTCTCTGATCAATACAATTATAGCATGGATAATAAACGATTATCATAAACAAGGAAATATGATAATAACTAATTTATTATTGCCTCTAGGGCATATTTCCAACAGTCTCCCACTTGCACTAGAGTCAATAATCTAGTTCACATCACCCTGTGATTCGCATTGTTATGAATCTAACACCCAATGAGTTTTGGGGCTCGATCATGCTTTGCATGTGAGAGAGGTCTTATAGTCAACAGGTCTGCGACATTCAGATCCATGTGTGCTTTGCAAATCTCTATGTCAAACTGTAATCACTGCTACCACACTCCACTTGGTACTATTCCAACTGGCTGCTGCACTATACGTATCCAGATTGCTACTACGAGTCATCCGGATTGGTGTTAAAGCTTGCATCGACGTAACTCTTTATGACAAACTCTTTATCACCTCCATAATCGAGAAACATCTCCTTAGTCTTTTAGTAACTAAGGATAATCTTGACCGATGTCTAGTAATCCATTCCTAGATCACTCTTGTACCCCTTGATGGACTCATGGCAAGGCACACACAGGTGCGGCACACAACATGGCATACTATACAAAGTCTATGGCTAAGGCATAGGGGACGGAGTTCGTCCTTTCCCTTCTTCTGCCGTGGTCGAGCTTTGAGTCTCACTCAACTTCACACCTTACAAATCAGGCAAGAACTCTTTCTCTAACTGATCCCTTTTGAACTCTTTCAAAATCTTGTCAAGGAATGTACTCATTGAAAGTCTCATCAAACATCTTGATCTATCTCTATAGATCTTGATGCTCAACTATTAGGTAGCTTTATCCAGGTCTTCCTTTGAAAATCACTTTTCAAACAACCGTTTATGCTTTCTAGAAATTCTACATTATTTTCGATCAACAATATGTCATCCACATATACTTATCAGAAATTCTATAGTGCTCCCACTCACTTTATTGTAAATACAAGTTTCTCATAAACTTTATATAACTACAAAAACTTTGATCACCTCGTCAAAGTGTATATTCCAACTCTGAGATGCCTGCTTCAGTTCTTAGAAGGATCACTGAAGCTTTCTCACCTTTTAGCATCCTTAGGACTGACAAAACCCTCTGGTTGTATCACATACAACCTTTCCTCAAGTAAACTATTAAGGAAACAATGTTTTGTCATCCATCTGCCAGATTTCATAATTGAAAAACGCAGCAACTGCTAACATAATTCCAACAGACTTTAGCATCGCTACGAGTGAGAAAGTCTCATCGTAGTCAACTCCTTGAACTTGCCGGAAACTTCTTTGCGACAAGTCGAGCTTTATAAATGGTGAGCTTCACCATCAGCGTCTGTCTTCGTTTTAAAGATCCATTTGTACTCAACGACCTGCCGTCCAATGAGCAAGTCCAACAAAGTCTATACTTGGTTTTCATACATGGATCCTTTCTCGGATTTCATGACCTCTAACCATTTGTCGGATTCCGGGCCCATCATCGCTTCTCCATAGCTCGTAGGTTCATCGTTGTCCAACAACATGACCTCTAAGACAGGGTTGTCGTACCACTCAGGAGCCGTACACGTCCTTGTCGACCTACGAGGTTCGATAGTAACTTGACCCGAGGCTTCATGATCATCATCATTAACTTCCTCTTCAACTAACGTAGGCTTCACAGAAACATCTTCCTGCGCTGTGTTACTCTCTGGTTGAAACAAAGTTTCAACAACCTCATCAAGTTCTATCTTCCTCCCACTCAATTCTTTCGAGAGAGACTTTCCTCGAGAAAGGAGCCAGTTTTAGCAACAAACACTTTATGCTAGGATCTGAGATAGAAGGTTCATCCAACTGTTGTTTAGGGTAATCTATGAACGTGCATTTGTCCGCTTTGGGTTCGAGCTCATTAGGTGAAAAACATTTTTCCACACAAGCATCGCAGCCCTAAATATTAAGAAATGATAGCTTAGGTTTCTATCGAACCATAATTCACACGGTGTCATCTCAACGGATTTAGATGGTGCCCTATTTAAAGTGAATGTAGTTGTCTCTAATGCATAACCCCAAAATTATAGTAGCAAAATGATAAGAGCCATCATAGCACGCACCATATCCAATAGAGTACGACGATGACATTCGGACACACCATCACACTATGGTGTTCCAGGTGGCGTGAGTTGTGAAACAACTTTCACATTGTCTAAAGTTGTATGCCCAACTCGTAACTCAGATATTCACCTCCATGATCATATCCCAGACATTTTTATCTTCTTGTCACGATGATCTTAAACTTTACTCTGAATTTGCTTGAACCTTTCAAACGATTCAGACTTGTGTTTCATTAAGTAAATATACACTATATCTACTCAAATCATCAGTGAAGGTAAGAAAATAACGATATCCACCGCACGCTATAAGCCTCATTGGATTGCATACATCAACATGTATCATTTCCAATAAATCACTTGCCTGCTCCATCAAACCAGAAAACGGGGTGCTTAGTCATCTTGACCAAGAGGCATGGTTCACATGTCTCAACCGATTCGAAATCGAATGAGTCCAAAGATCCATCAGCATGGAGTTTCTTCATGCGTTTTATACCAATATGACATTTAGCAGCAGTGCCACAAGTATGTGGTGCTATTATTATTAACTTTGTATCTTTTGGCATCAATGTTATGAACATGTGTATTACTACGATCAAGATTCAACAAACCTTTCTCACTGGGTGCATGACCATTGAAGGTATTATTCACGTAAATAGAATAACCATTATTCTCTAACTTAAATGAATAACCGTGTTCCAATAAACACGATATAATCACGTTCATGCTCAACGCAAAATAGCAAATAACATTTATTTAGGTTCGTCACTAATCCCGAAGGTAGAGAGAGCGTGCGATGCTGATCACATCAACCTTGGAAACATTTCCAACACACATCGTCACCTCACCCTTAGCCAGGTCTCCGTTTTATTCCGTAGCTTTTATTTTGAGTTACTACCATTTAGCAACCGAACCGGTATCCAATACCCAGGTGCTACTAGGAGTACTAGCAAGGTATACATCAATAACATGTATATCAAATATACTTCTGTCGACGTTGCCAGCCTTCTTATTTACCAAGTATCTAGGGTTGTTCCACTTTAGCGACCGCTCTCCGCATAATCGAAGCACTTAGTCTCGAGTCTAGGTTCAACTTTGGGTTGCTTCACTGGAGTAGCAACTGACTTGCTATCCATGAAGTTTCCCTCCTTGCTCCTGCCGTCCTCGAAACTAGTGGTTTGACTAACCATCAACACTTGACGCTCCTTCTTGGTTTCTACCTTCACGGTGTCAAACATCGCGAACAGCTCAAGGATCATTATTTCTATCCCTGGCATTTTATAGTTCATCACCAAGTTCTAGTAGCTTAGTGACAGTGACTTGGAGAATTATATCAATCACTATCTTATCTAGAAGATCAACTCCCACTCGATTCAAGCGATTGTAGCACCCAAACAATCTGTGCACATGCTCAATGATTGAGCTATTCTCCTTCATCTTGCAGGCAAAGAATCTTGTTGGAGATCTCATATCTCGCAAGACGGGCACGAGCCTGAGATCCTAATTTCAGCTCTTAGAACATCTCATATGTTCCATGACATTCAAAACTTTTTCGGAGCCTCAATTCTAAGCTGTAATGCATGACGCACTAAACTATCAAGTAGTCATCAAAACGTGCGTGTCAGATGTTCACAACATCTACGGACGACGCTAGAGGTGGTGGCACACCGAGCGGTGCATTAAGGACATAAGCCTTCTGTGCAGCAATGAGGACAATCCTCATATCACGGACCCAAGTCCGCAATATTGCTACCATCATCTTTCAACTCTATTTCTCTAGGAACATATAAAAATTCAAGGGAGCTACAACGCGAGCAAGTAATCTACAACATAATTTGCAAACACACTACTGACTATGTTCATGATAATGAGTTCAATTAATCATATTACTTAAGAACTCCCACTCAAATTGACATCCCTCCGGTCATTTGAGTGATACATGATCCAAATTCACCAACTCAAGTCCGATCATCACGTGAGTTGAGGTGGTTTCAATGGTGAACATCATCATGTTGATCATATCTACTATATGAATCATGTTCGACCTTTCGGTCTCTTGTGTTCCGAGGCCATGTGTGTACATGCTAGGCTTGTCAAGTTTAACCCGAGTGTTCTGCATGTACAACACTGGCTTGCACCCATTGTATGTTAACGTAGAGTCTATCACACCCAATCATCACGTGGTGTCTCGACACGACGAACTTTCGCAACGGTGCACACTCGGGGAGAACGCAATTTATCTTAAAATTAAGTGAGGGATCACCTTATAATGCTACCATCTTTCTATGCAAAACAAGGTGCATAAAAGGATTAACATCACATGCAAATCATAAGTGACATGATATGGCCATGACCTTGTGCTTTTGATCTCCATCCTTAAAGCACCGGCATGATCTCCATCATCACCGGCATAACACCATGATCTCTATCATCTTGGTGTCCATCAACGTGTCGCCATCGGGGTTGTTGCGCCCATCATGCTTGTACTACTATTGCTACCGTTTAGCGATAAAGTAAAGCATTACATAGCGCTTAATGATTGACACGCAGGTAATACAATAATTAAAAACAACCCTATGGCTCCTTCCGGTTGCCACACTCATCGACATGCAAGTCGTGATATTCTATACAACACATGATCATCTCATACATCACATATATCACATGACGTAATTGGCCATATCACATCACAACATACCCTGCAAAAACAAGTTAGACGTCCTCTAATTGTTTTTGCATGTTTTACGTGGCTGCTACGGGTATCTAGCAAGAACAATTCTCATCTACGCAAAAACCAAAATGGTGATACACTAGTTGCTTTTCATCCTTCTCAAGGACCGCCTTTGTCGAATCCTATCCAACTAAAGTGAGAGAAACTGGCACCCGCAAGCCATTTATGCAACAAGTTGTGGTTGAGGGAACCGGTCTCTCGTAAGTTTAAGAGTAATGTTGGTCTGGGACGCTTCATCTCACAATACCGCTGAACCAAAACACGACTAAGGGAGGAAGCAATCTAAGCATCAACGCCCACAAACTCTTTGTGTTCTACTCGAGATCTCATCTACACATAGACCTAGCTCATGATGCCACAGTTGGCAAACGTCGCATGGGAAACAAAAAATTTCCTACGTTCATGCAAGACCTATCCATGGTGATGAGCATCTACGAGAGGGAGAGTGGATCTACATACCCTTGTAGATCGCTAAGCGGGAAGCGTTAAGAAACGCGGTTGGTGTAGTCAAACGTCTTCGCGATCCAAATCGCCGAGCGTCCCATGATCTCATCACGATCCGTCCCGTGATCCAATCACGATCCGTCCCATGAACTCATCACGATCCGTCCCGCGAACTCATCATGATCCGTCCCGCGAACTCAGCATGATCCGTCTCGCGATCTTGATCACCGTCCTTCCGATCTAGCGCCGAACGGACAGCACCTCGGCGTCCAGAACACGTACAGCTATGATGGCGCTCCGGCAACGGTGGTGGAGCTATTCCGGTAGGGCTTCGTCTAAGCACTGAAGAAATCCGATCTAGAGGAGAAACTATGCACTGGAGGAACGGGTAACACGTGGCTGAAAAACTAGTGCCAAAAATCCTTAAACCTCTAGTATATATAGGAGGAAGAGAGGAGGAGGCCTGGCTCCCAAGGAGCAAGCCCTTGGGTCGGCCTAACCAAGGAGGATTGGAGAATTCCTCCTCCAATCCTAGTAGGACTGGGACTCCTCCTTATTTTTACCTTTTTCCACCTTTTTCTCTTTGGGCTTTTCTTCCCAGCCGCATGGGCCTTGTGTGGTACTTCCACCAGCCCACTAAGGTCTGGTATTCACTCTACCACAGCCCATGTAGCCTCTTGGGTCGAAATACCCCTCCCGATGGTCTCCCAGTACACTACTGGCACTCCCGGTACATTACCGAGGAGCTCGAAACTTTTCCGGCAACCAAAATAGGACTTCCTATATATCAATCTTTACCCCCGTACCATTCCGGAGCTCCTCGTGACGTCTGGGATCTCATCCGGGACTCCGAACAACCTTCGTTCACCACCATACATAACTCTATACTACCAAAACGTCACCGAACCTTAAGTGTGCAGAACCTGCGGGTTCGAGAACTATGTAGACATGACCGAGACACCTCTATGGTCAATAACCAATAGCGGGACCTGGATGCCCATATTTGGTCCTACATATTCTACGAAGATCTTTATCGGTTGAACCTCTATGTCAAGGATTCGGTTTGTCCCGTATGATGCTCCCCTTGTTCTTCGGTATGTTACTTTGCCCGAGATTCGATCGTCGGTATCTCCATACACTTAGTCACATTGCTTGCAAGGCTTGTTGTGATGTTGTATTACCAAGTGGGCCCTGAGATACCTCTCCGTCACACGAGTAACAAATCCCAGTCTTGATCCATGCCAACCCAATAGACACCCTCGGAGATACCTGTAGAGTACCTTTATAGTCACCCAGTTACGTTGCAACGTTTGATACACACAAGGCACTCCTACAGTGTTAGTGAGTTGCATGATCTCATGGTCATAGGAACAGATACTTGACATGCAGAAAACAGTAGCATTAAACTGACACGATCATATGCTACGCTTGTAGTTTGGGTCTTGTCCATCCCATCATTCTCCTAATGATGTGATCCCGTTATCAAATGACATCTCATGTCCATGGCTAGGAAACCTTAACCATCTTTGATCAATGAGCTAGTCTATTAGAGGCATACTAGGGACATGGTTTTGTCTATGTATCCACACATGCATCTAAGTCTCCAATCAATACAATTATAGCATGGATAATAAACGATTATCATAAACAAGATAATAAATAATTTATTATTGCCTCTAGGGCATATTTCCAACAGGGAGCACCTCTGTGATTGTTATGACCGGGTCGTCCAGATACGTACCTCAGACAGTGAAGCTGAACGCTAGCCATCTTACGTAGACAATTGGTCGGCCATGACGGAAGCACTTAATACGGCTATGGCCGTTATCTCCATTGTTTGGGTTCGTTTTTTTCCTAAAAACACCTTTAGCCTCATACTAGCAGTATGCGGACCTTTACCTACGATCTTCATAGGGGCCCGAAGAAATGTATCGATAGAGGTACTATTTTCCTTGGAAGATGTTTCGTACGCTAAGTAGTAATATAACATATCTCTCTGTGTGCTTTCTGTCTGTTCGCACCACATGGCCGGAGACTGGTTCCCCAAACACAATTCGCTCTTTAGGAATAGCAAATTGCGAGGAACACTCCTGCGCTCTTCGCACGAGAGGGAGAAGCCGATGGCCGGTTAAGACAAAGTTTACAACACAGATTGTTCATAAGAAAGTATACAAAATTACACATTTGGCTGCCGATCTAAGTTATTGATTATGGTGTCTAGAGAGCAGTCTTCCTGTGAAAGGCAGGCGACAGGCATCACCTGGTCATACACCAGGTGGAGGGGGCACTTATTGACCATCCGATCCTAGGGGACCAATCCGAGCCATCCTCTCGGGGTCAAGTCCGGTGTAGCGGGTCTTGATCATTGCCCACGCCTCCCGTTCTCCCTCCCGGCAAGCCGATGTCTTCCACGGCTCGAACCTGGTTTGAGCTCCCTTGAATCGATCTGTTAGTTCGGACATCCCTTCCGGTGGCTATTCGGCGGGCCATAACGCTTTTACCATGCCTTTCATTGCTTTCCGAGCATGCTCATGGAGGGCGGACAGCTCCTTTAGCAAGTTCCCCCGGTAGGATCCGAATTCTTCTTCAGAATGCCCGGACAGAAGGACTATACATCAGGGAAAGACATGCTTATTATACTTCCTTTATACGAAGTACTCACTAATATTTGGATCACACTTACCGAATATGGCCCTCTGAAGTTTTTGATTTTCTTCTTGGGACTAGGCCAATTGAGCCTTTAAATTCTCAATTTCTTCGGCCTTATTTTCTTCTCCACTTGGAGACGGTTCATAAAACCACACCCAGCCTCGTGTTGAGACTCGGCGTACCGCTGAGCTTCTCGAGCTTCACCCAGCTCTTTTTGCATATGCCCTATGGATTCGGCTACTAAATAGAATCTTTGCGTCAGCATGGACATTTACTAGAAATTAGCAGCACCGATATACTCACCATGGGCCTCCTGGGTGAAGCTCTTCACTTGCTCCAGCTCCGCCTTCATAGATTGAACCTATGATTGGCTCTCCTTTAGCTCCTTGGCCAGTTGCACGTTCTGTTGCTTTGAAGCCTGCATTAGCAGCACAACAGCATTAAAGACCCTTAATTCGGTTGTTCCGAACCAATTTAAGGCTCGGGGGCTACTGGGTACACACGAGCGTCTGAACTCTTTCAAAACCGATTACTTACCTACAAACTGGCCGATATCATCTTCAGGGCCTCACCGAACCCAGCTTAGGCTGCGACAATGTGCGCGTCCGTTGTGCGTAGGGCGCCGAACTCTTGTTCAGAAAACACCGAGTGACGCAGGGCCTCCTGTCGTTGTTGTTGATTCATAGCGCTTCCTACCTCCGGTTTAGAGGCAGATACACCATCATCGGAATCGGCAGGAGCTGGATTGGCCATAGGGGCCCCGGCAGCATGGTCGGCCTAGGCCGTAGCCCTGTAATTTTGAGAGCTGCCAGACACATTGGCGACCTCTTCGGCAAGAGAAGCCTCAGCCTTTCGCCTAAGTACTTCTATGCAAACTATCGTGAGAATCTATAAATTGTGATAATACATAGACAACCGAACAAAATACCTTGGAGTTGAGCGAGCGAGCGAATTCGTCCTCATGGCCAGCTCGTAGGTTGGGCCCTTGTTGGCTTCCGATCCATGTGCTATTTCGATTATCGGCGTGTGGCGCGCAGGTTGTCGAAGCTTGGGCGTATGAGCTGGCGTGTTCGGTGCGCTGGTAGATGCTTTACTCTTGCGGGACGAGCTCTTTTTCTTCATGTTTGTCGCAGGAACAGAGAACGACCCAGGCTAATCAGCTATAAAATCCACTAGAGATCGATCGATGTTCTCCTGATAGAAGTCTGCATCGTCAAAAATAATTGAAAGATTAGGGTCCTCGTGAAAACCTGGATCGTCATCGCGCGAGTATTCTTCGGGCTGGGGTGCCAGACAGCTGACTGTCTCGATGAAGCGCCTCCATTCCTGTCCATGAAGGGTTAAAAGCTTCGGTCAATTGAAGGACGAAATGGAAACCCCAAACTATGTTCGCAGAAGAGAAAAGCTTATCCATTCGATGGGATTATGGCTAGAGAACCCTTCCTTGGTTGCCCTCCGGATGAAATCCTCTTGCTCTCCTTTATACAGGTCAACAAGTGTGGCGGCCAATGTTGTCTGATTGGCGGATCCCAGTCTTCGGTAACATGTGGTGTCGCTTGTCCCGTTGTAGTGCCACAATGGGTGTACCCTTTGTTGGAGGGGCTGCACACATCGGGAGATGGTAATGGCCATGACATCGATCATGGTTAGTTGGTGGTGAGCGAGCATCCGCACTTGAGCCGCCAGGCGTTGCACTTCGACGCTTTCCTCATGGGACGAACTCCTTGACCACTAGTTGTATCTTTTCTTCAAGGGGGCGTCACAGTATTCGGGTCGACCTCTCCGAACTGGCTCGAGCAGGGGGACATATTTGATGTAAAACCATTCCGAGGTCCACTCTTCGGATTCCTTCTATGTACCCACCGAATACCCCGTCCCCACTATACGGCACACTTCGGCTCCGCCGACCACAAAAATTGTCTTGTCTCGAGTTCGAGGGACGAGACAGAAATACCTTCTCCATAGTTCGAAGTGCCCTTCGCAACCCAAGAACATCTCGTAGGGAGCTAAGAAGCACGAGATGTGCAAGATGGACCCCGGAGTAAGATGGTGGAGTTGGATCCCATAGAATTCCAACAATCCCTCAGAAACGGGTGGATGGGAAATCCGAGGCCCTGCAGGAGAAAGGGGATGAAGCATACGTGTTCCTCTCTTTGAGGATTTGGGAAATGCTCCATGAAAATCTTGTGTTATAAGAATTTAGACCTGTGCGGGTCACCGCCAGATCTAAAAAAGGGCGGTACCCCTGGGTCTCTAGATTGCGGAGCCGCAGGAGTGCTATGGAGAAGCTAGTCCAATCCCCTGGACGTGAACCGTAGGGGCGCACAAAGGAGCTGGGAGCGTTAGCCATGTTTATTGTGGATCTACTGCTAGGAATTTTTTCGCTGGGAAGGAAGGGGATGTGGTCTAAGACGCGATTTATTCGTTTAAATGGGTGGTGCCCCCTTGTGGAGGGATAGTATTGTAAAAAAGGACCAATAAACCACTCATCTCCCCACGATGCGCGCGAATCGAGGAGCGTGGGCGCTTGTTATAATAGGGCCCGTGGAGCTCGCGATGTTTCGGATTTTGCCGATGACTGGTCGGTTGCCTAATAAGAAGATGTAAGGGACTCGCCTCGCAAGCCAAAGATTATGACGCATGAAGATCAGTCGAACATACATTGGCGTTGAAGGTGTCGAGAGGTTACTAAGGGAGTCCCCGATTAGGGGTTCCTCGGATAGTTGAGCTGTTTTCTTATGGGCCGGACTATATGGGTTGCAAGGTGAATATCAGATGATCAAGGGGGCCGTCGCAAGATGAAGGTTTCCAGAAGCCGTGGCATGTCGTCCAAGATGGCGACGTAGATAGGCATGTTTATCTCTTCGACATGTAACCGACCATGTGTAAACCCTAGGTACCCTCGACGTCTATATAAGCCGGAGGGTTTTAGGTTGTAGGTGCAGAATAACTCATCTAGGGTTAGCTATTCGATCTCGAGGTAGATCAACTCTGTAACCCCTATATCATCAATACACTCAAGCAAGGCATAGGGTATTACCCCCATAGGAGGGCCTGAACCTGGGTAAATCTATGTCCCCTTCGTCTCCTGTTAGCATCGGTTCTAGTCTCACAGTTCAGGACCCCCTACCCGAGGGATTGTCCTCATTGCTGCCTAGAAGGCTTACATCCTTGATGCACCGCTCGATGCGCCACACCCTCTAGCGTCGTTTGTGGATGTTGTGAACATCTGACAGGCACATTGTGATCAGTACTTGATAGTTCAGTGCATCATGCATTACGACTTAGAATTGAGGCTCCAAAGATGTTTTGAACACCACGAAGCATATGCGATGTTCCAAGAGCTGGAATTGAGATTTCAGGCTCGTGCCCGTGTTGAGAGGTATGAGACCTCCAACAAGATTATTTTCCTGTAAGATGAAGGAGAATAGCTCAACTGGTGAGCATGTGCTCAGATTGTCTGGGTGCTACGGTCGCTTGAATCAAGTGGGAGTTGATCTTCCAAATAATATAGCGATTAACATAGTTCTCCAAGTCACTGCCACCAAGCTACTAAAGCTTCGTGATGAACTATAACATGCCAGGGATAGATGATTCCTGAGCTATTCGCGAGTTGACACCGCGAAGGTAGAAATTAAGCAGGAGCATCAAGTATTGATGGTTAGTAAAACCACGAGTTTCAAGAAGGGCTAGGGCAAGGAGGGAAACTTCAAGAATGGAAAACCAGTTGCTGCTCCAGTTAAGAAACCCAAGGTTGAACCCAAACCCAAGACTAAGTGCTTATGTAATGAGGGAAATGGTCACTAGGCGGAACTTCCCTAGATACTTGGTAGATAAGAAGGCTGGCAACACTACTACAGAATGCTGCTAACGCAACACTGCAATCAGAGACCCTTCGACGAAATGGTGTGCGATGCATGAATCGCAAACATTATAGTTCAAGCTCCGTCGTTAATGGCACGACCTTTGTGCGAAGGCGGATGCATCAAATACGATTCAGAAAGTTGTTGCGTGTGCGATCTACGCAAGACGGTTTGTTATTATAGACCATTTGTGATTAGAGAAGATAACAGAAACAGTTACAGAGATCCAGATGTGTGCGATAGTGGGCACACAGTTCATCACTACAAACTGTTTGCGATAATATTGCAGAACACAAACGATTCAGTATAACAAGATCTATGTGGAGTACGACATATAGTTCACTCGGATAAACTGTGTGTGCTGATACAACAAAACAAAAATGATTCGGCATAACAAGATGTGTGTGATATACAACAAACATGTGAGTAATGAGAATTGTGTTTGAACACCAGATAAACACAGACGATTGGTGCTAATAAATGTGTGTGTTGCGGGGAAACATTTGCCGGTATACAACTGTCCATGATTGATGAAATCATCACCGACGGGTTTTGAAGTGTTGTCCGTGTGTACTATGATTTGCTCTATTTGCACAACATCTATACTGCCTACACAAACGGTTGCATAGATCAAAATGTGTGCGGCAGACGGCATACCGTGTGCTCGGATGAAATGTGTGAGCCAAAATAACACAAACAATTGGGCATAGCAAGATGTGTGTGATGCCCAGCAAACAGGTCAGTAATCTAAATTGTGTGGAAAGACAGAAAATAACACAGACAGATAATAACACAGACGATTCATGGTAATAAACACCTGATTTAGAAAGTGATAGCACAAATTATCGTTCGCACTCCTACATAATCGACTAAAGAACTTAATAGCGACCCGCCGTCGTTATGGAAACAGCTACTCGGCGTCGTTGTTGCGGGGCTGGCCTGTTGGTTTGCCTTAGTAGAAATATCTTCTGCACTCATGCAACATCCTCTCTATGGAAGTAGGATCGGCTTTCGGGTTGGCATTGAGCATGTTCTTGAACGCTTCATAGGACCAGACTTTCCTCTGCTCGTACCCCATCGCGGTAGCTCCGGTATCATGGAAAATCCCGTCCATGGCCAAATGCATGCGTGTGACCCTCTTATGACGAGATATTCAAAGCGGTCATAAATAACGTAGTCAAGAGCTGCATGTTGTGCTAGAGTGGTAGGAAACTATAGTAAGGAGGTTGTTGCCCTTACCGAGGCCAAATCCATGTGAGGGGGCAAGGCAACGGGGGACTGGTCGGCGCATGATGCTCTTTCGAAGTGTCAGCGTTCTGGGAATGGGGGTACCCAGACCTGCCAGCCTACGGCCCAGGGTGTGGCCCACTTCAACGGACTGGTACGGCCTAGTGCGGCCTCACTCAAGAGAAAGGCCCTCGTGGGAGCCCCTCCCTCGTGAGGGGAATGATGCCAAGACCCCCGAGGGGAAGAGGCCTCCCCAGGTCGCCTCCCGAGGGGCGGAGATCCCTATGGAGCACTCAGCCTCGGGACGTCAAGGATGATGCAAGGCGGGCCAGGCGGGCATCAGCGCGCACAGAGAAGACAATTTCCTCTTTGGGGCAAAGGAGGCAAGGACACACGCACGTCCCCAAAGCACCCCCAAAGGTTTCCCTTCCGGCGCAACAAGACCAAGACCACGAGCCCCACAGGACGGACGTCACCGCCGAGCCCACCACAGCACCACCATCGGCTACTTTGCAGGCGAAGACCACCTTTCCTCGGGATAAGGGTGTACTCCTTGTCCCCCTTCGAAATTGGCCATTGTGGATCCCTTCCCGCCTTTGCGATAAGGGAAGAGGACCCAGGTCACTATAAATAGAAGATAGGCCGCTCAGTAGAGGAGGAGATCGAACACCACTGAAGCACCCTCGCGAGGTTGCACACCACTGTACTAGTTCATGCACAAACCTCCTCATGAGGCAATCCACCAAAAGGCAGGAATAGGGTTTTACACTTCGCAGCGGCCCGAACCTGGGTAATTCCTCATGTGCTAGTCCTCTTCTCATGATTGGGTGAGTTCGCTGGGCTAGGTTGTCGTGCGATGAGCTTGAGGCCGGAGCTAGTGGGGATCTTCACACACGCCCCTAAGTTCAAACCTCTTTCGGTTTTGCGGGGCCCCAAATACGACATTTGGAGCGCCAGGTAGGGGGTGTGTCGGAGTCTTCCACAAGCTCCACTTTTCTCCGCTCCGTCGTTTCGATAGGTGACGCCCGGCAAGCGTCCTTTGCCCCCGGAGGATCCGCCTTCACCAACCTCACCACTGCTACCCATGGCACACACACTGGAAGCTTGGTGCCGGGTGGCCGTTACCAAGCCACCAGCATCGCTTCCACCGCCGTCGCCGATCGTTCCAGCCAGGCGCCCGGCCGACATGTGGTGCCCACAGGACCAACATCAACCTGTGCCCACATGGGAGACCTCAACGTGCATAACGCGCTGCTGATGGCGAGTGAGCTGCTTCCCATCGCCCGATGCATGGCGGCTTCGAAGTTTGGGCTGACCACATCGCTGAGTTGGTCTCCATCGCGAGGAGGGCCTGGGTTCCTCACCACTCTTCTCGACCCCCGACGCAGGGCGTCGGGGGCTCGCATGCCGTACCGCTCACCTCATCGGCAGACGGTGTGCCCACCCCTTGCCCGGGCGAGCCCGGGCAAGACCCACCGCATGTTGTGCTCCTCCTCCTCTAGATCCCGGTGATCGGCTTTGGGGCGCCGATCAACCCCTCCGATGGAGTGTTCGAAGAAGGTGATGGGGCATTCCGCACGTGCCTCAACGCGCACACTCACACCATGGTGGATCATCAACAACCTGGGTAGTCCCAGCGCGAGCACGCCAACTGGCACAGGGACCAGGCAGCACAGGCTCCTGGGCAGTCAAGTAACCAAAACGAAGGCGCAATGGATGACCAGGGAGGCAACCTGTGTCAAGGCACGTCCGGTCAGCTTCGCGGCAACGGTAGAGGTAAGCACCTTCAGGCGGAGACTCACCACAGGAGGGTCTATCGGCCGCGCGTCCAGAGTGGCATCACCCAGCCACCCAGGGAGGCTGCCCATCGGGCATGCGCCAACAGCTCAGGAGGAAGCCAAGGCCTTTTCACAGAGGCCTATGTGCCGAGCTTTGTCATACCTACAGATTTCGCCATGGATCACGCTACCCTCGCGGGTGCCAGCACCCTCCTGGAGTAGGGAAACGTCCTGGGCGTTCTTTGCAAGCCGGGCCTAGGGGCTTCCTCTGAGGAGGCACCAGACCACATGGGTGCAAGCGAGGGGCCATCCCGGGATGCATGGGGGCACGTCACAGCCTCCGCCCACGCAAGCAAGCAGCACATAGCCGAGCCCTCTAGGCCGCATGGGCAGCCGCCTGGAGGGATCGGCAGGATACGAGCAGCACGGGCCACACACGGCAACAGGGACACCGGCGCAGCCCTTAGGAGGCAGGGCCTCGGGAGGTCCTCTGGTCGTGGACTGTCCGGCACCCTAATGCCTCACGAGGCGGCTTCACCAACACAACACCCCTATTGCTGCGTTGGGTGCATTATGCTCATGTTTGGGCCGCGAGAGCGCAATCCCACGGCTATGCAGGGAACAATGCACCCAAGTTTGGGCTGTAGGGGCGTGCAACCACGCACAAATGTGTGCGATAGCTCTTGACTGAGTTGGGAGCACCTAGGCCATTGGCCTAGGGGCTTGCCCAGTTATCTTCGTCCATGACACTCTCACATAATAATGAGTGGGTTGTATACACCCGGAGCCCCCAAAGGATGCAGAGGGGTTCCAATCCACGCCCAAGTGGAAGCCCCATGCTCCGCGCTAGCGGACAATACTGCCCACCAATGGCTATGCCCACGCAACGTGGATGCCCTATGCTCCGCACTGGGGGAAGACTAAGACAAAAACTAGCCTAGGTGCCGGACGTAGTTGTTGCTTGTTCCTTTTGAATTTGAATTGCCATTTTCTGAAATGAAACTCGAAGGTTTCGCAACTCTATTTGAAAAAGGGGGTGGTAATTTTCTCTCTTTGCGATTCTTTTTCTGGTCTTGAGATCGTGTTTTATGAACCAACACTTGTTGGTCTCCCCCTCACGCGTCCCGCGGGCGAGGGCGGCACGGGCATGGTGTGAGCGCCTTGCCAAGGTCATGGTACCTTGGTCCATGTGAGGCGTTTCTGGGCAGGCTGGGAAGGGCCCGTTGCCTTGGAAGCATCCATCTTTTAGGAGCCGACCCTCACTCGGGGGGCTTCGACTATGGCCTGGAGCAGCATCATGAGGCCTCGAGAGGCTTAGGCATCTCTGGAGGCAGGAAAGGAATGGGAGGCTCTCAAGCGTCAATGGGGACTCCTGAGCAATGCTCCTCAGGACCCTCACTAATCACGTTGTCCCTCGCCCCTTGGTCTTGTCCTGGCAATCTGGATGCCCCAACGGCGGAAGAGGTATGCGCAGGATTGGGACCTGCCGACGCAGAGCACTAAGGTGGCACAAATCTACCATGGCGTCACCATGTTTCCTTCGTGAGTGTGGCTCACACACCAAGGGGACCCCTGAGAATCGCGACTCAGGGTCCTCAATGGTCACGTAGCCCCTCGCCCCTTGGTCTCGTCCTAGCGATCCGGACGCCCCAACGGCGGTCGAGGTATGCGCGGGATTGGGCCCTGCCGACGGAGAGCACAAAAGCAAACAGGAAGGAAGTAGGGCGTGGGAGGAAATCATGAAATTCAAAGAAATTCGAGCAATTATTATAGGAAATGAATGTCTTGCGAATTCCAAGTCTTACGCCTCAGCAAGGCATGGTAAATGTTGCAGGGAAAGATCTGGGAGGAGGGGCTGCCACTACCTTGGTCGCCATCGCCGGCTGTCCCGGCCACGACAAGCTCGTCGTCAACTTCATTGCCGCCGTCGTCACCATCGATTGCTTCCAGCACCAAGGGCTTGGCGGTGGCAATGCAGGCGAACTTCTCCACTAGCACGTCCACCGGACCCTTCATGGCCGCCTCCGCAGCATCGTGCGACTCAGGAGCAACCAGGACGTTCAACACATCAAAGCTAAAGCCGGGCTCGTGAAGGTAGAGCTGACTGAAGACCCGTGTCACAGACGTGGCGAGGACGTCGCAGCACTAGTCCTCCAGAATGGTGTCCACCTTGGTGGAAGAGCCTTCGAGCACCTCGTCAAGCTTGAATTAGAGCCCTACGTAGCCGGCTTCGGGAGTCACCGGATGGAGCGCAGCGACTTGCAAAGATTGAGTTCAAGGGAGGGGAAGGTGTCATGCTCTGCGGATGCCTTCTCCTCGGCAATGACAAGGCCCCTCTCCCTGGCCTCCAGCTGAGTTGTCACCCCAGAAACGCGCTGGGCATGGGACACCTGGGCTACTTCCACCTCCTCCTTCAGCTTGGTCAGGCGCTCACTCTCCTTGGTTTGGTCATCATTCACTTGGGACAGCGCAGAATCGCGGTCGGCAAGCCTCGCCTCGTGGGCCTTGAGGACTTCCTCCTGCTCGTGGAGTCATTGCGCGAGCGAGGCTTGCTCATCCTGGAAGGCCTTTAGGTTGGCCTCTGCCTCGCCATAGCGCTTCCTGGCAGACTCCACCTCGACCCGTGCCGCGTCTTGGGGCGCCTTGGCTTCAGCGGCCTCCTCCTCGCTCTTTGCAATGCCAGCCTTGGCTCGGTCCCAAGCCGTCTAGGTGGCCCGCTGGGCCTGGGACCACCTGGAAACGAGCCCCAGGTGCTCCTTCATGAGGTGCCTTTTGGAATATTGGAGGTCGGACCGGAGCCGGCCAAGCATGGTGTAGGCCTCATCCAAGGACCGGACCTGATCAGAGGACCACCGCGCGCAAGTGCGAGAGATGGACCAGGAGACGACACTGGTGCATCGGTGGGCATCGTGTCCAGAGGTCTAGCATCATGACTAGCTTTCGGAGCCGGGGGATCCTGTTTCTCCTCCGTCACGGCAAGCGTGGACGATTCCACGGCCGGCTGGCTAGCGGGGGTTGGCTCCTCCCGAGGTTGCAACGCTATGCTCTCAGGAGCGGTTACCACCTGAAGGGGCCAGGGAGCCGCCCCCTCCATCGGCAGTGAGGCCGCCGTGGCTACGGCAGGGTGCGCCGCCTTGCGAGCCTCCTCGCCCCCGGCGACCGGTCCTCCAAGCGGCATGCTGGGCTTCCGCGACGCGCCTCCATCGTGGCCTGAGTCGGATGACGCCCCCAGGACAGGGGGATCCTTCAGCTCGATGCTCGCCTTCTTCCTATTTGCCACAATCTCGACCCTGGCCGTCGAGAGGAGGAGGACTGTGAGCATCTGCATAATTTATGGTCAACCAGAGGCAAAGAAGGCTACTTACTCCTCGCGTGCAACCCACTTCCTCTTTAGTTCCACCTCGACACAGGTTAGGACGCCCCCGCTCCCCTTTGACGTTGCCTTGGTTGTGCCCAGGGGGAAAGCGGAGTGCTCCATGCCAACCCCCGGCGTGGTGCTGCCACCCGGAGAAGTGCGGAGGGCGCCGTGGAGAGCCACGGCCAACAAGCTCGCGTCTTCTCCAGCAGCGGCCACCTTGCCTCCCGACAGCAGCACAGGCTGAGACGAGGCCAACATGGTGATCGCCTTGCTGGGACGTGGGGAGTCCTCCGGAGTGGGTGCAGCCGCGTGCTTCTTCAGGGTCGCCCGACCGAATGACCGAGCAGCCTTGGGAGAAGGCCCCGGCCCCTTGGGCACCCTAGCAAAGCGCAAGAAGCCAGCAGCTGGGGGCTCGTCGATATCATCATTGTCATCGTCAAGGCTGCGGAGGAGCCCGCTCTATGACGGAAGTGACACCACCTCCCTGTCATCCACAGTCTCCTCTGAATCCTCCCTTCCATTGGTGTCACCGAAGGACACCAGTACCATGGGATTGGAGTGCTCGGGCAGCATGAGTCCCGGGTCGTCAAAGTCAGGCATGGCAGCAGCCAGCGCCATGCCATTAACGCCATGATACAGTGGGGCATAGGCCTTGGGAAGATCCGTGGGATCCCTGATGAGAAGAATGTTTAGGGCCTTGTATCGCTCCTCGCCTCTCAGGTTAGCAGATCTGAGCCTGATGCCGTCCCTCGTGCCCTTGTACTCCCACATGGGCTTCGAGAGCTGCTGGAGCGATGCCAGGAGCTGCATCATGAACTCCTTCACCATCATCGCCCCAGTCAGCTTCCTGGTGTCCATGTCCGAGGAGATCCGCCTCAAGACGGGCATCGCCCGGGGGTCGGTGAGCTTCGCGGAGGCCCACCCGAGAGTCTTCTCAGGCAGCCTCTTCGGGAGCTCCAGATGCAAATCGATCCCCTAGACATCCAACAAGACCCAATGATGCATGTAGCCTTCTAGCTTCTTTCCGACCTTCAGGAGCACGTTGCCGCTCTGGACCGCAACAAAGGAGGCGCATTCCAACCGATGCGCATTGTCGTGGAGCCTCATGCTGAAGTAACGGCGGAAGAGGGCCATAGAATGCTTCACACTTACGAATGCCTCGCAGTAGAAAGCGAAGATCGACAGGAGCATGATGGAGTTGTGATGAAGGTGGAGAGATTGGATCCCATAGTGTGCGAGCATGGCGGAGAAGAACCGAGAGAAGGGCAGGACGAGCCTGCACAAGA
This sequence comes from Hordeum marinum, assembly GCA_022496015.1. Classification (NCBI taxonomy): domain Eukaryota; kingdom Viridiplantae; phylum Streptophyta; class Magnoliopsida; order Poales; family Poaceae; genus Hordeum; species Hordeum marinum. Next base: position 464,960,935 of record CM039674.1, read on the forward strand.
TGTTGTGGAGGAACAAGGGGTAGAATGTCTTCACCAGGGTGCGCCGCTCCACGGAGCTGCCCTGGATCAAGGTCTCCCAATATTCATTGGTGACTCCCGCCGTTAGCGGGAGCGCTGAGGTGAGGTCCCCCTCCATGGAGATGGTGGACGTCATGAGCGCCAGAGAGGGAGAAGAGGGGGCCAAGGCTTGGGCCTCGGGCTTTGTGTTCCTGGCGGGTGCCATCCGAAGGATCACGGAAGCAGAAGAGCAGGAGGAAGGGTGATTCTGCGCCAATACTTGGAGGAGTTTCTCACGGCGGAAGAGGGATCTGAGAAAAAGAGCAAGGCACGGAGAAGAAGAGCAATGATAGATCCGTAGAGGGCGCCTGACATTTGTTGGCCTGGACAGTTGTCGAGGCGATTAGGGGCGGAGCCGCCCATTCCACGTCGACTCTGACCCGCATGCAATGAGGGCCCACAATGCTTCACCCTTCGTTGCTCGCCTTCGTCTCGAAGCCAAGGTCGGCATGCCTTGGTCCCAGGAGCTACTTTCGATGTTTTGGGATCAGGGGTACCCAGACCTACCTGCCTGCGGCCCCAACGCATGGCCCACCACGACGGCCTGATACGGCCCAGCAACGAGCCTCTCAAGTCAAGATCCTCGTGAGAGCTCCCCACCTCGTGAGAAGGACAACGCCAAGACCTCCATAGGAGTGACATCCCCCCAGGATGCTTCCTGAGGAGCGGAGATTCCTATGCAAGCACCCTGCCTGGCGAGGCCGGGGTGACGTGTGTTCTGATGGCAAAGCCAGGAGGGCGCCAGCGGACGCAGGAGGAGGATTATTTTATCTTTCGTGCTAAGGAGACAAGGAAAAACACAAGTTCCCAAGGAATCCCCCAAAGGTTTCCTTCCTGGTGCAACGGGGTTGGGACCACGAACTCGGTAGGACGGATGTCATTGCCGAGCCCACCACCGCGTCTCACCCCGAAGCTTAGTAGGCAAAGACCATCATTAGTCAGGATAAGATGTACCTCGTGTCCCCTTTCAAATTTGGCCATTGTGGATCCCTTCCCGCCTATGCAATAAGGGATGAGGACCGTGGAACCTATAAATAGCCACCAGCTCCCATCGTAGAGGATAGCTTGAGTAGAGCTAGTTCATCACCACGAAAGGCCCCCATGAGGCCATCCCACCATTGTACTAGTTCGTCCTTAGCCTCCTCATGAGGCCAATCCGCCACAAAGTAGGAGTATGGTTTTACTTCGCAAGGTGGCCCGAACTTGGGTAAATCTCCGAGTCCACTTTCTTCCCCGTTTGCACTTACTCGACGTAGTTAGGCCGTAGGGTGACAAGCTTGAGACTCTGAGCCGGTTAAGATTCTCGCACACGTCCCAGTGTTCGAACCTTATTGGGTCTTGTAGAGCCCCGATTCCGACAAAGACATGTATTTGTATTACTGCCACTAAGGATAAAATGATGGGGTTCATTCATATTAATTGAGTTTACTTTGTCTACATCATGTCATCGTTTTGAAAGCATTACAATGTTTGGATGAACTTAATACCTAAAGAGGCAAGCATAGAAACGCTCTCGAAGTCGAGTAATGGTAGTAGATGCAGACAAGAGTTGGTCTACTTGTGTATGGACGTGATTCCTATATACACATGATCATTGCCGTTAATAATTGCATAACTATGCGCTTTTCTACCAATTGCCCAACAGTAATTAGTTTACCCACTATATGCTTTATTTATGAGAGAAGCCTCTAGCAAACACTATGATGCCCAGGTTTACTCACTTATATACCTACATACTCTACTATTATCTTGCTGTCATTTATTTGTTTTAATTTATTTTGCAATTTATAATTATCAACTATCATCTACACTACTCATTTGCTTGCAAGGTATGAGTTCAAGGGGATTGACAACCCTCTTGCCCTTGTTGGGTGTAAGTGTTTGCTCTTTTGTGTGTAGACGCTGAAGACGGGAGTTGTGTCATTCTCCTATTGGTTAAATAACCCTGGTTCTCACTAAGGTAAATACTTATGTATACCGTGCTGCATCATCCCCTCCTCTTTGGGGAAAAACCCAACACAGATGACAAGTATCAGCCAGGTCCTCTCACGTCGAAGTCGGATCCAAAGTGGCTACCATGGCTCAACAGGTCACCGAATTATATCGGTATTTGATGTTTGACTTGAGTGTTATTTGCTTAAGTGCTTGATTATGTTTTGTTTCACAAAAGAATCTTCTTCCCTCTAGAACTCACTACATTGATCCACACTCTCTGCCGAGTGATCATGCCATGTCTATAGGACCTAAAACTATTATTATAAAATACTATTTTGGTTAAAGAGCATTTATTCAATTTAGGTTTTCAAAAAACCCTGAATTGAGGTTTGTACTACAAGTCCTCAAATTAGGGAGAATATTTTCCCCAAAGAATTTATTTGAAATATACCATATATAAGACTTCCCAAAAACACCAAATATTATTTTTAAAGATTATTTTCCAATTATCTTTAAAATATTTTCTTAAGGCCAAAAATGGTCTTTCATAGTGAAAAATTATTGTCATGCTTTCAAAATATTTGAGAAAATTTAGGGAAACTCAGTGGACATATATTTTCCATATATATGAGTTTCAACACATGGTCATTGATACGCCTCCATCGTACCTACTTTTCCAAACTCCTTTGTCCTTGTTTTGGACTCTAATTTGCATGATTTGAGTGGAACTAACCCGGAGTGATGATGTTTTCAGCAGAATTGCCTCGGTGTTATTTTTGTGCAGAAATAAAAGTTCTTGGATTGATCTAATAATTTACGGAGAATATTTTTGGAATTCATAAAAAATACTGGCAAAAGAATCAACCGGAGGGCCGCCCACAGGTGGCAAGCCTGCCAGGCGTGGCCACCCCCCTAGACGCGCCTAAAAGGCTTCTGGGCCCCCTGTTGCTCCACTGACCTCAATTCTACTCCTATATATTCCTATTCGCAGAGAAAAAATCGGGTAGAAAAGTTCATCGTGTTTCACGATACGGAGCCGCCACCACCTCATGTTCTTCCTTAGGAGGCCAGATCTGGAGTCCGTTTTGGGCTCCGGAGAGGGGAAATCGATGCCATCGTCATCACCAACCATCCTTCATCACCAATTCCATGATACTCTCCGCCGTTCGTGAGTAATCCCATCATAGGCTTGATGGACGGTGATGGGTTGGATGAGATTTATCACGTAATCAAGTTAGTTTTGTTAGGGTTTGATCCCTAGTATCCACTATGTTCTGAGATTCATGTTGCTATGACCTTGCTATGCTTAATGCTTGTCACTAGGGCCCGAGTGCCATGATTTCAGATCTGAACCTATTATGTTTTCATGAATATATATGTGTTCTTGATCCTATCTTGCAAGTTCTAGACACCTATTACGAGTTATGATCCGCATCCCCCAGGGTGACAATAACTGGGATTCTTTCTGATGATTACCGTAGTTTGAGGAGTTCATGTAGTCACTAAGTGCTAATGCTTTGGTCCGGTTCTCTATTAAAAGGAGGCCTTAATATCCCTTAGTTTCCATTAGGACCGCGCTGCCATGGGAGGGTAGGACAAAAGATGTCATGCAAGTTCTTTTCCAAAAGCATGTATGACTATATATGGAATACATGCCTACATTATATTGATGAATTGGAGCTAGTTCTGTGTCACCCTATGTTATTACTGTTGCATGATGAATGCCATCCGACATAATTATCCATCACTGATCCATTGCGTACAAGATTTTCACATATTGATCTTTGCTAAGTTACTTTTCTATTGCTACTGTTACAATCACTACCAAACTGCTACTGCCACTTTTGACATCGTTACCATTACTTCCATACTACTTTGCTACTGAATACTTTGCTGTAGATATTAAGTATTTTAGGTGTGGTTGAATTGAAAACTCAGCTGCAAATACTTGAGAATATTCTTTGGCTCCCCTTGTGTTGAATCAATAAATTTGGGTTGAATACTCTACCCTCGAAAATTGTTGTGATCCCCTATACTTGTGGGTTATCAAGAGCTTTTTCTAGCGTCGTTGCTGGGGAGCATAGCTCTAATATTTTGGGTCACTTGGGATTAATATCTTAAGATTCTGAAAGATCCAAAAACTAAGATCTATCCCTCTACTACGAGGGGACGTAAGGAACTTCCATCTAGCTCTGCACTTGATTCACCTTCTGTTCTGAGTAAATTTGCGACACCACCACCTGCTAGTAATTTTAATATGTCGCAAGTAATTAATGATGCCACTTCTTCTATGCATGATGCTTATAATGATACTTTGCTTGATAATACTATGCCACTGGGGGAATTTCTTGATGAACAAATTGCTAGAGTCAATGCTAAAAATGATGATATTTCTGAAACTGATGAAATTATTGAAACTGAACACTATGAGACACCTGCTAGACCTAGCTCTCCTAGATATGAATTGCCTGATATGCCCGAGGGTTATGTTATGGATGGAGAGGTAGCTAGGGACTTCCTTTCTTGTAAGGATATAGATGACCTTAAGAAATTGCTATGCAAGTGGAAAGAAAAATCTTTGAATTCTAGAATGAAATATGATACTAAGTTTGCTACTTCGCCTATCTTTGTTACTGATAAGGACTATGAATTCTCTGTCGATCCTGAGTTAACCACTTTGGTTGAATCTGATCCTTTCCATGGCTATGAGTCTGAAACTGTTGTGGCGCATCTCACTAAATTGAATGATATAGCCACCCTATTTACTCATAAGGAAAAAATCGTTATTATTATATTCTCAAGTTGTTTCCTTTCTCACTAAAGGGTGATGCTAAGATATGGTTCAATTCTGTTGCTCCTGGTTGTGTTCGTAGTCCCCAGGATATGATATATTACTTCTCTAAAAAATATTTTCTTGCCCATGAGAAACAAGCTGTCTTGCAGGAAATATTTAACTTTGTGCAAATTGAAGAAGAGAGTCTCCCACAAGCTTGTGGAGGCTTCTCCAATTACTAAATGTTTTGCCTGATCATCCTCCCAAGAAAAATGAAATACTTAATATCTTTTATAATGGACTAACCAATGCTTCTAGGGACCACCTAGATAGTTGTGCTGGTTGTGTTTTCAAGGAACGAACTATTGAACAAGCTGAACTACTATTGAATAATATATTGAGCAATGATAATGATTCGACTATTCCCGAACCACTTCCGAAGCCAACTCCAAAGAAAAGAGGTATTATATTTCTCAGTCCTGAAGATATGCAAGAGGCAAGGAAATCTATGAAACAAAAAGGTATTAAAGCTAAAGATGTTAAGAATCTACCACCTATTGAAGAAATACATGGTCTTGATAACTCGACACAAGTAGTAGAGGTAAACTCTCTTCATAGATTTAATGAAGGCGATATGCCTTATAATAAGTCTGCTAGCCAATACTTGGATGAGTTTGATAATTTTGTTTTTAAGCAAGAAAATATTAATGCTTATGTTAGTAGACAATTGAAACATAATGCTTTCATGCTTGATCACTTAGGAGATTATATGAGTAGAACTATCAATGATCTTAAACTGATTAGTAAGCATGCTTCCATGGTAACTACTCAAGTAGAACAAGTACTTAAGGCATAGAATGATTTGCTTAATGATATGAATAGTAAGAACAATGATCATTCTGTTAAGGTTGTGACTAGAGGTGGAAGAATGACTCAGGAACCTTTGTATCCTGAGGGCACCCTAAGAGAACTGAGCAAGATTCTCAAAGGAGTAATATTGATGCACCTAGTCACTCCAGTAATAAGAGGAACAAGGATGATGGTAGAACTTTGCATGCTGCTAGTGAACCTGTTATAGATACTCCTGAAAACCCAAATGATATTTTCGTTTTTGATGCTGAGACACAATCTGGTGATGAACATGAGCCTAGTGAAAATATTAATGATGATGTTCATGTTGATGCTCAACCTAGTAATGATAATGATGTGGAGATTGAACCTGCTGTTGATCATGAACCCACAACCTAAGAATAAAATATATGACAAAAGAGACTTTATTGCTAGGAAGCCTGGTAAAGAAAGAGAACCATGGGTTCCGAAAACCATGCCCTTTCCTCCTAAACCATCCAAGAAAAGGGATGATGAGGATTTTGAGCGCTTTGTTGAAATGCTTGGACCTGTCTTTTTGCGTATGCGCTTGACTGGTGTTCTGAAAATGCATCATTATGCTAAGTATATCAAAGATATCGTGACTAATAAAAGGAAGATACCAGAACCTGAAATTTCCACCATGCTTGCTAATTATACTTTTAAGGGTGGAGTACCAAAGAAATTAGTAGATCCAGGAATACCAACTATAACATGCTCTATAAAAGGGAATTATGTCAAAACCGCTTTATGTGATTTGGGAGCTAGTGTCAGTGTTATTACTTTCTCTTTATATCATAGACTTGATTTGAATAAGTTGACACCTACTGAAATCTCTTTGCAAATGGCTGATAAATCAACTGCTCTACCTATCGGTATTTGTGAGGATGTACATTTTGTAGTTGCAAATGCTACTATCTTAACGGACTTTGTTATTCTTGATATTTCCGAGGAGACAGTATGTCGATCATCCTAGGTAGACCCTTTTTGAATACTGCAGGGGCTGTTATTGATTGCAACAAGGGTAATGTCACTTTTCATATTAATGGTAATGAGCATATGGTACACTTTCCGAAGAAACAACCTCAAGTTCATAGTATCAACTCCATTGAAAAAAATTCAAAGATTATTATTGGAGATTTTGAATTCCCTCTTTCTACTGTCAAGAAGAAATATGATATACGTATTGTTGGGGATATGCATATCCCCATTGAGGTAACTTAGTGTTATTCGAAAATTCTTCGGTTTCATGTTATTCAAAAGAAGTTTGTTAATAAGACTTGATCAACCTTATTGATGGATTCCTTTTGATGAGCATGAGATGGATGAATTTAGAAAGCACAACTTTCTGTACCCAACTTTTACTTTATTTTAGTTAGAGTAAATTAAGTAAAAATGCTATTATTTTTCTGTTTTCCGAGTTTTCCGTGCAATAGAAAGATGACTTGAAAATAAAAGTTCTTCAAATGCCCTGAAAATGTAGTATGATTCTTTTTGGAATATTTAAAAATATCTGGGACTGAGCACACACCAGGGGGCTGAACCAGTGGGTCACAAGCCCACAAGGCACAGCCACCCCTTGGCCGTTCCTAGCAGGCTTGTGGGTCCCACATGGCCCCCTTCACTTATTCCAGCACCCATCCACTTCATGTTCCTCCAGAAAAAATCCCACCATTGCTCAAACCCGTGTTCTAGCTCATTCTTCTGCCATTTTTGATCTCCTTGTGCAAAGCTTCATTCCCAAAACTATTTTGGGAGATTGTTCTTTGTATGTGACTCCTCCAATGGTCTAATTAGTTTTTGTTCTAGTGCTTTATATATTACAAAGTTTTGCTGCTGTGGTGACCTTGTTCTTGAGCTTTCATGTCAAATTTGTATGGTCCCTAGTAGTTTTGATGCATGATATTGCCTCTAGGCACTTGTGGGAGTAGTTGCTATGAGTTTTGTTTGCCTTTATTATGGGTCACTAAAAATTTCAGAATTGTTCAGAGAAAGAAATGTTGAGGAGATTGTTAAGAGGCTCTTCAAGCCGGATTTCCAGGGAAGATGAAAATGAGATGAGAGGCCGCTACCCTCGAAGTTCTTAGATTATGATTGTATGGTAGCACATGATGTTATTAAGAAAAATGGTGAGATGAGGCTGCTTTATAACTTAGTTTTTAGCCAGGGTACTTGTGAGATTATTACTCTGCCTGCTTCTTCTTTGTTCGAGATTCACTCAGGCAGGTACACCATTATGCCCGGAGACATTTACAGATATTGGGGTCTGACACAACCCCCATCTCTAGAACCGGCGCCAGCCCTTGATCTGTATCCTAAGCCAGTTTTTCAGTGGGAGCCACAGGAGCTCGCCAACCAATGGAACTCTAGGGACGCTCTGAAGTATCTGGGAGAGAGTTGTTTCCATCCATGGCCCTAGACCAACTTTGGACAAAAGCCTAAGCTTGGGGGAGTACGTATCTCTCATCGACATTACATTCATGTTCTCACGTTTTAGTAGTCGGTGTTCATACTTTTGCATTGTACCATCCATGGTAGTTTATTTCCTTGTTTCTCTTTCTTCTTGTGTGTTTAATTAACTTTGAGAAAATACAAAAAATTAGTTCTAGCTTTACCTTCTAGCTGTTTCGTTATAGCATTGTAAGAAAACTCAAAAAGATTTTTCGTTCTTCTTTTGTTTGTTGGGAGTTTTCCCATGTAAATAGTTTTTCCCATTCTTGTTTTGAATTTCCTTTCTTTGGGTCATAAGGAGAAGAACACAATGAAAATGTTGAGTGACTATCAAATGCATAATTGTTTATTGATCAGAGAGCCCATATTACCTTGCCTTCTCCTTTGAGTTATTGTTTGCAGATTCCAGCTTAGTCCAATGCATGTGCACTCTTATTATTATCCACACCGTTCGATCGTGCAAGTGAAAGGCAATAATGAAGATATTTGATGAAAAGAATGAGATGGAGAAAAAGCTTGTATGAACTCGGCCTATCTTGCTTTTGTAGCTCAACGTTCCAAATTCAGTTCATTATGGGTGAAACATATTTGCAATGACAATTAGATAGTATAGTTACTCACGCCATGCTTAATTAGCTAAGAGTGGATAACGGTTTGTCTTGGGTGCCAACATGCATATTAAAATGGTTGTGATGTAGTATGATGGGATGGTATCCTCCTCTAAACGATTCAAGTGGCTTGACTTGGCACATGTTCATGCATGTAGTTGAAACAAAATAAACATAGCCTCTACGATATTTATGTTCATGGTGATTTATATACTACTCATGTTTGCATTCAATGTTGGTTAATCTCAAAGTATGTTGATGACTGTGTCGCTCTCTAGTTGGCCGCTCCTAGTCTTTTGCTAGCCTTCACTTGTACTAAGCGGGAATGCTGCTTGTGCATCCAATTCCTCGAACACAAAGTTGTTGTTGGGGAACATTGCATGCAAAACAAAAAATCCTATGCACACACAAGATCTATCCATGGTGATGAGCATCTACGAGGGGAGGGTGGATCTACATACCCTTGTAAATCGCTAAGCAGGAAGCGTTAAGAAACGCGGTTGATGTAGTCAAACATCTTCGCGATCCAAATCGCCGAGCATCTCGCGATCCCATCATGGTCCATCCCGCAATCCAATCATGATCCGTCCTGCGATCCCATCATGGTCCATCCCTCGATCCAATCATGAATCATGTCACGATCTTGATCACTGTCATTTCGATCTAGCGCCAAACAGGCGGCACCTCCGCGTTCAGCACATGTACAGCTCGATGACGATCTCCGCCATTTTGATCCAGCAAGAGGGAGCAGAGAGGTAGACGAGTTCTCTAGCAGTGCGACTTCGTTGCGGAGATTGTGGTGGAGCTATTCCAGCAGGGCTTTGCCTAAGCACAGCTGAAACCGATCTAGAGGATAGGTAGCATGTGGCTGTTTTCTGTGTCTGAAAACCCTCAAAATCTCTAGTATATATAGGAGGAGGGAGGGAGGAGGCTTGGTGCCCAAGGGTCCATCCCTTGTCCTTGGCGCAAGGAGGAGAGGAGGAGTCCTCCTCCAATCCTAGTAGGATTAGGACTCCTCCTTTCGAGATGGAAACTCTTTCCACCTTGTGCTTTTTCCTTCCCAATCCACTCCAGCCGCATTGGCCCTTAGAGGAGGCTTCGGCCAGCCCACCAGGGGCTAGTTTACCCCCTACCACAGCCCATGTAGCCTCTTGGGTCAAGACACCCCTCCTGATGGTCCCCCGGTACCCTCCCTGCACTCCCGATACACTACCGATGAGCCCGAAACTTTTCCGGCGACCAAAACAGGACTTCCTATATATCAATCTTTACCTCCGGACCATTATGGAGATCCCTATGTTGTCCGGGATCTCAACCGGCAGTCCGAACAACCTTTAGTCACCACCATACATAACTCTATACTACCAAAATGTTACCGAACCTTAAGTGTGCAGACCCTGCGGGTTCGAGAACTATGTAGACATGACCGAGGCACCTCTACGGTCAATAACCAATAGCAGAACATGGATGCCCATATTGGTTCCTACATATATTCTACAAAGATCTTTATCATTTGAACCTCTATGTCAAGGATTCAGTTAATCATGTATGGTGTTCCCTTTGTTCTTCGGTATGTTACTTGCCCGAGATTCGATCGTGGGTATCTCCATACCTAGTTCAATCTCGTTACCGGTAAGTCTCTTTACTCATTTTGTAATACAAGATCCCATGGCTAACACTTAGTCATGTTGCTTGCAAGGCTTGTTGTGATGTTGTATTACCGAGTGGGCCCTGAGATACCTTTCCATCACACAGAGTAACAAATCCTAGTCTTGATCCATGCCAACCCAATAGACACCCTCAGAGATACCTATAGATCACCCTTATAGTCACCCGGTTATGTTGCGATTTTTCATACACACAAGGTACTCCTCCGGTGACAGTCAGTCGCATGATCTCATGGTCATAGGAACAGATACTTGAAATGCAGAAAACTATAGCAATAAACTCATACGATCATATGCTATGTTTATAGTTTGGGTCTTTGTCCATCACATCATTCTCCTAATGATGTGATCCCGTTATCAAATGTCATCTCATGTCCATGTCTAGGAAACCTTAACCATCTTTGATCAACGAGCTAGTCTATTAGAGGCATACTAGGGACATGGTGTTATCTATGTATCCACACATGTATCTAAGTTTCCAATCAATACAATTCCAGCATGGATAATAAACGATTATCATGAACAAGGAAATATGATAATAACTAATTTATTATTGCCTCTAGGACATATTTCCAATAGTTGTTCCGTATGAGTCCACCATACCTGCCTATATGCGGTATTTGCCAGCCATTCCAACTAATTTGCATGTGCCAAACTCTAAACCTTCAAATAAACTTTATGTTTTGTATGCCCAAATCGCTCATGTGGCGATTGGGGGATGTCAATATCTTCCATTCTAGGTGGGTTATTCTCACGATATGTGTTGATTCACTATCATTCACGGGAAAGTGGCTGGTAATCCGAATGCCTAGTTCCATGCTCGAAATCAAATCAAAATATAGTGAAACAAAACTCCCCCAGGATTGTGTTTGTATGGACGGTACCTGTGGATTTGGCTCGTTGTGGAGTATGATTGATTGGTGGAGGTGTAGTAAAAACTTTGTCATTCTATTTGGGAACCGCCTGTAATGTATCTAGCATGGAAGATGCTGAAATCTCTTGGTCGTTATTATGACAATGAAAGCATACCGATCAAAAATTATTACTTATCTCCATTTTAAAAGCTCGAGCTCTGGCACCTCTGCAAATCAATGCTTCCCTCTCCGAAGGGCCCATCTATTTACTTTATTTCTGAGTCATCATCCTCTTATAAAAGGCACCAGTTAGAGAGCACCACCGTCATTTGTATGCTTTGCTGTTAATTTGATATTGAGTATGAGCATGGCTGGATCTCTTTCACAATGTCTAGTCAGTCCTTGTTCTTTAGAGGTGCTCTGCATTTATGTTTTGCGGTCTCAGAAAGGGCTAGCGAGATATCAGTTCATCATATTGCATCATGATTGTTTTGATGAAAGTGTTGTCATCTGAGAGTAATTATTATTGCTCGCTAGTTGATTATGTCATTGATATGACTGAATGTGAGACCTAAATGTTATTGTTAACGTGGTTAGTCCATGATCTTTGCTGAAAATCTGAACATCAGTTAGACATATTTATAACAACAAGATCAAACAGAGTTTGTAAAAGTTTTTCTTTATCACTTTCAGTTTATCAACTTAATTGGTTGAGGACAAGCAATGGGTTAAGCTTGGGTGAGTTGATATGCCTCCATCGTATCTACTTTTCTAAACTCTTTTGCCCATGTTTCAGACTCTAATTTGCATGATTTGAATGGAACTAACCCGGATTGACGTTGTTTTCAACAGAATTGCCTTGGTGTTATTTTCGTGTAGAAATAAAAGTTCTCGGATTGATCTAAAAATTTATGGAGAATATTTTTGGAATTAATAAAAAATACTGGCGAAAGAATCAACTGGAAGGGGGGCACCCATAGGTGGCAAGCCTGCCAGGCGCGGCCACCCCCTTCGCCGCGCCTAGTAGGCTTGTGGGCCCCCTGTTGCTCCATCGACCTCAATTCTACTCCTATATATTCCTATTTGCGGAGAAAAATCGGGGAGAAGAGTTCATCACGTTTCACGATACGAAGCCGCCGCCACCTCCTGTTCTTCCTCGGGAGGCCAGATCTGGAGTCTGTTGTGGGCTCCGGAGAGGGGAAATCGACGCCATCGTCATCACCAACCATCCTTCATCACCAACTCCATGATGCTCTCCACCGTTCGTGAGTAATCCCATCATAGGCTTGCTGGACGGTGATGGGTTGGATGATATTTATCTTGTAATCGAGTTAGTTTTGTTAGGGTTCGATCCCTAGTATCCACTATGTTCTGAGATTCATGTTGCTATGACCTTGCTATGCTTAATGCTTGTCACTAGGGCCCGAGTGCCATGATTTCAGATCTGAACCTATTATGTTTTCATGAATATATATGTGTTCTTGATCCTATCTTGCAAGTTGTAGACACCTATTACGAGTTATGATCCGCATCCCCCAGGGTGACAATAACTGGGATTCTTTCTGATGATTACCGTAGTTTGAGGAGTTCATGTATTCACTAAGTGCTAATGCTTTGGTCCGGTTCCCTATTAAAAGGAGGCCTTAATATCCCTTAGTTTCCATTAGGCCCTACTACCACGGGAGGGTAGGACAAAAGATGTCATGCAAGTTCTTTTCCATAAGCACGTGTGACTATATATGGAATACATGCCTACATTACATTGATGAATTGGAGCTCGTTCTGTGTCACCCTATGTTATAACTGTTGCATGATGAATGCCATCCAACATAATTATCCATCACTGATCCATTTCCTATGAGCTTTTCACATATTGATCTTTGCTAAGTTAATTTTCCGTTGCTACTGCTACAATCACTACAAAACTGCTACTGCCACTTTTGCCATCGTTACCGTTACTTACATAGTACTTTGCTACTGAATACTTTGATGCAGATATTAAGTCTTTCAGGTGTGGTTGAATTGACAACTCAGCTATGAATACTCGAGAATATTTTTTGGCCCCCTTGTGTTGAATCAATAAATTTGGGTTAAATACTCTACCCTCGAAAATTGTTGCGATCCCCTATACTTGTGTGTTATCAGTCATGTTCAAAATATTGGACAAAACCCTCCAAAACCATATCTGCTTAATTCAAGCATTTGAAATATTTCTATAATAAATATTCTCAAATAAATACAGGAAATTCTAGCAAGTCACATATACCTATTGTGATGATCTTACAAAGTTTCATCCCAATCCCAATTGTTTTGATTCACCAAAATATCCCGAAATCATTCTTGTTCAAATCCAAATTTTAGCAACTCTACATTGTCAAGTATTGACAATTGATCGCAAACTTTGTACACATGCTCTAATACCCAAATGATGACACTACACCAAGTGGTGCATCAAGGAGATTAGCTTAGGATGGCTAGATCTACAGAATCATGATTCTGTTAAAATCTAGGGTATACCAAGGTTGCATTGCCAAATTTTCTCAAATGACCTCAAACTTGGTGGACAACCTCATTTTTACCTTCTATTTGATCATGGTAAATCTCAAAGCAAGTGGATTCCTTTTCACTTGTCCAAACAACCATCAAACACCTTTTGGTAGTTTGGTAAAAGCCATGTTTTGACCACTTCTACTATTCCCCTTCACTCTAAACTTTTACCACAGTCCCCACATTGTTATGTTCTACCTCCAATAAGACTTGCATGGCCACAACTACATGATTCGGGGGTGAAAACCCTCATTTTACCCCTGGACAACAAGAATCTACTTTCCTCTCCATTCCCCTCCTATTCTAATGAACGACCGGAGCATCCAATGCATCCCCCAACTTTTTTACTCCCCCTAGACCACCTAGACATAAGAGGTCGCGCTAAAGATGCCAAGAGCATGCCATGGCATGCCAAAAAAGCACTCTGGAGCACGCTACAATGCACTCCTGCACTGTAGCTGTCCTCAATCCCTGCTCCCGGCCGCATTGGGCCTCCCCCTCGTGTCCCCTAAGGCGTCCTCAGCGTCTGTGACATGACACATGGATGGGCCACCTCTCTCTCCCCCTGCTACCTCTCCTCACGGGTGATGAGAGCTGTCCGCTCGGCCAGTGAGCTCGCTCAAATGTGCGACGCCCCTGGCCTCGCCTCGCTCCTTCTTGTTAGGGAACGTCGCATGGAAAACAAAAAATTTCCTACGCACACGCAGATCTATCCATGGTGATGAGCATCTACGAGAGGGAGAGTGGATCTACATACCCTTGTAGATCGCTAAGCGGGAAGCGTTAAGAAACGCGGTTTGTGTAGTCGAACTTCTTCGCGATCCAAATCGCCGAGCGTCCCGCGATCTCATCACGATCTGTCCCGCGATCCAATCACGATCCGTCCCGCGAACTCATCATGATCCGTCCCGCGATCTCATCACGATCCATCTCGCGATCTTGATCACGGTCCTTCCGATCTAGCGCCGAACGGACGGCACCTCCGCGTTCAGCACACGTACAGCTCGATGACGATCTCCACCTTCTTGATCCAGCAAGAGAGAGCGGAGTGGTAGAAGAGTTCTCCGGCAACATGACGGCGCTCCGGAGATGGTGGTGGAGCTTTTCCGGCAGGGCTTCGCCTAAGTACCGCCGAACTAGTCTAGTCTAGAGGAACTTGATCTAGAAATAGGGTTTAGACGTGGCTGAAAATCCTTGTCCAAAAAACCCTAAAACCACTCATATATATATAGGAGGAGGGGAGAGGAGGCTGCGCCCAAAAGGAGGGTCTCCTTTGGTTTGGCCGAACCTAGTGGGGAGGAGTCCTCCTCCTAGTAGGACTCCTCCTCCCACAAGAGAGGTGGAGTTTGGGGAGGTTTCCACCCCCAATTCGGTTTGCCTCCCTTTCCTCCTGCGCATAGGCCTCCTTGGCCGACCCAACTGGCCTACTATGGGCTGGTGGGTTGCCACATAGGCCCATGGGTTGGGTTGGCCCCACTGGTGGGCCCCCGGGACCCATTCGTCACTCCCGGTACACTACCGAAAGTGCCCGAAACTTTCCAGAGTCCAAGCACCACCTTCCTATATATCAATCTTCATCTCTGGACCATTTCGGAACTCCTCGTGACGTCCGGGATCTCATCCAGAACTCCGAACAACCTTCGGTTACCACCATACATAACTCTACACTACCGAAACGTCACCGAACCTTAAGTGTGCAGACCCAGTGGTTTCGAGAACTATGTAGACATGACCGAGACACCTCTACGGTCAATAACCAATAGCGGGCCCTGGATGACCATATTGGTTCCTACATATTCTACGAAGATCTTTATCGGTCGAACCTCTATGTCAAGGATTCATTCAATCCCGTATAACATTCCCTTTGTTCTTCGGTATGTTACTTGCCCGAGATTCAATCGTCGGTATCTCCATACCTAGTTCAACCTCGTTACCGGCAAGTCTCTTTACTCGTTCCGTAATACAAGATCCCGTGGCTAACACTTAGTCACATTGCTTGCACGACTTTGTTTTGATGTTGTATTACCGAGTGGGCCCTGAGATACCTCTCCGTCACATGGAGTAACAAATCCCAGTCTTGATCCATGCCAACCCAACATACACCCTCGGAGATACCTGTAGAGCACCTTTATAGTCACCCAATTACGTTGCGACGTTTGATACACACAAGGCACTCCTCCGATGTTTGTGAGTTGCACGATCTCATGGTCATAGGAACATATACTTGACATGCAGAAAAGAGTAGCAATAAACTGACACGATCATATGCTACATTTGTAGTTTGGGTCTTGTCCATCACATCATTCTCCTAATGATGTGATCCCGTTATCAAATGACATCACATGTCAATGGCTAGGAAACCTTGACCATCTTTGATCAACGAGCTAGTTCACTAGAGGCATACTAGGGACAGAGTGTCGTCTATGTACCCACACATGTAATGTGTTTCCATTCAATACAATTGTAGCATGGATAATAAACGATTATCATGAACAAGGAAATATGATAATAACTAATTTATTATTGCCTCTAGGGCATATTTCCAACAGTCTCCCACTTGCACTAGAGTCAATAATCTAGTCCATATCACCATGTGATTCGCATTGTTATGAATCTAACACCCAATGATTTATGGGGCTCGATCATGCTTTGCATGTGAGAGAGGTCTTATAGTCAACGGGTCTGCGACATTCAGATCCATGCGTACTTTGCAAATCTCTATGCCAAACTGTAAACACTGCTACCACACTTGGTACTATTCCAAATGGTGCTCCTACTATACTATCCAGATTGCTACTACGAGTTATCCGGATTGGTGTTAAAGCTTGCATCGACGTAACTCTTTACGACGAACTCTTTATCACCTTCATAATCGAGAAACATCTCCTCAGTTTTTAGTTACTAGGGATAATCTTGACCGCTGTCCAGTGATCCACTCCTGGATCACTCTTGTACCCCTTGACGGACTCATGGCAAGGCACACACAGGTGCGGTACACAGCATGGCATACTATACAGAGCCTATGGCTAAGGCATAGGGGACGACATTCGTCCTTTCTCTTTCTTCTACCGTGGTCGAGCTTGGAGTCTCACTCAACTTCACACCTTACAAAGCAGGCGAGAACACTTCTCTCTGACTAATCCATTTTGAACTCTTTCAAAATCTTGTCAAGGTATGTACTCATTGAAAGTCTTATCAAAACATCTTGATCTATCTTTATAGATCTTGATGTTCAACAATTAGGTAGCTTTATCCAGGTCTTCCTTTGAAAAACTCTTTTCAAACAACCGTTTATGCTCTCCAGAAATTCTACATCATTTCCGAATAGCAATATGTCATCCACATATACTTATCAGAAACTCTATAGTGCTCCCACTCACTTTATTGAAAATACAAGTTTCTCGTAAACTTTGTATAGACTCAAAAACTTTGATCACCTCATCAAAGTGTATATTCCAACTCCGAGATGCTTGCATCAGTTCATAGAAGAATCACTGAAGCTTGCACACCTTTTAGCATCCTTAGGACTGGCAAAACCTTCTGGTTGTATCTCATACAACCTTTCCTCAAGGAAGGAAACGATCTTTTGGCATCCATCTGCCAGATTTCATAATTGAAAAATGCAGCAACTGCTAACATAATTCCAACAGATTTTAGCATTGCTACGAGTGAGAAAGTCTCATCGCAGTCAACTCTTTGAACTTGTCATAAACTACTTAGCAACAAGTCGAGCTTTACAAATGGTAACATTTACCATCAGCGTCTGTCTTCATTTTAAAGATCCATTTGTACTTAACGACCTGCCGTCCAATGAGCAAGTCCACCAAAGTCTATACTTGGTTTTCATACATGGATCCTTTCTCGGATTTCATGGCCTCTAACCATTTGTTGGTTTCCGGGCCCATCATCGCTTCTCCATAGTTCGTAGGTTCATCGTTGTCCAACAACATGACCTCCAAGACAGGATTGTCGTACCGCTCAATAGCAGTACACGTCCTTGTCGACCTACGAAGTTCGATAGTAACTTGATCCGAAGCTTCATGATCATCATCATTAACTTCCTCTTCAACTGACGTAGGCTTCACAGAAACATCTTTCTGCGCCGCGCCACTTTCTGGTTGAAGTAAACGTTCAATAACCTCATCAAGTTCTATCCTTCTCCTACTCAATTCTTTCAAGAGAAACCCTTTCTCGAGAAAGGACCCAGTTTTAGCAACAAACATTTTATGCTTGGATCTGAGATAGAAGGTTCACCCAACTGTACTTAGGGTATTCTATGAAGATGCATTTGTCCGCTTTGGGTTCGATCTCATTAGGTGAAACCATTTTCCACACAAGCGTCACAGCCCCAAACATTAAGAAGTGACAACTTAGGTTTCTATCAAACCATAGTTCACACGGTGTCGTCTCAATGGATTTAGATGGTGCCCTATTTAAAGTGAATGTAGTTGTCTCTAATGCATAACCCCAAAATTATAGTAACAAGACGATAATAGACATCATAGCATGCACCATATCCAATAGAGCATGACTACGACGTTCGGACACAACATCACACTATGGTGTTCCAGGTGGCGTGAGTTGTGAAAAAACTTTCACATTGTCTAAAGTTGTATGCCAAACTCGTAACTTAGATATTCACCTCCATGATCATATCGTAAACATTTTTATCTTCTTGTCACGATGATCTTAAACTTCACTCTGAATTTGCTTGAACCTTTCAAACGATTCAGACTTGTGTTTCATTAAGTAAATATACACTATATCTACTCAAATCATCAGTGAAGGTAAGAAAATAATGATATCCACCGCACCCTACAAAACTCATTGGATTGCATACATCAACATGTATAATTTCCAATAAATCACTTGACCGCTTCATCAAAACAGAAAACGGGGTCCTTAGTCATCTTTACCAAGAGGCATGGTTCGCATGTCTCAACCGATTCGAGATCGAATGAGTCCAAAGATCCATAAGCATGGAGTTTCTTCATGCGTTTAATACAAATATGACATTTAGCGTCAGTGCCACAAGTATGTGGTACTATTATTATTAACTTTGTATATCTTTGGCATCAATGTTATGAACATGTGTATTACTACGATCAAGTTTCAACAAACCATTCTCACTAGGTGCATGACCATTGAAGGTATTATTCATGTAAACAGAATAACCATTATTCTTTAACTTAAATGAATAACCGTGTTGCAATAAACACGATCTAATCACGTTCATGCTCAACGCAAAACACCAAATAACATTTATTTAGGTTCGTCACTAATCCCTAAGGTAGAGAGAGCGTGCGATGTTGATCACATCAACCTTGGAAACATTTCCAACACACATCGTCACCTCACACTTAGCTAGTTCTCCGTTTATTCCGTAGCTTTTATTTCGAGTTGCTAGCATTTAGCAACTGAACCGGTATCCAATACCCAGGTGCTACTAGGAGTACAAGCAAGGTACACATCAATTACGCGTATATCAAATATACTTCTGTCGACGTTGCCAGCCTTCTTATCTACCAAGTATCTAGGGTTGTTCCGCTTCAGCGACCTCTCTCCTCATATTTGAAGCACTTAGTCTCGAGTTGGGTTCAACTTTGGGTTGCTTCACTGGAGCAGCAACTGACTTGCCATCCATGAAGTTTCCCACCTTGCCCTTGCCCTTCTCGAAACTAGTGGTTATACTAACCATCAACACTTGATGCTCCTTCTTGATTTCTACCTTCGCGGTGTCAAACATCGCGAACAGCTCAGGGATCATTAATTCTATCCCTGGCATTTTATAGTTCATCACCAAGTTCTAGTAGCTTAGTGAAAGTGACTTGCAGAACTATATCAATCACTATCTTATCTGGAAGATGAACTCCCACTCGATTCAAGCGATTGTAGCACCTAGACAATCTGAGCACATGCTCAACGATTGAGCTATTCTCGTTCATCTTGCAGGCAAAGAATCTTGTTGGAGATCTCATATCTCGCAACACGGGCACGAGCCTGAGATCCTAATTTCAGCTCTTAGAACATCTCATATGTTTCGTGACATTCAAAACGTTTCGAAGCCTCAATTCTAAGCCGTAATGCATGACACACTAAACTATCAAGTAGTCATCAGCACATACCTGTCAGATGTTCACAACATCTATAGACAACGATAGAGGGGTTGGCGCACCGAGCGGTGCATTAAGGACATAAGCCTTCTGTGCAGCAACGAGGACAATCCTCAGATCACGAAGCCAATCCGCAATATTGCTACCATCATCTTTCAACTCTATTTCTCTAGGAACATATAAAAATTCAAGGGAGCTACAGCGCGAGCAAGTAATCTACAACATAATTTGCAAAGACACTACTGACTATGTTCATGATAATGAGTTCAATCAATCATATTACTTAAGAACTCCCACTCAAATTGACATCCCTCCCGTCATTTGAGTGATACATGATCCAAATTCACCAACTCAAGTCTGATCATCACGTGAGTTGAGGTGGTTACAATGGTGAACATCATCATGTTGATCATATCTACTATATGACTCATGTTCGACCTTTCGGTCTCTTGTGTTCTGAGGCCATGTCTGTACATGCTAGGCTCGTCAAGTTTAACCCGAGTGTTCTGCATGTGCAACACTGGCTTGCACCTGTTGTATGTGAATGTAGAGTCTATCACACCCGATCATCATGTGGTGTCTCGACACGAAGAACTTTCGCAACGGTGCACACTCGGGGAGAACACAATTTATCTTCAAATTAAGTGAGGGATCACCTTATAATGCTACCGTCGTCCTAAGCAAAACAAGGTGCATAATAGGATTAACATCACATGCAAATCATAAGTGACATGATATGGCCATGAACTTGTGCTTTTGATCTCCATCATGAAAGCACCGGCATGATCTCCATCGTCACCGGCATGACACCATGATCTCCATCATCTTGATCTCCATCAACGTGTCGCCATTGGGGTTGTCGCTGTTGGAAATATGCCCTAGAGGCAATAATAAATTAGTTATTATCATATTTCCTTGTTCATGATAATTTTTTATTATCCATGCTATAATTGTATTGATCGGAGACTTAAATGCATGTGTGGATACATAGACAAAACCATGTCCCTAGTATGCCTCTAATGGACTAGCTCGTTGATCAAAGGATGGTTAAGGTTTCCTAGCCATGGACATGAGATGTCATTTGATAATGGGATCACATCATTAGGAGAATGATGTGATGGATAAGACCCAAACTGCAAACATAGCATATGATCGTGTCAGTTTATTGCTACTGTTTTCTGCATGTCAAGTATATGTTCCTATGACCATGAGATCATGCAACTCACGGATATCGGAGGAGTGCCTTGTGTGTATCAAACGTCGCAACGTAACTGGGTGACTATAAAGGTGCTCTACAGGTATCTCCAATGGTGTCTGTTGAGTTGGCATGGATCGAGACTGGGATTTGTTACTCCGTGTAACGGAGAGGTATCTCGGGGCCCACTCGGTAATGCAACATCACAATAAGCCTTGCAAGCAATGTGACTAATTGTTAGTTGCAGGATCTTGTATTACGGAACGAGTAAAGAGACTTGCCGGTAACGAGGTTGAACTAGGTATGGAGATACCTACGATCGAATCTCGGGCAAGTAACATACCGAAGAACAAAGGGAACGATATACGAGATTAACTGAATCCTTGATATAGAGGTTCGACCGATAAAGATCTTCGTAGAATATGTAGGAACCAATGTGGACGTCCAGGTCCCGCCATTGGTTATTGACCGTAGAGGTGTCTCGGTCATGTCTACATAGTTCTCGAACCCGCAGGGTCTGCACACTTAAGGTTCGGTGACGTTTCGGTAGTGTAGAGTTATGTATGGTGGTGACCGAAGGTTGTTCGGAGTCCCGGATGAGATCCCGGACGTCACGAGGAGCTCCGGAATGGTCCGGAGGTAAAGATTCATATATAGGAAGTCCCAGTTTGGTTTCCGGAAAAGTTTCGGGCTCATCGGTAGTGTACCGGGAGTATCGGTAGTGTACCGGGAGTGCCGGTAGTGTACCGGAGGACCTCTGGGAGGGGTATTTCGACCCCAAGAGGTCCATGGGCTGTGGGAGAATAATAACCAGCCCTTAGTGGGCTGGGAAAACAGCCACAAAGGCCCATGGCGCAGGAGAGAAAGTCCTAAAGCAAAAAGTGGAAAATCAGCCAATAGGAGGCAATCCTACTCCAACTAGGATTGGAGGTGAAGTAGGATTGCTCCCACCTCCTATTTCGGCCGACCCAAAGGACTTGGCTGCCTCTCCTCTCCTCTCCTCCTATATACACTAGTGGACTGGGTGGTTTTTGGACAGAATTTCCGGCCACGTGCTACCCGTTTCACCGATGCACAGTTTCTCCTCTAGATCGGTTTTCCACAGCGCTTAGGCGAAGCCCTGCCGGAATCACTCCACCACCATCACCGGAGCGCCGTCACGCTGCTGGTGAACTCTCTCTCCTCTCCACCTCCTCTCGCTGGATCGAGACGGTGGAGATCGTCATCAAGCTGCACGTGTGCTGAACGCGGAGGTGCCGTCCGTTCGGCGCTAGATCGGAAGGACCGTGATCGAGATCGCGAGACAGTTCGTGATGAGATCGCAAAACGGATCGTGATGAGTTCGTGGGACAGATCGTGATCAAGATCGTGAGACGGATCGTGATGAGATCGCGGGACGGATCGTGATGAGTTCACGGGACGGATCGTGATTGGATCGCGGGACGGATCGTGATGAGATCGCGGGACGCTCGACGATTTGGATCGCGAAGATGTTCGACTACACCAACCGCGTTTCTTAACGCTTCCCGCTTAGCGATCTATAAGGGTATGTAGATCCACTCTCCCTCTCGTAGATGCTCATCACCATGGATAGGTTTGCGTGTGCGTAGGAAAAATTTTGTTTCCCCTGCGACGTTCCCCAACAGTCGCGCCCACCATGCTTCTACTACTATTGCTACCGTTTAGCGATAAAGTAAAGCATTACATAGCGCTTAATGATTGACACGCAGGTAATACAATAATTAAAGACAACCCTATGGCTCATGTCGGTTGCTGTACTCATCGACATGCAAGTCGTGATAATCTATACATCACATGATCATCTCATACATCACATATATCACATCATGTAATTGGCCATATCACATCACAACATACCCTGCAAAAACAAGTTAGACGTCCTCTAATTGTTGTTGCATGTTTTACGTGGCTGCTACGAGTATCTAGCAAGAACAATTCTCATCTACGCAAAAACCACAACGGTGATACACTAGTTGCTTTTCAACCTTCTCAAGGACAGCCTTTGTCGAATCCGATCCAACTAAAGTGAGAGAAACTGGCACCCGCAAGCCATCTATGCAACAAGTTGCGGTCGAGGGAACCGGTCTCTCGTAAGCGTACGAGTAATGTTGGTACGGGCCGCTTCATCTCACAATACCGCTGAACCAAAATCCGACCAAGGAAGGAAGCAATCTAAGCATCAACGCCCACAAACCTTTTGTGTTCTACTCAAGATCTCATCTACACATAGACCTAGCTCATGATGCCACTGTTAGGGAACGTCGCATGGGAAACAAAAAATTTCCTACGCACACGCGGATCTATCCATGGTGATGAGCATCTACGAGAGGGAGAGTGGATCTACATACCCTTGTAGATCGCTAAGCGGGAAGCGTTAAGAAACGCGGTTGGTGGAGTCGAACATCTTCGCGATCCAAATCGCCGAGCGTCTCGCGATCCCATCATGATCCGTCCCACGATCCAATCACGGTCCGTCCCGTGAACTCATCATGATCCGTCCCGCGATCTCATCACGATCCGTCTCCCGATCTTGATCACGGTCCTTCCGATCTAGCGCCGAACGGACGGCACCTCCGCGTTCAGCACACGTACAGCTCGATGACGATCTCCACCTTCTTGATCCAGCAAGAGAGAGCGGAGAGGTAGAAGAGTTCTCCGGCAGCATTACGGCGATCCGGAGATGGTGGTGGAGCTATTCCGGCAGGGCTTCACCTAAGTACCGCCGAACTAGTCCAGTCTAGAGGAACTTGATCTAGAAATAGGGTTTAGACGTGGCTGAAAATCCTTGTCCAAAAAACCCTAAAACCACTCATATATATAAGAGGAGGGGAGAGGAGGCTGCGCCCAAAAGGAGGGCTCTCCTTTGGTTCGGCCGAACCTAGTGGGGAGGAGTCCTCCTCCTAGTAGGACTCCTCCTCCCACAAGAGAGGTGGAGTTTGGGGAGGTTTCCACCCCAATTCGGTTTGCCTCCCTTTCCTCCTGCACGTAGGCCTCCTTGGCCAACCCAACTAGCCCACTATGGGCTGGTGGGTTGCCACATAGGCCCATGGGGTGGGTTGGCCCCACTAGTGGGCCCCCGGGACCCATTCGTCACTCCCGGTACACTACCGAAAGTGCCCGAAACTTTCCAGAGTCCAAACACCACCTTCCTATATATCAATCTTCGTCTCCGGACCATTTCGGAACTCCTCGTGACGTCTGAGATCTCATCCAGGACTCTGAACAACCTTCGGTTACCACCATACATAACTCTACACCACCGAAACGTCACCGAACCTTAAGTGTGCAGACCCTGCGGGTTCGAGAACTATGTAGACATGACCGAGACACCTCTACGGTCAATAATCAATAGCGGGCCCTGGATAACCATATTGGTTCCTACATATTCTACGAATATCTTTATCGGTCGAACCTCTATGTCAAGGATTCAGTCAATCCCGTATAGCGTTCCCTTTGTTCTTCGGTATGTTACTTGCCTGAGATTCGATCGTCGGTATCTCCATACCTAGTTCAACCTCGTTACCGGCAAGTCTCTTTACTCGTTCCGTAATACAAGATCCCGTGGCTAACACTTAGTCACATTGCTTGCAAGGCTTTGTTGTGATGTTGTATTACCGAGTGGGCCCTGAGATACCTCTTCGTCACACGGAGTAACAAATCCCAGTCTTGATCCATGCCAACCCAACATACACCCTCGGAGATACCTGTAGAGCACCTTTATAGTCACCCAGTTACGTTGTGACGTTTGATACACACAAGGCACTCCTCCGATGTCTGTGAGTTGCATGATCTCATGGTCATAGGAACATATACTTGACATGCAGAAAGCACTAGCAATAAACTGACACGATCATATGCTACGTTTGTAGTTTGGGTCTTGTCCATCACATCATTCTCCTAATGATGTGATCCCGTTATCAAATGACATCACATGTCAATGGCTAGGAAACCTTGACCATCTTTGATCAACGAGCTAGTTCACTAGAGGCATACTAGGGACAGAGTGTCGTCTATTTACCCACACATGTAATGTGTTTCCATTCAATACAATTATAGCATGGATAATAAACGATTATCATGAACAAGGAAATATGGTAATAACTAATTTATTATTGACTCTAGGGCATATTTCCAACACTTCTCTCCCTCCCTCTTGTCGTGGACGACCCCCACGAACGCCGCCAACTCTCCCTTGTCTCCTACCGTGGCCTCCAGCACCCCTGCGACCCCTGTCTCCTACCGTGGCCTCCAGGACCCTTGCGACCAAGTTCGGCGGCCACGTCCATGGTGGACCACGTGTATGCTATAAATAGCCACCCCGAGCCCTTTCTGTCCCCTCTGGTCTCCTTCTCCTCCACTCAATTGCACCCCGAGGCCTCCTTCTTATTCCTAGGAGCTCTTGAGCTCGAGATCAAGCTCAGGATCCGCTGCTTTGTCTCGTCGGAGATCCCGTGGTACGGACCTCCTCTGGTGATCCTTTCCTTCCCCTCGACCCCCTCTCACCTCCCTGACTCCGTTCAGCCCCTTTTTGTGCAGATTTCATGCGAGATCCACCAGGACAAGCTCATACGAGACCTCCTCCGCCATGTCAGCTTCCCGCCAGCGACTCAGGCCACATAGGTGATCCCCTAGACCACCACTCGGACGGTGATGACGTCCTGGTTCCATCCTTGCCGCCATCTCTCACCTCGTCGTGCCCCCTGCTGACGCCGGTGAGCTTGCCACCCCTCTCGCGGGGGTTGACGACGACCCCGATAGGAGGGGCCCGCTCGCCAGCCTCTCGCACCCCTCCCGCGTCCCTCTCTCTCTCTCTCACTGGCCTATGGGCCCTACCCATCTGGTTAAAACCTAACGCATGCGGGGGTACCGAGCCGCCTGGGCCGCCCTGCTGGCTGGGCCGGCTCAGCTGGCCGATCTGGCCCAACGCACACTAGCTTTTTCCTTATTCTTTTCTGATATTTTTCCAAAAATTCCATGGAATTATATAAAAAATCCAAATCCACTTATTCAAATTTCTAAAAACTTGTAATATTATGTGCTATTTAATAATGCCACTTGTGCCACTTTTTGAAAACATTGTATGTACTATTTTATTTAAAAGCTTGTTTTGGTTATTTAAAACTACTGTTAAAATCATTTTACCATTTTTAAACTTTTACAACCCAAAATAGTATTTTTAGTTTTTAACCTAGTATTTTAGAAAAGTGGTTTGAAATTTTTAGGACTGGTCTATTTTCCATGTTTTTGTCGTAGTCTTATTTTTGCCCGTTTATATTGCGACAATAGATTGCGTTGTTGACGAGGGTATTGGACTAGAAGGCTTTGAAGACCCCAAGAACTTTGTTGAGCCAGGAAAGCAGCCCCTTGCCATGTCTAAGAAATCCTTTTATTTGCATGGCATATAGCACTTTGTTCCGTTTCACTATATCATGATGAATCGGTGACCACCGTGGTGGGTTACCTCCATTACTTTCCTCGTTGATACTTTTACTGAGAATGACCCTACCTCCTTATGAGGGTTGTGCAGGTGGGAAGTAGTTAGGATGCTAAGTAGTTGCTACACAGGTGGGATGGGAAAATGCATGGTTTCGGAAAGGAAGTTTTTTCAAAGAATTTTCAAAAAACCCATCGGGTGACTCTAATGACCGAGGAATATGATGTTGAGCTAGGTAACCACTTGATAAAGAAGTGGTGTATCGGAGCAAGTTGTGTGTGTTTTCGAAAAAAGTGATATTTTAAGATCTGTTAACCGTCCCAACCTTACATGTACAACCACAATACCCCTTATGGGATGGGGCGTTGTTGATTACCTTGGTGGGTACTAAAAGAGAACCCGCATTACTAGTGGAGGGAGTGACGTGGTCACTCTCGATACGGGGTCGTGCCGGAAAGGACGATCATGGGCTATTTTCACAAACACCCGGGCACACCGTTGCGAGCCCTTGTGGATGATACTTGTGAAATACATCATGAGGGATGTCACCAACGAGTGGACTCTTTGTTAGTATCGCCAGCGGAAAGGCATTTTCCGGGTACTTACCTCAGGTATGAACCATATCGCGAGTCGTGGCTTGACACGGAAGTTTTCCCGAGTCTCGTGGATAGAGTGTGCAACCTCTGTAGAGTGTAAAACTATTCAAATAGGCATGTCCATGGTCATGGAAAATTGGTGGTCCTTCTTAAACTACGTCCGGTATTTTCACAAACTTGGTGGTGTGGGGGGGGGAGAAAGATGGTGCTTGAGCTAAGTCAGATGACTTGGCATGATGATTGAACATGAGATGTTCAACCCCTGTTTATATTGATATATGTAACTTGTTCACGTGGATACCTGCAACCTCATGATGCATGCTTTTACAAGTCAATTGATCATGTCATTGCACTCAAAATTAGCTTTCTGCAAACGTACCTACTTAGTGCTATATCATGCATTGTTATACCTTGTTCCAAAACATAGGTTGCTGGCGAGTACATTCAAAGTACTCATTGGCTTGCCACTGGTTATTTAATTGTCCAGGCACGAAAGAGCAGGAATATGGTGAAGATTTCGTTGGTGACGAACATGTGAACTAGGACGCTTCCCAGTCAGAACGCCTGTAGGGTTAAGGCAGATGGCATGGGTTCAAGATTTCTGCTGCTAGTTATGTTTGGTGTTTGGCCTTCACTGCCCTATCTATGTAAGACTTGACCTTAATGGTCTTTATTTGTGTAAGACGGTATGTATGGATGTAAGACTCTTGTTATTCAGCTTCTGTGTGTTCAGTGAGCATTGATCTCTGGGACCATTGTGCATGTGCATTCGGTGATCACGACTTATGAGTCGAGGTCCCCACACCGATCTCGGTGTTTAGGGGGGGCAATCAGCATGTACGGTGTAGTGGTAATCAAGGGGTCGGCATCAGCCACCTCGCCCTCAAATTCGGGTAGTAGGCATATGGAATTGATTTGGCGGTCGTACGCTGTGCTTCGAGATCGGCTTTGCCCGCGAGCATTTTCTCCCACTTTTCATTAAGAGTGGCCTCATGTGATTATAGCTCATGTTTCTTCTGCTTCATGCTTCACACGGTTGCGGCTAGCCGACGCTGGAAGCATACTTGTTCAGATGCGTCTTTGGGCACCTTGAAGTCAAAGGGTCCGAGGTTGTTATCGTCCTCGGATTTTTGCATGTAGACATCATCTGCCCCGTTATTGAACCTTCATTTTCTTTGGGTTTTTCCTCACCGGGTGTATCCATAGGTCCGATCTGTTGGGCGGTCTCGACCTATACCGTCTCACCTTGTTGGTGCTAGCAACGTCATTAGCGGCGTCGGGTTTATTATTACTTCCATCGTTGCCTTTAGGTTTTCTCCTCTGGCGGTGGCATTTGGAACTCCCCTTAGGCTTCTCGTCAGGGTCTTCCTTAGGAGTTTGGACCGTATAGACATCATAGGTGGATGTTGTGGCCCAATTCCCTATTCGGGGCGCGGCCATAGGTGAGTGTGGTCCATATTTGCCAAAGTCATCCTCATCCATGTCGAAGGCCTTGTTGGATCTTTAGTTGAGCGCATTGGTTAAATTTTCAATCATGGCGACTAGGTGGGTTGAAAGTTTCCTGATTATCAGCTTTACATCTGATCTGATCATAAACTTCAGATGAGATCATCAGGTTCTGGATCCAGTCCAGTACCTCATTTATTTGCGACAGCTCCTCCGCATCTAGGTCCTGGCGATAGGTCGGGCTAATATGAAAGGGATTGTCGGGACCGTTTGAGGCGGGTCCGTCTTCCGTGGCCTTACATGACAGCTCAAGTTTGAGAACCGGAGAAGCCTCCTCTTGGATAGCCGTCAGATCCGAAGAAGATTTCGGTTTCAGGCGGTCATTCGAGATAATGTTAACAAGGTTGGACGCGATCGCCTCCAGATCCATCTCTGGGGCTGCCTCTGTCAGGGGGTCGGATTCGAGGGTCACATCGGAAGCTAGCTCCGTAGCGTTTGTGCCCGAAAGTTCCTCGTGTTGGATCGCGATTCTTCCCGATAGGACTAGATCAGCCTGAGTGTTGGTGACGTATTCCAAACTTTTGAACATGACGATCTAATACGGAGCGAACATATCAACGCAGCCTAGATAGTCCATGGGATCTGCGTGTAGTACCACACTACCGAAGGTGAAAAGTTGGCCGGGGACGAAGATGTCACCGCAGTCGATATTGTTATTGAATTGCAGGCGAGCCATCAAGCATGATGATCACACAACAAGGATCTCAATGAAAGCACCAATGTCGGTGTCAAAACTGATAGACCTCGGGTAGGTGGACCCGAGCTGTGAGATCAAATCGAGGGTAGCAGGAGATAAAGAACACGAGGCTTTTACCCAGGTTCAGGCACTCTCGATGGAGGTAAAACCCTACGCCCTACTCTTGTTGTATTAATGATGTAGCAAGTACAGAGTTAAACTACCTCGAGATCGTAAGTTTGTGGTCTAAGCCCTAGGGCTTATGATGTTGTGTATGGGGTATCCTCTACGGGCTAAACCCCACAATTCATATAGGCGTAGTGGGTATCTAGGGTTACATGAACATCTATTACCATCTAGGGATTACATGTCGAACGAATCATCCTCTTCCTAGAGTGCATGCCAAGTTTTTGGTAGAATCTGATCGAATCATCCTCTTCCTAGAGTGCATGCCAAGTTTTTGGTAGAATCTGATATGCTCACGTTCCTTCATGGAACTGAAGAAGTCCTTCCTTCAAAGTGGACCTCCAGCTCAGCCTATAGACTAGACCAACTTGGTTGGGACCCCCTAGTCTAGAACTCCCTCAACAAACAATGAACATCAACACCTCATTAAAGAGGCAACGCCTTGGGCGCAATTTCATCACTATCCTGTCTAAGTAATGTAGGTCAGCATAAAAGTTTTGGGGCTCCTTTGATTCAAAGGGATTCTATAGGATTTTTGAATGATTGAAATCCTTAGGATTTTTTCCTACATTGGTCCCTTGATTCATAGGATTGTATCCCGTAGGATTTTTTCCTCTGATATCTTTTTTATTATATTTCATAGAAAATCTAATATCCACTCCAACATTTTTTTTACAATTTTTTTTGTTTTTTCTGTGACATCAAACACTTCTTGCTAATCATATAGAGTTTAAATGAACATGTCACTTCAAACCTTTATTTTTTTTATTTCTGCGTTTTCAAAATCGTACGAATCAAAGAGGCCCTTGACTCCTAGCATAAAGCGAGGTTTTAATCACCGTCTCAAGAGCTAATCTTTCAAGAATCACGCCAACCAATACTCCATACTAGGCCGAAGTATACCAAAACCAAAATCTAGCAATCGCAGACCACGCCAATTGGTTAGTTTGCGAAAGAATCATGCCACTGGAGTACAGCGCTACGAGCACAAACGCTGGTCAGGACAAAAAGAGCCAGGGAAGGGACAGTTCCAGCTGCTCCTCAAAAGCCATCGCCGATTCACACACCATTTCTAAGAGAAAGGAACTATTCTGAACTAGTAGTAACGCTGCTTGTTAGGTTATCACCATATCACACGATTCCCAGTTCTTAATTAGTCTACAACTTAGCATATTCACGTTCTCACGGGGATTACCTAATTAATTCATCCACAGGCGGAAAGGGATGGCTCTCCGGGCGCCGTCGCAAAGGCATACCCGCACGAAAAATGTTGGCCGCCTTTCCTCCACAGGTTCGGGGCCGGTCAAAACAGGACGCAATGAGTGACTCCACGAACCCGGAGGAATCGAATCGATTTTGAGCTCTGGAAAATCTTGGTACTGCAGCAATCTCACAGAGTCATAAAGAACTAGTGATTCGATACGACGACGATCAACAGCCATCCATCACACGTAAGATGGCGGCCGGACCACTTCACCATCCATGCGAGTGGGCGGCAAAGGGGAGAGATGCATATTCCATTCCATGGCAGCGGAGATGGATGGACGGACGAAAGCCCGACCCAGGGAATTGCCAGCGCACCGTGGGGTCCCGATGGAGCACCCAGCCGATGAGTGCAGACGACGCACTACCGCGACGAGCGATCAGCTCTCACCGAGCCCTCTCGGCCAACCGTGCAACAAGGCCAGAAAGCTAGCTAGAGCAGCCCCTGGAGCTGGAGAGGAAGGTAACGAGCAGCAAGGAGCGGTAGCACTAGCACGTACAATACGTACCTACGAGACATTGTTGCAATCCTATTTCTGTCGCTAGCTTTTCGATCGTGCATCACGTGCTCACGAGACGAGGTGGGCTGACCAGTGTGCAAAGTAGGCACACTCTGTCCCCTCGCGTAGTGGGCTTATCTTATCTTGCATGCTCATTAGTCAGTAGTAATGGGTACTCAGCACTATGCTTGTGCCACGAGGCATGGCCAAAGCCAAAAGGTGCTGGTCGTTGGCTCCTTCTCGGAAGGCGACTGCCCATAGCAAATGTGCAGAGTACACATGCGTCAACTCTACGAGTTAGGAGGTTTGAATTTTCAGTGGGAGCACTAGCAGCAGCGCCTTCCCGCGTCCCCGCCAGCCACCAGGCAGCGCACTCACGCAGCCAGACACAGGCAGGTCCCTGAATGCCGACCGGTCCGGGCCGGCGCTCGCTTTACTGAGGTCAGGCTCCTCCTATAAATTGCACCCGACCCTCGGCACCCAGAGGCAGGCCAGGCACCCACCACCACCACCTCGCGCTCGCCAGTAGACATTTACTCGTTCTCTGCAGATCACGCTGCACCCAGAGCCAGACCAGTGAGGCACCCACCACCACCTCGCGCTCGCTCAGCAGCAGACATTTACTCGTTCTCTGCAGATCACGCTGCACAAGATCGCATCTCTAGCGAGCGCGCAGAGTGCACCGCACTTACTGTGGTCTGGCCTCCTCTTAATCAGTTCTCACCTGCACCTGCACCTGCACGCCTACTCTCTCTGTTCTCTGTTGGCAGCAGTTAAGCCTAGAGAGAGGCCGATCGGGATGGCAGACAAGGTCGTGGCCACCTACTACTACCCGCCGATGGAGGTAGCCGCCGCCGAGCTCGGCCAGACCGCCGGGTCCAAGCTCGACGACGATGGCCGCAACAAGCGCACCGGTACGTGAAATCCCTTTCTCGTCTCATCCCACGGTGTACGTGCATACATAGCTGTCGTACTTAATTGTTGGTCTCTCTCTCTGACGTACGTGTTGATGCGCGCAGGCACGATGTGGACGGCGAGCTCGCACATCATCACGGCCGTGATCGGGTCCGGGGTGCTGTCGCTGGGTTGGGCAATCGCGCAGCTCGGCTGGGTGGCTGGCCCCGCCGTCATGCTCCTCTTTTCCCTAGTGACCTACTTCACCTCCTCGCTGCTCGCCGACTGCTACCGCTCCGGCGACCAGAGCACCGGCAAGCGCAACTACACCTACATGGACGCCGTCAACGCCAACCTGAGTGGCATCAAGGTCCAGATCTGCGGGGTGCTGCAGTACGCAAACATCGTCGGGGTGGCCATAGGCTACACCATCGCCGCCTCCATCAGCATGCTAGCGATTAAGAGGGCCAATTGTTTCCACGGCAACGGCCACGCCGACCCATGCAAGGTCTCCAGCGTGCCCTACATGATCATCTTCGGCGTGGCTCAGGTCTTCTTCTCCCAGATCCCAGACTTCGACCAGATCTCCTGGCTCTCCATGCTCGCCGCCGCCATGTCCTTCACCTACTCCTCCATCGGCCTCGGCCTCGGCATCGTCCAAGTCATAGGTAAGTGATTATGCACAGCTCCACACTAATCGATCGAGAAGTAGTTCGGATACATTACATAGTCAGCAATGTGTTAACCAATTATGCATGCATGCATGCAGCTAACGGAGGCATAAAGGGCAGCCTGACCGGCATCAGCATCGGCACGGTGACGCCCATGCAGAAGGTGTGGCGCAGCCTGCAGGCGTTCGGAGACATCGCATTCGCCTACTCCTACTCCCTCATCCTCATCGAGATCCAGGACACCATCCGGGCGCCGCCACCGTCGGAGTCCACGGTCATGAAGCGCGCCACCATGGTCAGCGTCGCGGTGACCACGGTCTTCTACATGCTCTGCGGCTGCATGGGCTACGCGGCCTTCGGCGACGCTGCCCCGGGCAACCTCCTCACTGGGTTCGGCTTCTACGAGCCCTTCTGGCTCCTCGACATCGCCAACGCCGCCATCGTCATCCACCTCGTCGGCGCCTACCAGGTGTACTGCCAGCCCCTGTTCGCGTTCGTCGAGAAGTGGGCGGCGAAGAGGTGGCCAGAGTCAACTTACGTCACCGGCGACGTCGAGGTCCCGCTCTTCCGGACGTACAAGGTGAACATGTTCCGGGTGACGTGGCGGACGGGGTTCGTGGTGGCGACGACGGTGGTGTCCATGATGCTGCCCTTCTTCAACGACGTGGTGGGGTTCCTGGGCGCGCTGGGGTTCTGGCCGCTCACCGTCTACTTCCCGGTGGAGATGTACGTGGTGCAGAAGAAGGTGCCCAGGTGGAGCACGCGGTGGGTGTGCCTCCAGATGCTCAGCGTCGGATGCCTCGCCATCTCCCTCGCCGCCGCCGCGGGGTCCATCGCCGGCATCAAGTCCGACCTCAAGGTGTACCACCCGTTCAAGTCATAATCGACGTCTGACCATCATGCGCGCACCGAAGAACGTGTTAAGATAGCTAGCGTCGGATGAAGTTCACTTTGGCTGCAGGGTGAAAGCCAAACTGGGTCAAAAAGAAGAGCGACAAGATACCGAAGTGTCAACAAATTGTTTAGGCTGGCTAATGACCGCCGTAGTTGCCTCAAAGAAAATATATCTATAGTAAGTGTCAACAGTGTGAGTGTCACCAACTAATGTTCTAGCCTTGTGTGGTAGCACAAGCTAATTTAATTACAGTACATGATTTGAAAAGAATAGTGGGGTGTGTATGTCGTCTTGTCACCCTGAGCTCGGACTCTCTGTGTCATGCATGCATGTTCAAATCACACCAACCTCGGCCGATTCTGAAGCTAAATCTGATCCAGACGTTGCTTTCCGAACTGGTTGGTGAAGCGTCGGATCCTCGGAAGAATCTTCGTGTTCTTTGTACGAGTGGAAAGGAAGCATTGGGGCCAGCCGGCACCGATCCTGCGGGATGAATCTCGGAGGGGTCCGTAACGTCGTGGCGTTCAAAGATCCCGGCCGGCACTTTGGGCGATGTGACCTTCGCTTTTCCGGTGAGATTCCAGATGCCAAGTCTCGTCGACACTCTTGAGTGGGTTCGTGCTGGCGGCCCGGCGGCTTCATGGTCACGGCCACCCCTGGGCCTCTGCAGTCGCCGTCACGGATTCTGTGGTTGGTGCCGACGGTAGCATGCAACTGTGCGTACAAAGGGAGCAAGAATCACACTAGTAATAAAATACATAGAGGAATACGGGCATGTCATCGTATATGTTCGGTTTCTAGCCATACATTGCCACTTCTCAACTTAGGAACATCCCCAACATTTTTCGTAAGTTTCTTCCTATAAAAATTGGTTTTACGGGATGTCTATAAAATTTAAGGAAAGTTGATAAGTAAGCTGTTTTCTTAGTCTCATAGAAGTTTTTTCCAAAAGTAGTTTTTGACGATTGTGCGATAACACCAGCGAACACCGGCATCAGCTCACAACGGATAATGATGATGGCCGCGGTGCGGCATAGCTAACATGACACTTTTATGGAAAGGTGCATCTTCCCCTATATGAAACGGAAAGCTTTGGAGAATTTACAGGATCCCATAAAACACGCGTTTAGAGAACTATTGAAGAGCTCTTTTTTGTCCAACTTCTCTTAGATGACGGTCATTTTACAGATACAAAACTGTTGAAGATGCTTTTGGACAAGTTTGAACAGGTTAGATGGTATTTGGTTTTCTAGTCACACCTAAGACAAGAATCTTTATGTGAGCAATAAACCCCACATGTAATAATATAAAAAGTGTGGTGAGATTTTTTTAAGACAGCCAGAGTGTGGCTAAAAATTTGAGCACGCCAAGTAAGATAAGTGACGAAAAAATAATATGAAAACATGTGGCAAAGTTAATCACAAATCAAACAGACATGTACTCTAAAATATGTTTTGAATATATGTAGATAGAGGGAAAGGGAGAGCGAGGAAGGGAGAGAGGCGGGTGATGCGGCTGGTCATGACATATCGTCAGTTTAGACGAGGACGAGGGTTGGCATGTTTAGAGTGGGAGTGTTTTGTACTGACCGCTGCTTAGATTGAACGAAGCCGGAGCACACGGCGGGGATAGAGTCGACAGTG
Source organism: Hordeum marinum (assembly GCA_022496015.1). Taxonomy (NCBI): domain Eukaryota; kingdom Viridiplantae; phylum Streptophyta; class Magnoliopsida; order Poales; family Poaceae; genus Hordeum; species Hordeum marinum. Next base: position 464,996,287 of record CM039674.1, read on the forward strand.
AGGGCACCGACAAGACCTCACCAGGGTGAAGTAAAGTAGACAAACGGGCGGAGGCCAAAGAATTGTGGCTCAACAAAAAGTTAGAGGAGAAAGATAGACAATCTTGCTTGAAGAGTTGAAAGAAAAAGTGCATGTTATTGGATTTTAATTCGACGACTGTGGATGATTCGACTAAAACTTTAGAAATTTCAGCTGCATGGATCAGAGGCGGTCCGAGTAGATTGTGTGATTCATATCAATTCATTATGTGTGCCTTTTCATGATCTCTAGTAGGGCTCATTTTTATCAAAAATAATAGTCTAAGAAAGCTAGTCGTGTTGTACCCCTTCGCTTGTCAGGCAAGGCCAATAGGTGATAGGGTTTCCCCTACCTTTCGTGGCACTGCCACCAATCTACATCGTCTCATGTGGCCTTCGGGCAATGGAGGCATGGTGGATCTCGGCCCCTACCGAGGGAGGGCTCTGTTTTCATTTTATTTTTCTTAGGGTTTTGAGTCTTGCTCAAGAAGGTGAGGCGACAACGGCATCAGGTTCCCCCGATAGGGCATTTAGCATTGTTGGAGTGTGTGTGGAGGTGTATCTACGACGGATCTCGTGGATTTGCTTGGTGTTCATCTAAGGTGGATCCAGTTTTTGTTCGTGAGTATAGGTTGGATCCTTCTAATCTATATTTCTCATCACCGATGGCGGTTGATTTTCTACTGCACTGTTCCCGTGGGATATTAGCACGATGAATTTTTGTCTATCTACTACAAAAAGATTTGCCTGGCTCCTATGAGGTAGAGACGATGACGGCGATACACCTTTGACTCACTCCAATGCTTGCAGTCATTCTTAGGTGGTCTACGGAACTAGATGTAATTTGCCTTAATTTTGATGTTTCTATATTACCTGGATGTTTGACAAATAGATTGAAAGTTTTCTCTTAAAAAAAGTTGTTCAAGGACAAAAACATAAATCCAGTCATATTGTTTTGATGGTTAAACCGGCAACCTAGAAACACACACAAATCCATATCTAACAGGAGGGAGAACGCATTTTGATTTTAATTCTCGTATTATTAGTCTAAATATTAATGGTTCATATAACTAAGTGACGGTGTCCTAGACTAGGGGGCCCTAACCTGGTCGGCCCATGCTCCTCGGATTGGACCGATTAGCCCTCATTCTTCTGTCGATGGACTCCAGGAGTTGTATGACGTGGCGTTATCAAGACTGCATCCGCCGAAGGCATGACGTATACTCCAAGACTTCTCCTACCGCCTCCACGCCAAGATACCGACCTTCTAACCCTAGATGCCCTACCCGGCGTGTACATAAGGCATAGGGTTTAGCCCGTATAGGGAACATCAACACAATATCATTCACCTAGCCCTAGAGTTAGAACACATCTGATGATCTTGAGGTAGATCAACTTTGTACTTGATACTTCTCCACTGATATAAACAATAGCAGGAAGTAGGGTATTACCTCCATTAAGAGGGCTCGAACCTGGGTAAACATCGTACCCTTGCTCCTAATACCATCCGTCCATGATCCGCAGCTCGGGACCCCCTACCCCAAGTGTTGGGGAACGTTGCATGGGAAACAAAAAAATTCCTACGCGCACGCAAGATCTATCCATGGTGATGAGCATCTACGAGAGGGAGAGTGGATCTACATACCCTTGTAGATCGCTAAGCGGGAAGCGTTAAGAAACGCGGTTGGTGTAGTCGAACGTCTTCACAATCCAAATCGCCGAGCGTCCCGCGATCTCATCACGATCCGTCCCGCGATCCCATCACGATCCATTCCGTGAAATCATCACGATCCGTCCCGCGATCTCATCACGATCCGTCTCGCGATCTTGATCATGTTCCTTCTGATCTAGCGCCGAACGGACGGCACCTCCGCATTCAGCACACGTATAGCTCGATGATGATCTCCATCTTCTTGATCCAGCAAGAGGGAGCGGAGAGGTAGACGAGTTCTCCGGCAGCGTGAAGGCGCCGCGACGACGGTGGTGGAGCAATCCCGGCAGGGCTTCGCCTAAGCACTGCAGAAAACCGATCTAGAGGAGAAACTGTGCACTAGAGGAACGGGTAGCACGTGGCTAAAAAAACTAGTGCAAAAACCCTAAACCCTCTAGTATATATAGGAGGAAGAGAGGAGGAGGCTTGGCCCTCAAGGGACCAGCCCTTGGTTCGTCCGAATCAAGGAGGAGAGGAGGACTCCTCCTCCAATCCTAGTAGGACTAGGATTCCTTCCTATTTTGCCTTTTTCCACCTTTTTCTCTTTGGGTTTTCTCTCTCAGCCGCATGGGCCTTGTGTGGGACTTCCACCAGCCCACTAAGGGCTGGTATTCACTCTCCCACAGCCCATGTAGCCTCTTGGGTCGAAATACCCCTCCCGATGGTCTCCCGGTACACTACCGGCACTCCCGGTACTCTACCGATGAGTCCGAAACTTTTCCGGCGATCAAAATAGGACTTCCTATATATCAATATTTACCTCCGAACCATTCCAGAGTTCCTCTTGACGGCCGGGATCTCATCCAGGACTCCGAAAAACCTTCGGTCACCACCATGCATAACTGTATACTACTGAAACGTCACCAAACCTTAAGTGTGCAGACCCTGCGGGTTCGAGAACTATGTAGACATGACCGAGACACCTCTACGGTCAATAACCAATAGCGGGACCTGGATGCCCATATTGGTTCCTACATATTCTACAAAGATCTTTATCGGTCGAACCTCTATGTCAAGGATTCAGTTAATCCTGTATGATGTTCCCTTTGTTCTTCGGTATGTTACTTGCCCGAGATTCGATCGTCAGTATCTCCATACCTAGTTCAACCTCGTTACCGGCAAGTCTCTTTACTTGTTTCGTAATACAAGATCCCGTGACTAACACTTAGTCACATTGCTTGCAAGGCTTATTGCGATGTTGTATTATCGAGGGGGCCCTGAGATACCTCTCCGTCACACGGAGTAACAAATCCCAGTCTTGATCCATGCCAACCTAACAGACACCCTCGGAGATACCTGTAGAGCACCTTTATAGTCACCCAGTTACGTTGCGACGTTTGATACACACAAGGCACTCTTCCGATGTCCGTGAGTTGCATGATCTCATGGTCATAGGAACATATACTTGACATGCAGAAAACAATAGCAATAAATTGACACGATCATATGCTACGTTTGTAGTTTGGTTCTTGTCCATCACATCATTCTCCTAATGATGTGATCCCGTTATCAAATGACATCTCATGTCCATGGCTAGGAAACCTTAACCATCTTTGATCAACGAGCTAGTCTATTAGAGGCATGGTTTTGTCTATGTATCCACACATGCATCTAAGTCTCTAATCAATACAATTATAGCATGGATAATAAACGATTATAATGAACAAGGAAATATGATAATAACTAATTTATTATTGCCTCTAGGGCATATTTCCAACAGTCTCCCACTTGCACTAGGGTCAATAATCTAGTTCACATCACCATGTGATTCGCATTGTTATGAATCTAACACCCAATGAGTTTTGGGGCTTGATCATGCTTTGCATGTGAGAGAGGTCTTATAGTCAACGGGTCTGCGACATTCAGATCCATGTGTACTTTGCAAATCTCTATGTCAAACCATAAACACTGCTACCACACTCCACTTGGTACTATTCCAAAACCATGCTCCACTATACGTATCCAGATTGCTACTATGAGTCATCCGGATTGGTGTTGAAGCTTGCATCGACGTAACTCTTTACGACGAACTCTTTATCACCTCCATAATCGAGAAACATCTCCTTAGTCTTTTAGTTACTAAGGATCATCTTGACAGTTGTCCAGTGCTCCATTCCAAGATCACTTTGAAACCTTCCGGCCATACTTATGGCAAGGCTGACATCGGGTCATGTGCACAGCATTGCATACATGATAGAGCCTATGGTTGAAGCATAGGGGATGACACTCATGTTTTTTCTATCTTCTGCATTCACTGGGCATTGAGTCTTACTCAACTTCACACCTTACAAATCAGGTGAGAACTCTTTCTCTGACTGATCCATTTTGAACTCTTTCAAAATCTTGTCAAGGTATGTACTCATTGAAAGTCTCATCAAGCATTTTGATCTATCTCTATAGATCTTGATGCTCAAAAATTAGGTAGCTTTATCCAGGTCTTCCTTTGAAAATCACTTTTCAAACAACCATTCATGCTATCCGGAAATTCTACATTATTTCCGATCAACAATATGTCATCCACATATACTTATCAGAAATTCTATAGTGCTCCTACTCACTTTATTGTAAATACAAGTTTCTCGTAAACTTTGTAAAAACTACAAAACTTTGATCACCTCATCAAAGTGTGTCTTCCAACTCCGAGATGCTTGCTCCAGCCCTCAGATGGATTGTTGGAGCTTGCACACCTTTTAGCATCCTTAGGACTGACAAAACCTTCTGGCTGTATCACATATAACCTTTCCTCAAGTAAACCGTTAACGAAACGATGTTTTGACATCCATCTGCCAGATTTCATAATTGAAAAATGCAGCAACCGCTAACATAATTCTAACAGACTTTAGCATCGCTCCGAGTGAGAAAGTCTCATCGTAGTCAACTCCTTGAACTTGTCGTAAACTTCTTTACAACAAGTCAAGCTTTATAAATGGTGACATTTACCATCAGCGTCTGTCTTCATCTTTAAAGGTCCATTTGTACTCGACGACCTACCGTCCAACGAGCAAGTCTACCAAAGTCTATACTTGGTTTTCATACATGGATCCTTTCTCGGATTTCATGGCCTCTAACCATTTGTCGGAATCCGGGCCCATCATTGCTTCTCCACTGCTCGTAGGTTCATCGTTGTCCAAGTACATGACCTCCAAGACAGGGTTGTCGTACTGCTCAGGAGCAGTACAGATCCTTGTCGACCTACGAGGTTCGATAGTAACTTGATCCGAAGCTTCATGATCATCATCATTTACTTCCTCTTCAACTGACGTAGGTTCCACAGAAACATCTTTCTGCGCTGTGCTACTCTCTCGTTGAAACAAAGGTTCAACAACCTCATCAAGTTCTATTTTCCTCCCACTCAATTCTTTCGAGAGAAACTTTTCTCGAGAAAGGACCCAGTTTTAGCAACAAACACTTTATGCTTGAGTCTGAGATAGAAGGTTCACCCAACTGTTCTTAGGGTGTTCTATGAAGATGCATTTGTCCGCTTTGGGTTCGAGCTCATTAGGTGAAAACATTTTCCACACAAGCGTTGCAGCCCCAAACATTAAGAAATGACAGCTTAGGTTTCTATCAAACCATAATTCACACGATGTCATCTCAACGGATTTAGATGGTTCCCTATTTAAAGTGAATGTAGTTGTCTCTAATGCATAACCCCAAAATTATAGTCAAAACGATAAGAGACATCATAGCACGCACCATATCCAATAGAGCACGACTATAACGTTCGGACACACCATGACATTATGGTGTTCCAGGTGGCGTGAGTTGTGAAACAACTTTCACATTGTATAAAGTTATATGCCAAACTCGTAACTCAGATATTCACCTCCACGATCATATCGTAGACATTTTTATCTTCTTGTCATGATGCTCTTAAACTTCACTCTAAATTTGCTTGAACCTTTCAAATGATTCAGACTTGTGTTTCATTAAGTAAATATACACTATATCTACTAAAATCATCAGTGAAGATAAGAAAATAACGATATCCACCGCACGCTACAAGACCTATTGGATTGCATACATCAACATGTATCATTTCCAATAAATCACTTGCCCGCTCCATCAATCTGGAAAACGGGGTCCTTAGTCATCTTGCCCAAGAGGCATGGTTCGCATGTCTCAACTGATTTAAAATTGAATGAGTCCAAAGATCCATCAGCATGGAGTTTCTCCATGCGCTTTATACCAATATGACATTTAGCGGCAATGCCACAAGTATGTGGTACTATCATTATTAACTTTGTATCTTTTGGCATCAATGTTATGAACATGTGTATTACTATGATCAAGATTCAACAAACCATTCATACTGGGTGCATGACCATTGAAGGTATTATTCATGTAAACAGAATAATCATTATTCTCTAACTTAAATGAATAACCGTGTTGCAATAAACACGATCTAATCACGTTCATGCTCAACGCAAAACACCAAATAACATTTATTTAGGTTCGTCACTAATCCTGAAGTTTGAGAGAGCGTGCAATGTTGATCACATCAACCATGGAAACATTTCCAACACACATCGTCACCTCATCCTTAGCTAGTATCCGTTTATTCCGTAGATTTTACTTCGAGTTACTAACATTTAGCAACCGAACCGGTATCCAATACCCAGGTGCTACTAGGAATACTAGCAAGGTACACATCAATAACACGTATATCAAATATACTTCTATCGATGTTGCCAGCCTTCTTATCTACCAAGTATCTATGGTTGTTCCGCTTCAGCGACCGCTCTCCTCATAATCGAAGCACTTAGTCTCGGGTTTGGGTTCAACTTTGGGTTGCTTCACTGGAGCAGCAACTGACTTGCTATCCATGAAGTTTCCCTCCTTGCACTTGCCCTTCTCGAAACTAGTGGTTTTACTAACCATCAACACTTGACGCTTCTTCTTGATTTCTACCTTCGCGGTGTCAAACATCGCGAACAGCTCAGGGATCATTATTTCTATCCCTGGCATTTTATAGTTCATCACCAAGTTCTAGTAGCTTAGTGACAATGACTTGGAGAACTATATCAATCACTATCTTATCTCGAAGATCAACTCCCACTCGATTCAAGAGATTGTAGCACCCAGACAATCTGAGCACATGCTCAACGATTGAACTATTCTCCTTCATCTTGCAGGCAAAGAATCTTGTTGGAGATCTCATATCTCGCAACACGGGCACGAGCCTGAGATCCTAATTTCAGCTCTTAGAACATCTCATATGTTCCGTGACGTTCAAAACGTTTTGGAGCTAGAATTCTAAGCCGTAATGCATGACACACTAAACTATCAAGTAGTCATCGGAACGCGCCTGTCAGATGTTCACAACATCTACAGACGTCGCTAGAGGGGTTGGCGCACCGAGCGGTGCATTAAGGACATAAGCGTTCTATGCAGCAATGAGGACAGTCCTCAGATCACGGACCCAGTCCACAATATTGCTACCATCATCTTTCAACTCTATTTCTCTAGGAACATATAAAAATTCAAGGGAGCTACAGGGTGAGCTAGTAATCTACAACACAATTTTACAAAGACACTACTGACTATGTTCATGATAATGAGTTTAATTAATCATATTACTTAACAACTCCCACTAAAATTGACATCCCTCCGGTCATTCGAATGATACATGATCCAAATTCACCAACTCAAGTCCGATCATCACGTGAGTTGAGGTGGTTTCAATGGTGAACATCATGATGTTGATCATATCTACTATATGAATCATGTTCGACCTTTTGGTCTCTTGTGTTCCGAGGCCATGTCTGTAAATGCTAGGCTCGTCAAGTTTAACCCAAGTGTTCTGTATGTGCAACACTGGCTTGCACCCGTTGTATGTGAACGTAGAGTCTATCACACCCGATCATCACGTGGTGTCTCGACACGACAAACTTTCGCGATGGTGCACACTCGGGGAGAACACAATTTATCTTAAAATTAAGTAAGGGATCACCTTATAATGCTACCGTCATCCTAAGCAAAACAAGGTGCATAAAAGGATTAACATCAGATGCAAATCATAAGTGACATGATATGGCCATGAACTTGTGATTTTGATCTCCATCATGAAAGCATCGGCATGATCTCCATCGTCACCGGCATGACACCATGATCTCCATCATCTTGATCTCCATCAACGTGTAGGCATCGGGGTTGTCGCGCCCACCATGCTTCTACTACTGTTGCTACCGTTTAGCGATAAAGTAAAGCATTACATAGCGCTTAATGATTGACATGCAGGTCATACAATAATTAAAGACAACCCTATGGCTCCTGCCGGTTGCCATACTCATGGAGCTATGCAAGTCATGATAATCTATACATCACATGATCATCTCATACATCACATATATCACATCATGTAATTGGCCATATCACATCACAACATACCCTACAAAAACAAGTTAGACGTCCTATAATTGTTGTTGCATGTTTTACGTGGCTGTTACGGGTATCTAACAAGAACAATTCTCACCTACGCATAAACCACAACGGTGATACATAAGTTGCTTTTCAACCTTCTCAAGGACCGCCTTTGTCGAATCCGATCCAACTAAAGTAGGAGAAACTGGCACCCACAAGCCATCTATGCAACAAGTTGCGGTTGAGGGAACCGGTCTCTCATAAGCATACGAGTAATGTTGGTCCGGGCCGCTTCATCCCACAATACCTCTGAACCAAAACACGACCAAGGGAGGAAGCAATCTAAGCATCAACGCCCACAAACTCTTTGTGTTCTACTCGAGATCTCATCTACACATAGACCTAGCTCATGATGCCACTGATGGGGAACGTTGCATGGGAAACAAAAAATTTCGTACACGCGTGCAAGATCTATCCATGGTGATGAGCATCTACGAGAGGGAGAGTGGATCTACATACCCTTGTAGATCGCTAAGCGGGAAGCGTTAAGAAACGCAGTTGGTGTAGTCGAACGTCTTCACGATCCAAATCCCCGAGCGTCCCGCGATCTCATCATGATCCGTCCCGCGATCCAATCACGATTCGTCCCGTGAAATCATCACGATCCGTCCCGTGATCTCATCATGATCCGTCTCGCGATCTTGATCACGGTCCTTCCAATCTAGCGCCGAACGGACGGCACCTCCGCGTTCAGCACACGTACAGCTCGATGACGATCTACGCCTTCTTGATGAAGCAAGAGGGAGTGGAGAGGTAGACGAGTTCTCCGGCAGCGTGACGGCACCGCGGCGATGGTGGTGGAGCAGTTCCGGCAGGGCTTCGCTTAAGCACTGCAGAAACCGATCTAGAGGAGAAACTGTACACTAGAGGAACGGGTAGCACGTGGCTGAAAAAACTAGTGCAAAACCCCTAAAACCTCTAGTATATATAGGAGGAAGAGAGGAGGAGGCTTCGCCCTCAAGGGACCAGCCCTTGGTTCGGCCGAATCAAGGAGGAGAGGAGGACTCCTCCTCCAATCCTAGTAGGACAAGGATTCCTTCCTATTTTGCCCTTTTCCACCTTTTTCTCTTTGGGTTTTCTCTCCCAGCCGCATGGGCCTTGTGTGGGACTTCCACCAGCCCACTAAGGGCTGGTATTCACTCTCTCACAGCCCATGTAGCCTGTTGGGTCGAAATACCCCTCCCGATGGTCTCCCGGTACACTACCGGCACTCCCGGTACACTACCGATGAGTCCGAAGCTTTTCCGGCGACCAAAATAGGACTTCCTATATATCAATCTTTAACTCCAGACCATTCCAGAGCTCCTCTTGATGTACGGGATCTCATCCGGGACTCCGAACAACCTTCGGTCACCATCATGCATAACTCTATACTACCGAAACGTCACCAAACCTTAAGTGTGCAGACCCTACGGGTTCGAGAACTATGTAGACATGACCGAGACACCTCTATGGTCAATAACCAATAGCGGGACCTGGATGTCCATATTGGTTCCTACATATTCTATGAAGATCTTTATCGGTCAAACCTTTATGTCAAGGATTCAGTTAATCCCGTATGATGTTCCCTTTGTTCTTCGGTATGTTAGTTGCCCGAGATTCGAGCGTTGATATCTCCATACCTATTTCAACCTCGTTACCGGCAAGTCTCTTTACTCGTTCTATAATACAAGATCTTGTGACTAACACTTAGTCACATTGCTTGCAAGGCTTATTGTGATGTTGTATTACCGAGTGGGCCCTGAGATACCTCTCCGTCACACGGAGTAACAAATCTCAGTCTTGATCCATGCCAACCCAATAGACACCCTCGGAGATACCTGTAGAGCACATTTATAGTCACTCAGTTATGTTGCGACGTTTGATACACACAAGGCACTCTTCCGGTGTCCGTGAGTTGCATGATCTCATGGTCATAGGAACATATACTTGACATGCAGAAAACAGTAGCAATAAACTGACACGATCATATGCTATGTTTGTAGTTTGGGTCTTGTCCATCGCATCATTCTCCTAATGATGTGATCCCGTTATCAAATGGCATCTCATGTCCATGGCTAGGAAACCTTAACCATCTTGGATCAACGAGCTAGTCTATTAGAGGCATACTAGGAACATGGTTTTGTCTATGTATCCACACATGTATCTAAGTCTCCAATCAATACAATTATATCATGGATAATAAACGATTATCATGAATAAGGAAATATGATAATAACTAACTTATTATTGCCTCTAGAGTATATTTCCAACACCAAGATCTGTCGGTTTTCACACCAACACTAATACTTACTAAAATAGTTAAAACTAATTCTCGCAACAACAGGCTAAATTAAAATATTTAGTTGCTCGATTCATGGCATGTACACGCTTGAAACTCACGTTTCCTTGTTTACACACTTATTTACCGAATCCAATACTTACTAAAATAGTTAAAACTAATTCTCGCAACAACAGGCTAAATTAAAATATTTAGTTGCTCGATTCATGGCATGTACACGCTTGAAACTCACGTTTCCTTGTTTACACACTTACTTACCGAAGCCAGGCAAGCAGAATCTCACAACTATTCCACGCGCTTGAAACTCACATTTCCTTGTAGGTAAGTGCATCTTTCACCCGACCCTTAAAATGGATGCATACGTCCGGACCATGCGGTTCAGATCATAGAAGTCATGTCTGTATTGGTCCGCCGAGCAGTCCAAACATGTTTTTTTCGCAAAGCAGAGACAAACGTGGAAGATTTTGCGGGTGTCCGGACAGCACCCACCCCCCACTTTTGACTATCCTGGCCACCCAAAACCCTCCTCCCTCGCCCGCGCGCATTCCCATCCGACGTTAGATGCTCACATTCATGTCGCTATGGAGCGGTCGCTCCACATTGAAGTCGGACCTAAGAAGACCTGGCCTCTCATTGGCTCCGCCACCAAAGCAGCGCGCCGGTCAAGGGTGCCGCCTGCTGCAGGCCCGGCTGAACACGGCTCCTCGTCGCATTCAAATGCCTTCATTAAACCCATGCGTGTGCCGATAAACCTACTCCGGCCACACGTTCGTCCGTGAGCCGGACGACAGTAAACACAAAATCGGGAAAGCTCCTCGTGCTCGCTCGTTATTGAAAGGCGGCCAAACGAAGGGCAAGAAACGCACCATTCCTCCGCTTCACGTCTTCTCCTTTCATCATTTTCTCCATCCTTTCGATGAAATCTGACGAACCAGAAGAGCAGTTCTCCGACATAAAACTGGTTGGGTGGCCTGTCGAACCCGTCGGATACAAGCCAGACAACTCACGCCTTCACCTCCCTCGCTTAGCCCGACGAAAAAAGTTGCCTCTCCAGGCTAGTGACATCTACAGTAGCTCGCCATCCCAAGCCAGCTCACGGAGGAATGACGAGTTGCTCCACGCAGGCATGCAGGTGAGTACAGCAAAGTGGGCATCGTGGATGGCCTGGATGAGCCCATCCGCCGTGCCATCTGTCGTCAACATTGGCGGAAGTGCACCCGGTCTGCAAAGAAAGAAGCTGGCGACGCGGAGCTCGACGAGTCGATGACCAGCGTGTCCGCATCCGCCGACGACACCGAGCAAAAGTAAAATATGGGAGGTCGCCACCATTTTGGTCCCAGGAAGGCCACCACAGGCAAGCCGCTGACGTCCACAACCAGTGTCTCCTCCTCTCTCGTGGGCCACCGTCGTTCCCCCGCCCCAAAAACGAGCACGGATCCGAGCTTCACGAAAGCGGATGCAACCTTCCCCTCCGGCTGAAGCACCCTCTTTCCCACTCCGGAAAGGGGGAGGAATATGCCTCCGGGGCTCCCGACAGTCCGATGAGGGGGCTGCCGAACATGCGTAAGACAAAGGGTCCGTCTTGGTCGGACGTAAACTAGTGTAGTGTATTCGTGTCGTATGAATAAATCTTTGTGCCGCTGGAGGTGCACATAGTTTTACCTATTTTTAGTTAAAATATGTCTAGAATGTAATGAATTTTGTCCGGTCTATATCAAAACCGCTGTTTTTGTATGAAATTCATCCGGTTTGTTGAAAAGGTGTTTAAATGCATGCAAACAGTGTTTGCGGACTGATCCCGCTGTCCCTCACGGATACCGGAGGAAATTTGCTTATCGCCGTTGTAGATGCACTAAACTGCTGAATTCACTATTCATTCCAAGGTTTCACAAGAATACAAGCAGTTTTGTACAAATCCCACACGAGCACAAACGCAGGTGACATCATTATAGTCGGCAATCACTCACTTGCGGGGTGGCATGTTCATGTACTTGTAGGTGGTGAAGCCGCCGTCCACCACCAGGTTCTGGCCGGAGACGTACTTGGCATCGTCGGACGCGAGGTACACGGCCGCCTTGGCCACATCCACCGCCTCGCACGTCGCGCCCTTGAGCTCACCGAGGCCGCCGATGATGGCGGCCAGCTGCGCCTCGTCCGTACCACGGTACAGCTGCGAGAACTGCTCCAGCACCAGCGGCGTCGGCACGGCGTGCGGCGATATGCAGTTGATCCGGACGCCGTGGCGGGACAGCTCGGCGGCGGAGGTCTTGACGAGCCCGGCGACGGCGAGCTTGGAGACCGCATAGGGGTACGTGCCGAGTCCGCCGAGGAGGCCGCTGATGCTCGCCATGCAAAGGATGGAGCCGGAGCTCGCCGGCGCCATGACGCGCATCGCGTGCTTGATCCCCGCCAGGGTGCCGCGCACGTTGACGCTCATGACGCGGTCGAACTGGCCCAGATCCAGGCTGGCCACCTCCGATGTTCCGGAAAGCGCGCCCACGATGCCGGCGTTGTTGAACATGACGTCGAGCCGGCCGTGCTTCGTGACGGTGGCGTCCACGGCCGCGGCGACGCTCTCCTCGACGGTGACGTCGCAGTGCACAAAGTAGGCCTGTGGGCCGAGCTCGTGGGCTGTCTCTAGGCCCAAGGCAGAGTTGATGTCTGCGATGACTACGGATGCGCCCTCTTGGATGAACTCGTGAGCCGTGGCCTTTCCGAGCCCACTTGCTCCTCCAGTTATGAGTGCGATCTTCCCCTCAAGTCTACAAAATGAGTAGGTCGCAACTTATCGAGATTTGAGGATTTGTTTTTTCTATCTTTGCTAGTCATAGTGTGTAAGATGCTCACTCGCTCTTCCCCCCCCAAAAAAAATGCTCAGTCGCTCTCGCGTATGTGTGGCTATATATACTTGGATATGCATCAAGAAATGCAATTATAATATCAGGTCCAATGAGCCCAATATATAGTAGATACTTAAACAAAACAAATATCTAAGAAAAATAAATCAAATGTCTAGGTGCGGAATCATACACATGCATTATGTTTTGGTAAAATTAAAAAATTGTTTCAGGTTTGTTCTTAATATTAGTCTGTGATTTATATCTACCTCACAAACGATCATAGTTTTCACCAAATTTTAAATTTATGGCTTCCCGTTAAGTTTTCATTATTTTTGTTTAAATGAGTCTGAGATCATAACATTTACTATCCACACGTCTCTCGTGTAAATTTAACTAAAATGAAGTTTGTAGGGAAAAATCTGAATAATGTAACGGAACGAGTGGAATTTAAAACATACTCCCTCCGTAAAGAAATATAATACCGTTTAGGTTACTACTTTAGCGATCTAAATGCTTTTATATTTCTTTACAGAGAAAGTAACAAAAAAGGGATAGTAAAACTAAATAAGATGTATGCATAATGATGAGTTTAAAGAGAGTAAGAGAAGAACATGTGTTGTATTTAAGAATTAGAAAGCTTCCATCTACTTACAAGTCTGATGCATACTACCTATGACGGTTTGAGCCTGGTATATGGTGCATGCCACGCTAGGAATGCACAATAGGATATATATATATAGGTAAATTATTTGAGGCACCTAGGTGCCTGGGCACCTAGGCCTGTTATGGAAAGTGATATTCATTTGTGCACGGGGTCCAGTCGATAAAATAATGGCTTTCCATGTTTGTTTGCATGTACTAGTTTATTAAATTTGTTACAATGCATGGCGTGGGCTCATAATATCCATTTATGATTAGCATTGCAATTGTTTCCAAATAAATATACCTATTAACTTCACTATCCAGATAATAACACGCATCTAAATGCAATCTAACGGTGAAAAGGTAAGGAGCCTGGACACCTATATATTTATCAGACGCTCAGACGTGGAGTATATGCTCCCAAACTCATATGCTCCTGATGAACCGTAGCACCACAAGAAATAGTAATCAAATTCAAAAAATTCTAACGTTATTGTGATAAACTTTCACAAATGCTTTGTATGTATGTAAAAATTCAGTACGAAATGACATTAGTGGAAGTCGTGGCAAAAAAATGATGTTCTAAAATGCTAGTTTTGAGTACATTTTGAAGTGTTGATCGTTTTTTGTCATGCCTCCCAAGAAGGTCATTTCGTGTTTAAATTTTACAAGCATACAAAACATTTATCAAAAATTACCATAAAAGTAGTTTTTAGAAAACTTTTTACTATTTTTTATTTTTCATCGATGAGCATATGAGCTGGGGAGCAGAATAGGACTTACGACATATATCTGCTTTCAAAGCTCGGCACCATCATATAACATTAAAAATCACCGTTTGACGAACTCGGTGCAGCTCAAATGGTTAGGTTCTTGTGGTAGAACCAATCCATCAAGATTCAAGTTGGCATCGGTGCTCGCATTTTTTCTGTATTTATTTTAGACTTTTCAATGATAATTGTTTAATGGGAGAAGAATTCCGATCGATTACAAGATGCCTATGGTAAAATGTGCGTGCATGTGTTGATAGGAATGAGTACATGCATGTATGTAAACATTTGCGATCATACTGTGTTAAAAGAAATCATTGTTTCACTAGTGAAAGATCGCTGAGTTTTTTTTTCACACCAACATATTAGACGCTGATTTAGTCAAGGTTTTACATTAGTGATATACGTATTTGTTTTTGCTGAAATAAAGCAGACATTTTTTGAGAGAAAAATAACACCGTTGGCATGGTTTGGGATTCCGGTGAGCATACAGACAAACAGGCGGTTGCTGGAACTCCCGGTTGTTGGACACGCATTTCGGTGACAAGTCAACGCTGAAGAGACAATGATTGAACAGAAAAAGTCTTGCTATGGGCAAAAAACCTGCCAAGTGCCAACACTCGCTGGCTTCCTTCCTACCACATCTCTCTCTCTCTCGGGTTTACTTGATCAACGAATATGTTTTTTGGAATCAAAACACCCTGGAGAACAACTCTTTCCCATCTTATCTTACTAATTAGCTAACTAGAACACCCAGCCACGCAAGAGCTCTTGCCCATCTTACTAATTAATGGATTTACCTCCCCTTCTTCGCCGTTGCCGCCGCCGACCCCCGCCCTGCACCATCGGCCATCTCCGCGTCGGTCGTCCCACTACAAAAGAGGACAAGAAACAACTAGCATAAGTGATACCGCCGATCGTTGTGGTTGTGGTTTGCATCACAGACAAAAAACATGCATATTTAAGGAGAGATCATGATCGATCTATTCAAGAGCACCTGTGAACTTTCTTAGGAAGAATCGCAGAGATTTATGTGAGGGCGCGTTTTTCAGTAAAGGAAAGATAACGTGACAAATAACAATAAGAAGGCATATCCTCAAAAAAAAGGCATGCACCACCTCGGGATAACTAACCATTTGAAAAGATGTCTGAAGAAATACCTTAGCTATCGCTGACGAGCCGGAGCAGTTTGTCCTAGTTCTGGAGGGAGGGAGAGGGAGAGGGAGAGATGGCTGTGTGTCTAGACGCTCTTACATAGAACTATAAGACCTTTCCTCAACCAATCAACCAATCAACCAACCAACCAACCAACCGTTTAAAGATAGAGACACTATTTTCATTCTGAATTTTATTATGGTGCAAATACTTCTATCAATATGCAAATCATGTTAGAGCATCTCTAGCCGATACCATAAAAACGTGCCATATAAATAAAGTTTACAGCTTGCCTTAAAATGGATTTAGGGTACCACGCGGCACGGGGTAGAACAAATCCCGTAAAATTGTTTCGGGTCAGATGTGGAACCCACTAATCAATAATAGAATTCACAATAAAGTCCCTATAAAATAACACAACACATCCTAAAATCAAAAAGTAGATTACAATTGGGTCCCCGAAGAGCCCAACGAGCACAACAGGAATGAAGGTGCGGGCTCGAGCTCAAACAACAGGGCTCACGTGGAATGCTTGTGTGGTGCAGCGGACCTTGCATGCTCGCATGGCGCAGCAGACGTGGCCTGCTCGCGCGGCGCTGATCCTCGGTGGCTTCCACGCGCAGCGGGGCGGACGCGGCCTGCTCGCGTTGTTGCGGCAGCCGAAGCTCAAGGCGGGACAACCGGTGCCATGTAGCGGTTGCCGGAACTCGAAGCGGGACAACTAAAGCTTTTTTAGAGGGTGTTTGTTTCCAGGGACTTATTGGTTTAGGGACTTAAAAAGTCCCTATAAGTCCCATCTAAACCAAACAGGAGGGACTTATTGGGACTTATAGTGGTCATTTGGGACTTATCAAAAAAGACTCTTAGGGAGGAACTTATTGGGACTTATCGCGGCCCGCACCTACCGCATCGCCTCGCTCGTTCCCCGCATTGCCTCGCTCGTTCCCCGTCTCCTCGCCTCGCTCCTTTCCCGCGTCGCTCCAATCGCCGACGTCGCGGCACCCTCAACCGTCGCCGCCATGGACGATGATGAGAAGGACCAGATCCCCTTCTTCTCCCAGTTCCCCTCGCATCAACAGGCAAGCCAAGGCTCATTCGCCGGCGGAAATCTCGGGAGGGGAATGGGTTTCTTGGATCTCAACAACAACGTCGACGTCTTCCCAGAGTTGGGCTCGTACCAGCAACTCCTCTTCGACCAGTCGGCCGGTCATGACCTTCCTCCGGTTGGACCTGGTCGTGGGAGGCCCGTGCCCCAGGGCGGAGGAGGCTGCAGCCGGTCTCTGAACATCGGAGGCCGAGCCGTCTCTCACCTGCGTCCGTTCGTCGCCCCGGGCACAGCTGCCGTTGAGGGAGGCGTCATAGGGCATGGGAGGACCGTGTCCCAGGTCACCGGACGCGGCGTAGGTCCAGCCAATGGGTCCTCATCGGCCGGCAGTAGAGAAAAAAGGAACACTTCAATTTCACCCATTCTTCACTTAGAAATGTCATCGAGAGGTGTTTTGGAGTCTTGAAGAACAAGTGGAGGATTTTGTTTCACCTGCCTAGTTATCCACAACAGAAACAAAGCAAAATCATTGTGGCTTGCATTGCACTGCATAATTTTATTAGACAAAGTCAACTCGCCGATATAGATTTTGACTTGTGTGATCAAGATGAAAATTATGTACCATTGTCTATGCCAAGGACTACAACAAATGATTCAACAAATGAGATGGACAGTGCTGCTATGAATCAATTTAGAGCTTGGGTCGCTGATGGGTTGTGGTCCTTGAAACAACAATGATATGAACAAGTGTTCTTCGCTTATGTAATTTTTGTTATCTCGGTTGTTATGTACTCTCTCTTATTTTGGTTCTTATGAACAAGTGTTAATTCGGTTGTCACTATTCTGTAATTCGTTTGTATGAACAAGGGTTACGTGAACAAGTGTTTTATTATTAGGGGTAACATGGACTTATAAGTCCCTGTAAACAAACAGGTAGGGATTCGGAACTTATAAGTCCCTGTAAACAAACAGGTAGGGACTCGGGATTTATAAGTTGGGACTTAAAAAAGTCCTATGACTTATGAAACAAACAGGGCCTTATTTATTGTCATATTACCTTTGGGTTGCATCAACGGTGGCACAACTTCATATGACAATTTCTATTGAAGAACATAATAGTAGCCTAGTTAGCAATGTAATCGATACCATTTAGGCAACAATACTAGTGTACTTAATTAGCAACTCTTATCAAGATATTTCGGCGAATGTCATCCGCCCTCAACCTATGCACCAGTGTCCTGTACAATGTATAATTTGGGCTAGTTCCCAAATTATACGGGAAGATGTCCCTACCAGCTATGACACCAATAACAAAGTAGATAAGATCATCATTCTCCTCCCAAGTTAGATGTGATCCATAAATGTAGTGTGTCGTGTCGATTATGTTCTGTATTTCACTCGAAGAAACGAAATAAGCTGTAAATTAAAAATTAACAAATTTAGTACAGATGAACACCAAATATTTTTATATATAGAATGCAAATTACTTGACAAATATGCATGGTTGACAAACTCACATGGAGGTAAAACAGGAAGCATATCGACATCCACCCAAATATCGATGTTTCCTTCAATATGATCTTCAGGACGAAGATCGAAGGTTATTTCCATATCCTCCTGAAATCCATATGCCTAGCAAAGAGCTTTCCAATTTGAGCATCCTAATTCTATGTTATTAGGTGCATTCATTACTTTCACAAGAAATGTGTAACCATGTTTAGTCCTCAGGTTGGTTGTCCTTGTCTCGAAACTCTCATGCTCTTCGAAACCGGACCTCTCCAAGAAATACCGTCTTGCATGACAAGGGACGACCTAGTCGAATTGTATAAAACAGAAATTACGCGTTAAAGGAAAGAAACAGAAGTCATGCTTAATTACGAAAAAACAGTTGTCATCGTTGCGTACCGTAGAAATATGAAAGTCCTCATAAAGCTTCATGGTGAAGAACCTGCCGTCTCGCAGCCTAGGCTGGTCACAAAGACACTTATCTTCACCGCAAAATTCACATGCTTGGATGCTAACGTTGTCTGATGACGATGATATTTCCTGTGTTCATAATTCAAGAATTACGACACGCTTTGGATCCTAATACGTGTGTGACTTTTGGTCCATCGAGGCTTTCCTTAAATAACTTTCATATCTCATGGTGTGTTGGTGCGCACTCTCTCACACTGATACGGTGGTGTATATATGTTGGTGGGCACTCTCTCATAATAATAGTTCGACCGCCGGTGATGGACGTCCCTCCTCTTCTCTTCTTGTGCATTATACCGACGAGTATATCGCGAAGAAGAGAAGAAAGAAGAGGTGCCCCCCACGACAACAGTCGGGATTCCTCCATCAAGAACACACATGAAAATCACACAAGGAGCAACGACAGACCGAAAGTCACACACGCATTATACCGATAAAATATCACTAATACATTTATAATGAACTCGAATATAATATCACTAATACATCATCTCGAATAATCCAGTTATTAATGCATCATCACATATTAACTAATACATCTCGAATATTATCATATAAGATCACTAATACAGATCGAATACTATCGAATAATCTAAGTCACCAGTGGTTCCTGAGTCGCGAGTGGTGGACACCCAAAGATAAAGAACCATCATGGGATCATAACTCGGGTGAGATCCCTGAAGAATCTGCCGGGTATTGTTGAACCTGACGTCCAACGCCGCCATGTAGCGATAGACGTGCTCGTCCTCCTCCCTGACAAAGTGACGTACCACCTCCACGGGCACCCGCTCCCTCTGCACTGAAAGTGGCCCACGTGTCCGCCATCAAAGAAGCTTCGGGTCGACGACGACACCCGGATTCCTCAGCAAGCTTTGAGCCCCGGAAGGTATCACCTCCCAATGCCATCCTGGCGGAGCCTAGTCCCGGACATGGCACCTATCAAGCAGGCTCTCGTGGACCACTCGACGGCGAGGATGCGGGCAGGGCATCGTCGATGTCGAGACAAATTCCTATGAGAACGTTTACTTATCGTTTAATCACTAATTTTTCCAAAACCCAAGAATTTTTCTGTAATCTAACATACACATACTATTTTTTCCTAGTACTCCTAATAATTAACTAAAACATAAAACAACTAAAATATAAAAAGCATCATAAACAAAATCAACCAATCTCCTAGGACACCTAATTAACTAATTTTTCCTAGGACTCCCAATTTTCATAGGACAACTAATTAATATACATACATCTACATATATGAAGAAAAAAATCTAAGACAAAAAAGTAAAGTTGGTCGGGGCCGCGACGGCTCACCGCGGGGGCGGCGAGGGCTCGGGGAGGAAGGAGAGCGTGCGGGCTCAGGGGCGGCGACGGCGACGGCAGGGCAGGGGCGCGGCAACGGCGAGGCAGGGGCGCGACGAGGGCTCGGGAGGAGCGACAGCGTGCGGGCTCGGGGGCAGCGACGGCGACGACAATGGTGACGACGACGGCAGGGCAGGGGCACGACGACGGCGACGACGGGGCAGGGGCACGGCGACGGCGTCGGGGCAGCCTGGCGGAGTGGATGAGAAGAGAGCGAACAAACTGAGACAAAAAGTTCACAAGTGTTGGCTTATATAGGCAGGCTATTGGTCCCGGTTGGTGGCACAAACCGGGACCAATGCCCACCTTTAGTCCCGGTTGGTGTCACCAACCGTGACCAAATATCAGTTTTCTTCAACCCAAAGGGCGGGAAATAAGGACCTTTGGTCCCAGTTGGTGCCACAAACCGGGATCAAAGGTCAGTTTTCGGCAGCCCAAAAGACGGGAAATAGGGACCTTTGGTCCTGGTTGGTGCCACAAACCGGGATCAAAGGTCAGTTTTCGGCAGCCCAAAGGGCGGGAAACAGGGACCTTTGGTCCTGGTTGGTGGCACCAACCAGGGCGAAAAGGGCATTGGTCCTGGTATGTGCCACAAACCGGGACCAAAGGGTGGTGCTGCACGGGGCCAAATTTTTAGTCCCACCTCGCTAGCCGAGGGAGCTCTGGAGTGGTTTATAAGCGCTGCTGCGCACACCCTCCCGAGCTCCTCTCAACTACAGGCTTTCGGGCCTAAACTGTCACTGCCTGTGGGCCTACTGGGCCTTCTGCGGGCCTAACTCCTGGACCAACAAACTGGTTGGGTCTCTAGTCATATTCATGTCGTATTGGCCAAGTAGGTGGATTTTTTTTACAAAAAAATCATTTTTTGTTTTGTTTTTTTGTTTTTTCTTTTATTTTGTTCCTGTTTACTGTTTTCAGTGATTCTTTTTTCTTTTAGGTCACAAAAGTTATAAACTTTCTAATAGTTCCATTAGTTTTCAAATTTGAATAGTTTAAATTTGAATTTTTTGAATTTTGTGTGAGCCACTAGTTTGTGAATAACTTTACTAAAAAAATAGATTTTTGAGTGATTCTTTTTCCTGCTATTTGGTAAGTTTTAGGTTATTTTAAATGTTTGTTTGAATAAAAAACATATTTGGTTATTTTAGTTGCTATTAAAGTTTCTGACAAAAAATTCCTTTATGAAAATTCTTTTTGCTATTAATATTTCAAACAAAATATACTTTGATAATTTCAGTTGCATAAATTTTATATAATTCTAGTTTCAAAAATACTAGAGGTTTATCAAAGCTTTTTAGTTGATTCCTTTTGCTATTAGAGTTTTATAAAAGCTTTTTTGTTCATTCTTTGAATTAAATGACTATGAAATTGAAAAGCACTACAAATGAACTCTGAAAAGGTTGAAAGTTGGCATGGTATCATCATTTCACCCACATAGCATGTGCTAAAAAGTTGAGTGGGTGACGGCAAAAACTGGATGCACTGCATGTAGAAAACGGACAATCTATTTCGAAGTATCAAGGTTTCGGATGAAAACTCATCTGTTACAAAAGGGATTTCATTATTTTGAACTTATTTAAACTCCAGACTTTTTGTGTGTTCAAAATGCACCATTCAAAGCCACATCATCAATTTACAACCCTTTCCGGCTTCATTTGGTATTTTTTTCATGCATTTACTGATTTGTTTTTGAACTAAATGACCGTGAAATTGAAAAGCACTACAAATGAACTCTGAAAAGGTTGAAAGTTGGCATGGTATCATCATTTCACCCACATAGCATGTGCTAAAAAGTTGAGAGGGTTACGGAAAAAACTGTATGCACTTCGTGTACAAATCTCATTTGTTACAAAGGGATTTCATTTTTTTGAACTCATGTAACTGCAGTGATATTCTAGATCAAAGGCATCATCATAATAGTTGTGAAGAGGAAGTCTTCACTTTTTCTTTGCTTGTGTCCTTTTCTTATTGCGCTGTATCCATGGATAATCTTCATCGTTTAACAGGGTACTTGGGTCAACCTTAACTCTAAAGGGAGGAATTTTATGAAACTTTTCATAATCTTCAGACATGTCTGTCTTGCCCTCCAATCCCACGATGTCTCTTTTTCCTGAAAGAACTATGTGGCGTTTTGGCTCATCGTATGATGTATTCGCTTGCTTATCTTTTCTTTTTCTTGGTTTGATAGACATGTCCTTCACATAGAAAACCTGCGCCACATCATTGGCTAGGACGAATGGTTTGTCTGTGTACCCAAGATTGTTCAGATTCACTATTGTCATTCCGTACTGTGGGTCTACCTATACCCCGCCTCTTGAGAGATTGACCCATTTGCACTGAAACAAACGGACCTTAAAATCATGTCTATACTCAAGTTCTCATATGTCCACTATGTAACCATAATATGTGTCCTTTTACCTCTTGGTTGCTGCATCAAAGCGGACACCGCTGTTTTGGTTGGTGCTCTTTTGATCTTGGGCGATCGTGTAAAATGTATTCTCATTTATCTCCTACCCTTTGTAAGTCAATACAATCGAAGATGGTCCCCTGGCCAACGAGTACAGCTCATCAGAAACAGTGTTGTCACGAATGAGACGTGTTTGCAACCAACTGTCGAAAGTCCTGATGTGTTCACATGTAATCCAGTCGTCACACTACTCTGGGTGTTTGGAGCACAGAATATTCTTTTGTTCATCGACATACGGGGTCACCAAGGTAGAATTCTGTAGAACTGTGTAGTGTGCTTGAGACCAAGAATGCCCGTCCCTACATATTATTGAGTCCGCTCCTAGCGTGCCTTTTCCACTCAGTCTCCCCTTATGCCGCGATTGAGGGAGACCAATCTTCTTAAGGTCAGGAATGAAGTCAACACAGAACCCAATGACATCCTTTGTTTGATGCCCCATTGAGATGCTTCCTTCTGGCCTAGCGCGGTTACGAACATATTTCTTTAAGACTCCCATGAACCTCTCAAAGGGGAACATATTGTGTAGAAATACAAGGGCCAAAACGACAATCCCGTCGACTAGATGAACTAGGATGTGCGTCATGATATTGAAGAAGGATGGTGGGAACACCAGCTCGAAACTAACAAGACATTGCACCAAATCACTCCTTAACCTTGGCAGGATTTCTAGATCGATCCCCTTCTGAGAGATTGCATTGAGGAATGCACAGAGCTTCACGATGGCTAATCAAACGTTTTCCGGTAGAAGCCCCCTCAATGCAACCGAAAGCAGTTGCATCATAATCACGTGGCAGTCATCAGACTTTAGGTTCTGAAACTTTTTCTCTGCCATATTTAGTATTCCCTTTATGTTCGACGACAAGCCAGACGGGACCTTCATACTGAGCAGGCATTCGAAGAAGATTTCCTCCTCTTCTTTTGTAAGAGCATAGCTGGCATGACCCCGAAACTGCTTTGGATCCATGTCGTCTTCTCCGTGCATACGTCGTTGTTCCTCCCATGCCTCCGGTGTATCTCTTGTCTTCCCATACACGCCCATGAATCCTAGAAGGTGCACGCAAAGATTCTTCGTCACGTGCATCACGTCGATTGCAGAGCGGACCTCTAGGTCTTTCCAATAGGGTAGGTCCCAAAATATAGATTTCTTCTTCCACATGGGTGCGCGTCCCGCATCGTCAGTCAGAATAGATAGTCCGATATGACCCTTTCCAAAGATTACTTTTAAATCATTGACCATATCAAGTATGTGATCACCAGTACGGAGGGTGGGCTTCTTCCGGTGATTTGCCTCACCTTTGAAATGCTTTCCTTTCTTTCGACATTGATGGTTGGTCAGAAGAAATCGATGATGCCCCAGGTACACATTCTTCCTGCATTTGTCCAAAAATATACTGTCGGTGTCATCTAAACAGTGTGTGGATGCATGGTATCCCTTGTTTGTCTGTCCTGAAAGGTTACTGACAGCAGGCCAATCGTTGATTGTTACAAACAGCAACACATATAGGTCAAATTCCTCCTGTTCTTTCTCATCCCACACACGTACACCTCTTCCATTCCATAGTTGTAAAAGCTCATCAACTAATGTCCTTAGGTACACATCAATGTCAATGCCGGGTTGTCTAGGTCCTTGGATGAGCACTGGCATCATAATGAACTTCCGCTTCATGCACAATCAAGGAGGAAGGTTATACATACATAGAGTCACATGCCATGTGATATGCTTGGTGCTATGATCCCCAAAAGGATTAACGCCATCTACACTTAAACAAAACCATATGTTTCTTGGGTCAACTGTAAAATTGCTCCACTTTCTCTCGATCTTTCTCCACTACGACCCGTTAGCGGGTGCTCTCAACTTCCCGTCTTTCTTACGGTCCTCTTTGTGCCATCACATCGACTTGGCATGCTCTTTGTTTCTGAATAGACATTTCAATTGTGGTATTATAGGAGCATACCATATCACCTTGGCAGGAACCCTCTTCCTGGGGCGCTTGCTGTCAACATCAACAGGGTCATCTCGTGTAATCTTATACCACAATACACCACACACGGGGCATGCATTCAAATCCTCGTACGCACCGCGGTAGAGCATGTAGTCATTAGGGCATGCATGTATCTTCTGCACCTCCAATCCTAGAGGGCATACAACCTTATTTGTTGCGTACGTACTGTCGGGCGATTCGTCATCCTTTGGAAGCTTCTTCTTCAATATTTTTAGTAGCTTCTCAAATCCTTTGTCAGGTATACCATTCTCTGCCTTCCACTGCAGCAATTCTAGTGTGGTACCGACTTTGTGTTGCCATCTTCTCAGTTGGGGTACAACCCTTTTTTGTGATCCTCTAACATGCAATCAAACTCAACTTCTCCTTTTCACTTTCGCATTCTCTCTTTGCATCAACAATGACCCGGCAAAGATCATCATCAGGTACATCGTTTGGTTCCTCTTGATCTTCATCTTCCCACATTGCCGCATCACCGTATTCAGGAGGCACATAGTTGTCATCATCCTCTTCTTCTTTGTTGTATTACATCATAACCCCTCTTTATCCGTGGTTGGTCCAAACATTACAGGGTGGCATAAAACCCTTCTCAAGCAGGTGGAAGTATAGGGTTTTATAGTTGGAGAAAGCCTTCGTATTATCACAGACAGTACATGGAGAATGCATAAAACCATTCTGCTTGTTTTCCTCGGCCGCTTCGAGAAAATTATGTAGGCCCTTAATATACTCGGAGGTGCGTCGGTCACCGTACATCCATTGCCGGTTCATCTGCGTGCGTTATATAATAAAGTGTATTAATAGACAGGACAAGGACCGAGGAAGGCGAATACTAAAACCATCGCACTATATAATAACAAACAATAATAAAAGTAAGAAAATTACACAAGTATCTATCTAAGTAATACAAGTAAGAACTTTTTTCTTTTAGAAAGAAGATAAGAAGGAGAGGCTTGTTGGGAGACGTAGTAGTAAATCAAAAATTTTCCTACGCGTTCACCAAGATCCATCTATGGAGAAACCAGCAACGAGCAAGGGGAGAGTGGATCTTCATACCTTTGAAGATCGCTAAGCGGAAGCGTTACAAGAACACGGTTGATGGAGTCGTACTCGCAGCGATTCAGATCGCGGTAGATCCGATCAAGTGCCGAACGGACGGCACCTCCGCGTTCAACACACGTGCAGCCCGGTGACGTCTCCAACACCTTGATCCAGCAAGGAGGAAGGAGAGGTTGGGGAAGGGCTCCAACAGCAGCACGACGGCGTGGTGGTGGTGGAGTAGCAAGGTATTCCGACAGGGCTTCGCCTAAGCGCTGCGGAGGAGGAAGAAGAGAGGTAGGGCTCTGCCGTGAGAGAGAGAGAGATAAAATCTTCAATCAAAACATCCAAAACCTCAAGTATATATAGGAGGAGGGACGTGGAGGGCTGGCTTGGCCTCTACTCCAAAGAGGAGAGGGCCGGCCGAATTAAAGGGAGAGTCCACCTCCCACAAGGGAGGTGGATCTCATCCTTTTAAATCCCTTTTGCCTTATCTCCTTATCTCCAGCCACATGGGCCCACATAGATGGTCTTGGCCGACCCAATATGAGCTGGCACACCTCCTCTAAGGGCCCATGAGGTCCTTTGGTCGTCACACCCCTCTCGGGGGTCCTCCGGCACCCTCCCGGCACTCCCGGTACACTACCGATGAGCCCGAAAACTTTCCGGTGACCAAAACTGGACTTCCTATATATCAATCTTTACCTTCGGACCATTCCGGAGCTCCTCGTGACGTCCGGGATCTCATCCGGGACTCCGAACAACCTTCGGTAATCACGTATACCATTTCCCTATAACCCTAGCGTCATCGAACCTTAAGTGTGTAGACCCTACGGGTTCGGGAGACACGTAGACATGACCGAGACACTTCTCCGGCAAATAACCAACAGCGGGATCTGGATACCCATGTTGGCTCCCACGTACTCCACGATGATCTCATCGGATGAACCACGATGTCGGGGATTCAATCAATCCCGTATTCAATTCCCTTTGTCTATCGGTATGATACTTGCCCGAGATTCGATCGTCGGTATCCCCATACCTTGTTCAATCTCGTTACTGGCAAGTCTCTTTACTCGTTCCGTAATACATCATCCCGTGGCTAACTCCTTAGTCACATTGAGCTCATTATGATGATGTCTTACCGAGTGGGCCCAGAGATACCTCTCCGTCACACGGAGTGACAAATCCCAGTCTCGATTCGTGCCAACCCAACAGATACTTTCAGAGATACCCGTAGTGCACCTTTATAGCCACCCAGTTACATTGTGACGTTTGGCACACCCAAAGCATTCCTACGGTATCCGGGAGTTGCACAATCTCATGGTCTAAGGAAACGATACTTGACATTGAAAAGCTTTAGCAAACGAACTACACGATCTTGTGCTATGCTTAGGATTGGGTCTTGTCCATCACATCATTCTCCTAATGATGTGATCCCGTTATCAACGACATCCAATGTCCATGGTCATGAAACCGTGACCATCTATTGATCAACGAGCTAGCCAACTAGAGGCTTACTAGGGACATGTTGTGGTCTATGTATTCACACATGTATTACGGTTTCCGGTTAACACAATTATAGCATGAACAATAGACAATTATCATGAACAAGGAAATACAATAATAACCATTTTATTATTGCCTCTAGGGCATATTTCCAACAGTCTCCCACTTGCACTAGAGTCAATAATCTAGTTCACATCACCATGTGATTAACACTTACATCACCATGTGATCATATCATCATGTGATTAACACCCAATAAGTTCTGGGGTTTGTTCATGTTCTGCTCGTGAAAGAGTTTTTTTTTAGTCAGCGGGTCTGCGACATTCAGATCCGTGTGTACCTTGCAAACTTTCCATTTCATATTTGTAGATACTGCTCCCACGCTCCACTCGGAGCTATTCCAAATGGCTGCTCCACTATACGTAGCCAGATTTCTACTAAGAGTCATCCGGATTGGAGTTAAAACTTGCATCATCGTAACCCTTTACGATGAACTCTTTATCACCTCCATAATCGAGAAATATTTCCTCAGTTCTCAAGTTACTAAGGCTAACTTTGACCGCTGTCCAGTGATCCACTCTTGGATTACTCTTGTACCCCTTGACAGACTCATGGCAAGGCACACACAGGCGCGGTACACAGCATGGCATACTATATAGAGCCTATGGCTAAAGCATAGGAGATGACACTCATCTCTTCTTTATCTTCTGCCGTGGTCGGGTATTGAGTCTTACTCAATTTCACACCTTACAATACAGTCAAGAACTCCTTCTTTGACCCATCTATTTTGAACTCCTTCAAAAATTTGTCAAGGTATGTCTTCGTCGAAAAAACTTATCAAGCGAATAGATCTATCCCTATAGATCTTGATGCTCAATAAAATAGTAGCTTTATCTGGGTCTTCCTTTGAAAAAAAAACTCTTTTCAAACAACCCTTCATGCTCTTCCAGAAATTCTACATCATTTCCGATCAATAATATGTCAACTACATATTCTTATAAGAAATTCTATAGTGCTCCCACTCACTTTCTTGCAAATACAAGTTTCTCATAAACTTTGTATAAACTTAAACACTTTGATCACCTCATCAAAGCATATATTCCAACTCCGAGATGCTTGCTCCAGTCCATAGAAGGATCGCTGGAGTTTGCATATTATTAGCATCCTTAGGATTGACAAAACCTTCTGGTTGTATCACATACAACTCTTCCTCACAGAAACCATTACGGAAACCTTGTTTTGTCATCCATCTGCCAGATTTCATAATCGAAAAATGCAGCAACTGCTAACAAAATTTTAATAGACTTTTAGCATCGCTACAGATGAGACAATCTCATTGCAGTCAACTCCTTGAACTTGGCGGAAACTTCTTTGCGACAAGTCGAGCTTTATAAACGGTGACATTTCACCATTAGCGTCTATGTTTATCTCAAAGGTCCATTTGTACTCAATGACCCGCCATTCAACAGGCAAGTCTACCAAAGTCCATACTTGGTTTTCATACATGGATCCTTTCTCGGATTTCATGGCTCCTAGCCATTTGTTGGAATCCGGGCCCACCATCGCTTCTCCATAGTTCATAGGTTCATCGTTGTCCAACAACATGATTTCCAAGACAGGGTTGTCGTACTACTCAGGAGCAGTACGCGTCCTTGTCGACCTACGAGGTTCGATAGTGACTTGATCCGAAGCTTCATGATCATCATCATTAACTTCCTTTTCAACTGAGTAGGCTCTACAGAAACATCTTTCTGTGTTGCGCTATTCTCTGGTTGAAACAAAGGTTCAACAACCTCATCAAGTTCTATCTTCCTCCCACTCAATTCTTTCGAGAGAAACTCTTTCTCAAGAAAGGACCCGTTCTTAGCAACAAACACCTTTTGCGCTTGGATCTGAGATAGAAGGTATACCCAATGTCTCATTAGGGTATTCTATGAAGATGCATTTGTCTGCTTTGGGTTCGAGCTCGCTAGGTGAAAAACCCATTTTCACATAAGCGCCGCAGCCCCAAACATTAAGAAATGACAGCTTAGGCTTCTGTCAAACCATAATTCTCACGGTGTCATCTCAACAGACTTAGATGGTGCCCTGTTAAAGTGAATGGATTCGTCTTTAATGCATAACCCCATAATGGTAGTGGTAAAACGATAAGAGACATCATAGTACTCACTATATCCAATAGAGCACGACTACGACGTTCGAACACACCATCACACTATGGTGTTCCAGGAGGCGTGAGCTGTGAAACAATTTCCACATTGTCTAAAATTGCATACCAAACTCGTAACTTAGATATTCACCTCCACGATCATATCGTAGACATTTCATCTTCTTGTCACGATGATCTTTATCTTCACTGTGAAACTCCTTGAACCTTTCAAACATTTCAGACTCGTGTTTAAGTAAATATCCCCATATTCACTCAAATCATCAGTGAAGGTAAAGAAAAATAACGATATTCACTGTGTGTTTTAACACTCATTGGACCACATACATCAACATGTATTAATTCCAATAAGCCACTAGTCCACTCCATCATACCGGAAGACGGGGTCTGAGTCATCTTGCCAAAAGGGCATGGCTCGCATGTCTCAACCGATTCAAAATCAAGTGAGTCAAAAATCCATCAGCATGGAGTTTCTTTCATGCGATTTATACCAATATGACATTACGTGGCAGTGCCACAAGCATGTGGTACTATCATTATTAACTTTGTATCTTTTGGTACCAATGTTATGAATATGTGTACTACTACGATCATGATTCGATAAACCATTTCGAGTGGGTGCATGAGCATTGAAGGCATTATCCATGTAAACAGAATAACCATTATTCTCTAACTTATATGAATAACCGTATCGCACTAATCATGATCTAATCACGTTCATGCTCAACGCAAACACCAAATAACATTTATTTAGGTTTATCACAAATCCTGAAGGTAGAGAGAGCGTGCGATGGTGATCACATCAATCTTGGAAATACTTCCAACACACATCGTCACCTTTCACCTAGCTAGTCTCCATTTACTCCGTAGCTTTTATTTCGAGTTGCTAACACTTAGCAACCGAACCGGTATCCAATACCCAGGTGCTACTAGGAGTACCAGCAAGGTACACATCACTAACACGTATATCAAATATACTTCCATTGACATTACCAGCCTTCTTATCTACCAAGCATCTAGGGGTTTTCCGCTTCAGCGAACATTCTCCTCATAACAGAAGCACTTAGTCTCGGGTTCGGGCTCAACCTTGGGTTTCTTCACTAGAGCAACAACTGGCTTGCCATTCCTGAAGTTTTCCGTTCTTGCCCTTGCCCCTTTTGAAACTAGTGGTTTCACTTAACCATCAACACTTGATGCTTCTTCTTGATTTCTACCTTCGTGGTGTCAAACATCATGAACAACTCAGGGATCATCTTATCCATCCCTGGCATGTTATAGTTCATCACGAAGCTCTAGTAGCTTGGTGGTAGTGACTTGGAGAACTGCATTAATCACTATCTCATCTGGAAGATTAACTCCCACTTGATTCAAGTGATTGTAGCACCCAGACAATCTGAGCACACGCTCAGCGATTGAGCTATTCTCCTTTATCTTGCAGACAAAGAATCTTGTTGGAGGTCTCATACCTCTCAACATAGGCACGAGCCTGAGATCACAATCTCAGCTCCTAGAACATCTCATATGTTCCGTGACGTTCAAAACGTTTTGGAGCCTCAATTCTAAGCCGTAATGCATGACGCATTGAACTATCACGTAGTCACCAAAAAGTGCCTGTCATATGTTCACAACATCTACAGACAACGCTTGAGGGAGTGATGCAGTTAGAGGTACATAAAAAACATAAGCTTTATGTGCAACAATGAGGACAATCCTCAGATCACGGACCCAGTCCGCATTATTGCTACCATCAACTTTCAACTTACTTTTCTCTAGGATTGTATCACTGAAACTGGGGAGCTACAACGTGAGCTATCTACGACATAATTTGCAAGGACATTTTTAGACTAAGTTCATGATAATTAAGTTCATTTAATCAAATTATTAATGAACTCCCACTTAGATAGACATCTCTCTAGTCTTCCAAGTGATACATGATCCATGTCAACTAGCCCGTGTCCGATCATCACGTGAGACGGACTAGTCATCCATGGTGAACATCTCTATGTTGATCGTATCTTCTATACGACTCATGTTCGACCTTTCGGTCCTCCGTGTTCCGAGGCCATGTCTGTACATGCTAGGCTCGTCAAGTCAACCTAAGTGTTTCGCATGTGTAAATCTGGCTTACACCCGTTGTATGCGAACGTTAGAACCTATCACACCCGATCATCACGTGGTGCTTCGGAACGACGATCCTTAGCAACGGTGCATAGTTAGGGTGAACACCTTTCTTGAAATTTTATTGAGAGATCATCTTATTTACTACCGTCGTTCTATGCAAATAAGATGTAAACATGATAAACATCACATGCAATCAATATAGTGACATGATATGGCCAATATCATCTTGCTCCTTTGATCTCCATCTTCGGGGCACCATGATCATCACTGTCACCGGCACGACACCATGATCTCCATCATCATGATCTCCATCATTGTGTCTTCATGAAGTTGTCTCGCCAAATATTACTTCTACTACTACAGCTAACGTTTAGCAATAAAGTAAAGTAATTACATGGCGTTTATGATTGACACGCAGGTCATACAATAGTATAAGACAACTCCTATGGCTCCTGCCGGTTGTCATAGTCATCGACATGCAAGTCGTGAACCCTATTACAAGAACATGATCAATCTCATACATCACAATGCATCACATCACATCCTTTTGGCCATATCACATCACACGGCATATGCTGCAAAAACAAGTTAGACGTCCTCTAATTTGTAGTTGCAAGTTTTTACGTGGTTGCTATAGGTTTCTAGCAAGAACGTTTCTTACCTACGTCAAAACCACAACGTGATATGCCAATTGCTATTTACCCTTCATAAGGACCCTTTTCATCGAATCCAATCCGACTAAGGTGGGAGAGACAGACACCCGCTAGCCACCTTATGCAACTAGTGCATGTCAGGCGGTGGAACCGGTCTCACGTAAGCGTACGTGTAAGGTTGGTCCGGGCCGCTTCATCCCACAATACCGTCGAATCAAGATAAGACTAGTAACGGCAAGCATATTAACAAAATCGACGCCCACAACTACTTTGTGTTCTACTCGTGCATAGATTCTACGCATAGACCTAGCTCATGATGCCACTGTTGGGAGACGTAGTAGTAAATCAAAAATTTTCCTACGCGTTCACCAAGATCCATCTATGGAGAAACCAGCAACGAGCAAGGGGAGAGTGGATCTTCATACCTTTGAAGATCGCTAAGCGGAAGCGTTACAAGAACGCGGTTGATGGAGTCGTACTCGCAGCGATTCAGATCACGGTAGATCCGATCAAGTGCCGAACGGACGGCACCTCCGCGTTCAACACACGTGCAGCCCGGTGACGTCTCCAACACCTTGATCCAGCAAGGAGGAAGGAGAGGTTGGGGAAGGGCTCCAACAGCAGCACGACGGCGTGGTGGTGGTGGAGTAGCAAGGTATTCCGACAGGGCTTCGCCTAAGCGCTGCGGAGGAGGAAGAAGAGAGGTAGGGCTCTGCCGTGAGAGAGAGAGATCAAATCTTCAATCAAAACATCCAAAACCTCAAGTATATATAGGAGGAGGGACGTGGAGGGCTGGCTTGGCCTCTACTCCAAAGAGGAGAGGGCCGGCCGAATTAAAGGGAGAGTCCACCTCCCACAAGGGAGGTGGATCTCATCCTTTTAAATCCCTTTTGCCTTATCTCCTTATCTCCAGCCACATGGGCCCACATAGATGGTCTTGGCCGACCCAATATGGGCTGGCACACCTCCTCTAAGGGCCCATGAGGTCCTTTGGTCGTCACACCCCTCTCGGGGGTCCTCCGGCACCCTCCCGGCACTCCCGGTACACTACCGATGAGCCCGAAAACTTTCCGGTGACCAAAACTAGACTTCCTATATATCAATCTTTACCTTCGGACCTTTCCGGAGCTCCTCGTGACGTCCGGGATCTCATCCAGGACTCCGAACAACCTTCGGTAATCACGTATACCATTTCCCTATAACCCTAGCGTCATCGAACCTTAAGTGTGTAGACCCTACGGGTTCGGGAGACACGTAGACATGACCGAGACACTTCTCCGGCCAATAACCAACAGCGGGATCTGGATACCCATGTTGGCTCCCACGTACTCCACGATGATCTCATCGGATGAACCACGATGTCGGGGATTCAATCAATCCCGTATTCAATTCCCTTTGTCTATCGGTATGATACTTGCCCGAGATTCGATCGTCGGTATCCCCATACCTTGTTCAATCTCGTTACTGGCAAGTCTCTTTACTCGTTCCGTAATACATCATCCCGTGGCTAACTCCTTAGTCACATTGAGCTCATTATGATGATGTCTTACCGAGTGGGCCCAGAGATACCTCTCCGTCACACGGAGTGACAAATCCCAGTCTCGATTCATGCCAACCCAACAGATACTTTCAGAGATACCCGTAGTGCACCTTTATAGCCACCCAGTTACAATTTGACATTTGGCACACCCAAAGCATTCCTACGGTATCCGGGAGTTGCACAATCTCATGGTCTAAGGAAACGATACTTGACATTGAAAAGCTTTAGCAAACGAACTACACGATCTTGTGCTATGCTTAGGATTGGGTCTTGTCCATCACATCATTCTCCTAATGATGTGATCCCGTTATCAACGACATCCAATGTCCATGGTCATGAAACCGTGACCATCTATTGATCAACGAGCTAGCCAACTAGAGGCTTAGTAGGGACATGTTGTGGTCTATGTATTCACACATGTATTACGGTTTCCGGTTAACACAATTATAGCATGAACAATAGACAATTATCATGAACAAGGAAATACAATAATAACCATTTTATTATTGCCTCTAGGGCATATTTCCAACAAGGCTAACCACGATGCTTCCGGCGCCAAGATGGACGCGGGCGATTGACGGCGGTGAGGACGGGCACGGGACAGGACGGACCGCCAAACCTAGACAAATCTTGAGGAAAATGGAGCTTGGACAAGGAGCTTCGAGAGGAGAAAGCTTAAGTGTGCCTTGGGCATTTCATCGAACACCTCATGTGCATAGGAGGTGAGCTAGATCACCACAAAGCTCTCACACGGTCGGCCAAAAAAACAGAGCAGTGCACTGGTCTAGTCGCGGGGGGGGGGGGAGGGGTGGTATATATAGACCAACCTTTGGTCCCGGTTTGTGGTTGGAACCGGGACTAAAGGACCCCATTTGGTCCCGATTCCTACCACAAACCGGGGCCAATGATTGTGGGCCAGGAGCGAGGACCATTGGTCCCGGTTCGTGGCTGGAACCGGGATCACAGGGGTCAGACGAACCGGGACCAATGGCCCACGAGCCCCGTCGACACCCTGGCCTCACGAACCGGGACCGATGCCGCCATGGGTCCCAGTTCGTGAGTGAACCGGGATCAATGGCTTTTCAGGCCTGGACCGAAGCCTTGTTTTCTACTAGTGTACATCAGAGAAGATGTGTAAGTTCACTCTCATCCCTTGTACATATTTTAGATGGCGACATATAAGTATAACAGGCATCGAAAGATGTGGTGTCCCTAATCTTTTTTGCTGCACCATGCATGTTCAAGTGCGGCAAAGGAACATAAATACCACTTCTCGGCCAAGCCTATTTATCGTGTAGGTCGCTACTTAGCAACCAAGAGCGTACCCGGGTTTGGCTAGCGACCAGAAACCCTAGCCACCGCCGCCAAGAGAGCCAACCTTCCAGTGCCATTTTTGGTGGCTCTCCTCCATCGGCAACCTCTTGTTCGTCGGTCGTGAGGTGGGTCGCCGGATCCCATGCGTGCAGATCGTTTTTTATTTAGGTTTAGGACCCTAGTAGCTTAGGTTTTTTGATCGTCTGGCGTCTTGGCTTCAGTGGTGGTGATGAAGATGCTGAATAAAGAAGCTCTGGATTCTTCACCGGCGAGGCGATCGTCTCTAGGGTCGGTGATGTATTTGGAAACTAGTCTGTTCAAGCAGGGTTATCGTGGCCGAGACGTCATCCTTGTGGTGAACCTGTGCCCTCGGGCTCCGGCGTTGCGAGGGTGTCTACTCCAGCATCGCCACGGAGCTTGGGAGGTAGTCCAGGAGCTGGTGTAGATTGTGGTCTGCATCGACGACATCTGGAAGACGAAACGTGTGTTGGATTCGTGGTTGATGGATGACAACTATGGTTTTCGATGTCTTAGTCATGGTGGGGTGTCAGATCTGGAGTTCGATGACGTGTCCCGGGTGTTTCCCGATCTAATTCATTCAATGACAATGGCTTCATCTTTGGTGAGCCATCTTGGAGGTCCGCAAAGTTGCACATCAACGATGCAACCGCGTCGAGTTCGGGTGAGGAGGTGTTCCGTCATTTTTTTTCTTTGGTGACCTTTGTGGTGGTACCAGAGGGACATGACAAACGTTGGTATCAAAAGCTCCGTGATGTTTTGCTATCTTTTCAGTTTTGTCGCAAACCAACCTGTGGTTGGATGGTTAGAGGGACAGTGGTATCCCCAGCTCACCAGGGTTCAAATACTGGTGCTTGCATTATTCCTGGATTTATATCAGGATTTCCGGCGATACGCTTTCAGTGGGAGGAGACGTTCACGTCGACGACGAGGCACCTATGGTGACTTCGTAAATCTCAAGATGATATGCCGGCTCAGTCTCTTGGAGGTGCTCATAGGGGTAGGGTATGCGTATGTGCGTTCATAGGGGTGAGTGTATGTGCGTGTATATGAGTGCTTGCGTCTGTACTATGTTAAAAAAATCTTTTCAGTTTTGTCATATCACTCTTTACATAACTTGTAATTTCACCTTTATGTTATGAATGAGACACGTACTATGATGCAACAAATACAAGAGTGTATCCCCTTCCCCAGCTACCGTTATGTATATTTGGGTCAGCTCATTAGCTCTTTCAGGTTATTTGTGCTTTTTCATTTGTTGTTCTTTTCTTTTATTTTTATTTATTTTTTATTTTTTTACTCATTACGTTATTTATTTACTTTTTCTATTATATCTTTTGAAATCATAACTATTTTCTGAATTCTTGGATATTTTTGTAATAGTGAACATTTTTAAAATTCGCAACCATTTTTACAAATTCCCAAACATTTTTAAAACTATGATCATTTTTTGAATACACAATTTTCTTTTATAAAACATTCTATATTTCATCGCGAACAATTCTGAATTGACAATCATTTTTTGAAATTCTAGAACAAATTTTGAAATACACCAACATTTTTTTGTTGTGTCAAATATATTTTTGAAATGCATGAATTGTTTTATAATACATTAATGTTTTTTCAATCAGCGTAGATTTTTTTCATTCTATGGAATATTTTTGTAATTCACAATTTT
Organism: Hordeum marinum; assembly: GCA_022496015.1. Classification (NCBI taxonomy): domain Eukaryota; kingdom Viridiplantae; phylum Streptophyta; class Magnoliopsida; order Poales; family Poaceae; genus Hordeum; species Hordeum marinum. The sequence continues at coordinate 465,033,009 of CM039674.1, forward strand.
AAAAAATAATTATTTTTTGAAATTGTGAATATTCGTTAAAATTTCAAAAATATTTTTTGAATACACAAAAAAATCATAATCATACACATTTTTTAATTTCCTTTATATTATTTTTTCCAAAATCCGGACCATTTTGTGTATATGCAAACATTTTTTGAAAACCATAAAAAATAATTGAATTTGTATTTTTTTATTATTTCCTGATTATTTCTCAAAATTGACTATTTAAAAAAATCAAGATTTTTATCCCGATTTATTTAAAAAAGAAAAAATGAAAGGAAAAAAACTGGGCACCCCGCACATGGGTTGGACAAAAGGACATGCTAGGGGAGCGGGGGTGCGCGTTGAGCCTCCTCCGAACGTGCAGGGCGCCAAATAGGACATCCCCTTCTTCTCTCCTTAGTGCACATCAAGAATTTTGAAAAAGGAAAAAATGTCGTGTAGAGCCCACTAACGGCCGCATTAGGCGATTGGATCTAATCTCTTGGTCTGGGGTTCTCGCGTAATTAGAGTGTATATGGAATAACTACGTCGAAAGTTAGAGCATCTCTAGCAGACTTTTTAAAATGCGAGACTGATAACGTGGTTTTCAATTCGTGAAACGTGTTTTAAGGATCGGTTTAAACTTCGTCCGAACAGACCCCTTAATCTTAAACTGTAAAATCAAATATTCGTTTATATTTTTTCCACATCTTTTTCTTCCTCTTGCTCGTGTCCATGACCAGCTAAATTCACGTCGGAGAACACACGGAACGGCCAAATACGGCACTGCCGGCATCCAGGGCAGCCCGCACAAAGCTCCCGTCTCTGTAGCTGACTAGCTCCCGTCGCCAAATCCATTCACGAGCTACCTCTGAATCCTCCGTCCAGGATCTAGCTAGCTAGCTGGTGGATGGATTCGGCGAGCTAGCTAGCTCGCTCATCCAGGACGGACGGGGCGGCAGCAACGGCTAGGACGGGTGGGGCGGACGGACCGGCGGTGAGGATGGACAGGCGGCAGCCGGGGACGGAAGGGGTGGTGGCCGGAGCGAGTCATGAAGATTCCGATGGCAGTTTCCGACGAGATTTCGACAAGTTTCATGGCGAAAGGTCACCGGAGCCTGTGTGCATACGACGGAATTTCCTTGTCGCGTAGGGTTGACTGGTTTATATTTCACACTTAGTCTTGCCTCCAAAACGGTAAATATAAGGGTCGTGGGATGGATTCTCAGGGGCCTGTAAAAAGTTTACGGGTTTGGTCATTTTTAAGAGGTCAATTCGGGTTGTTTTTCGATACCGCGAAACTGAAAACGTCATTTTTTACGGATTTGACCCCTTGTAAGGGGTCTGCTAGAGTTGGTCTTAGCTAGTGTTACTCCGAGCCTTACCACCCGGCCGCCTCTGTTGTTCACGATGTGGTTCATATGGCCACGGGCGTAACTTAGGCTACTTCACTTACCAATTCTTACAACCTCGATCAACAAACTAGCCAAGCTTTAACACATCCATGTCTACTTGATTCATTGTCGAACTTATACATCAGTTTTTTGTTGTTTTGGTTGTGTGATTTGTGGCACTATGATTTTATCTTGTACGTGTCCTAGAAATTATCGTGATTGTGAAGCAAATTATCTTGTACAACTTCTTATTTGTGATGCCTTACAATCGATATTGGTTGATGTGAGCCTTTCTTCACTTTTTGTCTTCTTATAAACCCCCCATCGTCATGCTCTTTGACATCCGAAGTGCCAAGACAGTGGCTCACCCTTAAATATTGTGTGGGATTTGAATAGTTGAAGTGAAAAAAGTGTGACTTAATTGCTTAGTTTGGCACCTAGGTTAGTTCATGATTTGATGTTTCTATTCACGGAAGAAAAGGTGTGCCATGCTTATCATGATTAAGTTTTGTATCGTTTTACTTTCTTTATCATTTTGATTTGGAAAGACAATGATTGTTTTTTGCTTGTTTACGTTTAATTGTTTCAATGTCAAATTGATAGACTATTGCATTCAATCACTTATGTCTTAGGTTCATATCATAGTTAATTATATGATCAAGTTTGTGTTGGGTAGCATGCCATATGAAAAATTATCTTTGTTTTACCTACTCGAGGACGAGCATGAATTAAGCTTGGGGATGTTGATACGCCTCCGACGTATCTAAATTTTTGATTGTTTCATGAAATTATTATGCCATTTTACATATTTTGGCATTATTTTATATTATTTTCATTGACTAACCTATTAATCTACTGCAAGTTCCTTTTTTTGCTATTTTTTATTTCGCGGAAAATCCATACCAAGGAAGGTCCAAATGCGAAGAAAAATTACAGTGATTGTTTTTGGAATATATCTGTTTTTTTGGGCGGAGGAATCAATGCAGGATGAGTCTTATGGCCCCCTCAAGCCCGGGGGCATGCCCACACCTAGGGCGTGAGGACGAGGCTTGTGGGAAAATCGTAAGCCGGTTGAAGATCTCTTTCGGGCGCAAGGAAGCTAATTACGAGAAGAAATCATGTTAAAAAATTCAGCCTGATCGGAGTTTCAGCTATAAAAGAAAGGGCCAAAAACCCTACCACAAAACAAAGAACAAAATGGAGAGAGAGAGAGAGGGAGAGAGGGAGATACATACATACATACATACATACATACATACATACATACATACATAGATAGATAGATGTATATATAGAGAGAGAGAACAAAATAGAGAAAGATAGAGAGAGGGAGAGAGAGAGATCTAATCTTGGAGGTGCTCTCGCCCCTCGGGATCCATGGCAGCCAAGGACCATAGGAGATACCCTTCCCCCATCTAGGGGACGTTGGAGATAGAGGCAATCATGTATGATGATATTTCCTACGTGTTTATGAATAAAGGTACTCCTTAGACATTATCATTGATGTGTATTAACAAGTATGTGACTTGTTTGTGAGACTATGCATTGTATGATAACTGTCCTAAATGGTCCCTAGTCGAAAGGGCTGTGTGGACGCGCAGCCAGTTAGACTAGCATATGACACGGTGGATTGTCCGGTCTTGCTGACCCTGTAGCATTGGATGCTAGTCGGATAATATGGACTCAGAAAGGTCTGGTCGGATTCGATGTAGTCGGATCCGAGTCGAGATAAGGTCTGAGTTGGATAGACCCAACTATGAGACGCAACGATAAGTCATCTATGAGTCTCTAGTACAACATACGTTCTATGTCCTAAGACCTAAGCTGACACATGTACTCGAGATGGTGATAGACTTGCTTTGGGCCGACCAAATGCTACTCCGTGACTGGGTAGTTACAAAAGTAGGTTTCTGAAAGTGCGTTATATCGACTAGAGGGGGGGTGAATAGGCGATTTTTACAAATTCATCACTTGAGGAATTTCAACTTTGAGGAATTTGAAATGTGATGAATAACTAGTAGCGGAATAAGTACTCAAGTGCATGAGGAACATAGCGATAGCATAGTCATCATGATGAAATGAAACATGTACAGATTACAAGTAGTGTGATATAGGATAAGCAGGTGAGGAACAAGGTAACTTGAAGAATTTGAGGTGAGGAAATTGTGAAAGTCTTCAGTCAAATTCTTCAAACAGTAAAGTTCAATTTCATTAACAGTTATACGAGGAAATGGAAGGGTTGAGGAAATAGAACCAGGTAGCTTGATGAAGACAATGATTTGATGACCCAGTTCCAACAGCTGTGACAATCGTACGTCTGGTTTGGAGCGGCCTGGTATTTAAACCAGAGGACACACAGTCCCAGGACACACAGTCCTTACCGTATTCTCCTTGAGCTAAGGTCACACAGTCCTCGCCAAACACTCGTGGTAAGTCTTCAGGGTAGACTTCCAAAACCCTCACAAACTGGTCACCCGGTGATCCACAATTTACTGCTGGATGCTCTAGACCAAGGTCACTTCGTGATCCCCAATTGACTACAGGAGCACTAGACCATGACGCCTAACCGTTTGGAGGATGCACAGTCCTCAAAGGTAACAAGCGTCGGTTCCACACAGGAATTTCTTCAGTGATGCTCAATCACCTTGGGTTTGGTGGTTTGGTTGTGGGTTTTTCCTCACTGATGATTTTCTGTCAAAGTCCTTGGAGGATGGGTTGCTCTCAAATGACAAGTGTCAGTTCTCTCTCGGAGCAGCCAACCAACTAGTGGTTGTGGGGGTGGCTATTTATAGCGAGGATGCAACCTGACATGATATGACATAAATGCCCCCAATGATATGACCGTTATGTGGATGTTATGATTGGGGACAGCTGGCGCAAAGCACAACAACGGTCGGAATTTCGAACTATGAAAGTCCTCAGGCTTATCATGGTCCTCACTTGTAGGCAATTCGCACTGGCGAAATCCTAACTCCTTAGTCAGATCAATTTCCTCAGAGACCAGAAAAACTTCGTGTCTGTCACTGAAGAACTTGACTGAACTGTAAGAGATTTCCAAAGGCTTCACTCGAAGGATTGTATAGGTTGAGGATTTTGGAGTTGATCATCAGTTGGAAATTTTCCTTAGTATTACATCGGCCCCCTTTAACAGTACGGGGTTTCCTATGACTCAAATAAAGGAAATGAAACTACGAAAACAAAAGTCTTCACTCTTAATATTCCTCGTTCATATCTTCAAGGTCACACCAACTTCTTCATTTTCAAAGTCTTCACAAATTCTTCAACAAAGTCTTCAACAAAGTCTTCACTTGAAGACATACATTTTTAGAGGTCGATAATCTCTGAATATATCAAACTCCTTATCGACTTATAGAGCATGTGTACACTCACAAACACATTACTAGCTTAACATATAAGTCTTCAATACACCAAAATCACTAAGGGGCACTAGATGCACTAACAATCTCCCCCTTTTTGGTGATTGATGACAAATAAGTTAAGTTTTGAATGGGGATAAACATATGAAGTGAAAGTACTTAGTTTGAGAAATTTGATTGTAAGATATAGAAGAACTCCCCCTGAAGATGTGCATATTTGAGGAATTTACTTTGGACTGCAAATGCACATGGCAGGTTAAAACATGGAGAACTCCCCCTATATCCTGTAATTCATACACGCATTTGAACATATGATATGAGGAATTTGAAATGCGTGAGGAAAATGGTGTCTGACGAAATTCAGCATGTATGCATTAAGGTACTTGAGGAAATAAACATGCGAGGAAATAGTTCAAAAGTGTCAGACCACCATCGGACTTTAGTTTACAACTCAATCAACAAAAGCTTTAGAAGAGCGAGAGTTGTAACTTAAACAAAAATAGCCCATATATATAGAGACCCGCTTGAAGACTAACTCAAATTTTCTCCCCCTTTGTCATCGAAGACCAAAAGGGACGAACAGTGAGGACTAACGCCCCTTTGAAGAATTTCGTCGTGTTGGTGAGGAAGGAGCGCCAATGTTGTCGAGGTCGTTTGTCGATGCAGGGCCTGCCGCAGTATCGTCAATGTCTTCATCGTCATCGCGCTCTCGAGATGAAGAAAATGAACTTGTGACCATCAGAGGAACTTGAACTTTCTTGAATTTCTTCTGAGGTCGACGAGCCCAGTCAGGATGTTCCTCAAGATCCAGCTCATCTAGTTCTTTAGAAGACATGAGGTGAGACAATACGGCCCAAGAGCGGTTGAGGTTTTCATGCGCATAGTAGTGATTCCTCTTCATGGTGTTTTGCGTCACAGTCATGTTCTGCACAATGAAACCAAGTTGGCGCTTCACCCACTTGTCATTGCGATCGACCTTCTGATGAAGACTTATTAGAAGCTTGCGATCAGTCATCACACGAGGGGCAGACTATTGAGGTTTGTGAGCTGAGGCATTTGCATCACAGTCTTGAGTGGCAGTGTCATCATTGGTGGAGAAGGAAGCGGCTTTGCGAAATTGTCCATCCAATGGACGAGTTCCTTCATCAATGACAGCCTTGCCTTTTCCTTCAACTGAGGCAATTGTGCTCTTGATGACTTCAATTGGAGGCAGGAAGCCAAAGTGGTTCTGGAAATAAGCCTTGAAGAGAACTGAGGACTTTGCCCTGATGAATTTCATTATCCAAGGCACATAGGGCTTTTGTTCAAATGGAGCTAAAGCAACATTGGCCAATGTCCTCATGAAGAAGTCGTACAAGTCAATGGGAATTCCATGAATGATGTTGAAGAGAATATTCTTCATGACTCCTTCCACTTCTTCTTCTTCGGAATTGTGGCCCTTATGAGGACATAGCGTATTTGTGAGTATACGGTAGACAGTCCTGGGCACATATAGCAGATCCTTCACAAGGAAGGTTTTTTGTTGAGGCTTTCCAGGAGGCAATGTCTTCATCAATACTTGCATCAGCTGATTTGGAAGTGCATGCTCATCAAACAGTTTGCGAGCTTCATCTGAGGGAATTGGAACTGGTACACACTAAAGCAATTCAGAAGCTTGAGCAGTGAAGTGTGTGGATCCTGTCATCTAGTCCCATATCCAGGAGTTGACGTCTGAAGCATTTCCGCTGATATGCAATGTGGCATAGAACTGAAGAATGAGTTCTTCATTCTAGTCGCAGATGTTGACGCAGAATGAGAGAATGCCTACATCATGAAGAACCTAGAGCACCGGTGTGAATGACGGAAGGGTTTCCATGTCAGCATGAGGAATTTGGTGGTGCTCGAAGACTTTCTTCTTCTCAAAAAGAACTGATGCATAGTAGTTGAGCTATGTTGCCGTCCAGAATCTGTTGCGATCGGCCCTTGCAAAGTCATAGGGATTTGGACCAGTGAAGAACATTCGTTCGTTGAAGAAATTGCTCTTGAGGAATTTGGGGCCTACTGAGCCTTTGAATGGCATTCTTGGCTTCGGTTGAAGATTTGGCTTGAAGCTCCCCTTAATCTCCTTTGGCATGAGAGGAACACCTTCAGACAGAACGATTTGGAGAGCTGGTTCTTCAGTTGCGGCGGGAGCATCAAGATCATCAGCCATTGCGGCTAGAATTTCTTCAGTGACTTGGGTGCTCAGATTGGCAGATTCTTCATGTATTTCTTCAGTCGGAGCAGGCGACTGAGGAATCTGTGTCAGAGGAGTAGTCATTGGTGAATTTGGGTGTGCTGATTCCCAATATTCATCATTGATGACAGACGTTTTATTGCCAATGTCTACGTCATCATCAATTTCTTCAACTCCAGCCTCTTCAGCAGTGAACTGAGGCTAGGGCAATGATACCTTTGGAGTTGAAGCAATGTATTCAACTTCAATTTCTTCATCAATATGCTCTATTGAAGCAGCAGACTGATCTTCATCTTCATCTGGGATGACATATTCCACCCCAAATGGTACAATTTCATAGGCAGGTGCTGAGGAAATTGGTGTAGCACCAATAGGTCCAGTTGAAGAACTTGGCATAGTCTTCAACTTATTCACGGCTGAGGTTTCTGAATCTGATGCTTTTCTCTTGAGAGTCTTTTCCTCAGCAGTGTCAGTTTCTTCAGGAACGACTAATGCAGCCGCCCTGGTGTGTTTAGTTTCTTCAGGTGCAACAAAAGCTTCAGCTGGCCTTTCAGTTTCTTCAGGCACAACAGTGGTGGTTGTCCTGGCATGATCATCAGGGGTCTGAGTTTCCTCAGTAGCACTGGCAGTTGCTTCTGGTGCAGAAGCATTTCCATCAGCAGTTTCATCAGGCTGAGCAATTTCATCAGCCTGAGGATTGTGTGGTTGCGATCGAGCAACAACCCTAGTGGTGTGATCCTTCACTGCAGCTTGAGCAGCCCTAACGAATCTCACCTTGGTGCCTTTCCATTCAACATCATACCTCTCTTGATCCTCAGAGAGTGTGCGAATTTCAGACTGGACAGTGACAAGTTGATTTGGGGTCAAGTTCATCACATTGTCACTCAGAAACTTTTCCTTCCGAGACTTGTTCCTCTTAGCTCTCAAAGCTTGTTCTCTCTTCCATTTTTCTTCAGAGATGAAATGGGTGAGGACATGATCCACTCCAAGTGGCAGATTTAGTGAAGAAAGTGGGGTTATTGGGTCTTCATGCCATATATCGATGAAGTTGAGGATCATCTTGGGATCCAGCATGAGAGGAACAGAGCTGCCCTTTGCTATAGCAGCCTTTTGCTGACTGTGCTTGATGATTTCTTCCAATTCCTCATCATCAGCTTCATCATCATCATCATCCTCAGAACCTGAGGGTATGGTCACCACAACCTTGCTTGAGTGAGGAATCTTTGACCTCGTCCAGCAGTTTTCTTCAGCTTCAACGCAGAAGGGCTAGTTGAAGATGTCGCAGAAGACAGAGCAGCAACCGTTCCAGTAGCTGAAGACTTTGTAGGCCGAGGCCTTTGACCTTAAGGGATCTATTGTGAAGGTTTTGAGGTTGAATAACTTGTCTTCAATGCAGATTTCTTCCTCATGATTTTCTTTAGAGCACTTGCAGAGGCTCCAGTAGAGGAAGCAGCAGCAGAATCTTCATTGAATTTCTTCACTGCCTCTTTAGCTTTCTTCGCCAGCTTGGCTTGCTGCTTCTCCCACATGTGAGGAAAGTCCTCACCAGTCTTGATGCTAGTGGGATCAGCAATTTGATTTGGAGCAAGGGGAGGCCTACTGCAAGGAGGTTTCACTGCGAATTTCATCATGTATTTTGGAGTTACATAACGATACTCCTTCCATTCCCTTGCCCATCTCCTCTCAATTTTGTACAGACGAATTTTTCTCTGCTTGGTCGTTTCTTTGCCATGAGTTTCTTCATCGGGTGTGCAGTATTCCTCATACACGTCATCTGGAATCTCAAAGGCAGTGTGCACATTTGGCTTCTTTCCACCTTTCTGAGGTTTCTTTCTGTTAGCCATTTTCTTCACTTGAGGAATATGAACTCTTGAGAACTCTGAAGAAGTACACAATTTTTCCTCAAGGAGCACTGCAAATGAGTTAAGTTGATGAGAACCTAGTGATTCATCAGCGGACATGTTATACCTGTGAACAGAGTATAGGTGCGAGGAATTTGAAGAGGTCATATGCATTCTCAGAAATTTTTCTAAATAAAATAGGTGAGAGGAATTTGACCATGGGTGTCTTGAGGAATTTCATTAAGTGTTCTTTGTCTCAGGTTCCAGAGTTGTGCAGATTTTGAGAATTCACACAACTGAGGAATCTTGAAGAAAATCATTACTTAGGGAAAAACATCAAGTATGTGAAGATGTAAGGTCCTTTTAGAATAAGGTTCATGAAGAATAAACACCTTTTGTCAAACAAGGACAGTAAAAATAAATTTTATTTACCCTGGTGAAGAACACGACGAACAAGAGATGAGATTGGGAAGTTCGTCTGTTCAGATCTCCCACACCCTAGCTTGGCACAACGAGACAGCTACAGCGGCGGCAGGATGAAGACTTCCACGGCCGATGCGAGTACGGCGATGATGAGGTCGAGGCAGTGAAGCTCTTCCTCACCGGCGACGATGACTTTAGCGATGGCGCTAGGTTGGAGCTCGGGAGAGGGATGAGATGAGGAGTAACCAAGCACAATTGAAGGGGAGGGGTATTTATAGAGGGAGTAAAAACCAATCTGCCCGAAGATTTTGGACAAGATTACCCCTGACCCTTGCTCTCCATGCGACAGGTGTCACCCACGTTCTGCGTAGTGGAGATTATGGGGGATCGTGGGTTATCCAGTCGTGGGAATCGGAACCTTTTGAGCGGGAACCGTTGAAAATTTTGATAGTGAAAATTTCAAAGTTTCCGTTCGCAAATTTTTCAGCTGTCAAGAATACACTAAAGACTTTGAACGAGTTTCAAAGTAGAACGCATATGAAGAATTTTTGAACAGACTGGGTTGAGTTTAGCATAGAGGGGGAAAGGGTCCGATCACATTCACTTAGATGAAAATCAACTTGAAGAATTAGCAATAAATGAATGCTGTTGAGGACATTGAAAACTCATATATATATATATATATATATAGTCAATGAAGAACATGAGTTTCAAAGTTTGAAGAATTTGAAAAGTTGAGGAATTTGAAAACTTGAGGAATTTGATAATTTGAAGAATTTGCAAAAATGACGAAAAACTCAATTTTGAAGAATTTCAACTTTGGTTGGTGGCGTGACCCATCGTATAAGAATGATGATTTCAGACACCGCGTACAATTGTCGTAGGGTTCTGAGAATCAAATTCTTCATTAATATCTTCACACTTAGAGGGTTATTCTTCATTGATTGAAGAAAAACGTTACTTCGTGTGTTGCACATCAAAGTCATCAATTTTGCATAAGTGTTAGGATGTGTGTCCTTCTTCAAAGAACATTCGAAGATTCTAAGATATTTAGCTCACACCGCAACTTGCAAAATCTCTTTTCATCTAAGGGCTTGGTGAAGATATCGGCCAGTTGTTCTTCAGTGGGGATGTGATCGATGGAGATGTCGCCCTTGAGTACATGATCTCAAAGAAAGTGATGACGAATCTGGATGTGCTTGGTCTTGGAGTGCTGAACTAGGTTGTATGCAATCTTGATGGCACTCTCGTTGTCGTAGTAGAGTGGCACATTCTTCAACTTGATGCCGTAGTCCTTGATGGTTTGCTTCATCCATAGTAACTGAGCACAACATGAGCCAGCAGCAATGTACTCAGATTCAGTAGTAGAGAGTGAGACGCAGTTCTACTTCTTCGAGGACCAACAGACTAAGGATCGTCCGAGGAAATGACATGTGCCTGAGGTTGACTTGCGATCCACGTGATCTCTAGCATAGTCAGCATCAGAGTATCCGACGAGGTGAAGATTTGAGCCCTTGGGATACCATAATCCAAGTGTTGGTGTGTGAGCTAAGTATCGAAGAATATGTTACACAGGCTTATGGTGTGATTCCTTCGGTGTTGCTTGGAATCGGGCACACATGGAAACACTCAGCATAATATCAGGCCTAGATGCACATAGATACAATAATGAGCCAATCATGGAGCGGTATACCTTCTGATCGAAATCTTTACCATTTTCATCGGTGCAGAGGTGGCCTTTTGAAGGCATTGGAGTTTTGACGCCTTTGCAATCTTGCATGTTGAATTTCCTCAGAACATCCTTGAGGTACTTCTCTTGGGAGATGAAGATGCCATTGTCTTGTTGACGAATTTGAAGACCTAAGAAAAATTTCAACTCTCCCATCATAGACATTTGATATTCTTCACTCATCATATTGGCAAATTCATCACTGTAACGTTTGTCAGTATAGCCAAAGATAATATCGTCTACATATATTTGGCATATGAACAGTTCATTGTCATAGGATTTTGTGAAAAGAGTGGGGTCGAGTGTACCGGGTTTGAAGCCTTTCTTCATGAGGAATTCTTTCAGAGTGTCGTACCATGCCCGAGGGGCCTGCTTGAGGCCATAGAGAGCCTTGTTGAGTCTGAAGACTTTGTCAGGATGCTTAGGGTCTTCAAAACCTGGGGGTTGAGCAACATATACTTCTTCCTCAAGCTTACCATTGAGGAATGCACTTTTCACATCCATTTGATATAATATGATATTATGATGGTTAGCATAAACAAGCAATATGCGAATAGCTTCAAGTCTAGCAACAGGTGCGAACGTTTCATCAAAGTCAATTCCTTTAACCTGTGTGTAGCCTTGAGCTACAAGACGAGCCTTATTCCTCACCACAAGGCCATTTTCATCTTGCTTGTTGTGGTAGATCCACTTGGTACCTATGATGTTATGTTTGCGAGGATCTGTCCGCTTGACAAGTTCCCACACGTTGTTGAGCTTGAACTGATGCAATTCCTCTTGCATAGCTTGAATCCACTCAGGCTCCTTGAATGCGTCATCAACTTTGTTGGGCTATATGATAGAGACAAAAGCAAAGTGCCCACAAAAGTTAGTTAAATGTGAAGCTTTTGAGCGAGTGAGGGGACCTGGTGCATTGATGTCATCGATGATTTTGTCAATCTGTACTTCATTCGCAACTCTAGGATGAGCAGGTTGACGTGGCTGAGGACTTCCTTCAGCATCATTTTCTTCAGGTGTATCAACATGAAAGTCTTCATTCATTGGAATGACTTCCTCAGTGGGTATGATATCTTCAGTTGCCTTCAGCTTGATGGATTCCTCAGGAGACTGTTCATCTAACACAGAAGGCAGGTGCTCTCTTTGCGAGCCATTAGTTTCATCGAACCGCACATCTACAGTTTCAACAACCTTGTGATGGTAGGTGTTGAAGACTTTGTAGGTGTGTGAGTCCTTTCCGTAACCAAGCATAAAACATTCATGTGCTTTTGGTGCAAACTTAGAACAGTGATGAGGATCTCTGATCCAGCATTTTGCACCGAAGACTTTGAGATAACTTACATTGGGTTTCTTGCCAGTCATAAGTTCATATTAAGTCTTCTTGAAGAATTTGTGAAGATATACCCTATTGATGATGTGGCATGCAGTATCGATTGCCTTAGGCCAGAAGCGACAAGGAGTTTTGTATTCATCAAGCATGATGCAAGCCATCTCAACTAGAGTCGTGTTCTTGCGCTCCACGATGCCATTCTATTGAGGAGTATAAGGGGCAGATAACTCATGAGTAATACCAAGTTCATCAAGATATTCATCAAGATTAGTGTTCTTGAATTCAGTCCCATTATCACTCCTAATATGCTTGATCTTGACGCCGAAGTTGGTGGAGGCCCTTGAAGCAGATCGTCTGAAGACATCCTGCAATTCATTTTTGTACAGAATAATATGCACCCAAGTGTAACGAGAGTAATCATCAAAAATGACAAAGCCATACAAACTTGAAGCGTTTGTTAGTATGGAGTGATGAGTGGGGCCAAAGAGATCCATGTGAAGCAATTCAAAGGGTCGAGTCATGGTCATGATTGTCTTCGGGGGATGCTTGGATCTGGTCAACTTCCCAGATTCACATGCACCGCAGAGGTGGTCCTTGAGGAATTTGACACCCTCGATGCCAATGACGTGCTTTTTCTTCATGAGCGTGTGCAAGTTCCTCATACCCGCATGTCCAAGTCGTCGATGCCATAGCTAGCCTTCTGAAGACTTTGCAAGTAAGCATGTGGCAGGTTCAGGACCTGTAGAGAAATCAACAATCAACAATATGTGGCAGGTTGAGGAATTGTCAGATTCCATGATGACAACACAATGATATTTTCCAAATGCGACGATCATATCAAGATCACAAAGCATTGAGAAGGACATAAGGTTGAACCCAAGGGATTCAACAAGCATCACCTTATCCATGGTTCGGTCCTTTGAGATAGCAACCTTACCAAGAATCTACTGGTGACAAGATTTTATAGGTAGCTCTTGGGAACCCAGATTTTCTTCATAGGAGAACCGTTCCTGCAGTTAGTTCCAACAAATCTAGCAAATACTTCACCTTTCTGATTTTTGAAGTATTTGTAGTTGGAGTCAAGTGACTCATCAGAGGAATTTGAAGTTTCACACGTAAAGCCAGATAAAGTGGATGGATCTACAGGAGGTCCTTTTGCAGCAACCCATGAGGTTTTGGGGTACTGCTCAGGTGTCTAGTAGGATCCATCAATGTTGAGTTTCCTCACAAAGGCAATGCCCTCTTTCCTAGGGTTCTTGTTCAGAATCTGATTTTTGAGGACATCGCAAAGGGTTTGATGCCCTTTGAGACTTTTGTACACGTCTGTCACATACAATTCCTTCAACCCTGCATTGTCATCAGTGATACTTGTGGTATCCTCAGATAAGGAATTTGAAACCACTGGAATAGTTGAAGAATTTGCAGCAATAGAAGCATTTGAACATCCAGGTGAAGAATTAGCAGTTTCACGTTCGATGCATTTCAAACAAGGTGGAATGAATTCTTCCTAAGCGGTACTGATCTGTTGAGACAGTAAGGAATCGTTTCCCCTTTGGAGATCCTCATGTGACACCCTTAGTTTCTCAAGATCATGCTTTCTTTGAAGAAATTCATAAGAAAGCTTTTCATGATCGGCTAAGAGGTCATTATGATGACTCTAAAGGATATCATACTTTGTCTGAAGACTTTTGAGATCGTTAGACAGAGTTTGAGTCCGATCCAATTCATAGTTCAATAGATCATTGCTTTTGTCTAGCATTTTCTGAAGCTTTTCAAGTGCACTTTGTTGCTTAGTGGCAATTTTAACAAGTTTAGCATAGCTAGGTTTCACATATTCATCAGATTCACCTTCACTTGATTCAGATGAGGAATGATGTTTGTGTACCTTTGAGCCATTTGCCATGAAGCAGTAGGTGGGAGCATAATCATTATTGCTGACGTCAGAGTCGTTGGAGTAGTCATATTCTTCATCGTTGAAGATGGACTTGCTGACGAAAGCAGTAGCGAGAGCAAGGCTAGCGACACCAGATTCGGATTCCTCCTCAGATTCTTCCTCTTCTTCATATTCTTCAGATTCTTCCTCAGAATCCATTTCCTTGCCGATGAATGCTCGTGCCTTTCTAGAACCATTCTTCTTGTGCTTTGAGGATTTTGAAGATGAGGACTTTGCAGATGAAGACTTTGAAGATTTCTTCTTTTTCTTCAAGTCATGAGAACTATCATCCTTGTATTTCTTCTTCTTCTTTGAATATTTTTCCCAGAGAGGAAAGTCAGAGATAAAGTGACCAGGCTTCTTGCAATGATGACAAGTTCTTTTCTTGTAGTCTTCTGAGGAATCTGATTTCCTCAAGCCACTTTTTGATGACTTTCCAAATCCACCTCTCCTTGAGAACTTCTGGAATTTCCTCACGAGCATTGCGTTCCTGACTTAGTTCTTCAGGATCACCAAGGCTGCTGTCAGTATCTTCTTCTTCGGATGAGGAAATTGCTTTCGCCTTCAGAGCACGAGATCTTCCATAGCTTGGCCCATAGAGGTCTCTTTTCTCAGCTTGTTGGAGTTCATGAGTATTGAGTCTCTCAAGACTATCAGTAGGATCAAGTGACTTGTAGTCTCCATGTTCTTGAATCATCAATGCCAGAGTATCGAATGAGGAGTCAAGAGATCTTAGCAGTTTCTTCACCACTTCATGGTCAGTGATATCGGTGGAACCCAGTGCTTGAAGCTCATTGGAGATATCAGTGAGACAATCAAAAGTTTGTTGAACATTTTCATTATCAAGTCTCTTGAAGTGGTTGAAGAGATTGCGAAGAACATCAACACGAGAGTCACGTTGAGTGGATACACCTTCGTTGACTTTGGACAGCCTATCCCAGATAAGCTTAGCAGTCTCCAAATCACTCATTCTACCATACTGACCTTTGCTCAGATGGCCACAGATGATATTCTTCGCTTGAGAATCGAGTTGCTTGACTCTCTTCACATCAGCAGTAGTAATAGTGGGAGTGACAGAGGGCACATCATTTTCCACAACGTACCAGAGATCGTTGTCAATAGCTTCAAGGTGCATACGCATCTTGTTCTTCCAGTAGGGGTAGTCCGTCCCATCGAAGGTAGGACACCCCATGGAAACCTTGATCATACCTGAAGTCGACATAACTAGAACTCCAGGTGGTTAAACCAAAATCACACGGAGCGAGGGAGTACTTGCTCTGATACCAATTCAAAGTGCATTATATCGACTAGAGGGGGGTGAATAGGCAATTTTTACAAATTCATCACTTGAGGAATTTCAACTTTGAGGAATTTGAAATGTGATGAATAACTAGTAGCGGAATAAGTACTCAAGTGCATGAGGAACATAGCGATAGCATAGTCAACATGATGAAATGAAACATGCACAGATTACAAGTAGCGTGATACAGGATAAGTAGGTGAGGAACAAGGTAACTTGAAGAATTTGAGGTGAGGAAATTGTGAAAGTCTTCAGTCAAATTCTTCAAACAGTAAAGTTCAATTTCATTAACAGTTATACGAGGAAATGGAAGGGTTGAGGAAATAGAACCAGGTAGCTTGCTGAAGACAATGATTTGATGACCCAGTTCCAACTGTTGTGACAGTCGACATATGGTTTGGAGCGGCCTGGTATTTAAACCAGAGGACACACAGTCCTTACCGTATTCTCCTTGAGCTAAGGTCACACAGTCCTCACCCAATACTCGTTTTAAGTCTTCAGGGTAGACTTCCAAAACCCTCACAAACTGGTCACTCGGCGATCCACAATTTACTGTTGGATGCTCTAGACCAAGGTCACTTCGTGATCCCCAATTGACTGCAGGAGCACAAGACCATGACGCCTAACCGTCTGGAGGATGCACAGTCCTCAAAGGTAACAAGCTTCGGTTCCACACAGGAATTTCTTCAGTGATGCTCAATCACCTTGGGTTTGGTGGTTTGGTTGTGGGTTTTCCTCACTGATGATTTTCTGTCAAAGTCCTCGGAGGATGGGTTGCTCTCAAATGACAAGTGTCAGTTCTCTCTCGGAGCAGCCAACCAACTAGTGGTTGTGGGGGTGGCTATTTATAGCCAGGGTGCAACCTGACATGATATGACATAAATGCCCCTAATGATATGACCGTTATGTGGATGTTATTATTGGGGACAGCTGGCACAAAGCACAACTACAGTCAGAATTTTGAACTATGAAAGTCCTCAGGCTTATCGTGTTCCTCACTTGTAGGCAATTTGCATTGACGAAATCCTAACTCCTCAGCCAAATCAATTTCCTTAGAGACCATAAGAACTTCGTCTCTGTCACTGAAGAACTTAAATGAACCATAAGAGATTTCCAAAGGCTTCACTCTAAGGATTATATAGGTTGAGGATTTTGGAGTTGAGCATCAGTTGGAAATTTTCCTTAGTATTACCTGGGCCCCCTTTAATAGTACGGTGTTTCCTATGACTCAAATAAAGGAAATGAAACTACGAAAACAAAAGTCTTCACGCTTCATATTCCTCGTTCATATCTTCAAGGTCAGACCAACTTCTTCATTTTCAAAGTCTTCACAAAGTATTCACCAAAGTCTTCAGCAAAGTCTTCACTTGAAGACATACATTTTTAGGGGTCGATAATCTCCAAATATATCAAACTCCTCATCGACTTATAGAGCCTGTGTACACTCACAAACACATTAGTACCTTAACGTATAAGTCTTCAATACACCAAAATCACTAACGGGCACTAGATGCACTAACAGTTTCGGGCTTGTCCAGACCCATGCTACGAGACATGGTCGAGCAAGATGGGATTTGCCGCTCTGATCAGGAGAGATATACTCTGGGCCCCTCGAGTGATCCGACCTGGATAAGCTTGGCCATGCAATGAGGATTATGAGATAATCCGAAGTGTTGGTCGGATTCACCGGAATGAGAAAGAGGTCGTGCTGCAACAAGGATGACCATGTCGCCTTGTGCACGACAACATATATCGTGTGGCAACGGGAATAGAAGTGTGAAGTACATATTCGCCTAACCAGCTTCATCAGACACTTAGAGTCGGCACGCCATGCTAGAGGCCGCTACCTACTGGTTGAGCCGGATGTGATCTGACTCCCGACCAAGTGAACAAGAACCTAAGGGGTCACGCACTTAAGGGAAGCAACACGTGGGCTTTAGGATCCCTGCGAGGCCTAAGAGTTGAGCCCGCGCTGGATGCCTATATATAGTAGAGGTGCAATGTTGGGGAACGTTGCATGGGAATAAAAAAAATCCTACCCACACGCAAGATCTATCCAAGGTGATGAGCATCTACAAGAGGAAGAGTGGATCTACATACCCTTGTAGATCGCTAAGCAGGAAGCGTTAAGAAACGCGGTTGGTGTAGTTGAACGTCTTCACGATTCAAATCGCCGAGCGTCCCGCGATCTCATCACAATCCTTCCCGCGATACAATCACGATCCATACCATGAACTCATCACGATCCGTCCCGCGATCTTGATCACAGTCCTTCCGATCTAGCGCCGAACGGACGACACCTCCGCGTTCAGCACGCGTATAGCTCGATGACGATCTCTGCCTTCTTGATCCAGAAAGAGGGAGAGGAGAGGTAGAAGAGTTCTCCGGCAGCGCGACGGTGCTGCGGTAATGGTGGTGGAGCTATTCCGGCAGGGCTTCGCCTAAGCACTACAGAAAACCGATCTAGAGGAGGAACTATGCACTAGAGGAGAGGGTAGCACATGGCAGAAAATCTAGTGAAAAAACCCTAAAACCTCTAGTATATATAATAGGAAGAGAGTAGGAGGCTTGTCCCTCAAGGGGCCAGCCCTAGGCTTCGGCCGAACCAAGGAGGAGAGGAGGAATCCTCCTCCAATCCAAGTACGACTAGGACTCCTTCCTCTTTTTTTTGCCTTTTTTGCCTTTTTCCACCTTTTCTCTTTGGGATTTTCTCTCCCAGCCGCATGAGCCTTGTGTGGGAATTCCACCAGCCCACTAAGGTCTGGTATTCACTCTCCCACAGCCCATGTAGACTCTTGGGTCGAAATACCCCTCCCGATGGTCTCCCGGTACACTATCGGCACTCCCGGTACACTACCGATGAGCCCGAAACTTTTCCGGCGACCAAAATAGGACTTCCTATATATCAATCTTTACCTCCGGACCATTCCGGAGCTCCTCATGATGTCCAGGATCTCATCCAGGACTCTGAACAATCTTCGGTAACCACCATACATAACTCTATACTACCGAAACGTCAACGAACCTTAAGTGTGCAGACCCTGCGGCTTCGAGAACTATGTAGACATGACCGAGACACCTCTATGGTCAATAACCAATAGCGGGACTTGTATGCCCATATTTGTTCCTACATATTCTACGAAGATCTTTATCAGTCGAATCTCTATGTCAAGGATTCAGTTAATCCCGTATGATGTTCCCTTTGTTCTTCGGTATGTTACTTGCCCGAGATTCGATCGTCGGTATCTCCATACCTAGTTCAACCTCGTTACCGGCAAGTCTCTTTACTCGTTCCATAACACAAGATCCCGTGACCAACACTTAGTCACATTTCTTGCAAGGCTTATTGTGATGTTGCATTACCGAGTGGGCCCTAAGATACCTCTCCGTCACACGGAGTAACAAATCCCAGTCTTGATCCATGCCAACCCAACAGACACCCTCGGAGAAACCTATAGAGTACCTTTATAGTCACCCAGTTACGTCGTTGCGACGTTTGATACACACAAGGTAATCCTCCGGTGTCAATGAGTTGCATGATCTCATGGTCATAGGAACAAATACTTGACATGCAGAAAACAGTAGCAATAAACTGACATGATCATATGCTACATTTGTAGTTTGGGTCTTCTCCATCACATCATTCTCCTAATGATTTGATCCCGTTATCAAATGACAACTCATGTCAATGGCTAGGAAACCTTAGCCATCTTTGATCAACGAGCTAGTCTATTAGAGGCATACTAGGGACATGGTGTTGTCTATGTATCCACACATGTATCTGAGTTTCCGATCAATACAATTATAGCAGGGATAATAAACGATTATCATGAACAAGGAAATATGATAATAACTAATTTATTATTGCGTCTAGGGCATATTTCCAATAGTCTCCCACTTGCACTAGAGTCAATAATCTAGTTCACATCATCATATGATTCGCATTGTTATGAATCTAACACCCAATGAGTTCTGGGGCTCGATCATGATTTGCATGTGAGAGAGGTCTTATAGTCAACGGGTCTATGACATTCCGATCCGTGTGTACTTTGCAAATCTCTATGTCAAACTGCAAACACTGCTACCACACTCCGCTTGGTACTATTCCAAATGGCTACTCCACTATACGTATCCGGATTGCTACTAAGAGTCATCCAGATTAGTGTTAAAGCTTGCATCGACGGAACTCTTTACGACGAACCCTTTATCACCTCCATAATCGAGAAACATTTCCTTAGTCTTTTAGTCACTAAGGATGATATTGACCGTTGTCCAGTGATCCACTCCTGGATCACTCTTGTACCCCTTGAGGGACTCATGGCAAGGCACACACAGGTGCGGTACATAGCATGGCATACTATACAGAGCCTATGGCTAAGGTATAGAAGACGATGTTCGTCCTTTCTCTTTCTTCTGCCGTTGTCGAGCTTTGAGTCTCACTCAACTTCACACCTTACAAATCAGGCGTGAACTCTTTCTCTGACTGATCCATTTTGAACTCTTTCAAAATCTTGTTAAGGTATGTACTCATTGAAAGTCTCATCAAGCATCTTGATCTATCTCTATAGATCTTGATGCTCAACAATTAGGTAGCTTTATCCAGGTCTTCCTTTGAAAAACTCCTTTCAAACAACCCTTTATGCTTTCCGAAAATTCTACATCATTTCCGATCAACAATATGTCAACCACATATGCTTATCAGAAACTCTATAGTGCTCCCACTCACTTTATTGTAAATACAAGTTTCTCATAAACTTTGTATAAACCACAAAACTTTGATCACCTCATCAAAGTGTATATTCCAACTCCGAGATGCTTTCCCCAGCTCTTAAATGGATTGCTGGAGCTCGCACACCTTTTAGCATCCTTAGGGCTGACAAAACCTTCTGGTTGTATCACATACAACCTTTCCTCAAGTAAATTGTTAAGGAAACGACGTTTCGTCATCCATCTGCCAGATTTCATAATTGAAAAATGCAGTAACTGCTAACATGATTCCAACAGACTTTAGCATCGCTACGAGTGAGAAAGTCTCGTCGCAGTCAACTCTTTGAACTTGTCGGAAACTTCTTTGTGACAAGTCGAGCTTTATAAATGGTGACATTTACCATCGGCGTCTGTCTTCATCTCAAAGGTCCATTTGTACTCGACGACCTGTCGTCCAACAGCAAGTCTACCAAAGTCTATACTTGGTTTTCATACATGGATCCTTTCTTGGATTTCATGGCCTCCAACCATTTTTCAGAATCCGGGCCCAACATCGCTTCTCCATAGCTCGTAGGTTCATTGTTGTCCAACAACATGACCTCCAAGACAGGGTTGTCGTACCGCTCAGGAGCAATACACATCCTTGTCGACCTATGAGGTTCGATAGTAACTTGATCCGAAGCTTCATGATCATCATCATTAACTTCCTCTTCAACTAATGTAGGCTTCACAGAAACATCTTCCTGCGCTGCGCTACTCTTTGGTTGAACAAAGGTTCAACAACCTCATCAAGTTCTATCTTCCCCCCACTCAATCCATTCGAGAGAAACTCTTTCTCGAGAAAGGACCCAGTTTTAGCAACAAACATTTTATGCTTGGATCTGAGATAGAAGGTTCACCCAACTGTTCTTAGGGTATTCTATGAAGACACATTTGTCCGCTTTGGGTTCGAGCTCATTAGGTGAAAACATTTTCCACACAAGCGTCGCAGCCCCCAACATTAAGAAATGACAGCTTAGGTCTCTATCAAACCCTAATTCACGGGGTGTCATCTCAACAGATTTAGATGGTGCCCTATTTAAAGTGAATGTAGTTGTCTCTAATGCATAACCCCAAAACTATAGTAGCAAAATGATAAGAGACATCATAGCCCGCACCATATCCAATAAAGCACGACTATGACGTTCGGACACACCATCACACTATGGTGTTCTAGGTGGCATGAGTTGTGAAACGACTTTCACATTGTCTAAAGTTGTATGCCAAACTCATAACTCAGATATTCACCTCCATGATCATATCGCAGACATTTTTATCTTCTTGTCACGATGATCTTAAACTTCACTCTGAATCTGCTTGAACTTTTCAAATGATTCAGACTTGTGTTTCATTAAGTAAACATACACTGCATCTACTCAAATCATCAGTGAAGGTAAGAAAATAACTATATCCACCGCACGCTACAGGACTCATTGGATTGCATACATCAACATGTATCATTTCCAATAAATCACTTGCCCACTCCATCAATCCGGAAAACGGGGTCCTTAGTCATCTTGCCTAAGAGGCATGGTTCGCATGTCTCAACCGATTCGAAATCGAATGAGTCCAAAGATCCATAAACATGGAGTTTCTTCATGCACTTTATACTAATATGACATTTAGCGGCAGTGCCACAAGTATGTGGTACTATCATTATTAACTTTTATCTTTTGGCATCAATTTTATGAACATGTGTATTACTACGATCAAGATTCAACAAACCATTCTCACTGGGTGCATGACCATTGAAGGTATTATTCATGTAAACAGAATAACCATTATTCTCTAACTTAAATGAATAACCGTGTTGCAATAAACACGATCTAATCACGTTCATGCTCAACGCAAAACACCAAATAACATTTATTTAGGTTCGTCACTAATCCCGAAGGTAGAGAGAGCATGCGATGTTGCTCACATCAACCTTGGAAGCATTTCCAACACACATCGTCACCTCACCCTTAGATAGTTCTCCGTTTATACCGTAGCTCTTATTTCGAGTTAATAACATTTAGCAACCGAACCGGTATCCAATACCCAGGTGCTACTAGGAGTACTAGCAAGGTACACATCAATAACACGTATATCAAATATACTTCTGTCGACGTTGCCAGCCTTCTTATCTACCAAGTATCTAGGGTTGTTCCGCTTCAGCGTCCGCTCTCCTCACAATCAAAGCACTTAGTCTCGTGTTTGGGTTCAACTTTGGGTTGCTTCACTAGAGCAGCAACTGACTTGCCATCCATGAAGTTTCCCTCCTTGTCCTTGCCCTTCTTGAAACTAGTGATTTTACTAACCATCAACACTTGACGCTTCTTCTTGATTTCTACCTTCGCGGTGTCAAACATCGCGAACAGCTCAGGGATAATTATTTCTATCCCTGGCATTTTATAGTTCATCACCAAGTTCTAGTATCTTAGTGAGAGTGACTTGGAGAACTATATCAATCACTATCTTATCTGGAAGATCAACTCCCACTCGATTCAAGCGAATGTAGCACCTAGACAATCTGAGCACATGCTCAACGATTGAGCTATTCTCTTTCATCTTGCAGGAATAGAATCTTGTTGGAGATCTCATATCTCGTAACATGGGCATGAGCCTGAGATCCTAATTTCAGCTCTTAGAACATCTCATATGTTCCGTGACGTTCAAAAACGTTTCGGAGCCTCAATTCTAAGTCGTAATGCATGACGCACTAAACTATCAAGTAGTCGTCAGAACGTGCGTGTCAGATGTTCACAACATCTATAGACGACACTAGAGGTGGTGGCGCACCGAGCGGTGCATTAAGGACATAAGCCTTCTGTGCAGCAATGAGGACAATCCTTAGATCACGGACCCAAGTCCGCAATGTTGCTACCATCATATTTCAACTCTATTTCTCTAGGAACATATAAAAATTCAAGGGAGCTACAGCGTGAGCAAGTAATCTACAACATAATTTGCAAAGACACTACTGACTATGTTCATGATAATGAGTTCAATTAACCATATTACTGAAGAACTCCCACTCAAATTGACATCCCTCCGGTCATTCGAGTGATACATGATCCAAATTCACCAACTCAAGGCCGATCATCACGTGAGTTGAGGTGGTTTCAACGGTGAACATCATCATGTTGATCATATCTACTATATGACTCATGTTCGACCTTTCGGTCTCTTGTGTTCCGAGGTCATGTCTGTACATGCTAGGCTCGTCAAGTTTAACCCGAGTGTTCTGCATGTGCAACACTGGCTTGCACCCATTGTATGTGAACGTAGAGTCTATCACACCCGATCATCACGTGGTATCTCAACACGACGAACTTTTGCAACGGTGCACACTCGGGGAGAACCCAATTTATCTTAAAATTAAGTGAGGGATCAACTTATAATGCTACCATCGTCCTAAGCAAAACAAGGTGCATAAAAGGATTAACATCACATACAAATCATAAGTGACATGATATGGCCATGAACTTGTGCTTTTGATCTCCATCCTTAAAGCACCGGCATGATCTCCATCGTCACCGGCATAACACCATGATCTCCATCAACTTGTCTCCATCGGGGTTGTCGCGCCCATCATGCTTCTACTACTATTGCTACCGTTTAGCGATAAAGTAAAGCATTACATAGCGCTTAATGATTGACACGCAGGTCATACAATAATTAAAGACAACCCTATGGCTCCTGCCGGTTTCCGCACTCATCGACAGGCAAGTCGTGATATTCTATACAACACATGATCATCTCATACATCACATATATCACATCATGTAATTGGCCATATCACATCACAACATACCCTGCAAAAACAAGTTAGATGTCCTCTAATTGTTGTTGCATGTTTTATGTGGCTGCTACGGGTATCTAGCAAGAACAATTCTCACCTACGCATAAACCACAATGGTGATACATAAGTTGCTTTTCAACCTTCTCAAGGACCGCCTTTGTCGAATCCGATCCAACTAAAGTAGGAGAAACAGGCACCCGCCAGCCATCTTTGTGCAACGAGGTTACACGTCAGTTGATGGAACCGGTCTCTCGTAAGCATATGAGAAAGGTTGGTACGGGCCGCTTCATCCCACAATACCACTGAACCAAAACACGACCAAGGGAGGAAGCAATCTAAGCATCAACGCCCACAAACTCTTTGTGTTCTACTCGAGCTCTCATCTACACATAGACCTAGCTCATGATGCCACTGTTCGGGAACGTTGCATGGGAAACAAAAAAATTCCTACGCACACGCAAGATCTATCCATGGTGATGAGCATCTACGAGAGGGAGAGTGGATCTACATACCCTTGTAGATCGCTAAGCGCGAAGCGTTAAGAAACACGGTTGGTGTAGCTGAACGTCTTCGCGGTCCAAATCGCCGAGCGTCCCGCGATCTCATCATGATCTGTCCCGTGATCCAATCACGATCCGTCCCGCGAACTCATCATGATTTGTCCCGTGATCTTGATCACGGTCCTTCCGATCTAGCGCCGAACGGACGGCACCTCCCCGTTCAGCACACGTACAGCTCGATGACGATCTCTGCCTTCTTGATCCAGCAAGAGAGAGCAGAGAGATAGAAGAGTTCTCCGGCAGCGCGATGGCGTTGCGGGGATGGTGGTGGAGCTATTTCTGCAAGGGCTTCGCCTAAGCACTGCAGAAAACCGATCTAGAGGAGAAACTATGCACTAGAGGAGAGGGTGGCACGTGGCAGAAATCTAGTGCAAAAACCCTAAAGCCTCTAGTATATATAAGAGGAAGAGAGGAGGAGGTTGGCCCTCAAGGGGCCAGCCCTAGGCTTCGGCCGAACCAAGGAGGAGAGGAGGAATCCTCCTCCAATCCTAGTAGGACTAGGACTCCTTCCTTTTTTTGCATTTTTTCCACCTTTTCTCTTTAGGCTTTTCTCTCCCAGCTGCATGGGCCTTGTGTGGGACTTCCACCAGCCTACTAAGGGATGGTATTCACTCTCCCACAGCCCATGTAGCCTCTTGGGTCGAAATATCCCTCCTGATGGTCTCCCGGTACACTACCGGCACTCCCGGTACACTACCTACACTCCCGGTACACTACCGATGAGCCTGAAACTTTTCCGGTGACCAAAATAGGACTTCCTATATATCAATATTTACCTCCGGACCATTCCGGAGCTCCTCGTGATGTCCGGGATCTCATCCGGGACTCCGAACAACCTTCGGTAACCACCATACATAACTCTATACTACCAAAACGTCACCGAACCTTAAGTGTGCAGACCCTGCGGGTTCGAGAACTATGTAGACATGACCGATACACCTCTACGGTCAATAACCAATAGAGGGACCTGGATGCCCATATGGTTTCCTACATATTCTACGAAGATCTTTATCGGTCGAACCTCTATGTCAAGGATTCAGTTAATCCCGTATGATGTTCCCTTTGTTCTTCGGTATGTTACTTGCCCGAGATTCGATCATTGGTATCTCCATACCTAGTTCAACCTCGTTACCGGCAAGTCTCTTTACTCGTTCTATAACACAAGATCCAGTGACCAACACTTATTCATATTGCTTGCAAGGCTTATTGTGATGTTGCATTATCGAGTGGGCCCTGAGATACCTCTTCGTCACACGGAGTAACAAATCCCAGTCTTGATCCATGCCAACCCAACAGACACCCTCGGAGATACCTATAGAGTACCTTTATAGTCACCCAGTTACGTTGCGACATTTGATACACACAAGGTACTCCTCCGGTGTCAGTGAGTTGCATGGTCTCATGGTCATAGGAACAAATACTTGACATGCAGAAAATAGTAGCAATAAACTGACACGATCATATGCTATGTTTGTAGTTTGGGTATTGTCCATCACATCATTCTCCTAATGACGTGATCCCGTTATCAAATGACATCTCATGTCAATGGCTAGTTAACCTTAGCCATCTTTGATCAACGAGCTAGTCTATTAGAGGCATACTAGGGACATGGTGTTGTCTATGTATCCACACATGTATCTGAGTTTCCAATCAATACAATTATAGCAGGATAATAAACGATTATCATGAACAAGGAAATATGATAATAACTAATTTATTGTTGCCTCTAGGGCATATGTCCAACATGTGGCACACCCATCCGGTTAATATCTTCGGCGCCGTCATTAGGGCTTTGCATGAGTTGCAACTAGCCACCTTCACTCGCCACTGACGACTGTGTGATCGGACCTAGCAGTCTGCCGCACGGTGTTCCTTCTGCACGTGCGGATACCGTTAGAGGCGGTGCACCTGCGTCGCTACGGCGAACCTGTACGTGGGATCCGGCGACTAGTGTTCGAGGGAGATCGGGCCGGCTATTCGAGGGAGATGGGACGAGGAGGAGACGGACCAGACGAACGCGCTGCCCCAACTCTACTTCTGTTGCATGGCACTGCGCGTCTAGTGGTAACGAACTATGATCCATCTCCGTAACATGTTATTGGATGTTCTGCGTGTAGGAAAATTTTATTTTGCATGCGATGCACCTACGGTAGAACCCAATAGGGGAAAGGAAAAGCAAGAAGATGGAGGGGCCTCCTTCCCCCTCTCTCATGGTGGCGCCAGAGCGCCGCCGGGGGAACCTTCGTAACGGCGATCTACTCGAACAACTTCAATGCCGTCATCACCAACTCCCCCTCTATGCAGGAGTGTAACCTCTCTCATCCCATTGTAATGCTTACTTGAACATGGTGCTCTATTTTATATATTATTATCTAATAATGTATTGCACCTCTATGTTGGATGTTATTATGGTGTTGTCCTATGGTGCCCTCTGTGTCGCGCAAGTGTGTAGCATCCCCGTTGTAGGATATTGCAATATGTTAATGATTTGCTTATAGTGGGTTGCAAAAGTGATAGAAACATAAACCCGAGTTAATGAGTTGTTGTATATGGGATTGAAGGGAACTTTTTACTTAATGCTATCGTGGGGTTTTACCTTAATGAAGCTTTGGTAGTTAGAGTTCCAATCATAAGAACATGTGATACAGGTATGAAAAGTATTTTAGCGCATGCCTTTCCCTCATATCGTATGATAAGTATCACTATCGTGTCATATTCAATTGCCTAAGAGGAAATCTTTTCTTGTTGTTCTTAAAGAACCTTTACTTTATTATTCTTTTATTAAAAAGCAACTGACTCTTTATTACTATGTTGCAAAACGATCTTTTTATTCTCGCAAACTAGTTTTATTTCTTGTTTCTAGGTAAAGCTAGCATAGTGTGCGTAGAGTTGTATTGGTGATAGATAGAACTTGAGAGAATATTAATTCGACATTTGGCTTCTTGTTGGGTTCGACACTCTTATTTATCAAAAAGGCTGCAAGTGATCCTCTATACTTGTGGGTTATCAATGTCCATTACATACATAAAATATTATGTTATTTTACAATATAATACTTATCATTTTTGAAACCTTTTGGAAAATTACTTAAAACCGGTTGGGAAAAATCACAAACATATGATTTTTTATATTATCTAACACTCTTTTTTCATTATTATTTTGAACTCTCGTAAACAAAAAGCCAATACCTAAATTTGACTGCCTAGAGGGTCGCATATTTCCACTAACTTCATATTATTTTTCTTACAATATCAGGTGCCACTACTCCCACCCACCCACCCCCATCCATGCCAAGGGTGGGCGTGAGTATTACCCCACATGACACGTGATACAAGCACAAGATACACATGTGTGTTAGCATACCGCATGGCAACCAAGTAGCATTTGAAAGCTTGGTTTTCTCTGAAACTCCGGTTTTTGTGTTGTATGCTTTGATTTTTGATATTTTTCTTTGTTTTCTTCTATTTCTATTTTCAGATTTCATCAAACTGTGTTACATCGAGTACTAGTAGTACATATTGCACTGTGCATGAAGTACATGTTGCACATGGGGGTACATTTTCAGCATATGGGGAGTACATGTCACATTTAGAGTACAAGTTGCATATGGTGGGAAGTACATGTTGTGGAACGTGGGCAGTTGAGAAGTGTGTGTTGCACTAAGGACTACATGCCGCGGTATGCATGAAGTACATATTGCACACATGAAAGTTGAGAATACAATTTGTACCGAGGAGCGAAAGTTGGACTCTGCGGGTAGCACAATTTAAACCTCACGTGGAGTACAAGTTGTAATGAGAGTATAGGTTACGCCATGTGAGAAGTACATGATACGTTTGGAGTACATTTGCAACATGCAGGGAGTACATGTCACATTTGGAGTAGCACACGGGAAGTCGAGAAGTGTGTGTTTCACGGGGACTAAGTGTTGCACTATGCACGAAATACATATTGCACCACATGGAAGTTGTGAAGTAAAAGTTGTACTGGGAAGCAGAAGTTCCACTATGTGGGTAGTACAAGTTGCAATAGGAAGTGTAGGTCGCATGTAGTACATATCGCATCGAGCAAGAAGTACAAGTTGCACTGATGAATACAGATCACACTGTATGTCACATCATGAATATAGATACAAGTTGCACCGAAGTACATATCGCTCATGTATTACCGGTTGCACGACATGGTAGTAAACAACTCGTTGGAAGTACAAATATGTAACCTTGTGAAGTACAAATATATTTTCCGGGAAGTACATGTTGTCACTGCTGGAAGTGCAATTTGTGTTCAATAAATGCTTGTCAGATCTTATCAATATACTATAGTACTAATCCTCTTAGAATTGGAGGTCTCTCATTCAATTGAGGTCGCCAATTTAGAATTGGGTCACTGATTTTGACCGGATCAACAATTTTTCACTGAATTATTTTAATCCTCTATAACACTAAGCTCTCTATTTTTCAAGGCCTTACAATCAATCGAAGTCTCAATTTGAAGTTGGTTCATCCAATTTTGACCGAGTCAACAATTTCACAATGAGCTCTCTCATTCATTTTTTAATACACTATGTTCCATAACTTTAAAGTTTCTTCCGTCAATCCTTTGTTGTGGCAATGGCATCTCTAAATTCGTTAAGCTATCCCATTTTAAAGCTCCTCATTCAACTCAACAATTTCATAATGAGCTCTTTCATTCATTTTTAACACACTATGCTCCCTAATTTTAAAGCTTCTACCATCAATCCTTGATTTTTGACTCCGTCAATCCTTTGTTGTGGCAATGAAATCTCTAACTTCATTAAGCTATCCCATTTTAAAGTCTCTCATTCAACTCTTCAATATGGATGGATACATAATTGATTGGATCGTTCACCCTAGCTTCATGTTGTGATCTCTCAATGAATGTGTGACAAAACGAAAGAGTCGCCTATGACACCTTTAGCACCAGCATAACACACGTGTCCAACAACGTAAGCAAATTTCTCATGTTTTTATACTAATTAAAAGACGTCCTCCAGCCACAGGTCAAAAATATCCACTCAAACACCACAATAAAATAAAGAAAAATGATAAACTCACGAACAATTCGCTATGGATTGATCATATCAAACATTGTCCCACCAATTACTTCCCCGGTTTGCACCGTTGGCCCACTTTTTTCCTAATCTTTGGACATAAATTGACACATCCATCTGTAAGCATGATTTCGTAAAGTCTGTCCATAGGAGTAGCATATCTGATAAAAATATGTACTTCATTGTATCCTCACACGCCAAACCAACTAATACATAAATATTTTTCATAACTTCAAGAAAATAACATAAAACATGTACAACCTTAAGAATATTAGCGACGCGACAAAGCGCGTACTGCCCTTCTAGTATGGGCTAATTTCGAAGACATCAACCTAAGAACGGAGTAGTAAAAACATTTTGTAATTTGGGCATTCGGTTGAAAAATGTTTCAATTTGAAATTTAGATTTCAAATGTAGATACAACCCTTCACCCCTCGGATCCATGAACAAAAATACCTTACACCACTTGTCGTCACCCGAGACATTTCGTCCAAGAAAATGCCTATTTTCCACGAAAAAAGAAATGTTTACAAGTTCATCCCAACATAATGATTACCAAACTTATGTATTCTGTCATTAGTTCTAGCAACTGATAAAATTTGAAGCGGGAACTCTTTTACGATTAACATGGAACGAACCCAACAACACCCACGGCTATATCTGGACATATGTAGGGCCGGATCCAAAAATAAGCCCGATGCTAAAAATCAAGCCCGAGCTTGGCCCGGCCCAACCGTTGGGTCTAACTATTAGGCCCGAATCCGGCCCAAGCCCGATCCCGACCCGAACCTGACAAGGCTCGACCGGCCCGGCCCGTCTATGACTTAAATTGAGTTTCCCATAGGCCCAGCCCGGGCCGACCTGACCATTGGACTCAATTTTCAGGCCCGATCCCAGCTCAATGTCACGATTAGGCCCGGCCCGGCCCGGGATTCCGGGCCTGGGGCCAGGTCGTCCACGGCCAACCTAAACGGATCGCCCAACGAACGAGCAGCACCAAGACTTATCTCCTCGCCGTTACCTTCCCGCCACAGGCTGCCGCGGCGACTCAACCCACGCACACGCATCACTGACACACACAGGCAGCAGCAGCAGCGGAACTAAGCATGTGGTCGGGAGCGGCAGCCGCGGCGGCGGCGCGCGCCATCTCCCCGCCGCTCCACGCGCCGACGTCCCTCTCCGGGCGGCGCGGCGCGGGACGGCCGTCGACGGTGTCGGTGCGCGCGGGCGGCGGGCTGATGGACTTCGTGGGCGGCGACCTGGTGAAGCCGGACCTGGGGCGGTGGCTGGACGACGTGGAGAAGCACAAGTCGCTGGCCATCTACCCGCCGCACGAGGGCGGCTACGAGGGCCGCTACCTCAACCGCCTCCGCTACCAGGGCTACTACTTCCTCGACCTCTCGGCGCGCGGCCTCGGCGACCCCGAGTCCACCCTTACCAAGATCCACCCCGTCTGCCCGGTCCGTCGGCAGAACCGATCGTCGTCCCTCTCCTTTTCACCGCCATTAATGTCATCTGCTCTGCTGCTTAACAACTGACCTGGGTGCGGTGCCTGCTGCTGCAGCCTAGCCTCGGGAGGCAGCCGGTGGCGAGGTGGTACTTCCCGCCGGAGGTGGACTACAGGCTCAGCCTGCTGCACCCGGACGCCAAAGGGCTCATCGTCTGGGTCTACGAGGCCAAGGTCTCTCGCCATTCTCACACGATTACTCATCGGCTCTGCTGTTTCTCATCGTTTTCACGTGCTCGTTCCGTTTGCAGGTTCTGTCCAAGGCCGAGCTGCAGTTCCTGGCCATGCTCCCCGACCTCCGCCCCAAAGTCAGGGTGATCGCGGAATGCGGTAACTGGTACGCACATCAGCCACCACCTGAAATTTCACCAAAATACACAAGAACCTGTGAATAACTTTCGAGTCGGTCTGATTGATGCAGGAGAAAATTCATCTGGAAACCGCTCAAGCAAATTTCGGGCCTTGAGCCTGATCCGGACGCCGAGGAATGAGGAGCCAGAGCCACCGTCCGGCAGCTGCCTCGTCTCATCTCTCGCCTTACACTCTGTTTTCAGCTTTTTGTACTACTATACTAAAGAGGACAAGGATGTACATACATACGTATACATTTGACATCTGGGCTCACTTAATTCCACAAGACGATCATCAATCGTGTAACACCTTTCAAACATACACATATCCAAATAATCAAATCATATGCGTCTCTGGTACAGTCAGAGTCAGAGAGGCCTTAAACTTCAGGGTTCAGGTCCACTGCATAGGTCGCCAAAATGTTCAGCGCCGTAGGTACACGAGGTCGGTCCTGAGCAGGAACGGGTAGCCGATCCCCCTCCTCCTGGAAGGGAACATGACGAAGAGGAGGCTGACGACGAAGCCGACGACGAGGGGCACGGTGTTCACCACCTTCCTGGGCGCGCCGGGGTAGTAGCACCGGACGATGTCGTGGTGGGAGGCGGCGAAGGTCACGAACGCCACCAGGGAGAGCGCGGTGTGGAACAGGTCCGACCACCGCAGCCTGTACTTCTCCGGCTCCCTCGGCGCCCTCCTCCGGTTCCCCCCGCCGGCGCAGAACGTCGCGATGCCCGTCGGGGTGGCGACGCCGTAGCGGAGCCGGCCCGTGGCGGACCGGAAGCTGTCGGTGAGCGTGAAGAAGACGCAGGAGGCGGCGCAGAGCAGCACGAACGCGCCGGTGAGCACGCGGTTGACGCGCGCGCACTTGCCGTCATCGGTGACCAGCGGCGCGAAGATGGCGAAGGTCAGGATGGTGGCCGTCGGGAGGAGCACGTTGAGCCTGGCCGTGCCGCTGAGGACGAGGTTCATGACCAGGATGAAGCTCGAGGTGTCGTCGGCGTCGTCATCGTCGGCGTCTTCTTGGCGCGGTTCGCCGGCGTCTTTGCTGGTCTGATCAATCAGCACCTTGTATTCTTCTTCTCCTTGCTGAGCCATTGATAGTGCGTGTGCAAGCGGGTGTGAGATTGCTGGTTTGATGAGACGACGAGGTTACAGGGTTAGTTAAAAGAGAGCTGAAATGAGCGAGGGCTGGAAAGAATATGTCTGGCGTTCGGTGCTGATGGCTTTGGACAAGGAAGAAAGGATTGCGTTGGCAAGTGCAGCGAGGCAAACGGAGCATTGCCATCACATACAAGCAAAGGATATTATTACAACCTATGAGAAATAATGTGCAGATCAACAGGGGTGAAAGAGGCAATGGTACTTGAGTTCTTCAGATTCTTTCCCTATTTTCAAAGAATGCAACAGTTACAGATGACAACTGGTATAAGATGTATCCCCAATACTATACCATACCAGTTCCTCAAAAAAAAAAAAACTTGAAGAACTCTTGATGTATAAGACATATATCCCCAATACTCTACCGGTTCCTCGAAAATTACAAGGGGGGGCGAGCCTTTTCCTGTTTAGAGCCCTAAAGTACAATCTACAGACTGGATAGAATGAAAGAATGCGAACCATGGCCACAAGGATCACTGAGCATCTCAGGTTGGTCAAAATTATTCTGCTGCCCTTGGTGACCTTAGAGGGAGGCCTTCAGCAGCGGATCTAAGAGGAATTCCTTCAGACGCATAGCCGTTTTCATCGCCATGTTTCGGAATCCTGATAGGCAGAGCCGGTGGGAGGCCTATAATTAATGCCAGAAAGTTATAAGTTACCAATATACTAGTGCTTACTCTCTGCAAACCAGAAGAAGGGAGGAATGGAACCATACCATCAACCATATCTTTAGTCTTATGAAGAAGAAATGTCCCAGAAAGGATTGTGACAAAACCACACATCTCCGTCACAATTTGAGTTGGATTTTGACGATCCCAGTCCTGCAAGCAAGTAGTATTAGTGGTTAACCATTTGTTGACTACAAACATATGTTAGATAATTTACAGACTAGATGACTGAACTCAAGATGGCATAATGTTGACCATGGCACTAGAAATTAGATTATGGAGTGCTGACTAAAAGGCTTGAAAATGAGATGAAATATTGATTAAATAAACTTTAGAAATGTTGTGTAGCCCCATGG
Organism: Hordeum marinum; assembly: GCA_022496015.1. Classification (NCBI taxonomy): domain Eukaryota; kingdom Viridiplantae; phylum Streptophyta; class Magnoliopsida; order Poales; family Poaceae; genus Hordeum; species Hordeum marinum. The sequence continues at coordinate 465,066,731 of CM039674.1, forward strand.
CTAACAGCTAAATCAACTGAAAAGATAATTACAAAGTTAAACAGTCATTTCCATATCACGGGAATAGATAATTGGATTGTCCTAGACTTGAAAACACTAATCTGGCATAGATCATGATAGGTGCGCCCTTTGTTTGATGAGTTCAGTTTCAGATAATAAAATGCTAATCCCTAAATTTCTCTCCTACAGAAAATTGGTTGGCCATGACATGTTTTGGGTACATTGCTGCCCAGTTGCCCTTCACTCAGGCCTCATTCAATCACTGTGTCCAACTTTGGTGAGACGAGATAACTGCCAAAAGGGCACTTCAGCAAGTGGCGATACCAAAAGCAATTCACTGCATACTTAGTATAAGCAAGCACTACTTGATCTCATGTTAAACTTGCAATTAAACAAGTAGAGTAAGAAGCAGAATAAAAATAACTGCAAGCCCAAATATGTTACCTTGAACATTATGACGCTAGCCAGTATTGTTAGTGATGTAAACATCGTATAGTATATTGGTGAAACAACTGCCGTATTGAATGTGTCAAGGGCCTGCAAAAGCAAATATATTAGGTCGAATGCTGTACAAAACACCAAGTATAAGTTTGTAGCAAGCAGAATCATGTACTCAGATACTAATATCAATAGCATGCCAGTGCCCATTATGGCAGATTAAAGATGTACTCCCTCCGTTCCATAATTATTGTCATGGTTTTAGTTAGTTCAAATTTGAACTAAAACCACAACAAGAATTATGGAACGTAGGGAGTAATAATTTGTGGTCCTAAAGTTAGCAGATATTGAAGTACGATCATTAAGCAATGGAAGAACCATCGGCAAAGAAATTATACCTTGTTCAGATAGTTCATCTGTGTTAATATACATGCAACAACAATAATTGCGAACAACCATGTCTGTGGGTAGATTAGCTGGTTTATCCCAGAAAAGGTCAGTTTCAAGGCTATACCAAGAGCTTTCACGCTCATGACCTGTCAAGTAAATAAAAAATAAACAAAATTCGAGCATAATTAATCAATAGTATCACGTGAATAAACATTGAATAATTATTCGCACATGGAACACATACCGATAGTGATCCTACAAGTGAACAAACACCAATATAAACCATGATATGTGTCTGACCATACTGTGGGATATAACGGAATATGAGCACAAAAGTTCCAGCAAGCACGATTGTTGCATAAAATAGAAATGCTGCAAGACAAATACAAAAACATTAGTACTTGATAAGAAAAATAGGCAAAGCATGATTGCTAGTCAGGGAAAGAAAGGAAAGTACCTGGTTCTGTAGCAAGATCCCACACTTCTGCGACAGACTCAATTTCGCGCTCCTGAGGGGCATGAAGCACAATAGTTGTTGAGCCCACAACACAAAGAACACATCCAAGTATACCAAAGATATGTAGCTTCTCCTTTAACATAATGTCTGCAAGAACAGCACTGTGAGAGAAATACGTTAGAATGAACAGACTTCCATAACTGTTAGCAGCTGAACATCTCAAGATTTATCACTAAGAAATACGCTTCTGGTTTTTACCTAATGATGATGCTAAGTGCACCGAGTGGAGTGACGAGTATAGCAGGAGCAAACGCATATGCTGCAAAGTTAGCAACCTCTCCAACAATCACTGGGAAACAGCATTGAATACCATCAAGATCACATTGTTAAGTGGAAGCAGTACATGAAGATCCACTCGTATCAGAGAGGTGCACTTACTTGTAATCATTCCTGCCCACCATAATGGTTCATACAAATAAGAGTACCCACCAACCCCTGTCATAAACAGCAAATTTGTGCATAACCAGTCAGCAAGAACAAACTGTTTTCGGCTAATCATCTAGTTGAACAGAACTAAATAGCTTAAGAACTAAAATCGTCAGAACCGTTGCTCCACAAATACTTGAAGACAAGAACAGCTCTCAAAAATCAAAATGATAGAATGATAACTTATACCCGTGTTTGGAAGAATTAACTAGTGAAGTCATTCTCCACTAAATTGAACTACTCAGTACATCTAAATATTCTCCACTAAATACAAATGTACTTAATTGGCTGAACAATGAGATGAGAACCAAACTACAGTGCAACCGCGTAACAAACAACACAGAATAAAAGCAATACCCGATATCATTACGGGACCTTTGGTTACAAACTTCAGTATATGTGAACTCCCTGCATCTAAATCGGTGTCAATATCACAACCTAAACTCTGATGCGCTCACCCTATCCCTAACTCCACTACATGTCTGCTGTTCCAACATGGATTTCAGGTGGAATGGGATCTAAGCATAATCAGACACCAGCGTCTGTCAGCTCAGATCAGAGTACCAACAGGGCAAACAAATAGCATACAGCTAGGAGATCGACAGGCAAGGCAATGATGTCTCGACGGTAAGCAACGCAATTAGGTCACCTGCGCGGACGCCGGATGCGCCGGCCTTCCTGAGCCCCTTCTTCTTGACGATGAAGCTGGTGCCGATGAAGACGCTGGAGGAGAGCGCGAGCACGAGCCCCTTGATGTTGTCCGTGGACATCCCCGTGTACGACTCCACCCAGCTCCCGCTACCCGAGCCGGCGGCCGCCGAAGTGGACGTTTCCGCCGCCATGCCTCCCGCAGGCGCCGGAATTTCCGGTAAACCCTCCCTCCGTCCGCGTGCTCCTCCGCTAGATCGCGCGGTGGCGGCGCGTGCGAGATCCCGATGCGGCGAGCGGTGGGAGGCGTCGCGCACGGGGGGTTCGGCTCGCCGCTCCGGCCAGGTCACGACGGCCTCGCGCAGACGCTCCGCATTCGCGGTGTTTTTCGCTGTGGGGGGAGAAGAGGACGGATCGGACGAGGACAACGGCGACGGCGACGGCGACGGCGACGCCGGCGAGGAGGAATCGGGTGAAGGGAAAGGTTGCACGAGTCCACGCCGCGCGGATATGTTCGGGTGTGGACTAGCTAGTGCCTAGTTGGCTCGCCGGTCTTGCAAGCGGCATCGTCTCGTTACCAAAAAATGCTTGTCAATTTTTTCTCTCTCAAATACACATCAGTGTGCGTATTGTATACTCAATTGACATTGACATTACATAACCCCAATTCCACCCAAAATAACTCAAGACTAGATCGTATCTACTCACGACAACCCATTCGTCAACTCCCTAAAAAATGCATCTACTTCGCCTCTACGAATACCAACTCACTTTCAAGTTCTATCCTTTCCCTCGACTCTAGGGATTACTAGGCCCCTTGACGGCGATGCTCCGTTGAAGACGATCGAGTTTCGATGCTTCCACAACTCCCACAAGACGAGGATAATGATTGCTCGCGTGTCTTTCTTGTGGTCTGATCTTATCATTGCATCACTCTGAGAGGGACAATCTCCCATTTGGTGTCCATTCGTGTTTGCCCAAGGCTCGACAGACCACACTCCATGTTTTCCGAGCAAACACAATCAAGCATGAGGTGTTGCATGCCTCCTCTAGGTCGCAGAACGGGCACGCCTCTTGGTGATCGAGTCCACGCCGTGCTAGGCAGGCGGAGGTCTAGCACCTATCCCTCAATGGCAACCAAGTGAAGAACCTACACTTGGGGGAGGCATTGCATTTCCACGTGAAAATCAGTCGTTGGCACAACCTCCCGGCCCCAGAACTTGGCGGCGTAGGACGAAGTCGTCAAGTAGCAACCAACACTTTCCCAAGCCCATACCATGGATTCCTGTTGGTCATCATCAATCCGTTCCCTGGCATCACGGTCCAAAGCTCGAGGTACTCCCGTATCAGCTCCATTGTTAATTCTTGCCCGATTTCCCGAGCCCATTCACCCGTTGACAGGACCTGGTGGACAGTGCAGCTAGCCCGAGCCCTCGACCTGACCCTCGCATATAGTTTAGGCGTTACTTCTTGAATCTTCTGTCCGTCCAGCCAACGATCCTCCCAAAAGAGTGTGCTTCTCCCATCTCCAATCACCGCTCGATCCGCAGCCCTGAATAGTTGCATGGACTCATCAAGCACATTGATTTTGAATTCCGCCTACGGCCTCCATGGGTCCGATCATTGCAGCCATGGCCAACGAGCTTGCATAGCCTAGTTTAACCATCTTAGGTCTGGCACGCCGAGGCCTCCTGCCCATTTGGGTGAGCACACCAACTCCATGCCACAACGCAATGGCCACCATTTGCCTACATCTTAGCGCACCATAGTGTTGGAAATATGCCCTAGAGGCAATAAATAAAGTGTTTATTATTATATTTCCTCGTTCATGATAATCGTTTATTATCCATGCTATAATTGTATTGATTGGAAACACATTACATGTGTGGATAAATAGACAACACTTTGTCCCTAGTATGCCTCTAGTGAACTAGCTCGTTAGTCATAGATGGTCAAGGTTTCCTAGCCATTGACATGTGATGTCATTTGATAACGGGATCACATCATTAGGAGAATGATGTGATGGACAAGACCCAAACTACAAACGTAGCATATGATCGTGTCAGTTTATTGCTACTGTTTTCTGCATGTCAAGTATATGTTCCCATGACCATGAGATCATGCAACTCACAGACACCGGAAGAGTGCCTTGTGTGTATCAAACGTCGCAACGTAACTGGGTGACTATAAATATGCTCTACAGGTATCTCCGAGGGTGTCTGTTGGGTTGGCATGGATCAAGACTGGGATTTGTTACTCCGTGTGACGGAGAGGTATCTTAGGGCCCACTCAGCAATACAACATCACAATAAGCCTTGCAAGCAATGTGACTAAGTGTTAATCACGGGATCTTGTATTACGGAACGAGTAAAGAGACTTGCCGGTAACGAGGTTGAACTAGGTATGGAAATACCGACGATCGAATCTCGGGCAAGTAACATACCGAAGAACAAAGGGAACATCATACGGGATTAACTAAATCCTTGACATAGAGGTTCGACCAATAAAGATCTTCGTAGAATATGTAGGAACCAATATGGGCATCCAGGTCCTGCTATTGGTTATTGACCGTAGAGGTGTCTCGGTCATGTCTACATAGTTTTCGAACCCGCAGGGTCTGCACACTTAAGGTTTGCTGACGTTTCGGTAGTGTAGAGTTATGCATGGTGGTGACCGAAGGTTGTTCAGAGTCCCGGATGAGATCCTGGACGTCACGAGGAGCTTCGGAATGGTCCGGAGGTAAAGATTTATATATAGGAAGTCCTATTTTGGTCACCGGAAAAGTTTCGGGCTCATCGGTAGTGTACCGGGAGTGCCGGTAGTGTACCGAGAAACCATCGGGAGGGGTATTTCGACCCAAGAGGCTACATGGGATGTGGGAGAGTGAATACCAGCCCTTAGTGGGCTGGTGGAATTCCCACACAAGGCCCATGCGGTTGGGAAGAAAAGCCCAAAGAGAAAAAGGTGAAAAAAGGCAAAAAAAGGCCAAAATAAGGAGGAGTCCTAGTCCTACTAGGATTGGAGGAGGAATCCTCCTCTCCTCTTCGTTCGGCCGAAGCCTAGATGGCTTGGCCCTTGGGCCAAGCCTCCTACTCTCTTACTCTTATATATACTAGAGGTTTTAGGGGTTTTGCACTAGATTTTCAGCCACGTGCTACCCATTCCTCTAGTGCATAGTTTCTCCTCTAGATCGGTTTTCTGCAGTGCTTAGGCGAAGCCCTGCCGGAATTGCTCCACCACCATCGCCGCGGCGCCGTCACGCTGCTGGAGAACTCGTCTACCTCTCTGCTCCCTCTTGCTGGATCAAGAAGGTGGAGATCGTCATAAAGCTGTACGTGTGTTGAACGCGGAGGTGTCGTCCGTTCGGTGCTTGATCGGGACGGATCGTGATTGGATCCCGGGACGCTCGGTGATTTGGTTCGTGAAGACATTCGACTACACCAAACACGTTTCTTAACGCTTCCCGCTTAGCGATCTACAAAGGTATGTAGATCCACTCTCACTCTCGTAGATGCTCATCACCATGGATAGGTTTTGCGTGAGCGTAGGAAATTTTTTGTTTCCCATGTGACATTCCCAACAATGGCATGATGATCTAGGTCTATGTGTAGATGAGATCTCGAATAGAACACAAAGAGTTTGTGGGCGTTGATGCTTAGATTGCTTCCTCCCTTGGTCGTGTTTTGGTGTAGTGGTATTGTGGGATGAAGCGGCCCGGACCAACATTATTTGTACGCTTACGAGAGACCGGTTCCCTCAACTGCAACTTGTTGCAAAAGATGGCTGGCGGGTGGTAGTTTCTCCTACTTTAGTTGGATCGGATTCGACAAAGGCGGTCCTTGAGAAGGTTGAAAAGCAACTTATGTATCACCGCTGTGGTCTATGCATAGGTGAGAATTGTTCTTGCTAGATACCCGTAGCAGCCACGTAAAACATGCAACAATAATTAGAGGATGTCTAACTTGTTTTTGCAGGGTATGTTGTGATGTGATATGGACAATTACATGATGTGATATATGTGATGTATGAGATGATAATGTGTTATATAGAATATCACGACTTGCATGTCGATGAGTACGACAACCTGTAGGAGCCATAGGGTTGTCTTTAATTATTGTATGACCTGCATGTCAATCATTAAGCGTTATGTAATGCTTTACTTTATTGCTAAACGGTAGCAATAGTAGTACAGGCATGATGGGCGCGACAACCCCGATGGCGACACATTGATGGAGATCACGATGATGGAGATCATGGTGTCGTGTCGGTGACGATGGAGATCAAGCCGGTGCTTTTAAGATGGAGATCAAAAGCACAAGTTCATGGCCATATCATGTCACTTATGATTTGCATGTGATGTTAATCCTTTTATGCACCTTGTTTTGCTTAGGACGACGGTAGCATTATAAGGTGATCCCTCACTTAAATTTCAAGATGAATTGTGTTCTCCCCGAGTGTGCACCGTTGCGAAAGTTCGTCGTGTCGAGACACCACGTGATGATAGGGTGTGATAGACTCTACGTTCACATACAACGGGTGCAAGCCAGTGTTGCACATGCAGAACACTCGGGTTAAACTTGACGAGCCTAGCATGTACAGACATGGCCTCGGAACACAAGAGACCGAAAGGTCGAACATGAGTCATATAGTAGATATGATCAACATGATGATGTTCACCATTGAAACCACCTCAACTCACGTGATGATCAGACTTGAGTTGGTGAATTTGGATCATGTGACACTCAATACTCAGATGACCTGAGGGATGTCAATTTGAGTGGGAGCTTTAGTAATTTGATTAACTAAACTCATTATCTTGAACAATAGTCTAAGTAACCTTTGCATATTTATGTTGTAGATCAATGGTTCGCGCAATAGCACCCCTGAATTTTAATGTGTTCCTAGAGAAAGCTAAGTTGAAAGATGATGGAAGTAACTTTGTTGACTGGGCCCGTAATTTGAGGATTATCCTCACGACTTCTCAGAAATCATATGTCCTTGATGCACCGCTTGGTGACCAACCAGAAGACATGTCATCCGAAGACGTTAAGAACGTTTGGGAGGCACGTTCTGGAGATTACTCAATAGTTTAGTGTGCAATATTGAATGGCTTAGAACCGGGACTTCAAAGACGTTTTGAACGTCATGGAGCATATGAGATGTTCCAGGAGTTGAAGTTTATCTTTCAGAAGAATGCCCGAATCGAGAGGTATGAGACCTCCGATAAGTTCTATGCTTGCAAGATGGAGGAGAACGGGTCTATCAGTGAACATATACTCAAAATGTCTGGGTATTCGACTCGTCTAGCGGAGTTGGGAATTGCCCTTCCGCCAGAGGCGATCACTGACAGAGTTCTTCAATCACTGCCACCTAGTTACAAGAGCTTTATGATGAACTATAACATGCACGGGATGAACAAGTCAGTCGCCGAACTGTTTGCGATGCTAAAAGTCGCTGAGTCTGAAATCCAGAAAGAACATCAAGTGTTGATGGTCAATAAAACCACTAGTTTCAAGAAGAATGACAAGGGCAAGGGAAAGAAGGGTAAAACCAAGAAGGATGGCAAAGCAGTTGCTACTCCTGTAAAGAAGCCCAAGCATGAACCCAAGCCAGAAACTGAGTGCTTTCATTGCAAGGGAACTGGTCACTGAAAGTGGAACTGCCCCAAGTACTTGGATGACAAGAAGGCGGCTAACGACAAACAAGGTATATATGATATACATGTTATTGATGTGTACCTTACTAGCTCTTGTTGTAGTGCATGGGTATTTGATACCGGTTCAGTTGCTCATATTTGCAACTCAAAACAGGAGCTACGAAATAGACGAAGACTGACAAAGGATGAAGTGACGATGCGCGTGGGAAATGGTTCCAAGGTTGATGTGATCGCCGTAGGCACGCTCTCTCTTCAATTACCATGGGGATTAGTGATGAACCTGAATAATTGTTATTTAGTGCCTGCATTAAGCATGAACATTATATCTGGATCTTGTTTATTGCGAGACGGTTACTCATTTAAATCAGAGAATAAAGCTTGTTCTATTTTATATGAGTAATATCTTTTATGGTCATGCACCCAATGTGAGGGGTTTATTCATATTGAATCTTGATAGTGATGATACACATGTTCATAACATTGATGCCAAAAGATGTAGAGTTGATAATGATAGTACCACTTTCTTGTGGCACTGCCGTTTAGGTCATATTGGTGTAAAATGCATGAGGAAGCTCCATGCTGATGGACTTTTGGAGTCACTTGATTTTGAATCACTTGACACATGTGAACCATGCCTCATGGGTAAGATGACTAAAACACCGTTCTCTGGAACAATGGAACGGGCGAGTGACTTATTGGAAATCATACATACTGATGTGTGCGGTCCAATGAATGTTACAGCGCGTGGTGGATATCGTTATTTTCTCACCTTCACTGATGACTTAAGTAGATATTGGTATATTTACTTAATGAAACACAAGTCTGAAACATTTAAAAAGTTCAAGCAATTTCAGAGTGAAGTTGAGAATCATCGTAACAAGAAGATTAAATTCCTGCGGTCTGATCAAGGAGGTGAAATATCTGAGTTATGAGTTTGGCAGTCACTTAAGACAGTGTGGAATTGTTTCACAATGGACACCGCCTGGAACACCACAGTGTAATGGTGTGTCCGAACATCATAATCGAACCTTATTAGATATGGTGCGTTCTATGATGTCTCTTGCTGATCTGCCACTATCGTTTTGGGGTTATGCATAAGAGACAGTTGCATTCACTTTAAATAGGGCACCATCGAAATCCGTTGAGACGACGCCATATGAACTATGGTTTGGCAAGAGGCCAAAGTTGTCATTTCTTAAAGTTTGGGGATGTGATGCTTATGTCAAAAAGCTTCAGCCTAAAAAGATGGAACCCAAAGTGGAGAAATGCATCTTCATAGGATACCCGAAAGAGACAGTCGGGTATACCTTCGATCTCAGATTTGAAGGCAAAGTGTTTGTCGCTAAGAACGGAACATTTCTTAAGAAAGAGTTTCTCTCGAAAGAATTGAGTGGGAGGAAAATAGAGCTTGATGAGGTTATTTAACCTTTACTTCAACCAGAGAGTAGCACAACACAGAAAGATGTTTCTGTGGAGCCTACGACAGTTGAAGAGGAAGTGAATGATGATGATCATGAAACTTCAGATCAAGTTACTATTGAACCTCGTAGGTCGACAAGGGCGCATACTGCTCCTGAGTGGTACGGCAACCCTGTCTTGGAGGTCATGTTGTTGGACAACAATGAACCTACGAGCTATGAAGGAGTGGTGATGGGCCCGGATTTCGAGAAATGGTTAGAGGCCATGAAATACGAGAAGGGATCCAGGTATGAAAACAAAGTATGGACTTTGGAAGTATTACCAGAAGGGCGAAAGGCCAATCAGAACAAATGAATCTTTAAGAAGAAGATGGAAACGGACGGTAATGTCACCATCTATAAAGCTCGACTTGTGGCAAAGGGTTTTTCACAAGTTCAAGGAGTTGACTACGATGAGACATTCTCACCCGTAGCGATGCTTAAGTCTGTCAGAATCATGTTGGCAATAGCTGCTTATTTTGACTATGAAATTTGGCAGATGGATGTCAAAACAGCGTTCCTCAACGGTTTCCTTAAGGAAGAGTTGTATATGATGCAACCAGAAGGTTTTGTCGATCCAGAGAATGCTGACAAAGTTTGCAAACTCCAACGATTCATTTATGGGCTGGTGCAAGCATCTCGGAGTTGGAATAAGCGCTTTGATGAGGTGATAAAAGCGTTTGGGTTTATACAAGTTTATGGAGAAGCTTGTATTTACAAGAAAGTGAGTGGGAGCTCTATAGCGTTTCTAATATTATATGTGGATGACATATTGCTGATTGGAAACAATATAGAAATGCTGGAAAGCGTGAAGGAATATTTGAACAAGAGTTTTTCAGTGAAGGACCTAGGAGAAGCTGCTTTCATATTATGCATTAAGATCTATAAAGATAGATCGAGACGCTTAATTGCACTTTCACATAGCACATACCTTGATAAAGTTTTGAAGAAGTTCAAAATGGATCGGTCCAAGAAGGGGTTCTTGCCTGTGTTGTAAGGTGTGAAGTTGAGCAAGACTCAATGCCCAGTGACTCCAGAAGATAGAGAAAAGATGAGTGTCATCCCCTAGGCTTCAGACTTATGCTCTATCATGTATGCAATGTTGTGCACAAGACCCGATGTCAGCCTTGCCATAAGTATGGCCGGAAGGTTTCAAAGTGATCCTGGAATGGAGCACTGGGCGGCGGTCAAGAATATCCTTAAGTACCTGAAAAGGACTAAGGAAATGTTTCTCGTTTATGGAGGTGATGAAGAGCTCGTCGAAAAGGGTTACGTCGATGCAAGCTTTGACACTCATCTGGATGACTCTAAGTCACAAACCGAATACGTATTTATTCTCAACAGGGGAGCGGTAAGCTGCTGCAATTCCAAGCAAAGCATGGTAGCCGATTCTACGTGCGAAGAGGAGTACATTACAGCCTCGGAGGTAGTGGAGGAAGGTGTCTGGATGAAGCAGTTCATGACAGATCTTGGAGTAGTGCCCAGTGCACTGAATCCAATGAACCTGTTCTGTGACAACACTTGTGCCATTGCTCTGGCCAAAGAACCAAGGTTTCACAAGAGGACCAGACACATAAAGCGACGCTTCAACTCCATCCGTGATCACATCGAGGAAAAGGACATAGATATTTGCAAAGTGCACACGGATCTGAAAGTTGCAGACCCATAACCTAAACCTCTTCCAAGGGCTAAACATGATCAAGACCAGAACTGCATGGGTGTTCGATTCATTACAATGTAAATCACATAGTGATGTGAACTAGATTATTGACTCTAGTGCAAGTGGGAGACTGTTGGAAATATGCCCTAGAGGCAATAAATAAAGTGTTTATTATGATATTTCCATGTTCATGATAATTTTGTATTATCCATGCTATAATTGTATTGATTGGAAACACATTACATGTGTGGGTAAATAGACAACACTTTGTCCCTAGTATGCCTCTAGTGAACTAGCTCGTTAGTCAAAGATGGTCAAGGTTTCCTAGCCATTGACATGTGATGTCATTTGATAACGGGATCACATCATTAGGAGAATGATGTGATGGATAAGACCCAAACTACAAAAGTAGCATATGATCATGTCAGTTTATTGCTACTGTTTTCTGCATGTCAAGTATATGTTCCTATGACCATGAAATCATGCAACTCACGGACACCGGAAGAGTGCCTTGTGTGTATCAAACGTCGCAACATAACTGGATGACTATAAAGGTGCTCTACAGGTATCTCCTAGGGTGTCTGTTGGGTTGGCATGGATCAAGACTGGGATTTGTTACTCCGTGTGACGGAGAGGTATCTCAGGGCCCACTCGGTAATACAGCATCACAATAAGCCTTGCAAGCAATGTGACTAAGTGTTAGTCACGTGATCTTGTATTATGGAATGAGTAAAGAGACTTGCCGGTAACAAGGTTGAACTAGGTATGGAAATACCGACGATCGAATCTCGGGCAAGTAACATACCGAAGAACAAAGGGAACATCATACGGGATTAACTGAATTATTGACATAGAGGTTCGACCGATAAAGATCTTTGTAAAATATGTAGGAACCAATATGGGCATCCAGGTCCCGCTATTGGTTATTGACCGTAGAGGTGTCTCGGTCATGTCTACATAGTTTTCGAACCCGCAGGGTCTGCACACTTAAGGTTTGGTGACGTTTTGGTAGTATAGAGTTATGCATGATGGTGACCGAAGGTTGTTAGGATTCTCGGATGAGATCCCGGACGTCACGAGGAGCTCTGGAATGGTGCGGAGGTAAAGATTGATATATAGGAAGTCCTATTTTGGTCGCCGGAAAAGTTTTGGGCTCATCGGTAGTGTACCGAGAGTGCCGGTAGTGTACCGGGAGACCATCGGGAGGGATATTTCGACCCAAGAGGCTACATGGGCTGTGGGAGAGTGAATACCAGACCTTAGTGGGCTGGTGGAAGTCCCACACAAGGCCCATGCGGCTGGGAAGAAAAGCCCAAAGAGAAAAAGGCGGAAAAAAAAGCAAAAAAGGCCAAAATAAGGAGGAGTCCTAGTCCTACTAGGATTGGAGGAGGAATCCTCCTCTCCTGTTGGTTCGGCCGAAGCCTAGATGGCTTGGCCCTTGGGCCAAGCCTCCTCCTCTCTTCCTTTTATATATACTAGAGGTTTTACGTTTTTGCACTAGATTTTCAGCCACGTACTACCCGTTCCTCTAGTGCATAGTTTCTCCTCTAGATCGGTTTTCTACAGTGCTTAGGCGAAGGCCTAACGGAATTGCTCCACCACCATCGCCGCGGTGCCGTCACGTTGCTGAAGAACTCGTCCACCTCCCCGCTTCCTCTTGCTGGATCAAGAAGGCGGAGATCGTCATCAAGCTGTACGTGTGCTGAACGCGGAGGTGCCATCCGTTCGGTGCTTGATCGGGACGGATCGTGATTGGATCGCGGGACGCTCGGCGATTTGGATCGCGAAGACGTTCGACTACACCAACCGCGTTTCTTAATGCTTCCCACTTAGCGATCTACAAGGGTATGTAGATCCATTCTTTTTCTCGTAGATGCTCATCATTATGGATAGGTCTTGCGTGAGCGTAGTAAATTTTTTGTTTTGTTCTCCAACACATAAGAAACACCAACAAATCTTATTCATCGACGCAATTGTCCTCTTCGAAATATCCAACGCGAGCATCGCGTGCAAAGGAATGATAGAAAGGACATATTTGACTGGGATTAGTCGCCCACTTTTAGGCATCATAGCCGCTTTCCACTTAGGCAAAGCTCCAACAAGTGTATCCACCAGCCCCGATAGCTGGACTGCTGATTGCTTTCGGATGGTGAGCGGTAACACAAGGTACTTGCATGTGAATGACCCACTTGGGCAGCCAAGCTATCTGTTCACAAATGGCTTGCCAATAGTACTCGCGGCCTGTTTGGTAATCTCTAGGCAGGGAAATGATAATTTTCATAATGAAGTTTATATGGAGGGATTAGGTGTGGGAAATTAGATTTTATTACTCTCGTTCTCTTGTTTGGTGCCAAGTCATGTTCATGTCAATTTTTTCTGCCATGGCAGTGTTTTTTTTTTTCTGCCATGTCAAAACAAACATAACATGTTTACCATGGCAACTTATAGTCTGCTACAACATCTTTTATGAACTTGCCATGCCAAACAAACAAAACATTTAATCAGTACAAAACTTATCTAAAATTTCCGTTAAGTAGAGAACATGTATCAAACATTTCTTCATGATATGTACATTTGCCATGATGTATATATAGGTTGCCACATATTATATATAATTAAATATTTTCCTAAAAGTAATTTGCCATGAGAATAATTATGTCCATTACAAAAACTTTGTACAAATTTAATGTGGAATTGACTTGTCCAATATCTACCGCTTTGCGAGGAAATTTTAGGGCCATGGAAAATATAAGAGCATGGCATTTTTTTGCTGCTCACATGGTAAATTTTGAGAGCCACAACAATTTTTTGTTGCTATACATCATGAAAAGTTTTTGTAAGTTTTTTGTAGTCCATGGCAAATTTAGGAAGAAAAGAAAATCATTTTTAAAGCATGACAATTATTTTTAACAAAGATACGCAAAGGACGTCTTAGATCTAACTAATATCAAGGAAAACAAAAATCGGTACAATGGATAGGCAATTGACCTCATAAAGACCACTAGAGAATAAGTACATTGAAAATCATATTAGTCTTCTTCTTTCTCCGATTGTACGCTGCGTACCAAAGATTAAAATTGCACTGAGACGTCTACAAAACGCCTTCGCCCTTGCCATACCAGGGTTTGAAAAATAGCCCCTTGTCTATATATCGCTAAAGCAACATATCTGCTGGAGCATCACCCCACACTGAACAAGCATGCGATCCACCGCCAGTCCAGAGTGTTGGAGAAACCGAACTATGCCACAACAAAACACCAAAGAAGATATGAAAGTCACCACATCAATAGCTAGCCAATAACTCTCTTTGAAAGACACACCAATTGAGAAGATCTAAAGGGAACCAACAGATTTGCGGACGCATACTCTCACGTGTCCTTCATCGGCTCCGAAATCGGATATCGTTAAGGTAGGAAGAGACCTTATTCTAACCCAACATCACCATCACCACCTTGTGGATGTCGTTAGGTAAACAAAAACATAACGAAAAGAAATTGCGATGGAAAATTCCCCTTTCCTCTTGTCATAGCAAGGCCAACTGTAAAAGCACAATTGTAATTATCGGAAAAGGTGAAGCATAGATGTGCTTCAACCTGAATCACATGTGTCCTACGACGTGAAAGCAAAACCATGTTTCTCGCTTGAAAAGTACAAACTATGCTTCCCAAAAGTAAAACATGAGTTAGTAAATTTTAAATGACGATTTAATACAATTTTGGAGCACAAATTTGATCTAAAAAAGTTCATCGAAACCTATCAATATATGATCTAGTTTTGAAGATTTCGACATGAGGACTGGAGTGGTGAAACGGTTCATGATTTGGACACATGGTTTGAGAGATAAGTCCTTTTTAATAATTAAATATAGAAAAACACAAATAAACCCACCTTTCTCTCCTGCGCGAGGGAGAAATCTCATTAAAACTCTCTAGTTGCGACAAGACCATTAAAAAGGTGAAAGTGTCCTTTATAAAAGCAAGCTCTTAACTAGTGATTTCGCTTTCACTCGGAGCACCCTACCGAGTTGACATTCATTAGTTACTAGAAGGGTTGGGCGTGCTTTGCTATGCCGTTGAATTTGTTGGGATTCTCAAATTTCTTTAATCACTCTATGTCAAAATATATGGTGTATTTTTTGGAAAATTTAAAACTCTTTAAACTTGATCAAATTTGTAGAGAAATATATCAAAATTCATAATATTAAACGGTGTTATTAGATTCATCGGGAAATGAATTTTCATTTTTTTGTTTAATGTTGTGGAAGTCGATATTTTGGCTTTGAACTTGGTAAAAAGGACAAGAATTTGACTTTCCAAAAAACAAATGATCCTTATATTTTGAAACTGAAGGAGTATTTAGTTTGGCCGGTGGGAAAGACGGTGGAGTGTGTTTTATGTTTATTTATAATGCGGTTATGTGGTGGGCCTTTCGTGATGTGATTATGTGTTATTTGCTAATCAACCCATAATTATGTTGGGATATTTTTTCATCGTTAGTTACGTGTATTTTATTCGGCTATAATATCACATGATGGCTCTTTTTTTGTGGTGACAGGAGTCTGTGAGGGGTTAATATATTTGTATAGGCCGGTTGCTCCTGATTTATTTGAAAAATTGTTGGCCCAATAAAAATTGTAAACAAAATCTAAAATTGAATACCTCAATCGAATGAAAGAGCTTTAAAATTAGGAAGCATAGAGACTTAAAAAAATTAAGGCCTTGTTTGATTCCTTTAAATCTGAAGGGGTTTGGAGGGGATTGAGAGGGATTAAATCCCCTACAAGTCAAATTCCACCTCAATCCCCTCCAATCCTCTTCAATCCCCTCCTGAGAGGGATTAACCGAACAAGCCCTAATGGGAGGGCTCCTTGAGAAATTGTTGACCTCGTAAAAATCGGGTGACCCAATTCTAAGTTGAAGTATTAATTAATTGTGAAGAATTAAAAATTAGAAAGCATGGTGTATTGTATAAAAAATAAATGAAAAGATTATTGATCCGATTAAAATTGGGTGACCAGATTCCAATTGAAGACCTCAATTGAGGCCTCCAATCCTAGAGGTTTAGTGATACAATATATTAGAGTCCATATAAAAACTCTTATAAATTTGTCGACACATAATCACTCCCATCTTCAGTTGTCGGAACTTGGATGCGAAGGTAATACTGCCGTCCGAGGTATGGGACTGAGCTTCAACTTCTACTAGGGGCGTGTTTGGCACCCATACTAACCGAGGCTGGCTAACTCAACCCTGCCTCACCAAAGGGTGTGTGAGTAAATCCAATCTATGAACAAACTTTTACACATTGTTTGGTTGCCTACATATAATCTAGGCCACATGAGGCATCACTTAAGGCATGCTCTTTGGTTGCCCGCTTCTGTACGCACAAACACTGTCGGCTGTTTGGTGCCATGCACCGCATGTTGTCTGGTAACCTCTTCGGTGCCATGGTGAGGTTACCAACACATATCAGCACGAACACACATAACTGAACATAATATAGTGCCAGAATTTAAAAACACCACTTTAAATAGAAATCAGTTCGAGATTAAACTAAAAGCAGTTAGAGCATGTCGAAGCAGTCCTAGGGGTTGATGGTGAAGTCATCGTAGTGCTTCGCGCACCTGGTCACCACTTTAATGCGATGGTCATTGAACACAATGACCTTGAGCATGTCGGGAGTCAGCAGCTTGAAGGTCACCCAAAGCTTATATTGATCTGATGGACAACGATGAAGGCAGCCCAACCCTGATCGAGGGTGACCCTTCCGTTCAACAGGCGGACAGTCACCCTCCAGGAGCAGCCTGTGTTCGTCTTCATCTTGAACTCCGTTGGCATGGACGGGAAGTGCTTCGTGAAGTCCGGCGGCATAGGTATGGTCTCCAGGTACGGGGCAATGATCACCTTGCAGAAGTTGGTTGACCCTGACACGTCATGGTAGTGGCCGTAGTTTTGGTGCTTGCCGCTAGGGGCTCCTCCGACTGGTCGTCGTCCCTGTCAGGGGTTTGTACGGTCGTCAACTTTGAAGGAGGCACCATGTCCTTGCCCTTGTCTTGCTCCTTGCGTGGCACCACATTCTTCCCCTTGCTCTCTGTGTCGATCTGCATAATGTAGAGGTTCAAACGGTCAGAATTTGCAATCTAAACGTTACAACATCGTCATTAAACCTATCATCCACAACCCCTTTATTTACACAGCCTCAACTCGGGTCTCTCACTCTCACTCCATCCCATCAACATGAACTCCAACCCTTCCCTTGGGGCATTGGATGGAGGGCATTCTTCCTAGGGTGCTCGCTCAGTGACAGAACTAAGTTTGAGAACAACATGGAAGTGTGCTCAAACTTCAGTAGCATGGAAGAGCTGCACAAAGAGTGGGACACTATGGTCAAGAAGGCCACGCAGGAGGAGTTGAAGTCACTGATTCTTGACCCAGCAAAAAGCGTTATGTCAGTGGACATACTTCGTTGGGCCATGAATTAGGCCGACTCCGGTGACGCTCGACAGAGGGCAAAGTGGGCCAAGTACAGACAGTACCGGCGTCCTCATTGTCGGTGTAAAATCCGGCATATCTCGTAGTAGGGGTCCTAAGCTAGGCGTCTTGGAGCGATGGTAACATGGACACGGGATTTTACCCAGGTTCGGGCTCTCTCAAGGAGATAATACCCTACATCCTGCTTTCATTGTATTGATATGAGGGATAGTACATAGTACAGGTATCTACTATGAGATTGTAGTAATGAATATGATATTGAGATCGTCTATTGACTAGCCTGGCCTCGGTTTATATAATGCACCATAGGCCTAGGGTTTAGAGGAGTCCTTATCTTGTGCGCCAAGTCTTTTGGAATCTCCCTTGTATGCATCCTGGGCTCTTCGAACTGGCCCATTAGTGAATCGCCCTGGGGTCCTCGGCCCGACCCACTGGTCGGGAGACAACATGGTGAGTACCCCCAAGTCCAGGACACCATCAGTAGCCCCCTAAATTGGTCTTCAAGTTGGGGACGCTCCTCGGTTCTTCCGAACTGTTCTTCATCTTTAGCCGTCAGTCTTGAATACTGGTTCAACAAATCTTTCCATCTCCGATGTTGAGGATCGCCGAGGTGTATCTGAAGAGTTTACACGTCGGGCATCCAAGGTGACCCTTTAAGTTATCGACCTTTATCAATGCCTTGTAATTTTTTACACCATGCCTGGGGTTTGAAGTGTTTCCCGTGCAGCGACATCCTCTTGCGTCTGAGATCCAACGCCGAACTACACCTGAGGCATCTTTTCACAACCGAGCTCCAACACTATTCGACTTTCAAGGTATCTTCTTGCCTCCAAGCTCCAACACCGGACTGCATCCGAGGTGTCTTTTGCAGCCGAGCTACGACGTTGATCGACATCGGAGCGCCAATGACAGGATGCGTCCGAGCTCCAACGTCGGATTGTGTCCGAGGTGTCATAAATTACCTCGGTCTCTGAAAAATTGAAGGACCTTATCCGAGCTTAACTGCTGGAATAGTCTTTTATGGAGCCAGCCATTCGCATCCGAGCTTTATGCCGGAGTGCATCCGAGGTGTCATATATTACTTCGGTCTTTGAAAAGGTTGAACGAGTTCAGCCGAGCTTAATGCCGACAATGCCCTCTATTGATCCAACCACATGCATCCGAGCATTACACCGGACTGCTTCAGAAATAGTGCATCACCTCAGTAGTGGGCTGATTTTTTGTGGAAATTATCTCCGATCACTGCAATTTATTCTCTGCTGAGAATTATAGCCAGTAGCCCTCAAGGTGTGTGTCGGTCTATAACCCGAGATGCACCTGAAGGAAAAATAATAATAAAGAAAATAAAACCACTGATCCCAGTAGCCCCTGAGACTTAGGTCGATTTGCAAAATTGGCATGAGGATCAAGTTCTTGCTCAGCGACATACGTTAGGGATGGAAACATGGTACGCAATAGTTTCCGAGACTCGGGTTGGGTGAGAACGACCAACCTAGGGATCAAATCTCCTCAGAAACCATATTGCGCTTTGACTTTCTGCATTGAGTAGGCAATGCAGTAATCCCCAAGACTTAATTTGGGCATGGGTGGTCGAATTAAGGATCGATATGTGTTTGACACAAACTTTTTTACGTTTGACATGATTTATGCGTAATGATTCTATGCATCCAAGTACTTTACATCATTAATGCTCGAATCCGCATTGTACAAGACTTTGTTGACCGACCATCGGCTTCAACCTCCTTGGCCAGTAGCTGAGGAGTGTTTGTCATACTTTATAAAGCCTTTAGAATGGCAAAGATTTACAACAAACAAGGCAATCCAGTCATACGGTTTTATAAACAAAGATACGCAGAGAGATATGTTATATTACTATTAACATAAGAAACATCTTCTGGGAAAAATAGTTCCTCTATAAGTTTCTTTACCCAGGATGTCATGTTGACCATGATCGTGAAACCTCAACTCCGATCAATGTGGGAGGAAATTATTGAGGATTTAGTTCGGGGAATGTTCCTGAACTCTATGGTTTTAATGAACCAAAATTTTCACTTCCGTCGTTGCCGACCAATTATATTCTTAAGATGGCTAGCCTTCGGCTTCACCCAGTCTGAGGTACTAACCCGGATGACCCGAAAGTAACAATCACAGAGGTGCTCCCTTTACCTCCTAGCCGAACAATCGGGAACATAGGGGGTAAGCACAGGAGCTAGGCAAACCCAGCTTGGCTAAAATCTTAAGTCAAATTGATGCATATTTATGGCTTTGTAATGATGATTACGGAAGGCAACACTCGCATATTGAATATAAATTCTTTAATGCTATATGCTATTTTGACTCCTTTGTGACTGTTTATCATTCGAGAGTGGCCCATCGTCGGCTTCTACCCCTTTATAAATTCTACGCAGGGTGTTTCCACAGTAACAAGACAACCCTTAGCCGATGTCTCGGTGCCCGTAGGCCACTGTGTTAGTGGAAACGAGGCAATCAGATATCTAGGCTTTATAACTTTCACTTAGTCACAGGAGCTTAAAGTTTGGGAGGCCAGTTACTAGCCCCTGGTTAGTGTTCGGCGTCAGACGAGGTCAAGCTATCAACACTCCGGCCAATTTTATGAAAGGCTCGTTGTTTAATACGGTCATCGAATCACTGAACAGTTTACGCTCATTGTGACAGTCAGTTTTTGGCTTTCTCCACTGAGGTAATTGACTAGTTAAACTGGAAGTACAATCGCAGTGGTTCTCCCTTTGCACTCCTAGCTGAACAAAGCGGGACGTAGGAGGAAATCACGAGAGCAGGGCAACCCAACTATTGACCGAAGACACAATTCGAAACTGATGCATATAGAGCAATATCCGAGACGCCGAGGTGGAGGTCGACAAAGAAGATGCCAAAAAGTGGGTCAGAAAAGATTTCTCGAGCTGAATTATTACGTAGGGTACCTCGATCAAGATGATGTCCCTCCTCCTAAAAAACATAAAAATAGCTTAAAACTATCATAACCTCGAAAATCCAAAAAACTTACGTAAAAACTTTGGCATTCGAACTAAACCAAGTGTTTTGGTGCCAATCCAAAAATTGGTCTTAAAATTAACATGTGCTTCGGTCATGCTTTAACATGATACATCCGATCTCTCAGACTTCAAGCGGGTTAGCCTTTGGCTTCAACCTCCATATCCCGAGGGCGGAGTGTTTCTTCGAGGTCTGTTTAGCAAATTAAACTCAAGCGGCTTTAGAGAGAAACTAGGCTACGCGGCTGTTGACCGCTCGCTAGTGTCAGAAAAGGAGTAGTAGAAAAAGACTTTGCAACGACTAAGAAGAAACATTTATTATAAAACGTCTCATACAAATTTAAGAGCCCCCAAGTGACTTGGGTTAAAGAATTTCATGTATAATGATTGTATGTACCGAAGTACTTATATCATATATGTGTTTGCTCGAACTTTGAATGCGTCTTAACCATCTGTCGAATTCTCCCTCTTCGGCCAAGGGCCGAAATTTTTTATCTACTCCGCCATCTGAGGATATCGAAGGTGTTTCGAATAACTAGGCAATCAGGCCATTAGGCTATAACAGACAAAGCACGCCCAGGGAACTTATGCTATATTACTATTTAACATAAGAAGCATCTTCAAACAAAATAGTTCCGCCAACGGTTCCTTTCTTTGGGTTCTCATGATTACCATGAGGGGTGTGCAATAGATTTATGTATGCTTGTCTTCCATCGTGGCCATCCATAGTTGAAAACAGTAAGAGCGCTAGCTTTCGGCTTCACCCGTCTGAGGTACGAGTTCGATGACCTGATCGTAACAATCGCAGAGGTGCTCCCTTTACTCCCTAGCCGAACAATCGGGAACGTAGGGGTAAACACAAGAGCAAGGCAACCCAGCTTTGAGGAACACTTAAGTCAACATGATGCACATATTGGCGTAAACATGAACAAGGAGGGGTGTGATACATTAATAATCATATGCAAGAGGAATGGCTTCATAAAGGAAGCCCCCAAGTAAACGGGGTATTTGAATTTGTTTTTAACAAACAAAGTTTTTCGCAAAAAACTTTTTCTCAAAAAAGTATAATGCTTGGTTGAACCGAACAAAATTGAAAACTGAAAGTTTTTGAGCATGAAAGCGACTTAGTTGGTTAATGTGCTCGGTGTTGATGACGTGGTCCGAGCTTGCGGCGGGTCAAGGTCCCAGCCCCCAAGCCTGTCACGAGGTAATCGAAGAAGAGCTCGGCTTGATGAAGTGACAACACAACACTTCCGAAGGCCGAGGAGAAACCCCCGAGTGAGTCGAGCAGTCAGAGTAGTTCGGCAGCGTGACGGCAAAGCTCCAGTCCGTCGGCCATGTCGACGACACAATTTGGTTGATGGAGGCGGGACAACGATGTAGGCACACCAATGTGATCACATGACACAACCGAAGTCGATTACCTATGCACACAATATAGTGCAAGCCAAGAGTAATAACAAATAAAGGTAATATTTTTCTTTTAAAATTCTTCTACTTGTTAATTTAAGTGAAGAAAATAAGTAAAGGAATATGGCCTGGGCGCCGAGGTGCCTGAACAAAGAGTTCGGCTTGACGAAGTGGCGATGCTGCACGGTCCATGTGGCGAGATGAAGTCCTCGGTCTAGTTAACATGGCGAAGCTGTGGTCGGCAGACGCTGAAGTCTCATGCAGGTTGGCTGGTGACGCCGAAGTCTCATGCCAACCGAGGTGTTGAAGCAGGTCGGCTGGTGACGCCAAAGTCCTCGGAGCAGGTTGACAAAGGGATGCCAATGCCGCGGTCTAGCCGAGGTGACGAAGCAGGTTGGTAAGGTGATGCTAGAGCTTCATGGTAGCCGACGTGTCAAAGCAGGTCAGCGTGGTGGACGTCAGCTTAAAAAAGTAATGGCGCGAAGATGCCGATGCAGGTCAAAAATTTTGACGAGGTCGATGCTGGCTTGATGAAGCCACAGAGCGCTCGACCCGTATGACCCACGGATGACGAGGTTCACTTGATGATTATTCGGCCCTCGCGGTGCTGAACTCTTGGTTGGATGACCGGGATGATGAGAAAATTTCCTTCAAAAAGGACGTCCGACAACCCGTTCATGAAAAAGATGAACTCGGGTCGGATTCATTTTCACGCAGAAAATAGATCCAAAATTCGTTGTACTAATCGGATGTTTCCCGGAGTTTGGATGGTCGGATCGAGCTGAAATTTTGAGGGGTGATCGGTGTAGGAATTCCACAGCTGATGAACGATGGGATTTTCCAACAGACTCCGAGCTAGACGCTCGACTCCTTGCCCTAAACTTGTCCAGATTCGACAGGGCTTCGGTAGACAAGAGATTGCCGGAGATTCTTCCACCGGAACACGACAAAATTTTGCAGGGTTGTTATAGACTCAATTCCACACAGTTCCACCGAAGCAATCGTCAAAACAACACTCGAGGAGGCGAGGATGACGAACACGAATCCTCTGTCCGGAAAAACTGCATGATCGCGCGAGGGCAATGTTGATGTTGATCCCCCGAGCACCATGGAGGATTCTTCCATGATCTTGGTTGAGTTTGGAGTTGATGTTGATGAAGACCCCCGTCTGATCTATATGATCCGACGTGGAGCGCAGTCCTTAGCATAGCCGACATGACCAGTCAAGTCGGCGACAAAGATGCCGACGTTGATGATGTAGCTCGGTTCCGACGCGTAGATCACGATGGAGCCGATCTGAATTCCCATCGCACCGCGATGACTACCTAGTAGGCTCTCAATGAAAACACCAATGTCGGTGTCAAATCCGGCATATCTCGTAGTAGGGTTCCTAAGCTAGGCATCTTGGAGCGATGGTAACATGGACACGGGATTTTACCCAGGATCGGGCTCTCTCAAGGAGATAATACCCTATGTCCTGCTTTTCATTGTATTGTTATGAGGGATAGTACATAGTACATGTATCTACTATGAGATTATAGTAATGAATATGAGATTGAGATCGTCTATTGACTAGCCTGGCCTTAGTTTATATAATGCATCGTAGGCCTAGGGTTTAGAGGAGTCCTTGTCTTGTGCGCTAAGTCTTGTGGAATCTCCCTTGGATGCATCATGGGCTCTTCGAACTGGCCCATTAGTGAATCACCCTGGGGGTCCTCAGCCCGACAGAATGGTCGGGAGATGACGTGGTGAGTACCCCATAGTCCAGGACACCATCACTCATGACCATCGTGCATCAATGTACTTCACCACAAACAGTGTGGTGGCGTCGCTGGAAGAGGATCAAGAACCACCGGTGCCTATGGAGGTGGAAGAAGATGTGGTGCCAGGACATTGAAGCCTGATCATCGAGCTGGACTCTGAAGAGGAAGACGAGACAGACATGACCAAGACCAAGACCAAGGCCAGGGCCACCTGCCGCTCCAATCGCCTCCGTGGTCCCCGAGGATAAGATCCGTGCGTACAATGTAATATGAACCCTACTCCCCATCCCTATTGTCACTACTAGGAGAAATGCTAGTAGTAGCGCGGGTGCCGGCGCTATAGCTAACTCTTAGCAGTAGCGTCGTTTGCCCAACACTACATCTAAATATTAGCAGTAGCGCCTCTTAACAACGCTAATAATTATTGTGCCAGGAACAACATTTAGATTAAAGTGGATGGATGCAAGTGACCATGTCTGACACGAATCGCATAAAACACAAAAATATCATAATAATAATAATCCTAATCGATCATGCCAAGTTAATATAAATCAGAAAAACTTCTTTCTCATAGGACCTAGTCCTCCCTCCTAGGTAAAATATCATAAAACAGAATAACACCTATGTCTCCATGATGAAGCAAAGAGATCCAACGGTCTTCAACTTGTGGCTTGCGATCCTTCTTTATTTCTCCTCATGCTTCAATTTGGAGTCGTCTTTGTGGTTTGCGCTCAGTCGAGTATGGAAAAGAGAATCGGGCCCGCATAGGGCTTTTAGTTGTCATATAACCTTCGTCATGCATCAACAGAGGCACAACATCATTTGACAGTTTCTGTTGAAGAACATAATAGTAGCCTAGTTAGCAATGTAATCAACACTATTTACGCAATAGTAGTGTACTTAATTAGAAACTCTTACCAATATATTTCCGCGAATGTCATCCGCCCTCAATCTATACACTCTGGCATGCAAAATGTATAATTTGGGCCAGGTCCCATATTATACGGGAAGTTGTCCCTACCAAACAGTACAACAATAACAAAGGTGACACTAGTAGAAAACATGCCATTAGTCCCGGTTGGGAAGAGCCTTTAGTCCCGGTTCCCCAACTAGGACTAAAGTATAGAGAGTAAAGGGTCTAGGCCTTTAGTCCTGGTTGGCTATGAACCGACCCTGGCCATGTGGGCGGCAAAGCGTGCCAGGGCATTGGAACCTTTGGTCCCGGTTGGTAACACCAACCGGGACTAAAGGTTTAGGGGTTTAGGGGTTTAATGTTTATTGTTTATTTTTCCTTTTCATTTTGTGTTTTCCATTTAATTATTTTCCATTTCAAACATATTTTACGCTACTACATATTGTACACGTTATGCATATATAATAGAATTTCTTGTAGAACTGATCATATATCATAAAATTTCTCATACAACCAATCATATATCATAGAATTTTCTCGTATGACCACATGCATACACACACACATATATATACAATTTGGTATATACAATTTCTCATACAATTTGCAGATCATGCGGAGATCGGGTAATGGTATTCTCCGTCGGGAGATATGGCCCGCTGAAGCAAAAATCCCACAATTTCCTCTTGAATTGCTCGTATGCGGTCCGTTGGTAGGAGAGGATCTCGCATCTGCTTCATCTATATATAAATAAGGAGATCAATATGAATATGCATGTTGGTTGTGTGTACATGTATTAGATCATGATAAAAAATATGAATGGTGTTTACGTACGGAAAGATCTCTTGCACTCTTGTTGCTTTCGGTCATAAAGAGAATGTTCTCGCAAACGTAATATGCACATAGTTCAGTCCCCTGTGCCTGCCTCATGCACTTTACGAGAATAAAATTCAATCAGATAATAATGAAGCATGACAATGATATTGGAACTAGAATTAGAGATATGCGTAGATGTAGGTAGTACTACTTAATTACCCTGGGCTCTCGCCATCTCAACTCTGGTTTCCATTCACAAGTGACCTCTTTGATGAAACATTTTCAAACCCTGCCCAACAAACAAAATGAATAAAGGAGTTATTAATTACTTGATATCAGAAATGAACTAATAAAGAAGCCGACACAGTGCGTCGATGATCGAAATTACCTTCCGAGCAACGAATCCAAGCTTATGTAATCTTTAGGGTCTTTATTTAGCGAGTCCAGTACTTCAACACTTCCATCGCCAACTCTAATGATTAGAAGGATCCAGTTGTAGCTGCGCACATGATTTGTATAAGCGGGCGTCCATATAACTCATCAACTACACTTAACATCGAGTATATATATAAGAAAAAATAGAATTTGTAGTAGAAGACAATAACACTCACTGGAAGTTTCAAGGTAAAAGTATTTCAGGTTTGTACTTTAGGGCCTTCAAAAACCTTAGAAGCATTTTCTCCGTATCTTTAGGGTCCCTTCTCAACACTTCTTCATTAACGGTATTTGAGTCAACGAACCCAATGCCATAGACTCCAGCTCTTTCAATTCAAAAATCTTCATTCTGCATAATACCACACAAAAGAATATAGTGAGTATAATAATAGGCAATGAACGGGCCGAGTTAGAGACTTAAATTATAGAAATAAATCACTTACAGACAATAGCAACTCACAATAGACTTGTCGATTGCTTTTTATTGAATAACTGAAAAAAATTCCGCATTTTCAATCCACAAAGCATTTTCATGGATGTAATGCTCTTTCTCAACTTTCACCACGAGGCTAGATCGCCCGACCTTTACTTCTCTCATGTACCAGTCATGCAAGTTGTGCATTTGCGTTGTTAGAAGCTTCTCATCGTCAGGAGTGCCCAGAGGTTTCTCGGGGACATATTGCCTTCGGATTCAATGGTGGAAATTCCTAGATCTCTAGGAGTTGTTCAACGATGATACCGAGCAATATAGCATTCTCTCTATCGACGTCAGCTATTACCACCTTATTGGCACTCACCTTGAGCGGGCTGATCGATTGGACTGGCTGTTCTCTGAGCTGGGGAACAATTTTCCCGCATTACTGCTATCGCTTGACGTCTTCCATCTGTTGCGGGATTCAAATGACTTGGTGATGTAGTGTTCATAGTCCGATACCGGCCTTTCCTCCGCCAGTTTAGCTACATCAATAAAGCATTGTATGACCTCGTTGGGTACTTTCTCCTTTGGCGGCGGGGGCGGTTTCGGTCCAAAATGAGCGTTCAATTCGATAGCCACTTGTTCATTGATTTCCTCGCGAATCTCCTCGTAAGCTAACTTCTTTCTGGCAACAGGCTCGGGTTTCTTCTTTTGTGTTCTATTCCGCTTTGGAGACTGCGGATATCGATATCGTGGACTCTTCGTGCTAGGCTCCATCTCGGGGTGGGATGGACTATGCTGATGTGGCGGAGCTTGATATCGCGGACTCACCATGCGCTCCGTCTCGGGGTGGGATGGATTCGGTTGGCGCGATGGAGATGGATATGATGGACTCACCCTGCACTTCGTCTCGGGAAGGGTTGGAGTCTGCTGACGTGGCGGACTTGGAGGAGGAGTCAGTGGCCTTGGCACTGAGTTTACAAACACGATGCATTGCTTTTTTCCATAAAATGACACAACGCCTGGCTTCTCCCAGTGTCCACTCCCCTTCACCTCCAAGGTAGTCAAGATCTAGTGATTCATATGCTGACACAACTTGATCCACCCTGACACGAGCATAGCCAGGTGGAATCGGATTGTCGTGGAAAGTTGCTTCAGGTCCACTCGGTAAAGCAAAGCCGTCCGCTGCCTTCATGGATACTAGATCATTGATGGTGCGCATTGGTGCGCCCGTCTACTTTGAATCTTGTATCATGGTGTTAGATATTAATATAAACCTGGAGTCCAAATTTAAAAATGAGATGAAAAGAATCCAGGAAGAGTAAATTAAAAAGAGTGAAGTAAAACATGTCTTCCCGATTTGTGTAGAAACTTGGTAAGGCTATTTAGGAAGAACAAAGTGGGAAAAAATCAATGACCAATGTAATGATGTAGAAAAATGCACAAACTGTACAACAAATAATGAGCTAAGATATGGCACAAATTATTGAAGTCCAAATCTGAAATGTAATGCAAGAGAAGAAGAAACAGAGACTTGGAAAAGCCTGTGATATATCTAATGCACAAAAGTGCAGGAAATAATGATCTAAGATGTGGAGGGAAAATGTACAAAACTTCAAATCTGAAATATAATTCAAGAGAAGAAGAAACAGGGACTTCACAAATAATGGCCAGCAGAACTTATGAAGTCCAAGGTCCAGATCTGAAATATGAAGTCGTAATTATTTCTCCATGCACCATCAGGAAGTATCAAATACAAAGTCGATGCCAGGATCCATGTCTGAAATTATGATCTGCTATACTTCCGCAAGGCTTAACTAGAATTCAGAAACTAAATTGAAACGACAAAAATAATTGATTCAATAAATGAAAGTATGTAGCAGAAGCAAAGGGTGTTATTCTCATTCTGAATCAATTGCAATTTATGTCACTTGAGAAACATGCATTTTTACTAAGAAAAGAACACACCAGCAAGAAATGTGTTAGCATAATACTACCTTCATTCCTTTATATAAGGTATATTTGTTTTTTGATAAAATTCCAGAATGTAAGGTGTATTTCTTCTAATTCCCCAAAATTCCCTTGTTAGCCCTTCTTAAAAAAGGAAAGTATCTCTTTTCTGATTGTCTATATCTCTCCTAACAACGAAAGAAGGAAACTATCTCTTTATCAATTGCATGTATCTCATACATTGCTGGACTAATTAATTCACTTTCCACTAAGCAACAAATTTACCAAGGGTAATTTAGTCTTAACATGTCTATAATTATGTGTTTTGGTCACCGTGTCAAAAATAATACACCTTACATAAAGGATCGGAGGGAGTAATATTCAATTGCCGATTCGGCTTTCCACTGCATCAACGACAAATGGAATCAAAAAATATATATCGTTGTAGTGGAAAAAATAACACTGCGTTCTAGCATCTCAAGGAAAAAAGAAACAACATTTAAGGTTACATGCAATGTGTCAGCGAAGAAATAATATAAGGAATCAGTTGATACACCTGAGGAAACATAGGCTATAAAGAATCAAAATATCGTCTAGTTTCCAAAATTGAATGGCTATTTACAACCTAAGTCACATCAACATGATATGTCCAGATGTAAAGAGTCTTGTGTTGAACAATGTTGTACAACGTATGCAGTTTATAATTCTTATGGAATTTAAATTTTAAGTAAATTTGAATTAGCAAGTCAGGATCAAATTCCAAATTAACTACTCTATCAATTATAACAGTTTAAGACCGAACTATTTGCCTTTGTGAGTAGTGACACTTCCATAAACGTTACTGTAAAGTAAGCCATACCTCTTCACTTTGTATTGTTTTTGTACAAACCGGGAACTGCCATTGTACAGTTTTTTATCTATTCTTTTCACTTCACTCATCCTAGATGCCCACTCCCTGCAGATTACTATGTCCATTGGTAGAAAAAAATCTAACATCAGAGATTGCAGATAACAAGAGAAAAATAGTATGTGAGAAAAGAGGGAGAGCAAGATCGTTGACCGGAGAGGGCATACATGTAGAATTGAAATATATTTGGGGACACATGGTGGCAAACCAGGACAAGGATGACAAGGTGCCCCTGACGGAGGTGTCGCCTGAGTGCACCGTGTGCAGCTGCTTGGGTCCTAAAACATATGCACCGACGCCTAAGATTATTTCACGCACTATCCCCTCCCTCTAGCACTCACCAGCATCACCGTGAAGGACGAAGGCAAGTCCGATGGGCGAGGAGGTTCCACCATCGCCTGGCATCGTCGCCTACTGTTGTGAGTTAGGGGAGGCAAGGCTAGAGGAGCAGCACAACAGAGCACCGGGGTAATCATCACTTCCTCCACCAGAGTGTCTAGGATTTCTTGAGGGGCTGAGTGGACGAGAGAAGGGGACCGGAAGGAAGACGAGGAGAACAAGAGACAGACTCATCGGCTGGGCCGAGCAACGAAAACGGGTCAGATAACCCAATTAACCGCGGTGCTCCAAATTAAGCTATGGGAATATCCGCCCATTCAACATTTAGCCCATCTCACGGAAAATTTAGCATTGTAGGAAGATCGGATGACATGAAATCCAATGGCCAAAAATGTTGAGGGCGTGAGTGGGTTGGCAAATGGCTCCACCATCTCAACATTGTTCAGATAACATTAAAATAGATTAAATTGAATAGGTAATATAAAGGACAAAAGATGTATAATCAAACAGAATATGCAATAATACATAGACTTGTATGGTAATCTGCAGGCAGTGGGCATCTAGGAAGAGTAAATCATTAGAGACCATAATTTTGTGGCTGAATGAATGCATTCAGGGAGTTGCCGACCTCACATGTTCAATTAAATCAAGGTCAAGTTCTCAAACCATCTATTTCATCTACATATGTAAACCTGTAGAAGTAAACATTGACATGATCAAACATGCTAAATGGTATCAAGAAGAAAATCTAGTACCAATCCTAAAAAACATCAAAACACAATTCTAGTATAACAATCCTAAAATAACATCAAAACAAAATTTAGTATGTCTGCTGGACATATCGCCATTGTTTGTTAGTATTTTGTTTGCCCGCCCAAACTGTCCGGTCGAGAATGGCATGGACAGTGCCATGCGGTGCGGATCAGGATACGAGGGGCAAACTATACCTGTAAGGGAAGGAAAAGGCATGGAGGAAGGGCGGAAGCGCATCAACCATCTTGGGCAACTGCTCGCCTAGGGACACCGATTGTATCGCCTCTGCCGGCAAGAGAGCTGGAAATTCGTCGTGGGCTTTGCCGTTCGATGTCAAGGTTGGGGGAGGGCATGTGTGTTGACATGGTGCTGATCTGCCACACCTAATGGGCCTCCATGGATGCACTTGACCCCTTTTTAAGCCACTTGTACCGCTTTCGACAGAACTTGTGATCCCTATATTGTACAACTGTTAAACGTAGCAAATTATAAGC
This sequence comes from Hordeum marinum, assembly GCA_022496015.1. Lineage (NCBI taxonomy): Eukaryota > Viridiplantae > Streptophyta > Magnoliopsida > Poales > Poaceae > Hordeum > Hordeum marinum. Next base: position 465,097,620 of record CM039674.1, read on the forward strand.
ATAAATAAGAAAGCCTTTTTGAACAGCCCTCCAATCAAATTAGAGAAAAAACAAATGTTGCATACGGTCCTGCAACCCTCAGACATGTCATTTAATCAATTGCAGCAAGAAGGGCAGAGGGAATCGCTAGTACCTTCCCGATGACCAGGAAATGCAGAAGCAACTGAGATAGTCACGTCGTTGGGCCCAACAACTGCAAAACATCAAAGAGGATAATCACCGAGGCACCCAGGTTACTTCATAATTTGCACAACATTTACCCAAAATGTAGCGCCTAGGTAGAACAAACAGACATACTCCCTCCGTTCCTAAATATCTGCCTTTTTAGATATTTCACTATGGATTACATACAGATGTATATAGACATAGTTTAGAACCCCATCTGCCCGAAAAGCTTTAAACAATAGCACCATGCCACATACGTTGGAAGGATGGAGCATGTCGGAGCAGAAAACAAAAAATTGGTAAACAGAGTACAAAACTGGCAACTCTGCGGTAGGAGCATATCACTTTACATATCCAGACACATAGTTTGTTGCCAAAAACGATAGAATTCAAATTTGTGGCAAAAGTCGAGCCCTGCATTTTCCTTTTTATCGGACCATTAATCAGCTTTGGGTAGGTGACTGCAGAGCAAAGTACCAGCGAGTTAATTTACCATCAGAATGATTGTAGGCCCTCCGTTATGGAACCCGAGAGCCTGCAGGCGATCTGCCGCCCCCGTGAGTTTGGAGACATAGAGAGAACGACATGATGGATCTGGCGCAGAATTGCCTGCCGCCGGCGCTGATCCGCGGTCGGGCGGGTGGATGGATGGACGGACGAGCACATCGTGGGTGGTTTGGCGGAGGTTTAGAGTGACGAGATGCAGGTGAGTCTGCCTATCCGCCCGTGGGAATGGTTCGCCTTCGTCGCAGCTGTACACTTGACCTACATCGGTGTAGCTAGGTTAGGTCTGGTAGGACATCGGCGGCTAGACGGAGACGGAGGCGACCTTCCATGTGAAATCGTACGTTCCATCATATAGGGAGACGAGAGGGCCTCAATTCGGCTTCTAGAGTAGCTGCCCACAGGATAGTTGGCTGATACGTCTCCATTGTATCTATTTTTTTAAACTCTTTAGCCCTTGTTTTGGACTCTAATTTGCATGATTTGAATGAAATTAACCCGGACTGACGCTGTTTTCAGTAGAATTGCCTTGGTGTTATTTTTGTGCAGAAATAAAAGTTTTCGGATTGATCTGAAAATATACGGAGAATATTTTTAAATTTAATAAAAAATACTGGCGAAAGAAATCAACCGGAGGGGGCCCCCACAGGTGGCAAGCCTGCCAGGCGCATCCACCCCCTGGCCGCGCCTAGCAGGCTTGTGGCCCCCCTATTGCTCCACCGACCTTAATTCCACTCCTATTTATTCCTATTCGCGGAAAAAAAATCAGAGAGAAGAGTTCATCGCGTTTCACGAGACGGAGCCGTCGCCACCTCCTGTTCTTCCTCGAGAGGCCAGATCTGGAGTCTGTTTTGGGCTCCGGAGAGGGGAAATCGATGCCATCATCATCACCAACCATCCTTCATCACCAATTTCATGATGCTCTCCGTCGTTTGTTAGTAATCCTATCATAGGCTTGCTGGATGGTGATGAGTTGGATGAGATTTATCATGTAATCGAGTTAGTTTTGTTAGGATTTGATCCCTAGTACCCACTGTGTTCTGAGATTGATGTTGCTATGACTTTGCTATGCTTAATGCTTGTCACTAGGGCCCTAGTGCCATGATTTCAGATCTGAACCTATTATGTTTTCATGAATATATATCTGTTCTTGATCCTATATTGCAAGTTGTAGACACCTATTACGAGTTATGATCCGCATCCCCCAGGGTGACAATAACTGGGATTCTTTCTGGTGATTACCGTAGTTTGAGGAGTTCATGTATTCACTAAGTGCTAATGATTTGGTCCTGTTCTCTATTAAAAGGAGGCCTTAATACCCAGCTACCACGGGAGGGTAGGACAAAAGATGTCATGCAAGTTCTTTTCCATAAGCACGTATGACTATATATGGAATACATGCCTACATTACATTGATGAATTGAAGCTAGTTCTGTGTCAGCCTATGTTATAACCGTTGCATGCTAAATGCCATCTGACATAATTATCCATCACTCATCCATTGCGTATGAGCTTTCCACATATTGATCTCTGCGAAGTTACTTTTCCGTTGCTACTGTTACAATCACTACAAAACTACAACTGTCACTTTTGCCATCGTTACAGTTACTCCCATATTACTTTGCTACTAAATACTTTGCTGCAGATATTAAGTCTTTCAGGTGTGGTTGAATTGACAACTCAGCTTCGAATACTCGAGAATATTCTTTGGCTCCCCTTGTGTCGAATCGATAAGTTTGGGTTGAATACTCTACCCTCGAAAACTATTGCGATCCCCTATACTTATAGGTTATCAAGACCTTTTTCTGGCACCGTTGCCTGGGAGCATAGCTCTATTCTCTGAGTCACTTGGGATTTATATCTGTTGATCACTATGAAGAATATGAAAGATCCAAAAATCAAGATCTATCCCTCTACTATGAGGGGAGGTAAGGAACTGCCATCTAGCTCTGCACTTGACTCACCTTCTGTTATGAGTATGTTTGCGACACCACCACCTGCTAGTAATTCTGATATGTCGCAAGTAATTGATGATGCCACTTCTTCTATGCATGATTCTTATGATGATACTTTGCTTGATAATACTGTGCCACTTGGTGAATTTCTTGATGAACAAATTGCTAGAGTCAATGCTGAAAATTATGATACTTCTGAAACTGATGAAATTACTGAAACTGAACACTATGAGACACCTGCTAGACCTAGACCTTCTAGATATGAATTGCCTGATATTCTCGAGGGTTATGTTATGGAAGGAGAGGTATCTAGCTAGGGACTTTCTTGCTTGTAAGGATAGAGATGATCTTAAGAAATTACTATGCAAGTGGAAAGAAAAATCTTTGAATGCTAGAATGAAATATGAATCTAAGTTTGCTACTTCACCTATCTTTGTTACTGATAAGGATTATGAATTGTCTGTCAATCCTGGACTAATTACTTTGGTTAAATCTGATTCTTTCCATGGCTATGAATCTGAAACTGTTGTGGCACATCTCACTAAATTGAATGATATAGCCACCCTATTTACTCATGAGGAAGAAAATTCGTTATTACTATATCCTTAAGTTGTTTCCTTTCTCATTAAAGGGTGATGCTAAGATATGGTTCAATTCTCTTGCTCCTGGTTGTGTGCATAGCCCCCAGGATATGATATATTACTTCTCTGAAAAATATTTTCCTGCCCATAAGAAACAAGTTGCTTTGCAGGAAATATTTAACTTTGTGCAAATTGAAGAAGAGAGTCTCCCACAATTTTGGGAGAGGCTTCTCCAATTACTAAATGCTTTGCCTGATCATCCTCTCAAGAAAAATGAAATACTTGATATCTTTTATAATTGACTAACCGATGCTTCTAGGGACCACCTAGATAGTTGTGCTAGTTGTGTTTTCAGGGAACGAACTGTTGAACAAGCTGAAATACTATTGAATAATATATTGAGCAATGATAATGATTGGACTATTCCCGAACCACCTTTGAAGCCAACTCCGAAGAAAAGAGGTATTCTATTTCAAAGTCCTTAAGATATGCAAGAGGCAAAGAAATCTATGTAAGAAAAAGATATTAAAGCTGAAGATGTTAAGAATCTACCACCTATCGAAGAAATACATGGTCTTGATAACCCAACAAAGGTAGTAGAGGTAAATTCTCTTCGTAGATTTTTTGAAAGCGATATTCCTTATAATAAGTCTGCTAGCCAATGCTTGGATGAGTTTGATAATTTTGTTGTTAAGAAAGACAATTTTAATGCTTATGTTAGTAGACAATTGAAACATAATGCTTTCATGCTTGATCGCTTAGGTGATTATATGAGTAGAACTATCAATGATCTTAAACTGACTAGTAAACATGCTTCCATGGTAACTACTCAAGTAGAACAAGTGCTTAAGGCACGGAATGATTTGCTTAATGGGATGAATAGTAAGAATAATGCTCATTCTGTTAAAGTTGTGACTAGAGGTGGAAGAATGACTCAGGAACCTTTGTATCCCGAGGGCCACCCTAAGAGAATTGAGCAAGATTCTCAAAGAAGTAATATTGACGCACCTAGTCGCTCCAGTAATAAGAGGAACAAGAATGATGATGGAACTTTGCATGCTGCTAGTGAACCTATTATAGATACACCTGAAAACCCAAACGATATTTCTGTTCCTGATGCTAAGACACAATCTGGTGATGAACATGAGCCTAGTGATAATATTAATGATGTTCATGTTGATGCTCAACCTAGTAATGATAATGATGTGGAGATTGAACCTGCTATTGATATTGATAACCCACAACCTAAGAATAAAAGATATGACAAAATAGATTTTATTGTTAGGAAGCATGGTAAAGAAAGATAACCATGGGTTAAGAAACCCATGCCGTTTCCTCCTAATCCATCTAAGAAAAATGATGAAGAGTATTTTGAGCGCTTTGTTGAAATGCTTAGACCTGTCTTTTTGCGTATGCGCTTGAGTGATATTCTAAAAATGTCTCCTTATGCTAAGTATATAAAATATATTATGACTAATAAAAGGAAGATACCGGAAGCTGAAATTTCCACCATGTTTGCTAATTATACTTTTAGGGGTGGAGTACCAAGAAATTAGGAGATCTAGGAATACCAACTATACCATGCTCTATTAAAGGGAATTATGTTAAAACTACTTTATGTGATTTGGGAGCTGGTGTTAGTGTTATGCCTTTCTCTTTATATCGTAGACTTGATTTGAATAAGTTGACACCTACTAAAATCTCTTTGCAAATGGCTGATAAATCAACTGCTCTACCTATCGGTATTTGTGAGGATGTACCTGTCGTAGTTGCAAATGCTACTATCTTAATGGACTTTGTTATTCTTGATATTCCCGAGGACGACAGTATGTCGATCATCCTTGGTAGACCCTTTTTGAATACTGCAGGGGTGTTATTGATTGGAACAAAGGTAATGTCACTTTTCATATTAATGGTAGTGAGCATACGGTTCACTTTCTGAGGAAACAACCTCAAGTTTATAGCATCAACTACATTAAAAAATTTCCAACGATTATTATTGGAGACTTTGAATTCCCTCTTCCTACTATCAAGAAGAAATATGATATACTTACTATTGGGGACATGCATATCCCCATTGAGGTAACTTAGTATTATTCGAAAATTCTTCGGTTTCATGTTATTCAAAAGAAGTTTGGTAATAAGACTTGATCAACCTTATTGATGGATTCCTTTTGATAAGCATGAGATGGATGAATTTAGAAAGCACAACTCCCTGTACCCAACCTTTACTTTCTGTTAGTTAGATTAAACTAAGTAAAAATGCTATTATTTTTCTGTTTTTTGAGTTCTCCGTGCAATAGAAAAATGACCTTAAAATAAAAGTTCTTCAAATGCCCTGAAAATGTAGTATGATTTTTTCTGGAATATTTAAAAATGTCTGGGACTGAACACACGGCAGGGGGCTACACCAGGGGGTCACAAGCCCACAAGGCGCGGCCACCCCCTGGCCACGCCTAGTAGGCTTGTGGGTCCGATGTGGCCCCCCTTCACTTATTCCAGGACCCATCCACTTCATCTTCCTCCAGAAAAAATCCCACCATTGCTCAAACATGTGTTCTAGCTTATCTTGCTGCCATTTTTGATCTCCTTGTGCAAAGCTTCATTCGTAAAACTGTTTTGGGAGATTGTTCTTCGGTATGTGACTCCTCCAATGGTCCAATTAGTTTTTGTTCTAGTGATTTATGTATTGCAAATTTTTGCTGCAGTGGTGACCTTGTTGTTGAGCTTGCATGTCAAATTTGTATGGTCCCAAGTAGTTTTGATGCATGATATAGCCGCTAGGCACTTGAGGGAGTAGTTGTTATGAGTTTTGTTGAGTTTTGTTCACCTTTTTTTGGGTCACTAAAAATTTCAGAATTTTTCAGAAAAAGAAAAATGTTAAGGAGGGTGTTTCAAGGGGGTTCCTCGAGCAAGAAGGCCCCGAGACTCACGATAGGTGAGCCCGACCTTGAACCACTAAGGGAAGCACAAGTATGGCCTTGTGAATGGCTATCAGATCAATTTATGAGTGATGCCGATTTCAAGGAAGAATTTTATGCATGCACAAGAAATGCTAGCCTTGAGGAATTCGTTTCGGACGAATGCAAGCAATACTATCAACTCACGGATTCTTTCGTATGGAGATTTGAATTTTCGCTCAATCGTAATAAACCTTCCTTCCTATTTGACCTTTATGACAAATCATATACTTTGGACATAGAGTATTATAATCATGCATGCAAAATTCAACAATGGGGCAGCTATAGTGATCCGCACAAAACTGAATATAATAATTTTCTTGCTAGCATTACCGTCGGAGAAACTAGAAATATTACACAGGCTACCGTGGAGAGCATTCATTTCCCTGCTATACATTATTTTTCTCTATTCATAGGTAGATGTATTAATGGTAAAATTGAGTATAGCCACCTTTGTGCAACCGATCTCAGTATTCTTAAGAGTGTAGTAGTGGGGGAAAGGCGATATAACTTTGGAGACATTATTGCTAGAAGGTTGCATAACAATGCTAAGGATGGAGATTTCTTTGGTAGGATTTATGCCACTCGTAGCTAATTATCTTGGGGTACCCATATGAGGAGATGATATTGAGTTACCACCTTCTTTTCTTGATTATGAGGCTTTGGTACGTTTTCAGTTTCTTGAAAGGAACGAACAAACCTTTCAGTACCAACTAATTTTGTATAGACAATGCGTTGTCCATGTTACCCTTCCCGTTCCTGCCTTCTTTAACTTTCAGGAAAAACAGAGGTACTTTATAACCGGAGAGGAGGCAAACGAGCACGAGCGAAATGCGGAAGGTGCTCGACTTCATGCTATAGTTGTTCAGGCAGTAGCCGCCGTAGCCCAGTACAACCCCGACTATGACTTCGGATATTATCCGGGCCAGCAATGGACCTAGACCAACTTAGGCCAAAAGCCTAAGCTTAGGGGAGTATGTATTTCTCATCGACTTCACATTCATGTTCTCACACTCATCTTAGTAGTTATTGTTCATACTCTTTCATTGTACCATCCATGGTAGCTTATTTCCTTGTTTCGCTTTCTTCTTGTGTGTTTAATTAACTTTGAGAAAAATACAAAAAAATAGTTCTAGCTTTACCTTCTAGTTGCTTAGTTGTAGCATTAAAAAGAAAACCAAAAAAGATTTTTTGTACTTATTTTGCTTGTTGGGAGCTTTCCCATGTAAATAGTTTTTCTCATTCTTGTTTTGAATTTCCTTTCTTTGGGTCGTAAGGAGAAGACCACAATGAAAATGTTGAGTGGCTCTCATATATATTATTGTTTACCTATTAGAGAGCCCATATTACCTTGTCTTCTCCTTTGAGTTATTGTTTGTAGATTCCAACTTAGTCCAATGCACGTGCACTCTTATGATCATCCACACCATTTGGTCGTGCAAGTGAAAGGCAATAATGACGATATTTGATGGAAATATTGAGATGGAGAAAAGATGGTATGAACTCGACCTATCTTGTTTTTGTAAATATGATTAGCTCATCGTTCCAAATTAAGTTCATCATGGGCGAAACATATTTGCAATGACAATTAGAGATTATAGCTACTCATGCCATGCTTAATTAGCTAAGGGTGGATAATGGTTTGTTTTGGGTGCCAACATGCATATTAAAATGGTTGTGATTTAGTATGATGGGATGGTATCTCCTCTGAATGATTCAAGTGGCTCGACTTGGCACATGTTCACGCATGTAGTTGAAACAAAATCAACATAGCCTCTACGATATTTATGTTCATGGTGATTTATATCCTACTCATGCTTGCATTCAATGTTGGTTAATCTCAAAGCATGTTGATGACTGTGTCGCTCTCTAGTTGGTCGCTCCCCAGTCTTTTGCTAGCCTTCACTTGTACTAAGTGGGAATACTGCTTGTCCATCCAATTCCTCAAACCCAAAAGTTGTTCCATATGAGTCCACCATACCTACCTATATGTGGTATTTACCTACTGTTCCAAGTAAATTTGCATGTGCCAAACTCTAAACCTTCAAATAATCATTCTGTTTTATATGCCCAAATCGCTCATGTGGTGACTGGGGGCTGTCAGTATCTTCCATGCTAGGTGGGTTATTCTCACGATATGTGTTGATTCACTATCATTCACGATAAAGTGGATGGTAATCGAGATGCCTAGTTCCATGCTCGAAATAAAATCAAAATATAATTAAACAAAACTCCCCCAGGATTGTGTTTGTATGGACGATACCCGCGGATTCATCTAGCCATGGAGTGTGTTTGATTGGTGGAGGGGGAGTAAAAACTTTATCATTCTGTTTGGGAACCGCCTACAATGTATCTAGCATGGAATATGTTGAAAACCTCTTGGTCGTTATGTGAGCAATGAAAGCATACCGCTCACAAATTATTACTTATCTCTGTTTTAAAAAATCGAGCTCTGGCACCTCTACAAATCAATGCTTCTCTCTGCGAAGGGCCTTTCCATTTACTTTATTGTTGAGTCATTCCACTCTTATAAAAGGCACCATCTAGAGAGCACCACCTTCATTTGTATGATTTGCTATTAATTGATATTGAGTATGAGCATGACTGGATCTCTTCCACCGTGAATTACAATGTCTAGTCAGCCCTTGTTCTTTACAAGCACTCTGCATTTATGTTTTGCGGTCTCAGAAAGGCTAGCGAGATATCATTTCATCATATTGTATCACGATTGTTTTGATAAAAATGTTGTCATCTGAGAGTTATTATTGTTGCTGCTAGTTGATTATGTCATTGATATGAGTAAATGTGAGACCTAAATGTTATTGTGAACGTGGTTAGTCCATGATCTTTGCTGAAAATCTGAACATCAGTTAGACATATTTACAATAACAAGATCAAACAGAGTTTGTAAAAGTTTTTCTTTATCACTTTCAGCTTATCAACTGAATTGCTTGAGGACAAGCAATGGGTTAAGCTTGAGGGAGTTGATATGTCTCCATCATATCTAGTTTTCCAAACTCTTTTGCCCTTGTTTTGCACTCTAATTTGCATGATTTGAATGGAACTAACCCGGACTGATGCTGTTTTCAGCAGAATTGCCTTGGTGTTATTCTTGTGCAGAAATAAAAGTTCTTAGATTGACCTAAAAATTTACGAAGAATATTTTTGGATTTAATAAAAAATACTGGCGAAAGAATCAACCAGAGGGGGCCACCCACAGGTGGCAAGCCTGCGCGACCACCCCCTGGCCGTGCCTAGTAGGCTTGTGGGCCCCCTGTTGCTCCACCGACCTCAATTCCAATCCTATTTATTCCTATTCATGGAGAAAAAATCAGAGAGAAGAGTTCATCGCGTTTCACAATATGGAGCCACCGCCACCCCTGTTCTTCCTCGGGAAGCCAGATCCGGAGTCCGTTTTGGGATCCAGAGAGGGGAAATCGACGCCATCGTCATCACCAACCATCCTTCATCACCAATTCCATGATGCTCTCCGCTGTTCATGAGTAATCATCGTAGGCTTGCTGGACGGTGATGGGTTGGATGAGATTTATCATATAATCGAGTTAGTTTTGTTAGGGTTTGATCCCTAGTATCCACTATGTTCTGAGATTGATGTTGCTATGACTTTGCTATGCTTAATGGTTGTCACTAGGGCCCAAGTGCCATGATTTCAGATCTGAACCTATCATGTTTTCATGAATATATATGTGTTCTTGATCCTATCTTGCAAGTTGTAGACACCTATTATTATGAGTTATGATCCGCATCCCCCAGGGTGATAATAACTGGGATTCTTTCCGGTGATTACCGTAGTTTGAGGAGTTCATGTATTCACTAAGTGTTAATGCTTTGGTCCGGTTCTCTATTAAAAGGAGGCCTTAATATCCCTCAGTTTCCATTAGTACCCCGCTGCCACGAGAGGGTAGGACAAAAGATGTCATGCAAGTTCTTTTCCATAAGCACGTATGACTATATATGGAATACATGCCTACATTACATTTATGATTGGAGCTAGTTCTGTGTCAGCCTATGTTATAATTGTTGCATGATGAATGCCATCTGACATAATTATCCATCACTGATCCATTGCCGATGAGCTTTCCACATATTGATCTCTGCTAAGTTACTTTTCCGTTGCTACTGTTACAATCACTACAAAACTGCTACTCTCACTTTTGCCATCGTTACCGTTACTCCCATATTACTTTGCTACTAACTAATTTGCTACAGATATTAAGTCTTTCAGGTGTGGTTGAACTGACAACTCATCTGCGAATACTCGAGAATATTCTTTGGCTCCCCTTGTGTCGTATCAATAAATTTGGGTTGAATATTCTCACTATTGCAGAACCGGCCTATTGTCGCGGTTGGTAAGGGCCTTTAGTGCCGGTTCTCGAACCGACACTAAAGGGTGGGGCCTAAAGCGTACCCTTCCTTTAGTGCCTATTCAACATGGCCCGGCACCAAAGGCCCTCCACGTGGCGTGAACGGCGTCGTGGGCTGGGGGGACCTTTAGTCCCGGTTGGTAACACCAATCGGGACTAAAAGTATTTAGTTGTTTTAGTTTTATTTTATTTTTACTTTTAATTCTTTAGTGGTTTATGAATTAATTATGGTTTAATTTTCCTTTTACTTTTGTGTTTTCCATTTAATTAATTTTCATTTCAAACATATATTACGCTACTACATACATACTGTACACACGTTGTGCATGCGCATATATATAAAGATAAATAGAATTTCTCGTAGAACCGCGATCATATATATATATATATATATATATATATCTCATCGAGTTGCTAGTACGACGACTAGATATATATACACTTTCTCTACAATTTGAGGATCATTACATATATATATGCAGGCCCCGCAGAAATCCAGCTAATCATCGTCCCTGTAGATCCTGTAATGGTATTCTCCTTTGGGATCTATGATCTGGTCGAGCAGAAATCCAGATAATTCCTCTTGAATTGCTCGTACCCGAGCCTCTGGTATGAGCTGGCCCCACACCTCCGTCAGGTACAAGATGGAGATCAAGATGAATATATTAGTTGTGTGTATATATATTAGCTAGATCATGATAAAAAAATTATGGATAGTGTTCTGGCACATGCTATGTGGGTGAAATGATGATACCATGCCAACTTTCAACCATTTCAGAGTTCATTTGCATTGCTTTTCAATTGAGGGTCATTTTAGCTCAAAATAAATCATGAAATGCATGGAAAATAGTAAATGAGGTCAGAAAAGGATTGAAAAGTGATGATGTGGCTTTGAATGGTGCATATTGAATGCAAAAAAATTCTTGAGTTAATATGTTTAAAAAATTGAAATAACATAATAAATAGCAAAAATTGAACATAAATGCGCTTATGTAGGGAAATTCGACCTGAAATCAGACTGTAATTCAGTTTGATTTGAGGTCAAATTTCCCCATATAAGGGCATCTATTTTCTATTTGAGAGGAACTCAACAAGGCAGAGAGGGGTGGGCTTATAAACCGGTGTGAGCGCCCCTCGCTTAGCGAGGTGGGACTAAACTCCCACCACAGCCATGACCAACTTTTAGTCCCGGTTGGTGGCTCCAACCACGACTAAAGGTTAGCCTATAGTCGCGGTTGGAGCCACCAACCGGGACTAAAGGTTCCCATGGGGCCACAGGCTGACGCCAGCCTCCCACCACACCTTTAGTGCTGGTTGGTGCTACCAACCAAGACTAAAGGTCTGTAACGAATCGACACTAATGATCCCCATCACAAACCGGCACTAATGATCATATTAGTGCCGACCCAAGAGCCCACCGTGACTAATAATGCAGACAAAAGGTCGGTGTTCTACTAGTGTCTACCCTCAAAAACTGTTGCGATCCCCTATACTTGTGGGTTATCATTGGAACAGGAACAACCCACTCTCAAGGACAGGCCTATCTGATGGCCAGAAACGACAACCTACGAAATCTAACGTCCAAAATCACTCGAGGCGTGAGAGAGCTCAGAAAGGGTTCAGTTTTATTGTCCTTAATGTTCTTCAGTTTCACATGTAGCTCACAAGGTGTCGACTCTAGGATATCATCCATGGGGTAGTGAGCCAGTAGTGCATCATCGGCCAAGACCTCCATGGAACCCACACTGCTTTTCGGCATAGATGATGGAATGGTACCATCCAATGCTGGATCTGGTTGCTGCTGCTACTGAGACGCGCCTTGTTGGCTAAGTTTGTTGATTTTCTCCTGGTGCATGTTATATTTGTGTTCCAAGTCCTGGTTCCGATCTACTTCATGCTTCTTCTTTCTGTCACGACTTCTGTAGTTGTCGTTCCAATCCGCAAACCCCAGAAACCTGTAAGTGCATCTAGTGCCCCTTAGGGATTTTGGTGTATTGAAGACTTACAGGTTAAGAGACTGATGTGTTTGTGAGTGTACACAGGCTCTATAAGTCGATGAGGAGTTTGATATATTCGGAGATTATCGACCCCTAAAAATGTATGTCTCGAGCTAAAGACTTTGTTGAAGACTTTGGTATTCCCTGAAGACTTTGAAAATGAAGAAGTTGGTGTAACCTTGAAGATATGAACGAGGACTATGAAGCGTGAAGCCTTTTTTTTCGTAGTTTCATTTCCTTTCTTTGAGTCATAGGAAACACCATAGTGTTAAAGGGGGCCAAGGTAATACTAAGGAAAATTTTCAAATGATGCTCAACTCAAAAGCCTCAACCTATCCAATCCTTCGAGTCAAGCCTTTGGCAATCTCTTACAGTTCAGTCAAGTTCTTCAGTGACAGAGACAATGTTCTTCTGGTCTCTAAGGAAATTGATCTGAGTAAGGAGTTACAATTTTGCCAGTGCGAATTGCCTACAAGTGAGGAATATGACAAGACCGAGGACTTTCATAGTTCGAAATTCCAACCGTTGCTATGCTTAGCACCAACTGTCCCCAATCATATTATCCACATAATGGTTATATCATTGGGGGCATTTATGTCTTATCATGTCAGGTTGCACCCTGACTATAAATAGCCACCCCCACAATCACTAGTTGGTTGGCTGCTCCGAGAGAGAACTGACACTTGTCATTTGAGAGAAACCCATCCTCTGAGGACTTTGAGAGAAAATCATTAGTGAGGACAAACCCAAATCCAAACCACAAAACCCAAAGTGACTGAGCATCACTGAAGATATTGTTCCTATGTGGAATCGACGCTTGTTACCTTTGAAGACTGTGTATCTTCCACACAATTAGGCGCCATGGTCTAGTGCATCTTGCAGTCAATTGGGGATCACAGAGTGACCTTGATCTAGAGCATCTAGCAGTCAATTGTGGATCGCCGGGTGACCAGTTTGTGAGGGTTTTGGAAGTCTACCCTGAAGACTTACCACTAGTGTTAGGCGAGGACTGTGTGACCTTAGCTCAAGGAGAATATGGTAAGGACTATGTGTCATGGGACTATGTGTCCTCTGGTTTAAATACCAGGCCGCTCCAAACTAGATGTACGACTGTCTCAGCTGTTGGAACTGGGTAATCAAACCATTGTATTCATCGAGCTACCTCGTCCTATTTCCTCAAATCTTTCATTTCCTCGTGTACTCGTTGATGAAATTGATCTTTACTGTTTGAAGAATTTGACTGAAGACATTCACAATTTCCTCACCTCAAATTCTTCAAGTTACCTTGTTCCTCACCTGCTTATCCTGTATCACGCTACCTGTAATCTGTGCATGTTTTATTTCATCATGATGACTATGCTATTTCTATGTTTCTCATGCACTTGAGTACTTATTCCACTGCTAGTTATTCATCACATTTCAAATTCCTCAAGTTGAAAAATCCTCAAGTGATGAATTTGTAAAAATCGCCTATTCACCCCCCGTCTAGTCAATATAACGCACTTTCAATTGGTATCAGAGCGAGGTACTCCCTCGTTCTGTGTGATTTTGGTTTAATCACATGGAGTTCTAGTTATGTCAACTGCAGGTATGATCAAGGTTTTCATAGGTTGTCCTAACTTCGATGGGACGGATTACCCCTACTGGAAGAACAAGATGTGCATGCATCTTGAAGCTATTGACAATGATCTCTGTTACATTGTGGAAAATGGTGTTCCCCGCACCTCTCCAACTGTTACTGCTGCTGATACGAAGAAATTCAAGCAACTCGATTCTAAAGCGAAGAATATCATCTTTGGCCATCTGAGCAAAGGTCAATATGGAAGAGTGAGTGCTTTGGAGTCTGCTAATCTTATCTAGGATAGGTTGTCCAAAGTCAACGAAGGTGTTTTCACTCAACATGATTCTCATGTTGATGTTCTTCGCAATCTCTTCAACTGCTTCAAAAGACTCGACAATGAGAATGTTCAGAAAACTTTTGATCGTCTCACTAATATCTCCAACGAGCTTCAAGCACTTGGTGCCACCGACATCACCGACCATGAAGTGGTGAAGAAACTGCTGAGATCTCTTGATTCCGCATTCGATACTCTGGCTTTGATGATTCAAGAGCATGGAGACTACAAGTCACATGATCCTGCTGATATTCTTGAGAGACTCAATACTCATGAATTCCAACAAGCTGAGAAGAGAGACCTCTACAGGCCAAGCTATGGAAGATCTCGTGCTCTGAAGACAAAAGAAATTTCCTTATCCGAAGGCGAAGATTTTGATAGTAGCCTTGGTGATCCTGAAGAACTGAGTCAGGAGCTAGCAATGCTCGTGAGGAAATTCTAGAAGTTCTCAAGGAGAGGCTGGTTTGGAAAGGCATCAAAAAGTGGCTTGAGGAAATCAGATTTCTTAGAGGACTACAAGAAGAGAACTTGTCACAAATGCAAGAAATCTGGTCACTTTATCTCTGACTATCCTCTCTAGGAAAAAGAATCAAAGCAGAAGAAGAAGTACAAGGACGACAGTTGTGATGACTCAAAGAAAAAGAAGAAATCTTTAAAGTCCTTGTCTTCACAGTCCTCAATACACAAGAAGAATGGTTCCAGAAAGGCTTGGGCTTTCATTGGCAAGGAAATGGACTCAGAAGAAGAATCTGAAGAATATGAAGAAGAGGAAGAATCTGAGGTGGAGTCTGAATCTAGTGTCGCTAGCCTTGCTCTAGCTACTACCTTCGTCAATAAGTCCATCTTCAATGATGAACAAAATAACTACTCCAACGACTCTGACGGCATCAATGATGACTATGCTCCTACTTACTGTTTCATGGCAAAAGGCGTCAAGTCAGTCACATAATGTCCCAATCTTGATGACATTGAATATCCTAGGTGGAAGGTTCTGATGAAGAAGCACCTCATGTCAATGAACAGTGAGCTATGGACTGCTACTGAACTTGGACTGACTGAACTATGCAAGATGGCAAATGCCGAGGAAATTCGTCAGTACACTCAACTTGATGCTCAGGCGAGGAACATCATATGCTCAAGCCTATCAAGCATCATGTTCAAAGGCATCTGTCATCTTCAAAACGCCAAGATCATGTGGGATAGGATCATGGACATCAATGAAGGCTATCGCACTTGTCAAGACCCCATGTTCACCAAACTCAAGAAATTTCTCAAAACACAGGAAGTAGATCCCGATTCATCTTCTTCACTTTGTCTTATGGCAAAAGGTTCCAAGGTACACAAGCATCACTCCTCTTCTGAATAAAGTGATGGTGAATCTGATGAATATGTGAAACCTAGCCAGGCCAAACTTGCTAATATTGCCACTAAGCAACAATGTGCACTTGAAAAGCTTCAAAAACCGCTAGACAAAAGCGATGATCTGTTGATGAGGAAGTGGATCGAACTCAAACTCTGTCTGATGATCTCAAAAGTCTTCAGACAAAGTATGATAACCTTTAGATTCATCATAATGCTCTCTTAGCTGATTATGAGAAGCTTTCTTATGAATTTCTTCAAAGAAAGCTAGATCTTGAGAAACTAAGAGTGTCTCATGAGGATCTCCAAAGGGAAAACGATTCCTTACTGGCTCGACAGATCAGTACCGCTTAGGAAGAATTTGTTCCACCTTGTTTGAAATGCATTGAACGTGAAACTGCTAATTCTTCACCTGAATGTTCAAATGCTTCTATTGCTGCAAATTCTTCAACTATTTCAGTGGTCACAAATTCCTCATCTAAGGATACCACAAGTATCACTAATGAAAATGCAGGGTTGAAGGAATTGTATGTGACAGGCATGTACAAAAGTCTAAAAGGGCATCAAACCCTTTGCGATGTGCTCAAAAAGCAGATTCTGAACAGGAACCCTAGGAAAGAGGGTATTGCATTTGAGAGGAAACTCAATGCTGATGGATCCTACTGGACACCTGAGTAGTAACCAAAACCTCATGGGTTGCTGCAAAAGGACCTCCTGTAGATCCATCCACTTTATCTGGCTTTACTTGTGAACCTTCACATTCCTCTGATGAGTCACTTGACTACAACTACAAATTCTTCAAAAATCAGAAAGGTGAAGTATTTGCCAGATTTTGTGGAACTAACTGCAGGAACGGTTCACCTATGAAGAAAATTTGGGTTCCCAAGAGCTGCTTGCAAAATCTTCAAGTGAATGTCCTCACGACACCACCCTTGAAGAAAAGGAACCCTAGATCAAATTCCTCATATGGACCAAAGTCTTCACTTGGACCAAATTCCTTAAATGGTCAAAAATATCATTCTCGTGCTAATGCATCTGTTTCGCACGGAAAGACTAAGAGTTCTGAATATGTGCATTATTCTTCAAATCATTATGTTCATAAGTCCTCGAAGAATTTCTCTGCTTATTCATATGAGTACTGTAACCCTCGTCATGTGAAATGAAGCGCACTAGATTCAATGCCTCCCTTCTCGTATGGTGCTCGCAGAATGATGAACTCTTTGCCACCCTCCAGATGTGGGTGGTGAAGAAATTGAACTAATCTCTTATGTGGGGCTAGGTCTCCATATGAACTTGAACATGTGATGAATTTGCTAGAGACCTGAGGAAATGGTTGAAAGGACGCAAGCTAATCATGCAGAAATAATATCCTCATTTCTCACGTCCTCACACTGCTTTACTTGCCATATTGTGTGATGAAACTCTGCCTGATGAATTTGATGTCATATTCTTCACTCTGAAGCATATGAGTTCGTAAGTTGTACTAATTCATCTGCAGGATGAACCTCCAATAGATACTGAGCGGGTCCTGATGTCTACTACACAACCTTCTTCTTGTAGACTTGTGTTGGGCCTCCGAGCATAGAGTTTTGTAGGACAATGGTAATTTTCCCTCAAGTGGATGACCTATGGTTTATCAATCCGCGGGAGGTGTAGGATGAAGATGGTCTCTCTCAAACAACCCTGCAATCAAATAGCAAAGAGTCTCTTGTGTCCCCAACACACCCAATATAATGGTAAATTGTATAGGTGCACTAGTTCAACGAAGAGATGGTGATACAAGTGCGATTTGGATGGTAGATATGGTTTTTTGTAATCTGAAAATATAAAAACAGCAAGGTAACAAATAGTAAATGGCGAGCAAAACATTGTACAAATGCTTGGAAACAAGGTCTATGGTTCATACTTTCACTAGTGCAATTTCTCTCAACAATATTGACATAGTTGAATCATATGTAAGTACCTCTCGTGCGACAAAGAGTTCACTCCAAAGTCACAAATAGCGGAGAACTAATGAAGAAATTATTGTAGGGTACGAAACCACCTCAAAGTAATCTTTTCTGATCAATCTTATGAGATATCCCTATAAATATCACGAACAACCCTAGAGTTCGTACTAAAATAACACCTTAAGATACACATCAACCAAAACCCTAATGTCACCTAGATACTCCAATGTCACCACAAGTACCCATGGGCTTGATTATACGATATGCATCACATAATTTCAGATTCATCATGTTCAATCCAACACAAAGAACTTCAAGGAGTGCCCCAAAGTTTCTACCGAAACGTCAAGATAAGAACGTGTGCCAACCCCTATGCATAGAGTCCCAAGGTCATGGAACCCGCAAGTTGATCACCACAACATACATCAAGTGGATAAATATAACATCCCATTGTCACCATGGATATCCCATCGCAAGACATACATCAAGTGTTCTCATATCCTTAAAGACTCAATCCGATAAGAAAACTTCAAAGGGAAAACTCAATTCATCACAAGAAGATAGAGAGGGGAAAACTCCATATGATTCAATCTATATCAATAAAGCTTGCGGTACATCAAGATCATACCATCTTAAGAACATGAGAGAGGGAGAGAGATCAAAACATATCTACTGGTACATACCCTCAGCCCCGAGGGTTAACTACTCTCTCCTCATCATGGACAGCGTCGAGATGATGAAGATGGCCTCCGATGATGGTTTCCCCCTACGACAGGGTGCCAGAACGGGATCCTAATTGGTTTTTCGTGGTTCTGGTGGTTTGCGGCGGTGGAACACACGATCTAGGTTCTGCGTTGTTTTTTTGGAATATTTGAGGATTTATAGAGCTGAGAGGGAGGTCGGTGGACTCTTGAGGGGCCCAAAAGCCTGGTGGGCGTGCCCAAGAGGGGTGGCCGCGCCTCTGAGGCTTGTGGCCTCCTCAGGAATCTTCTGGCTTCATCTCCAAGCTTCGTGGGTGTCTTTTGGTCCATGAAAAATCACCGTAAATTTTTATTCCGTTTGGACTCCGTTTGATATTCCTTTTCTGTAAAACTAAAAAACACGGAAAAAAGAGGAACTGGCACTGGGCTCTAGGTTAATAGGTTAGTCCCAAAAATAATATAAAGTTGTAGTAAATTGATTGTAAAACATGCAAGAATGATAATATAACAACATGGAACAAGCAAAAATTATAGTACGTTGGAGACGTATCAGCATCCCCAAGCTGAATTCCTGCTCGTCCTCGAGTAGGTAAATGATAAAAACAGAATTTTTGATGTGGAATGCTGCCTAACCTGTTCATCATATTGTTTTCTTCTATTTATAGTATGGACATTTGGAATTGTAAATGATTCAAAGTAATAGTCTAGTTTAAACATAATGACTTCAATACTCAAGCATGTCAACAAGCAACCATGTCTTCCAAAATATCAACACTAAAGAAAGTTATCCCTAGCCCATCATGCTCAATCATTGATCCATTCATGAAACACACTCAAATATTAGCTATGCCCAATGCTCAAGTATGATCATAGTGCCCCCTAGTTGGTGCTTATAAGAGAAGATGGAGACTCAAAGAAAAAATAAAATTGCATAAAGTAAATAGATAGGCCCTTCACAGAGGGAAGTAGGGATTTGTAGAGGTGCCAGAGCTCAAGGTTTGTATTGAGAGAGAAAAATATTTTGAGTGGCATGCTTTTCCTATCAACGAAAACGGCAAAGTAGCTCACAATACTTTCCATGCTAGATACATTATAGGCGGTTCCCAAACAGAATGGTAAAGTTTTTACCCCCCTCCACCGATCAATCACATTCCACGGCGAGCCGAATCCATGGGTACCGTCCATACAAACAACAAAACTGGGGGAGTTTTGTTTCATTATATTTTGATTTGATTTTTGAGCATGGGACTGGGCATCCCGAATACCAGCCACTTTCTTGTGAATGATAGTGAATCAACACATATCATGAGAATAACACACCTAGCATGGAAAAATATTGGATACTCCCTATCGTTTCATGAGCGGTAGGGTCACACAAAAGAGAAAATTTATTTTGAAAATTCAGATATGGCACATACAAATTTTCTTGGAACGGCATGGAAATACCGCATATAGGTAGGTATGGTGGACTCATAAGGAAAAACTTTGTTTAAGGATTTTGGATGCACAAGTAGTATTTCTACTTAGTACAAATGAAGGCTAGAAAATAGATTGGGAAGCAACCAAACCAAGGAACGAAAAATCACATAAGTGAGCATTGGATCATAACTAACATCGAATAATGCACCACAAGTAGGATGTAACTTCATAGCATAACTATTGACTTTCGTGCATGCATAGGGAATCACAAACCTTAACACAAATATTCTTACTAAGAATAATTACTCACTAACATGACTCACATATTACTATCATCATGTTTCAAAACTATTAGAAAGAATCAAGTTTAATTTGTCCCATGATCTTCATGAAAGTTTTTATTATATCCTCATTGGATATCTATCACTTTGGGACTAGTTTCATGTATTGCCATTGTTTTTTCGACAAGCTCGAACAAATTTAAGTAAAGCACATGAGCAAATGACAATCTACTCTCAAAGGATATGAGTAGTCAAACAATTAGGGAGCTATGTGAGGACTCTCTCTCCCTCAATAAATATTTTCAGATATTAAGTACTTTATTCAAATAGCAATCAAAATAAAAATAGCACTCCAAGAATAGTACGCATCATGTGAACGAATAAAAATTTAGGCTCAACATAGGCTAACCGATAATTGTTGTTGAAGAGAGGTGGGAGGCGTAGCATCCCCAATCTTAGATGCTTGAGAGTTCTTGAAATATTTACTTGGGTTTCCTTGGGCATCCCAAGCTTGATCTTTTGTATGTCGTTCAATCCTCTCATAACACGGTTTCACCTATTCTCAAAAACTTCATCCACACAAAACTCAAAAAGAACTCGTGAGATAGGTTAGTACACATAATAATAAATAAACTCTTTTTGTACTGCCGAGACAAGTTGCATAATAATTTTCAAACATCAGGTACTATATACTATCATTTTCACAATTTATATCTACCAATATAGGCTATGGAAACTATAGGATAAGTAGATAACGAAACTATGACAACTATCTATCTAAACAGAACAGTCTATAGCAATTTATGAAAACAATGTACTTCTCTAACTCAAATAAATTATGAAAATTTAGGACATGCTTTAAATTTATTTGACCATACTGTGTAAAAATTTCAGAAACTTTCCACGTTCCAGTAAAATATGAAAATTCAAACACTACATCCAAAGTTTCTATTTTTACACAGCACTCATCAAAACATGCAATGCAAGCATCCTAAAGGAAATTCTTGGAACTTTTTATTGACAAACAAGATTATAAATAACAACTAACATAAAGTAACAAAATAACATGATGCTCCAAGCAAAACTCATATTATGTGATGAATAAAAATATAGCTCCAAGCGAGATATACCGATAGTATTGAAGACGAAAGAGGGGATGCCTTCCGGGGCATCCCCAAGCTTAGGCGCTTGAGTCTTCCTTGGATATTACCTTGGGGGTGCCTTGGGCATCCCCAAGCTTAGGTTATTGTCACTCCTTATTCTTCACATATCGGTGTCTCACCCAAAACTTGAAAACTTCAATCACACAAAACTTAAGAGAACTTCATGAGATGGGTTAGTATAATAAATAAAGATCATTCACTTAGTTACTGTCAAGAAAAGATTCATAATTATTCCCAAATTATACCTACTGTATTCCATCATTCCCATAATTTATATTACTCAATATAAGCTATAGGAACACTTGAAACAAGCAAACTATGCATGCGAAATAGAATCTGTCAAAAACAGAACAGTTTGTAAAGATCTGAATGATCACCATACTTCCCTGACTCTAAAAATTCTGAAACATTAGGACAACTCAAGGAATTTTCATATAAAGTTTTTGTAAAAATTTCAGAATTTGGTGACGCTCCAGTAAAATCATATATTTAATATACTGGACGCAAAACTTTCTGTTTTTGCACAGAATCAAACAAGCAAGTATCAACACTATCCCAAAGGCTTAACTTGGCACTTTATTAAAATAAAAGGCACAAAACATGATTACCACAGTAGCTTAATCATGTGAGCACATCAAAACAGAAAGTAGAAGTGTTGGGTTGTCTCCCAACAAGCACTTTTATTTAATGCCTTTTAGCTAGGCATGATGATTTCAATGATGCTCGTATAGGAATAATAGTTGAAACATGCAAAAGAGCATCATGAATCTCATGACAAGCACATTTAAGTATAACCCACTTCCTATGCATAGGGATTTTGTGAGCAAGCAATTTATGGGAACAAGAATAATCTAGCATAGGAAGGCAAAACAAGCATAACTTCAGAACTTTGAACACATAGAGAGGAAACTTGACATTATTGCAATTCCTACAAGCATATGTTCCTCCATCATAATAATTTTCAGTAGAATAATGAAGGAATTTCACAATATAACTAGCACACAAAGCATTCTCTTCATGATCTACAAGCATAGAAATTCTACTACTCTCCACCCAACAAAATTTCTTCTCATGCAAAGTAGTGGGAGCAAACTCAACAAAATAACTATCATGAGACACTTGATTGTCATAACCATATTGAATATTCAAATCATAATAATAGGATTCATGGTTGTAATTACTCTTTATAGCATACATGTCATCACAATAATCATCATATATTAAAGGCATGCTATCACCATAATAGTTTTGCTCATGAATACTTGGGGGACAAAAATATCATCTTCATCAAACATAGCATCCCCAAGCTTGTGGCTTTGAATATAATTAGCATCATGAATATTCAGAGAATTCATACTAAAAATATTCAAATAATGCTCATCACTCAAAGATTTAGTGCCAAACATTTTAATAACTTCTTCTTCTAACACTTGAGCACAATTTTCCTTTCCATCATTTTCACGAAAGACATTAAAAAGGTGAAGCATATGAGGCAACCTCAATTCCATTTTTTGTAGTTTTCTTTTATAAAACCAAACTAGTGAAAAACAAGAAACAAAAAGATTTGATTGTAGGATCTAAATATATACCTTCAAGCACTCACCTCCCCGGCAACGGCGCCAGAAAAGAGCTTGATGTCTACTACACAACCTTCTTCTTGTAGACTCATGTTGGGCCTCCAAGCGCAGAGTTTTGTTGGACAATGACAATTTTACCTCAAGTGGATGACCTAAGGTTTATCAATACACGGGAGGTGTAGTGTGAAGATGGTCTCTCTCAAACAACCCTGCAATCAAATAGCAAAAAGTCTCTTGTGTCCCCAACACACTCAATACAATGGTAAATTATATAGGTGCACTAGTTCGGCGAAGAGATGGTGATACAAGTGCAATATGGATGGTATATATAGTTTTTTGTAATCTGAAAAAGTAAAAACATCAAGGTAACAAAGAGTAAACGACGAGCAAAACATTGTATAAATGCTTGGAAACAAGGCCCAGGGTTCATACTTTCACTAGTGCAATTTCTCTCAACAATATTGACATAGTTGAATCATATGTAAGTACCTCTCATGCCACAAAGAGTTCACTCAAAAGTCATAAATAGTGGAGAACTAATGAAGAAATTATTGTAGGGTATGAAACCACCTCAAAGTTATTTTTTCTGATCAATCTTATGAGCTATCCCTATAAGTGTCACGAACAGCCCTAGAGTTTGTACTAAAATAACACCTTAAGATACACATCAACCAAAACCCTAATGTCACCTAGATACTCCAATGCCACCACAACTACCCATGGGCTTGATTATACGATATGCATCACATAATTTCAGATACATCATGTTCAATCCAACACAAAGAACTTCAAAGAGTGCCCCAAAGTTTCTACCGGAACGTAAAGATAAGAACGTGTGCCAACCCCTATGCATAGATTCCCAAGGTCATGGGACCCACAAGTTGATCACCAAAACATACATCAAGTGGATCAATAGAACATCCCATTGTCACCAGGGATATCCCATCGCAAGACATATATCAAGTGTTCTCAAATCCTTAAAGACTCAATCCGATAGGAAAATTTCAAAGGGAAAACTCAATTCATCACAAGATGATAGAGAGGGGAAAACTCCATATGATTCAATCTATATCAATAAAGCTCGCGGTACATCAAGATCGTGCCATCTCAAGAACACGAGAGAGAGAGAGAGATCAAACACATAGCTACTAGTACATACCCTCAGCCCGAGGGTGAACTACTCCCTCCTCGTCATGGAGAGTGTCGGGATGATGAAGATGGCCTCCGGTGATGGTTTCCCCCTCCGGCAGGGTGCCGGAGCGGGCTCCCGATTGGTTTTTCGTGGCTCTGGAGGTTTGCAGCGGCGGAACTCCTGATCTAGGTTCTGCTTTGAGTTTTTTTGGAATATTTGAGGATTTATAGAGCTGAGAGGGAGGTCGGTGGACTCCCGAGGGGCCACAAGCCTGGTGGGCACGCCTAGGAGGGGTGGCCGTGCCCGTGAGGCTTGTGGCCTCCTCGGGAATCTTCTAGCTTCATCTCCAAGCTCCGTGGGTGTCTTCTAGTCCATAAAAAATCGCTGTAAATTTTTATTCCGTTTGATATTCCTTTTCTGTAAAACTCAAAAACACGGAAAAAACAGGAATTGGCACCGGGCTCTAGGTTAATAGGTTAGTCCCGAAAATAATATGAAGTTGTAGTAAGATGATTGTAAAACATCCAAGAATGATATTATAACAGCATGGAACAAGCAAAAATTATAGATACGTTGGAGACGTATCAGGTCCTCGACAGTGGACGCACAAACCACATGACTGGTGACAAGAATCTACTAATGAATTGGCCACTTGCTCCATCTCATCTGAAGCATATCACCTATGCTAATGAAGGAAAAAAGAAAGGTATTGGGTCTAGGTAAGGTTGCAATCTCAAAGGATCGACACATGGATAAGGTGATGCTTGTCGAATCCCTCGGGTTCAACCTCATGTCTGTCTCAATGCTTTGTGATCTTGATATGGTTGTCATCTTTGGAAAGTATCGTTGTGTTGTCATCATGGAATCTGACAAATCAAAAGTCTTCGAAGGCTTTAGGAGAGGAGACTTGTATATTGTTGATTTCTCTACAGGTCCTCAGCCTGCCACATGCCTACTTGCAAAGTCCTCAGAAGGCTGGTTGTGGCATCGACGACTTGGACATGCTGGTATGAGGAACTTGCACACGCTCATGAAGAAAAAGCACGTCATTGGCATTGAAGGTGTAAAATTCCTCAAGTATCACCTCTATGGTGCTTGTGAGTCTGGGAAGATGACCAGATCCAAGCATCCCTCAAAGACAATCATGACCACGACCCGACCCTTTGAATTGCTTCACATGGACTTATTTTGCCCCACTCATTATTTCACACTAAACAATTCTTCAAGTTTGTATGGCTTTGTCGTTGTTGATGATTACTCTTGTTACACTTGGGTGCATATTATTCTGTACAAGTCTGAAGTGGAGGATGTCTTCAGACGATTTGCTTCAAGAGCCTCAACAAACTTCGGCGTTAAGATCAAGCATATCAGGAGTCATAATGGGACTGAGTTCAAGAACAAAAATCTTGATGAACTTGGTATTACTCATGAGCTATCTGCCCCATATACTCCTCAGCAGAACATCGTCGTGGAGCGCAAGAACATGACTCTTGTTGAGATGGTGCGCATCATGCTTGATGAATACAAGACTCCTCGTCATGTCTGTCCCGAGGCAATTGATACAACTTGCCACATCATCAACAGGGTATATCTTCACAAATTCTTCAAGAAGACTTCATATGAACTCATGACTAGCAAGAAACCCAATGTAAGTTATCTCAAAGTCTTCGGTGCAAAGTTCTGGATTAGAAATCCTCACCATAGTTCTAAATTTGCACCAAAAGTACATGTAGGTTTTATGCTTGGTTACAGAGAGGACTCACACACCTACAGAGTCTTCAACACCTACCACCAAAAGGTTGTTGAAACTGTAGATGTGTGGTTCGATGAAACTAACGGCTCGCAAAGAGAGCACCTACCTTCTGTGTTAGATGAAACGTCTCCTGAGGAATCCATTAAGCCAAAGGCTATTGAAGATGTCATACCCACTGAATAACTTCAACCTACTGATGAAGTCATGCCAACCAATGAAGACATTCATGCTGATACACCTAAAGAAAATGGTCCTGAAGAAAATCCTCAGTCATGTCAACCAGCTCATCCAAGAGTTGCAAATGAAGTGCAGATTGACAAAATCATCCACGACACTAATGCACCAGGTCCCCTCACTCGCTCAAGAGCTTCACATTTAACTAAAATTTGTGGGCACTTTGCTTTTTTCTCTATCATAGAGCCCACCAATGTTGATGAGGCATTAAAGGAGCCTGAGTGGATTCAAGCTATGCAAGAGGAATTGCATCAATTCAAGCTCAATAATGTGTGGGAACTTGTCAAGCGGCCAGATCCTCGCAAGAACAACATCATAGGTACCAAGTGGATCTACCGCAACAAGAAAGATGAAAATGGCCTTGTGGTAAGAAACAAGCCTCGTCTTGTAGCTCAAGGCTACACCCAGGTTGAAGGAATTGACTTTGATGAAACTTGTGCACCTGTTGCTAGACTTGAAGCTATTCGCATATTGCTTGCTTATGCTAACCATCATGATATCATCTTATATCAAATGGATGTGAAAAATGCATTCCTCAATGGTATGCTTGAGGAAGAAGTATATGTTGCTCAACCTCCATGTTTTGAAGACCCTAAGCATCCTGACAAAGTCTTCAGACTCAATAAGGCCCTCTATGGCCTCAAGCAGGCCCCTCGGGCATGCTACGACACTCTGAAGGAATTCCTCATGAAGAAAGGCTTCAAACCTGGTTCACTCGACCCAACTCTTTTCACTAAATCCTATGACAGTGAACTGTTCATATGCCAAATATATGTAGACGATATTATCTTTGGCTGTACTGACAAACATTACAGTGATGAATTTGCCTATATGATGAGTGAAGAATATCAAATGTGTATGATGGGAGAGTTGAAATTCTTCTTAGGTCTTCAAATTCGTTAGCAAGACAATGGCATCTTTATATCTCAACAGAAATACCTCAAGGATGTATTGAGGAAATTCGACATGCAAGATTGCAAAGGCGTCAAAACTCCAATGCCTTGAAAAGGCCACCTCTGCACTGACAAAAATGGTAAAGATTTTGATCAGCAGGTATATCTCTCCATGATTGGCTCTTTATTGTATCTATGTGCATCTAGGCCTAATATTTTCTGAGTGTTTGCATGTGTGCCCGATTCCAAGCAACATCGAAGGAATCACACCATAAGGCTGTGAAACACATTCTTTGATACTTAGCTCACACACCAACGCTTGGATTATGGTGGGTTCAAATCTTCACCTCATCGGATACTCAGATGCTGACTATGGTGGGGATCGTGTGGATCGCAAGTCAACCTCAGGCGCATGTCATTTCCTCAGACGATCCTTAGTCTGTTGGTCCTCGAAGAAGCAGAACTGCATGTCACTATCTACTGCTGAAGCTAAGTACATTGCTGCTGGTTCATGTTGCGCCTAGTTGCTGTGGATGAAGCAAACCCTCAAGGACTATGGCATCAAGGTGAAGAATGTGCCTCTCTACTGCGACAACAAGAGTGCTATCAAGATTGCCTACAACCCAGTTCAGCATTCCAAGACCAAGCACATCCAGATTCGTCATCATTTTCTTCGAGATCATGTACTCAAGGGCGACATCTCCATCGACCACATCCCTACTGAAGAACAACTGGTCGATATCTTCACAAAGCCCTTGGATGAAAAGAGATTTTTCAAGTTGCGGTATGAGCTAAATATCTTAGAATCTTCGATTGTTCTTTGAAAAAGACACACATCCTAACACTTATGCAAAATTGATGACTTAGATATGCAACACAGGAAGTAACGTTTTTCTTCAATCAATGAATAATAACCCTCTAAGTGTGAAGAAATTAATGAAGAATTTGATTCTCAGAACCCTACGACAATTGTACGTGGTGTCTGAAATCATCATTCTTATACGGTGGGTCACGCCACCAACCATAGTTGAAATTCTTCAAAGTTGAGTTTTTCGTCATTTTGCAAATTCTTCAATTTTTCAAATACCTCAAGTTTGCATATTCCTCAACTGGTCAAATTCTTCAAACTATGAAATTGATGTTCTTCATTGACTATATATATATATATGAGTTTTCAATATCCTCAACATCATTCACTTATTGCTAATTCTTCAAGTTGATTTTCATCTAAGTGAATGTGATCGGACTCGTTCCCCCTCTATTCTAAACTCAATCTAGTATGTTCATAAATTCTTCGTATGTGTTCTACTGTGAAACTCGTTCTAAGTGTTTGTTGTGTCCTTGACAGCTGAAGAATTTGCGAACGGAAAATTTAAAAGTTTTACTATCAAAATTTTCAGCGCTTCCCGCTCAAACCATTCCAATTCCCATGAGTGGATAACCCACGACCCCCACTATCCACTACTCAGAACATGGGTGACACATGTCGCGTGGAGAGCAAGGGTCAGGGGCAATCTGGTCCAAAATCTTTGAGCCGATTGGTTTTCACCTCCACTATAAATACCCCTTCCCTTTCACCATGCTTGAGTTACTCCTCACTCCCACTCTCTCCCGAGCTCAAACCTAGCACCACCGCTAAAATCATCACCACCAGTGTGGAAGAGATTCACTGGCTCGACCTCGCTGTCGCCGTACTTGCATCAGCCGCAGAAATCTTCACCCTGCCGCCGCTGTAGCTGTCTCCCTCTGCCAAGCTATGGCGTGGGAGATCTGGACGGACGAACTTCCCGATTTCATCTCACTGTCCGTCGTGTTCTTCATCAGGGTAAATAAAGTTTTTTTATTGCCCTTGTTTGATCTTTGAGTTTTCCAAAATTTCCTCAAAGGTGTTTATTCTTCTAGAATCATATTCCAAAGGACCTTACATGTTCATTCCCTTGAATGTTTTTCCTAAGTTATGATTTTATTCAAGATTCCTCAATTGTGTGGATCCTCAAAGTTTGCACAACTCTAGAACCTAAGACAAGAACACTTAGTGAAATTCCTCAAGACATCTATGGTCAAAATTCCTCAACTTGATGTAT
Source organism: Hordeum marinum (assembly GCA_022496015.1). Classification (NCBI taxonomy): domain Eukaryota; kingdom Viridiplantae; phylum Streptophyta; class Magnoliopsida; order Poales; family Poaceae; genus Hordeum; species Hordeum marinum. Next base: position 465,126,607 of record CM039674.1, read on the forward strand.
TTTGAAAATTTCTGAGCACGCATATGACCTCTTCAAATTCCTCGCACCTATACTTTGTTCACAGGTACAAAAGGTCTGCTGATGAATCACTAGATTCTCATCAACTTAACTCATGTGCAGCGTTCCTTGAAGATAATTTGCACACTTCCTCAGAATCCTCAGCCAAAGAAAATGGATGATGGGAAAAAGCCACAGAAAGGTGGAAAGAAACCTAAAGTGCAAACCGCGTTTGAGATACCTGATGAACTGTATGAGGAATATTGCACTCCTAATGAAGAAACTCATGGGAAGGAAACTACAAAGCAGCGGAAGATTGACATTCAGAAAATTGAGAGGAGATGGGCACGGGAGTGGAAAGAAAATTGCCATGTAACTCCAGAATACACAAAGAAATTCCTTGTTAATCCCCCTTGCAATAGGCCACCCTTGGCTCCAAACCAAACTGCTGATCCCACTAGTCTCAAAACTGGTGATGACTTTCCTCAAGAATGGGAAAGACAAGAAGCCAAGCTGGCAAAGAAGGCAAAAGAGGTTGTGAAGAAATTTAGTGAAGACATAGCTGTTGCTGCCTCTTCCGGAGCCTCTGCAAGTGCTCTGAAGAAATCAATGGTGAAGAAATCTATAGTAAAAGCAATGTCCTCAACTTCAAAATAATCACTATAGAACCCTCCAACAAGTTCTTCAAAGGCCTTTGCAATGCCTTCAGTAGCTGCACAATCATCAACTGCTGCCACAAAGTCCTCAACACCAGTGCACCTTGCAACATGTCAGAGGACCGACGGCTTCTCAATTACTTCAGATGGCTCTGCAAGTCCCTCTGCCCAAGCACAGTCTTCAACAAGTCCTACTTAGTTGAAGCTAAAGAGAACTGCTGGATGCGGTCAATGAGCAAGTCCTCACACAAGCAAAGCTATGGTGAATGTACCCTCAGGATCTGAGGCTGATGATGAAGAATTGGAAGAAATCATCAGAGAAAGTCGGCAAAGGGCTACAATAGCCAAAGGCATCTCTGTTCCTCTCATGCCGGATCCCAAGATGATCCTCAACTTCATTGACATATGGCATGAGGATCCCAGCACCCCACTTTCCTCACTAAACCTACCTCTTGGTGTGGACCATGTCCTCACACACTTCATAGCTGAGGAAAAATGGAAGAGAGATCAAGCTCAGAGAGCTCAAAGGAGCAGGGCCAGAAAAGAAAAGTTTGTGAGGAACAATGTGATGAATTGGACTCCAAATCAACTCTTCACGGTTCAGTCTGAAATACGCTGCCTCTCTGAAGAACAAGACAAGTATGATGCTGAATGGAAGGGCACCAAAGTGAGATTTGTTAGGGTAGCCCAAGCTGCCGTTAAGGACTATAACAAGAGGGTTGCTGCTCGATCGCAACCTCAAATTCCTTAGGCTTAAGAATCTTCTTAGCCTGTTGAAGAAACTGTTCCCACAGTTGTAGAAATTCAGACTGCTGAAGAACCCGCCATGGCAACCTCCACTATTGTGCCTGGAGAAATTGCCAGGACACCTGAAAATTTTGTTGTGCCCGATGAAATTGAGACCAGAAGGGTGATTGCATCAGTCGTGCCTGAAGAAAATGCTCCTCCTTCACCCTCTACAGAAGCTGCAAAATCCTCAAGGGTGAAAATCATCAACCTTCCTTCTACATCTGAAGGGAAGAAAACTAAGGCTGCAGAGAAGAAGGCACTGAAGAGAAAAGCATGAACTTCAGAATCCTCAGCAGTGAAGAAAGTGAAGACACTGCCAAGTTCTTCAACTGAGCTGATTGATGCAACTCCTATCAGCTCTGTGCCAACCTATGATCTAGTACCATTTGGTGTTGACTATGTCATCCCAAATGATGATCAAGAATAAAAGGACCAGTCTGGTGCTACCTCAGAGTAGATTGATGAAGAAATTGAAGTGGAATTAGATGCTTCAACTCCACTCGTATCATCGCCCCAGCCTTAATTGACTGCTAAAGAGGCCAACATTGAAGAAATGGAAGACAATGTGGACATTGGAAACACAACACCAATGATCAATGATGAATATTGGGAAGCTGCACACCCAAATTCACCAATGGCCACTCCACTGTCACAAATTCCTTAGTCTCCAGCCCAGACTGAAGAAACTCATACATGATCTGATGACTTGGCTGCAACTATCACTAAAGATATTCCAGCTGCATCAACTGAGGAAGTTGTTGCTCCAATTGCCACTGAGAAACTATTGTGCAAATTCCTCAAATGCCTAAGGAAATTGTGGGCCGCTTCAAGCCAAACCTTCAGCCGAAGCCAAAGATGCCATTCAAAGGCTCAAAGCACCCCAAATTCATCAAGACCAATTTCTTCAATGAGCACATCTTCTTCACTGGACAAAATTTTTATGACTCTGCAAGAGCCGATCGCACCTGATTCTGGACAACCACACAGATGAACTATTGTGCATCAATGCTGTTTGACAAGAAAAAAGTCTTCGAGCATCATCAAATTCTTATGTGGATATGGAAACTATCCCGTCCTTCACACCAGTGCTCGTAGTTCTTCATGATGCTGGTATTCTTCCATTCCGTGGGGACATCTATGATTGGAATGAAGAGCCGATTCTTCAGTTTTATGCCACCTTGCACATCACAGGTGATGCTTCTGATATCAACTCTTGGGTCTTGGACTGGATGACTGGATCTACTCACTACACTGCACCAGCCTCTAAATTGCTTCGATCAGTCCCAATTCAAATTCCTTCAGAAGGAGCAAGATGCCTATTTGATGAACCTGCTCTGCCCAACCACATGATGCAAGTGCTGACGAAGCCATTGGCTCCTGGAAAACCTCAAGGGGATACCTTCCTAGTGAAGGATTTGTTATATGTGCCCAGGACAGTCTATCACATTCTAACCAACACGCTCGATCCTCAAAAGGGCCTCAACTCTGAAGAAGAAGAAGTGGAGGGAATCATGAAGAACATGCTATTCAACATCATTCATGGGATTCCCATCAACTACCACAATTTCTTCATGAGGACTTTAGACAATGCAACATTAGCCCCATTTGAATTGAAGCCTTATGCTCCCTGGATCATGAAACTCATCAGATCAAGGTATTCAATTCCCTTCAAGGCTGACTTTCAGAATCACTTCGGCTTTCTGCCTCCTATTGAAGTCCTCAAGCACACATTTGATTCTTTTCAAGCAAAAGGCAAAGATTCCATTGATGAAGGTACTCGTCCATTGGATGGTCAGTTTTGCAAAGCTGCATCTTACTCCACCAATGATGACACTGCTACCCAAGACTTTGCTACAAAGGCCTCAGCACAAAAGCCTCGAGAGTCTGCCCCTCGTGTGATGACTGATCGTGAGCTTCTTATAAGTCTTCATTAGAAGGTTGATCGCAATCACAAGTGGGTCAAGCGTCAGTTTGGTTCACTTCTTCGAGACATGACTGTCACGCACAACACTGTGAGGAAGAACAAATACTACCTCCATGAGGTCTTCAACCGCACTTGGGCGATTCTGTCTCACCTCAAGACTCTTGAAGAACTCAAGGAGATGGACCTTGAGCAGAACCTTTACTGGGCTCCTCCTCTACAGAAGAAATTCAAGAAAGTTCAAGTTCCTCAGCTGGTTACAAGCTCATATTCTTCATCGTGCATGACAGATGAAACTGAGGATATTGACGACACTGCGGTGGGCCCTGCATCGACAAACGACCCCGACAATGCTGGCGCTCCTCCATCACCTTCAAGATGAAATTCTTTAAGGGGTGTTAGTCCTTAGTTTTCGTCCCTTTTGGTCTTTGATGACAAAGGGGGAGAAAATTTGAGTTAGTCTTCAAGCGGGTCTCTATATACAGGCTGTTTTTGTTTAAGTTACAACTCTTGCTTTTCTGAAGCTTTTGTTGGTTGAGTTCTAAAGTTAAGTCCGATGGTGGTCTGACTCTTATGAACTGCTTTCCGCATGCTTATTTCCTCAAGTACCTTAATGCATGCGTGCTGAATTTTGTCAGACACCATTTTCATCATGCATTTAAAATTTTCATATCATATGTTAAATGCGTGTATGACTTACAAGATATAGGGGAGTTCTCCATGTTTTTAACCTGCCATGTGTATTTGTAGTCCAAAGCAAATTCCTCAAATATGCACATCTTCAGGGGGAGTTCTTCTATATCTTGTAATCAAATTCCTCAAACTCAGTACTTACATTCCATATTTTTATTCCCGATGAAAACTTAACCTATTTGTCATCAATCACCAAAAAGGGGGAGATTGTAAGTGCATCTAGTGCCCCTTAGTGATTTTGGTGCATTGAAGACTTATAGGTTAAGAGACTGATGTGTTTGTGAGTGTACACACACTCTATAAGTCGATGAGGAGTTTGATATATTCGGAGATTATTGACCCCTAAAAATGTATGTCTTCAGTTGAAGACTTTGGTGAAGACTTTGTTGAAGACTTTGCTGAAGACTTTGGTATTCCCTGAAGACTTTGAAAATGAATAAGTTGGTGTAACCTTGAAGATATGGACGAGGACTATGAAGCGTGAAGACTTTCGTTTTCGTAGTTTCATTTTTTTTCTTTGAGTCATAGGAAACACCGTACTGTTAAAAAGGATCGATGTGATACTAAGGAAACTTTCCAACTAATGCTCAACTCAAAAGCCTCAACCTATCCAATCCTTCAAGTGAAGCCTTTGGAAATCTCTTACGGTTCTATAAATTTTTTCAGTGACAGAGATGATGTTCTTCTGGTCTATGAGGAAATTGATCTGACTGAGGAGTTAGGATTCCACAAGTACGAATTGCCTACAAGTGAGGAATATGATAAGCCCGAGGACTTTCATAGTTCAAAATTCCGAGCTTTGCTGTGCTTAGCGCCTGCTGTCCCCAATCATATTATCCACATAACGGTCATATCATTGGGGGAATTTATGTCTTATCATGTCAGGTTGCATCCTGACTATAAATAGCCACCCCCACAACCACTAGGTTGGCTGCTACGAGAGAGAACTTGTTGGGGAACATCGCATGGGAAACAAAATTTTTCCTACGCACACGCAAACATATCCATGGTGATGAGCATCTACGAGAGGGAGAGTGGATATACGTACCCTTGTAGATCGCTAAGCGGGAAGCCTTAAGAAACGCGGTTGGTGTAGTCGAAAATCTTCGCGATCCAAATCGCCGAGCGTCCCGCGATCTCATCACGATCCGTCACGTGATCCAATCACGATCCGTCCCGTGAACACATCATGATCCGTCCCGCGAACTCATCATGATCCGTCTCACGATCTTGATCACGATCTGTCCCGCGAACTCATCACGATCCGTTCCGTGATCACATCACAAACCGTCTCGCGATCTCGATCACGGTCCTTCCGATCTAGCGCCGAACGAACAACACCTCCGCGTTCAGCACATGTGTAGCTTGATGACGATCTCCACCATCTTGATCCAGCAAGAGGAGGTGGAGAGGAGAGAGAGTTCACTGGCAGCATGACGGCGCTCCGGTGATGGTGGTGGAGCAATTCCGGCAGGGCTTCGCCTAAGCGCTGCAGAAAACCGATCTAGAGGAGCACCGGTGAAACGGGTAGCACGTGGCCGTAAACTGTGTCCAAACAGCACCCAATCCACCAGTATATAAAGGAGGGAGAGAGAGGAGGGCTGGTGCAAGGAAAAACTCCAATAGGAGTCGGCCAAACTAGAGGGGGAGGAGTCCTACTCCTCCTCCACTCCTAGTAGGAGTAGGACTCTTCCTTTTTAGCCTTTTTTCCACCTTTTCCTTTAGGACTTTTGCCTCTTGCGCCATGGGCCTTGGCATGGCTGTTTTTCCAGCCCAATAAGGGCTGGTTATTATTCTCCCACAGACCATGGTCCTCTTGGGGTCGAAATACCCCTCCCGGAGGTCCCCCGGTACACTCCCGGCACTCCCGGTACACTACCGATGAGCCCGAAACTTTTCCGGCGACCAAACTGGGACTTCCTATATATGAATCTTTACCTCCGGACCATTCCGGAGCTCCTCGTGACGTCCGGGATCTCATTCGGGACTCTGAACAAACTTTGTTCACCACCATACATAACTCTACACTACCGAAACGTCACCGAACCTTAAGTGTGCAGACCCTGCGGGTTCGAGAACTATTTAGACATGAACGAGACACCTCTACGGTCAATAACCAATGGCAGGACATGGACGTCCACATTGGTTCCTACATATTCTACGAAGATCTTTATCGTTCGAACCTCTGTGTCAAGGATTCAGTTAATCCCGTATAACGTTCCCTGTGTTCTTCGGTATGTTACTTACCCGAGATTCGATCGTCGGTACTCCATACCTAGTTCAACCTCGTTACTGGCAAGTCTCTTTACTCGTTCCGTTGTACAAGATCCCGTGACTAACACTTAGCCACATTGCTTGCAAGGCTTGTTGTGATGTTGTATTACCGAGTGGGCCCTGAGATACCTCTCCGTCACACGGAGTAACAAATCCCAGTCTCGATCCATGCCAACTCAACAGACACCATCGGAGATACCTGTAGAGCACCTTTATAGTCACCCAGTTACGTTGCGACGTTTGATACACATAAGGCACTCCTCCGATATCTGTGAGTTGCATGATCTCATGGTCATAGGAACATATACTTGACATGCAGAAAACAGTAGCAATAAACTGACACGATCATATGCTATGTTTGTAGTTTGGGTCTTATCCATCACATCATTCTCCTAATGATGTGATCCCGTTATCAAATGACATCTCATGTCCATGGCTAGGAAACCTTAACCATCCTTTGATCAATGAGCTAGTCCATTAGAGGCATAATAGGGACATGGTTTTGTCTATGTATCCACACATGCATTTAAGTCTCCGATCAATACAATTATAGCATGGATAATAAACGATCATCATGAACAAGGAAATATGATAATAACTAATTTATTATTGCCTCTAGAGCATATTTCCAACAGTATCCCACTTGCACTAGAGTCAATAATCTAGTTCACATCACCATGTGATTCGCATTGTTATGAATCTAACACCCAATGAGTTCTGGGGCTCGATCATGCTTTGCATGTGAGAGAGGTCTTATAGTCAACGGGTCTGCGATATTCAGATCCGTGTGTACTTTGCAAATCTCTATGTCAAACCGTAAACACTGCTACCACACTCCACTTGGTACTATTTCCAAATGGCTGCTCCACTATACATATCCAGATTGCTACTACTAGTCATCCGGATAGGTGTTAAAGCTTGCACCGACGTAACTCTTTACGACGAACTCTTTATCACCTCCATAATCAAGAAACATTTCCTTAGTCCTCTGGTTACTAAGGATATTTCCGACCGTTGTCCAGTGATCCACTCCTGGACCACTCTTGTACCCCTTGACAGACTCATGGCAAAGCACACACAGGTGCGGTACACAGCATGGCATAATATAGAGCCTATGGCTAAGGCATAGGGGATGACGTTCGTCCTTTCTCTTTCTTCTGCCATTATCGAGCTTTGAGTCTCACTCAACTTCACACCTTACAAATTAGACGAGAACTATTTCTCTGGCTGATCCATTTTGAACTCTTTCAAAATCTTGTCAAGGTATGCACTCATTGAAAGTCTCATCAAGCATCTAGATCTATCTCTATAGATTTTGATGCTCAACAATTAGGTAGCTTTATCTAGGTCTTCCTTTGAAAAACACTTTTCAAACAACCTTTTATGCCTTCCAGAAATTCTACATTATTTCCGATCAACAATATGTCAACCACATATACTTATCAGAAACTCTATAGTGCTCCCACTCACTTTATTGCAAATACAAGTTTCTCGTAAACTTTGTATAAACTACAAAAAATTTGATCACCTCATCAAAGCATATATTCCAACTCCGAGATGCTTGCTTCAGTCCATGGAAGGATCACCGAAGCTTGCACACCTTTTAGCATCCTTAGGACTGACAAAACCTTCTGGTTGTATCACATACAACCTTTCCTCAAGTAAACCGTTAAGGAAACGATGTTTTGACATCCATCTGCCAGATTTCATAATTGAAAACACAGCAACTGCTAACATAATTCCAACAGACTTTAGCACCACTACGAGTGAGGAAGTCTCATCGTAGTCAACTCCTTGAACTTGTCACAAACATCTTTGCAACAAGTCGAGCTTTACAAATAGTGACATTCACCATCAGTGTCTGTCTTCATTTTAAAGATCCATTTGTACTCAACGACCTGCCGTCCAAGGAGCAAGTCTACCAAAGTCTACAATTGGTTTTCATACATGGATCCTATCTCGGATTTCATGGCCTCCAACCATTTGTCGGAATCCGGGCCTATCATCGCTTCTCCATAGCTCGTAGGTTCATCGTTGTCCAACAACATGACCTCCAAGACAGGGTTGTCGTACTGCTCAGGAGCAGTATACATCCTTGTCGCCCTACGAGGTTTGATAGTAACTTGATCCGAAGCTTCATGATCATCATCATTAACTTCCTCTTCAACTAACGTAGGCTTCACAGAAACAACTTCCCTTGCTGCGCTACTCTCTGGTTGAAGTAAAGGTTCAATAACCTTATCAAGCCCTAATTTCCTCGTAGGTCGATAGTAACTTGATCCAAAGCTTTCATGATCATCATCATTAACTTCCTCTTCAACTGATGTAGGCTTCACAGAAACATCTTTCTGTGCTGCGCTACTTTCTTGTTGAAGTAGAGGTTCAATAACCTCATCAAGTTCTATCCTCCTCCCACTCAATTCTTTCGAGAGAAACTTTTTCTCGAGAAAGGACCCAGTTTTAGCAACAAACACTTTGCACTTGGATTTGGGATAGAAGGTTCACCCAACTGTTCTTAGGTATTCTATGAAGATGCATTTGTCCGCCATGGGTTCGACCTCATTAGGTGAAAACATTTTCCACACAAGTGTCGCAGCCCCAAACATTAAGAAATGATAGCTTAGGTTTCTATCAAACCATAATTCACACGGTGTCATCTCAACGGATTTAGATGGTGCCCTATTTAAAGTGAATGTAGTTGTCTCTAATGCATAACCCCAAACTTATAGTAGAAAACGATAAGAGACATCATAGCACGCACTACATCCAATAGAGCATGACTATGACGTTCGGACACACCATCACACTATGGTGTTCCAGGTGGCGTTAGTTGTGAAACAAATTTCACATTGTCTTAAGTTGTATGCCAAACTCGTAACTCAGATATTCACCTCCGCGATCATATCGCAGTTATTTTTATCTTCTTGTCATGATGATCTTAAACTTCATTCTGAATTTGCTTGAGCCTTTCAAACGATTCAGACTTGTGTTTCATTAAGTAAATATACACTATATCTACTCAAATCATCAAATCATCAGTGAAGGTAAGAAAATAACGATATCCACTGCACACTACAAGACTCACTGGATTGCATACATCAACATGTATCATTTCCAATGAATCACTTGCCCGCTCTATCCAATGGGGTTTTTAGTCATCTTGCCCAAGAGGCATGGTTCACATGTCTCAACCGATTCGAAATCGAATGAGTCCAAAGATCCATCAGCATGGAGTTTCTTCATGCGCTTTATACCAATATGACATTTTTCGGCAGTGCCACAAGTATGTGGTACTATCATTATTAACTGTGTATCTTTTGGCATCAATGTTATGAACATGTGTATTACTAATTTCAAGATTTCAACAAACCATTTTCACTGGGTGCATGACCATTGAAGGTATTATTCATGTAAACGGAATAACCATTATTCTCTAACTTAAATGAATAACCGTATTGCAATAAACATGATCTAATCATGTTCATGCTCAACGCAAAAACACCAAATAACATTTATTTAGGTTCGTCACTAATCCTGAAGGTAGAGAGAGCGTGCGATGTTGATCACATCAACCTTGGAAACATTTCCAACACATATCGTCACCTCACCCTTAGCTAGTTCTCCGTTTATTCCGTAGCTTTTATTTCGAGTTACTAACATTTAGCAACTAAACCGGTATCCAATACCCAAGTGCTACAAGGAGTACTAGCAAGGTACACATCAATAACTCGTATATCAAATATACTTCCGTCGACGTTGCCAGCCTTCTTATCTACCAAGCATCTAGGGTTGTTCCGCTTCAGCGACTGCTCACCTCATAACAGAAGCACTTAGTCTCGGGTTTGAGTTCAACTTTGGGTTGCTTCACTGGAGCATCAACTGACTTGCTATCCATGAAGTTTCCCTCCTTGCTCTTGCCCTTCTCGAAACTAGTGGTTTTACTAACCATCAACACTTGATGCTCCTTCTTGATTTCTACCTTCGCGGTGTCAAAACATTGCGAACAACTCAAGGATCAATATTTCTATCCCTGGCGTTTTATAGTTCATCACCAAGTTCTAGTAGCTTAGTGACAGTGACTTGGAGAACTATATCAATCACTATCTTATCCGGAAGATCAACTCCCACTCGATTCAAGCGATTGTAGCACCCAGACAATCTGAGCACATGCTCAACGATTAAGGTATTCTCTTTCATCTTGCAGGCAAAGAATCTTGTTAGAGATCTCATATCTCTCAACACGGGCACGAGCCTGAGATCACAATCTTAGCTCTTAGAACATCTCATATGTTCCGTGACGTTCAAAACGTTTCGGAGCCTCAATTCTAAGCCGTAATGCATGACGCACTAAACTATCAAGTAGTCATCGGAACGTGCCCGTCAGATGTTCACAACATCTACAGACGACGCTAGAGGGGGTGGCGCACCGTGCGGTGCATTAAGGACATAAGCCTTCTGTGCAGCAACGAGGACAATCCTCAGATCACGGACCCAGTCCGCAATATTGCTACCATCATCTTTCAACTCTATTTCTCTAGGAACATATAAAAACAAGTGAGCTACAGCGTGAGCTAGTAATCTACAACATAATTTGCAAAGACACTATTGACTATGTTCATGATAATGAGTTCAATTAATCATATTACTTAAGAACTCCCACTCAAATTGACATCCCTCCGATCATTCGAGTGATACATGATCCAAATTCACCAACTCAAGTCCGATCATCACGTGAGTTGAGGTGGCTACAATGATGAACATCATCATGTTGATCATATCTACTATATGACTCATGTTCGACCTTTTGGTCTCTTGTGTTCCGAGGCCATTTCTGGACATGCTAGGCTCGTCAAGTGTAACCCGAGTGTTCTGCACGTGCAAATCTGGCTTGCACCCATTGTATGTGAACGTAGAGTCTATCACACCCGATCATCACGTGGTGTCTCAACACGACGAACTTTCGCAACGGTGCACACTCGGGGAGAACACAATTTATCTTGAAATTAAGTGAGGGATCGCCTTATAATGCTACCGTCGTCCTAAGCAAAACAAGGTGCATAAAAGGATTAACATCACATGCAAACCATAAGTGACATGATATGGCCATGAACTCATGCTTTAGATCACCATCTTGAAAGCACCGGCATGATCTTCATCGTCACCGGCATGACACCACGATCTCCATCATCTTGATCTCCATCAACGTGTCGCCATCGGGGTTGTCACGCCCTGCATGCTTCTACTACTATTGCTATCGTAGCGATAAAGTAAAGCATTACATAGCGCTTAATGATTGACACGCAGGTCATACAATAATTAAAGACAACCCTATGGCTCCTGCCGGTTGTCGTACTCATCGACATGCAAGTCGTGATAATCTATAGATCACATGATCATCTCATACATCACATATACATCATGTAATTGTCCATATCATATCACAACATACCCTGCAAAAACAAGTTAGACGTCCTCTAATTGTTGTTGCATGTTTTACGTGGCTGCTACGGGTATCTAGCAAGAACAATTCTCACCTACTCAAAAACCACAATGGTGATACACTAGTTGCTTTTCAACCTTCTCAAGGACCGCCTTTGGCAGATCCGATCCAACTAAAGTGAGAGAAACTGTCACCCGCAAGCCATCTAGGCAACAAGTTGCGTCGAGGGAACCGGTCTCTCGTAAGCGTACGAGTAATGTTGGTCCGGACCGCTTCATCTCACAATCCCGCTGAACCAAAATACGACCAAGGGAGGAAGCAATATAAGCATTAATGCCCACAAACCTTTTGTGTTCTACTCGAGATCTCATCGAACCATCAACCTAGCTCATGATGCCACTGTTGGGGAACGTCGCATGGGAAACAAAAAATTTCCTACGCACACGCAAACCTATCCATGGTGATGAGCATCTACGAGAGGGAGAGTGGATCTACGTACCCTTGTAGATCACTAAGCGGGAAGCGTTAAGAAACGCGGTTGGTGTAGTCGAACATCTTCGCGATCCAAATCGCCGAGCGTCCCGCGATCTCATCACGATCCGTCACGTGATCCAATCACGATCCGTCCCGCGAACACATCATGATCCGTCCCGCGAACTCATCATGATCCGTCTCACGATCTTGATCACGATCTGTCCCGCGAACTCATCACGATCCGTTCCGTGATCACATCACGAACCGTCTTGCGATCTCGATCACGGTCCTTCCGATCTAGCGCCGAATGGACGGCACCTCCGCGTTCAGCACACGTGCAGCTTGATGACGATATCCACCATCTTGATCCAGCAAGAGGAGGTGGAGAGGAGAGAGAGTTCACCGGCAGCGTGACGGCGCTCCGGTGATGGTGGTGGAGGAATTCCTGCAGGGCTTCGCCTAAGCGCTGCAGAAAACCGATCTAGAGGAGCACCGGTGAAACGGGTAGCACGTGGCCGTAAACTGTGTCCAAACAGCACCCAATCGACGAGTATATAAAGGAGGGAGAGAGAGGAGGGCTGGCGCAAGGAAAAACTCCAATAGGAGTCGTCCAAACTAGAGGGGGAGGAGTCCTACTCCTCCACTCCTAGTAGGAGTAGGACTCTTCCTTTTTAGCCTTTTTTCCACCTTTTCCTTTAGGACTTTTGCCTCCTGCTCCATGGGCCTTGGTGTGGCTGTGTTTCCATCCCAATAAGGGCTGGTTATTATTCTACCACAGCCCATGGACCTTTTGGGGTCGAAATACCCCTCTTGGAGGTCCCCCGGTACACTACCAGCACTCTCGGTACACTACCGATGAGCCCGAAACTTTTCCTGCGACCAAACTGGGACTTCCTATATATGAATCTTTACCTCCAGACCATTCCGGAGCTCCTCGTGACGTCCGGGATCTCATCCGGGACTCCGAACAACCTTCGGTCACCACCATACACAACTCTACACTACCGAAACGTCACCAAACCTTAAGTGTGCAGACCCTGCGGGTTCGAGAACTATGTAGACATGACCGAGATACCTCTACGGTCAATAACCAATGGCGGGACCTAGACGTCCACATTGGTTCCTACATATTCTACGAAGATCTTTATCGGTCGAACCTCTATGTCAAGGATTCAGTTAATCCCGTATAACGTTCCCTTTGTTCTTCGGTATGTTACTTACCCGAGATTCGATCGTCGGTATCTCCATACCTAGTTCAACCTCGTTACTGGCAAGTCTCTTTACTCGTTCCGTAATACAAGATCCCATGACTAACACTTAGCCACATTGCTTGCAAGGCTTGTTGTGATGTTGTATTATCGAGTGGGCCCTGAGATACCTCTCCGTCACACGGAGTAACAAATCCCAGTCTCGATCCATGCCAACTCAACAGACACCATCGGAGATACCTGTAGAGCACCTTTATAGTCACCCAGTTACGTTGCGACGTTTGATACACATAAGGCACTCCTCCGATATCCGTGAGTTGCATGATCTCATGGTCATAGGAACATATACTTGACATGCAGAAAACAGTAGCAATAAACTGACACGATCATATGCTATGTTTGTAGTTTGGGTCTTATCCATCACATCATTCTCCTAATGATGTGATCCCATGATCAAATGACATCTCATGTCCATGGCTAGGAAACCTTAACCATCCTTTGATCAACGAGCTAGTCCATTAGAGGCATACTAGGGACATGGTTTTGTCTATGTATCCACACATGCATTTAAGTCTCCGATCAATAAAATTATAGCATGGATAATAAACGATCATCATGAACAAGGAAATATGATAATAACTAATTTATTATTGCCTCTAGGGCATATTTCCAACAGAACTGACACTTGTCATTTGAGAGTAACCCATCCTCCGAGGACTTTGAGAGAAAATCATTAGTGAGGAGAAACCCAAATCCAAACCACAAAACCCAAAGTGATTGAGCATCACTGAAGAGATTGTACCTATGTGGAATCGACGGTTGTTACCCTTGAAGACTATGTATCTTCCAGACGGTTAGGCATCATGGTCTAGTGCATCCTGCAGTCAATTGGGAATCACGGAGTGACCTTGGTCTAGAGCATCCAAAAGTCAATTGTGGATCGCTGGGGGACCAGTTTGTGAGGGTTTTTGAAGTCTACCCTGAATACTTACCACAAGTGTTGGGCGAGGACTGTGTGACCTTAGCTCAAGGAGAATACGACAAGGACTGTGTGTCCCGGGACTGTGTGTCCTCTGGTTTAAATACCAGGACGCTCCAACCAGATGTACGACTGTCACAGCATTTGGAACTGGGTCATCAAACCATTGTTTTCATCGAGCTACCTGGTTCTATTTTCCCAACTCTTTCATTTCCTTGTGTACTCATTGATGAAATTTATCTTTACTATTTGAACAATTTGACTGAATACATTCACAATTTCCTAACCTCAAATTCTTCAAGTTACCTTGTTCCTCACCTGCTTATCCTGTATCATGCTACCTGTAATCTATGCATGTTTTATTTCATCATGATGACTATGCTATTGCTATGTTTCTCATGCACTTGAGTACTTATTCTGTTGCTAGTGATTCATCCCATTTCAAATTCCTCATGTTGAAATTCCTCAAGTGATGAATTTGTAAAAATCGCCTATTCACCCCTCCCTTGTCAATATAACGCACTTTCAAAACCATGGAACCATGCCTTTGCCTCGTGTTCGTCCCGGGTGTTTAGGATTCTTAAGGGCGTGCGAAAGCTCGCCGTTCTCTCTCTCCGACTGGTACTCACCCGCTCGAGCTTCTTCTATTGCTTTAAGTATCTCGACCATGGCATCTTTAAGACTTGCTTGTTCAAGAACCTGTCATGTCTTTGGGTTCAACTTTCCCCCATGTGCATAAAACCAAGTCATGAACCTCTCGGGCCAAGTATCTATTACTGGAGTGACCACTGCAACCCTCTTGTTTTGCTCAGATTCATCCCACTTAGGCAACCCAGACTTGTAGCCGCCTGGCCCCAGACGATGGTGCCACATTTTTTGTCGGCTTTTTTCTTGTTTATTCTCGGCCGTTTCTTAGATTCTTCTGATTTCATGAACTTCACAAATTCGTCCCAGTCATCTGCTAACTTCACATACTCTCCTTTGAATTCCGGAGTCTTCTTTCCTCCTTCCAAGTAATTGTTCCATAATCTTTTCTTCCAAGACTGGAATTGTGTGGCTGTCTTCTTAAGAGCACACTTCTTGACTTTCTCCCGTTGGAGATCTGTGAGATCCTATGGTCGGGTGAAATGTTTCATGAGCTCCTCCCAAAGCAGATCTTTTGCTCTTTGGCTGACAAAAGAAACTCCGCGATCCTTTCGCTGATTCCATTCTTGCTCGGTGATCGGGATTTGGTCCCTAACAATAACTCCGCATTGACGTATAAATTTGTTTGCATTCTCTTTAGGAGTAATCAGTTCGCCATCTGCTCTGATTTGATCGATGTTATACTTCATGCCTTGTTTCTACTTTCTTGTTGGGCCACGTTTAACCCTTGTAGAAGATTTGCTTGATCCAGAGGGATAAAAGGAAGAAAGATTCATTAATATATACAAATCAATTAATACATATGATGATCACCAAAGGGAAAATTAATACCTTGCCGGACTCTTTTAAATGGAAAAAAATGTCTTCGCCATCGTCATTGTTAGCTGGTTGGCCTTCGTCTCTTGGTTTTCTTTCTCAGTTCCCTCACCGGATGGGTTACGGTATTATGAGCCATCATCTACTTCATTCTCTCCATTTTCGGAGTGTATCAGGTCGTACATGGCATTCTCTTGATCACGGTCCATAACTTAACTAATCCAGAACAAATATAAAGCAATTAGAATGCATTCAATAAGAAGAACCGGAGATATGCAAATCAATATAAGGCAATGCAACAATATGATCATATAATATCACTAATACATCATCGAATAATAGTATCACTAATACATCATGGAATAGTATCACTAATAGATCATCGAATAATATCACTAATACATCATCGAATAGTATCCACTAATACAAATATAGTTGGCGTCTCGCGGCGTAGGCGGTGGACACCCAAAGAGAAGGAAATATGATAGGATCATAGCTCAGGTGAGATCCCTGAAGAACCTGCCAGGTATTGGAGAACCTAGCGTGCAACACAACCATGTAGAGTCAGACGTGCTCGTCCTCCTCCCTAATACAGCGATGTACCACCTCCACGGGGGCTGGCTCCCTCTGCACCGACAGTGGTCCACGCGACCGCCACCAAATAACCTCCGGGTCGACGATGGGACCCTCATTCCTCACCAAGCTCAGTGCCTCGAAAGGCAGCACCTCCCAGTGCTAGCCCGATGGAGCCCAGTCCCGAACATGGCGCCTCTCAAGTAGGTGGTTGCCGCTGAGTCGCCAACGAGGATGCGAGATGGGCATCGTCGACTCGATGGCTACGCTATGCAATCTGTTTGACGGTTAATTAGGAAAGATGCTTTATATGCAATATGTCAATTAGCAAATCAGCAACATATAAACATTTAAAACATACATACATTTAAACATTTAAAACTTACATCAATGCAAGAATATAACATGCCTTTTATCCAGTGGTGGAGCCAAGGGAGGGCGAGCAACCCCCCCAACGATCGGTAAATTCTTTAGTACCTAGGATCATATGTACAGTGCTATAAACTCCTAGGGTAAAATTTAAAATAATAAAATGTATCATTTATTTTAATTGCGTCAAAGTGACATATTATTCTAGTATTATCATTTTTTTCTAACATACACATATACACATCAATATATCTAACATACAAATACTATAAACTCCTAGGACCCCTAATTTTATCTAACATACACATACACATACACATATACATCTAACATACACATACACATACACATCAATTTGGAGGGCGGAGGACGGACCGGGCTTACAAATTAATATGCGGTGCCAGAGACGGATCGAAGCCATAAACATCTGGCGACTGGGAGGAGCTGCGCCGACGGAGATGAGGGCGACGACGTGGAGGAGGAGAGCGGCGGCAGAGTCGGCGGAGCTGAAGGCGACGAACGGTGGCTGGGACGAGCGGCGCCAGTGGAGCTAAGGGCGACGGTGTGGAGGAGGAGAGTGGTGGCGGCGCATGGATGGATGACGACGTCGATCGAGGGTGCAGGCGGGGCAACCTGGCGTCGTCGTTGAAGTGAGTGAATAGGTCGTTGAAGTGAGTGAATACAAAGTAAATTTGGGGGTGGAAGGAGACGTTGCTATATAGGGAGGAGCTTTAGTCCCGGTTGGTGGCTTCAACCAGGACTAAAGGGTGTTTAGTCTGGGTTGCTATCACCAACCCGGACTAAAGAGCCTTTTCGGCGGCCCATATTCGCACGGGAAGGGACCTTTAGTCCCAGTTGGTGGATCCAACCGGGACTAAAGGTCTATTTTCTTTTTTTTGTTATTTCGTTTTTATATTTGGAATAACTATTTTTATATTTGCAATAACTGTTAGAATATTTATAGTTTTTTAATGAATCTTTTTTGCTTTAGGTCAAAACAATTATAAACTTTTTGTTAGTGCCATTACTTTTCAAATTTAAATAGTTTAAATTTGAATTCTTTTGAAAATCTTGTGAATCACTAGTTTTTGAATAACTTTAGTTTAAAAATAGATTTTTGAGTGATTTTTTTGTCGTTGTTTAATATTAGTATGTTTTATCATTATGTTAAATTTTGAAATTTTTAGGTATTTTAAATAGGTGTTTTAATCAAAACTAGATTTTGTTTAACTCTTTTTAGTTTTATATACCTTCATTTGTTTTAATCAAAATCACTATTAATGAACTCTGAAAAGGTTGAAACTTGGCATGGTATCATCATTTCACCGACATAGCATGTGGTAAACAGTCGTGACGGTTATGGCAAAAACTAGATGCACTTCGTGCACAAACTGGACCATCTCCTTGGAAGTATGAGGGTTTCGGACGAAAAATCATATGTTACAAAGGCATTTCATTTTTTAACTTATTTCAACTCCAGACTTTTTGTGCATTCAATATGAACCATTTGAAGCCATATCCTCAAATTTCAACCCTCTCTAACTTCATTTGCTATTTTTCATGCATTTAATGATTTGTTTTGAGATAAATGACCCTGAAATTAAAAAGCACCACAAATGAACAGTGAAAAGGTTGAAAATTGGCATGGTATCATCATTTAACCCATATAGCATGTGGTAAAAAGTTTAGATGGTTACAACAAAAACGGTATGCACTTCATGTACAAGCTGAACCATCTCCTTCGAAGTATGAGGGTTTCAAACGAAAACTCATATGTTACAAATGCATTTCATTTTTGAAACTTATTCCAACTCCAGACATTTTGTGCATTCAATATGAACCATTAGAAGCCACATCCTCAAATTTCAACCCTTTCAAACTTCATTTGCTATTTTTCATGCATTTAATGAATTGTTTTGAGGTAAATGACCTTGAAATTAAAAAGCACCACAAATGAACTCTAAAAAGGTTGAAACTTGGCACGATATCATCATTTCACCCACATAGCATGTGCTAAAAAGTTGAGAGGGTTACAACAAAAACTAGATGCACTTCGTGTACAAAACTGAACCATCTCCTTCGAAGTATGAGGGTTTCGGACGGAAACTCATATGTTACAAAGGCATTACATTTTTTTAACTTATTTCAACTTCAGACTTTCTGTGCATTCAATATGAAACATTCTAAGCCACATCCTTAAATTTCAACCCTTTCTAACTTCATTGGCTATTTTTCATGCATTTAATGAATTGTTTTGAGCTAAATGACCCTAAAATTAATAAGCACCACAAATGAACTCTGAAAAGGTTGAAACTTGGCATGGTATCATCATTTCACCAACATAGAATGTGCTAAAAAGTTGAGAGGGTTACAAGAAAAACCGGATGCACTTCGTCTACAAAACTGGACCATCTCGACTACTCACTAGAGAAGAAAAGTGATGACGGTGCAGCCAATCACATCCGAGAGTGGGAACTTGGGGTATAAAACTTTTTCTTCGTGTGCGTCCCTTGATTATTGTGCCATAACCATGGATAATCTTCATAATTTAACATGATGCTTGGGCCAGTCTTCACTGCGAAGGGAGGAATTTCATCGAAATTTTCATTATCTTTTGACATGTATGGCTTGTCCTCCACTCCCACGATGTTTCTTTTCCTAGAAAGAACAATGTGGCACTTTGGATCATCGTATGATGTATCCGCTTTCTTGTCTTTCCTTTTTCTCGGTTTGGTAGACATGTCCTTCACACAGAAAACTTGCGCCACATAATTAGCTAGAACGAATGGTTCGTATGTGTCCCAAGATTGTTGAGATCCACTGTTGTCATTCCGTACAACGAGTCTACCATTACCCCTCCTCCAGTCAGATTGGCCCATTTGCACCAGAACAAAGGGACCTTCAAATCACCTCCATAGTCAAGTTCACATATCTCCTCTATGTAATGATACGTCTCCATCGTATCCAATTTTCCAAACTCTTTTGCCCTTGTTTCGGTCTCTATTTTGCATGATTTGAATGGAACTAACCTAGACTGACATTGTTTTTAGCAGAATTGCCTTAGTGTTTTTTGTGTGCAGAAATAGAAGTTCTCGGATCATCTTTAAAATTTATGGAGAATATTTTTGGATTTAATAAAAATACTGGTGCAAGAATTAACCACAGGGGCCACCTGCAGGCCACAAGCTTGCTAGGCGCGGCCACCACCCTAGCCGTGCCTAGCAGGCTTGTGGGGCCCTCATGGCTCCTCCGACCTCCTCTCCTGCTCGTGGCTCCTCCGACCTCTTCATGTATTCACTAAGTGCTAATGCTTTGGTCTAGTTCTCTATTAAAAGGAGGCCTTAATATCCCTTAGTTTCCATTAGGACCCCGCTGCCATAGGAGGGTAGGACAAAAGATGTCACGCAAGTTCTTATCCATAAGCACGTATGACTATATATGGAATACATGCCTACATTACATTGATGAATTGGAGCTAGTTCTGTGTCACCCTATGTTATAACTATTGCATGATGAATGCCATCCGACATAATTATCCATCACCGATCCATTGCCTATGAGCTTTCCACATATTGATCCTTGCTAAGTTACTTCTCCGCTGCTACAGTTACAATCACTATAAAACTGCTACTGTTACTTTTGCTACCGTTACCGTTACTTCCATACTACTTTGGTACTGAATACGTTGCTGCAGATATTAAGTCTTTCAGGTGTGGTTGAATTGACAACTCGGCTGCAAATACTCGAGAATATTCTTTGGCTCCCCTTGTGTCGAATCAATAAATTTGGGTTGAATACTCTACCCTCGAAAACTGTTGCGACCCCCTATACTTGTGGGTTATCAAGACCTTTTTCTGGCACCGTTGCCGGGGAGCATAGCTCTATTCTCTGAGTTACTTGGGATTTATATTTGTTCATCACTATGAAGAATCTGAAAGATCCAAAAACCAAGATCTATCCCTCTACTACGAGGAGAGGTAAGGAGCTGCCATCTAGCTCGCACTTGATTCACCTTCTGTTATGAGTAAGTTTGCGATACCACCACCTGCTAGTAATTTTGATATGTCGCAAGTAATTGATGATGCCACTTCTGCTATTCATGATGCTTCTGATGATACTTTGCTTGATAATACTGTGCCACTGGGTGAATTAATTGATGAACAAATTGCTAGAGCCCATGCTAGAAATTATGATACTTCTAAAACTGATGAAATTATTGAAACTAAACAATTTGAGACACCTGCCAGACCTAGTTCTCCTAGACATGAATTTCCTGATATTCCTGAGGGTTATGTTATGGAAGGAGAGGTAGCTAGGGACTTTCTTGTTTGTAATGATAGAGATGATCTTAAGAAACTACTATGCAAGTGGAAAGAAACATCTTTGAATGCTAGAATGAAATATGATCCTAAGTTTGCTACTTCACCTATCTTTGTTACTGATAAATATTATAAATTCTCTATCGATCCTGAGTTAACTACTTTGGTTGAATCTGATCCTTTCCATGGTTATGAATCTGAAACTGTTATGGCGCATCTTACTAAACTGAATGATATAGCCACCCTCTTTACTCATGAGGAAAAATTTCGTTACTATTATATTCTCAAGTTGTTTCCTTTCTCGTTAAAGGGTGATGCTAAGATATTGTTTAATTCTCTTGCCCCTGGTTGTGTGCATAGCCCCTAGGATATGATTTATCACTTCTTTAAAAAATATTTTCTTGCCCATAAGAAACAAGCTGCCTTGTAGGAAATATTTAATTTTGTGCAAATTGAAGAAGAGAGTCTTCCACAAGCTTGGGGGAGGCTTCTCTAATTACTAAATGCTTTGCCTGGTCATCCTCTCAAGAAAAATTAAATAGTTGATATCATTTATAATGGACTAAACGATGCTTCTAAGGACCACCTAGATAGTTGTGTTGGTTGTGTTTTCAGGGAACAAACTATTGAACAAGCTGAAATACTATTGAATAGTATATTGAGCAATGATAATGATTGGACTATTCAAGAACCACCTCCGAAGCCAACTCTGAAGAAAAGAGGCATTCTATTTCCAAGTCCTGAAGATATGCAAGAGGCAAAGAAATCTATGAAAGAAAAAGGTATTAAAGCTAAAGATGTTAAGAATGTACCATCTATTGAAGAAATACATGGTCTTGATAACCCGACACAGGTAGTATAGGTAAATTCTCTTCGTAGATTTGATGAAAGCAATATTCCTTATAATAAGTCTGCTAGCTAATGCTTGGATGAATTTGATAATTTTGTTGTGAAGCAAGAAAATTTTAATGCTTTTGTTAGTAGACAATTGAAACATAATGTTTTCATGCTTGATCGCTTAGGTAATTATATGAGTAGAACTATCAATGATTTTAAACTGATTAGTAAACATGCTTCCATGGTAACTACTCAAGTATAGCAAGTACTTAAGGCACAGAATGATTTTCTTAATGAGATGAATAGTAAGAACAATGATTATTCTGTTAAAGTTGTGACTAGAGGTGGTAGAATGGCCCAGGAACCTTTGTATCCTGAGGGCCATCCTAAGAGAATTGAGAAAGATTCTCAAAGGGGCAATATTGATGCAGCTAGTCGTTCCAATAATAGGAGGAATAAGTATGATGATAGAACCTTGCATGCTGCTAGTGAACCTATTATAGATACACGTGAAAACCCAAATGATATTTCCGTTTCTGATGCTGAGACACAATCTGGTGATGAACATGAGCCTAGTGATAATATTAATGATGATGTTCATGTTGATGCTCAACCTAGTAATGATAATGATGTGGAGATTGAACCAGCTGTTAGTCTTGATAACCCACATCCTAATAATAAAAGATATGACAAAAGATATATTATTGCTAGGAAGAATGGTAAGGAAAGAGAACCATGGGTTTGGAAACCCATGCCTTTTCCTCCTAAACCATCCAAGAAAAAGGATGATGAGAATTTTGAGCGCTTTGTTGAAATGCTTAGACCTGTCTTTTTGCGTATGCGCTTGACGGATATTCTGAAAATGTCTCGTTATGCTAAGTGCATGAAAGATATTGTGACTAATAAAAGGAAGATACCGAATGCTGAAATTTCCACCATGCTTCCTAATTATACTTTTAAGGGTGGAGTGCCAAAGAAACTTGGAGATCTAGGAATACCAACTATACCATGCTCTATTAAAGGGAATTATGTTAAAACTGCTTTATGTCATTTGGGAGCTGGTGTTAGTGTTATGCCTTTCCCTTTATATCATAGACTTGATTTGAATAAGTTGACACCTACGGAAATCTCCTTGCAAATGGTTGATAAATCAACTGCTCTACCTATCGCCATTTGTGAGGATGTACGTGTCGTAGTTGCAAATGCTACTATCTTAACGAACTATGTTATTCTTGATATTCCTGAGGACAACAGTATGTCGATCATCCTTGGAAGACCCTTTTTGAATACTGCAGGGGCTGTTATTCATTTTAAAAAGGGTAATGTCACTTTTCATATTAATGGTAATGAGCATATGGTTCACTTTCCGAGGAAACAACCTCAAGTTCATAGTATCAACTCCATTGAAAAAATTCCAACGATTATTATTGGAGATTTTGAGTTCCCTCTTCCTAGTGTCAAGAAGAAATATGATATACTTATCATCGGGGATATACATATCCCCATTGATGTAACTTATTGTTAGTCGAAAATTCTTCGGTCTCATGTTATTCGAAATAAGTTTGTTAATAAGACTTGATCAACCTTATTGATGGATTCCTTTTAATGAGCATGAGATGGATGAATTTAGAAAGCACAACTCCGTGTACCCAAATTTTATTTTCTATTAGTTAGATTAAATTATGTAAGAATGCTATTATTTTTTTTGTTTTCTGAGTTTCCCGTGCAATAAAAAAGTGACCTGAAAATAAAAGTTCTTCAAATGTCCTGAAAATGGAGTATGATTTTTTCTGGAATATTTAAAAAATTCTTGCACTAAGCACACTGCAGGGGGCTGCACCAGTGGGCCACAAGCCCACAAGGCGCGACCACCCTCCTGGCCGTGCCTAGCAAGCTTGTGGGTCCCACGTGCCCCCCTTCACTTATTCCAGCACCCATTCACTTCATCTTCCTCGAGAAAAAATCCCACCATTGCTCAAACCGGTGTTCTTGCTCATTTTGCTGCCATTTTTTATCTCCTTGTGCAAAGCTTCATTCGCGAAATTGTTTTGGGAGATTGTTCCTCGGTATGTCGCTCCTCCAACGGTCCAATTAGTTTTTGTTCTAGTGCTTTATATATTGCAAATTTTTCTGTTGTGGTGACCTTGTTCTTGAGCTTGCATGTCGAATTTATATGGTCCCAAGTAGCTTTGATGCATGATATAGCCTCTAGGCATTTGAGGGAGTAGTTGCTATGAGTTTTGTTGAGTTTTGTTCACCTTTATTTTGGGTCACTAAAAATTTCAGATTTTTTCAGGAAAAGAAATGTTGAGGAGATTATTAAGAGGTTCTTCAAGCCGGAGTTCTAAGGAAGATGAAAATGAAATGAAGGAGAAACCCACGTATAATCTTCCTCGCATCATAGAAGTTCGACCATGTGAATGGCCATGTGACACATTCTTGAGGGCGGACGGAATTTATGAAGATTTCTCTCATTTGGCCGAGAATGCAGGCACCACCAACTTCCTCAATGATAAGTGTGACCAGTACCTCTTACTCACGAATACCTTTGTGCAAAATTTCCAGTTTCATTCTAGGGAAGACCTTCCTACAGTAGAATTTCACCTATATGATGTGCCTAAGAAAATGAACCTTTATGATTTTTCCAAAGTTTGCAAAATACCCTATGAGGGCAGCATCAGGGAACTACGTCCTCGAGACATGGAAGATTTTATTGCCGCAGTCACTGTAGGGGACGAGAGAGGCGTTTCAAAGGCAAGAGCATCTACTTGACATTTTCCTGTGCTATGCTATTATTCATTATTTGCGGGAAGATGTTTAGTAGGTCACTGGGAGAGTGGAAGTCTTAGTGCTCCTGACCTCGCCATTTTGCGCCATGCTTTATTTGCTGATAGAACCTTTAGTCTAGGCGCTATGGTGGACCAACGGTTGAACACCAACCGTTCGAAGGGGCCCATATACATAGGTATCTATGCATCTCATTTAGCTAAACATTTTGAGATACCCATTAGGATCCATGTCTCATTAGGATTCATTTTTAGATTATGACCGTATGGTAGCCCATGATGTTATTAAGAAAAATGATGATAGGAGGCTACTTTGCAACTTAGTTTTTTAGCCAGGGTACTTGTTAAATTATTACTCTTCCTGCTTCTTATTTGATAGATATTTGCTCAGGCAGGTACACCATTATGCCCGGAGACATTTATAGATATTGGGGTCTGACGTAACCCCAAGCTCTGGAGCCGGCACCAGGCTTTGATCCGTACCGGGAGCTAGTCTTTCAGTGGGAGCCGCAGAAGTTCACCAACCAATGGAACTATGAGGACGCTCCCGAGTATCCGGGAGGGAGCTCATTCTAGCCATGGCCATAGACCAACTTAGGCCAAAAGCCTAAGCTTGCGGGAGTATGTATTTCTCATCGACTTTACATTCATGTTCACCCACTCATCTTACTAGTCGGTGTTCATACTCTTTCATTGTACCATCCATGGTAGTTTATTTTCTTGTTTCGCTTTCTTCTTGTGTGTTTAATTAACTTTGAGAAAAATACAAAAAAATTAGTTCTAGCTTTATTTCTAGTTGCTTAATTGTAGAATTAGAAATAAAACCCAAAAAGCCTTTTCGTTCTTCTTTTACTTGTTGGGAGCTTTCCCGTGTAGATAGTTTTCTTGTTCTTGTTTTGATTTTTCTCTCTTTGGGTCGTAAGGAGAAGATCACAATGAAAATGTTGTAACATCCCAAAATTTCATTTGGAATGTTATGAAGTATAGCTATGCATCATCATCATTTTGTTGGAATGTAATGAATTTGTTGAAGTGCTTCTTTTGATTTTCTGAAAGGCCATTTCTATTTTCCCATGTATTTGTTTCACCTATTTGAAAACCTTTGGAAATGTTCAAAGAAAGAGAGGAGTAACATGACACTCCACACCAGGGGCATCTTGGTGAAATATTTGAGCAATTAAACTAGGGGGCTATTTGAAAATTTATCTCAAAAGGATTTAAAATCAATTAGGCATTTTCTAAAAATAAATTTTCAAAAGATATTCAATATGATAGAGAAAAAATGTTCATTAAATAGCATTAATTCTCCTGATCATTTTGATATATATTTCCTATGTTTGGAAATGTTTTGAATGCATTAAAAGAGTTTTTACTGCTCTAGTAATAGAAAAGGAAAGTATTTAAACCGAACCGGGCCGGCCCACCGTCTTTAATTCACGAAACCACTCCGGGTCAGCCACCGACGCGCTAACCACGCCCCCACCCTCACTGATGCACGGGACCTACCGTCCGACCGTGGTGTCAGCGCGGTCATCCCCTTCCCCACGCCCGACCGCCGTCGCCGGAGATCCCTCTCCGTGGATCTCGCCCCTCGTGCCCTCCCCGACCACCGCACCGACCCTATATAAAGCCCCGCCTCTCCTCTCTCCGTTCCACACCCGACGCCCCTTTTTCCCTCGCCGGAGCGCTGCGCCAGACCTCACCGGAGTTCGGCACCCCAACCGAATGTCCCCGAGCTCGTGCCCATCACCACACTCACCCCCAGCCGTCTCCGACACCACCAATCGACGCCGGAGACTCGCCGCCACCGTTTGAAGCCTTCGGATGCCGCCCCCAACCACCGCACCATCGTCCCCGAGCATCTCCAACCACCGGCCGCCGTTAACCTCGTCGGGGACCCCGACCCCCTCTTTGTAAGCCTCCACCTCCACCCGTAGCCGTCGGATCCATAGTCAACGTGCGAGATTAGATCAGTTTAATAAACGAACCGGTACACTTTAGTTGTTGGTCGTCCTCTCGTTAGCTCTCACGCGCACGCCCTCGCGGCCAATCACAACCTGACACGTAGACCCTGTCCGATCGATAGGAAGTTTTTCTTTTTCTTTTCTATTTTAGAAAACAGAATGTATTCTGTTTTTGTTTTATTCATATCTTTTAAAATATTTGGTGTTTTTATTTGATTATTTTTGCATTAGTTCACAAATTTGATGTAGTTTATGTATGTATGCTTAGATTTCAAATTTGAACTTTAAATTTTGAATCTAATCAAATTTGTTTAAATTACTATAATCTGTATAACTAGAGTTTAAAAATATATTTTTGAGTGAATCTTTTTGCTACTGTTTGGTATTAGTTAGACCCATCATTCTACATAGTTTGAGAATTTTTAGGATGAATTTGGTTACTGTTTTTAACAAAAACAGGATCTGTTTAGTTCTTAATAGATTTTAATTAAATTGACTTTTAATTAATTTGAACCTGAATTAGTTTAACTTTTGTTTTTAGATTTCATTAGGTTTTGTTGATTCAACATTAGGTGTATTTTTTTCTGTTAATAAAATATGTTTTTAAATTTTTTTTGTGCTCTAGTTTGAATAGGTTCATCTTGTTTTCACCATGTATATTGTTTAGAAAAAAGTTTTGTAGTAATTCTTTTAGCACAATACTTTTATAATGAAATACTTTCTGTTTTCAAATAAAATTTTATATTTACTTTTCTGTTATCTAAAATGTCTAGTTGTTCAAAACCAATTTTTGAATTGTATGTCTTAGTAGGGATTTTGACACCAAAATTGCATAGTCCTATACTTTAAGTGATTCTTCTTTTGATTGTGCTTTTGTTTGTTGAAGTAATTGTTTACCTTGCTGTTGAATGAATTGTATTGTGTTTATGCTTATGGTGTGCTCTTGTTTGATTCGTTAGATCATTCGGAGTGCAAAGCTTGTTATCTAGAGTCACTTGATTACGAGGATCGTCAGCAAGGCAAGTCACTTTGACCATGTATACCTATGTTTTATTGCATTAGTTCTTCCATCTCCCCAATTGCATGCAAAGTAGGTAAATTGGAAACTTGCTTACTTGTTGTAGTATCACGTGGTAGGTACCCCTCAACCATTTGACACATTGGCCCCGGGAAACGTTGATTTACATTTTTGCTATGCTATTAGTAGACGGGGTTGGTTGTGTGATTCATGAGAGTTGTGAGTTAATAATCTCAAGACCTATATGATGATCAAGTCTTCAAGACTCCGAGTTTTCAACATACCTCTGGGTGGATGATGGTTGAACGGCGCCCTGGAGAAACTAGTGGTTAGCCTATATGATGCTGGAGAAGTGCCAGTATTCATGCGGAAAGGTCCACCCAGGCACAAAGAGATGGATGGATGCTTCAAGACCCAAGGCTTACCTGCACAGCCACAAGCCATTATGGGCTCTGGCTTGGTTAGATATCGTGGTGACCCTGGACAGGCGGTGCTACGAGATGTAGAAGAACGGTAGGAAAGGATGGGCACCAACAGAGTCTCGGGGAAACCCTTTAGAAGACCATGTTTTGGTCATCCGTTTCTCAAACACCAAGAAGTGCGAGAAATCCAATGGAGGCGATCAAATCTTGTGGGGAATGTGTGCAAAACTCTAGAGAGTACTCAAACCTAATCGATTAGCCATGTCCACGGTCATGGACAGTTTGAGCCAAAGAAACTGAAACTATCTGGAACTCTCAACACATTTAATTACATTGATGTGGGTATTAATGTCAACTTGGGTATGAGAATTGGTTGGTGGAACCATCTCATTAATCAACCAACATTGTAGTAATTATGATTTTGACCCCTTTTGTTGTAGGAAAAATTTGGCTTTATGCAAAAACTTACTACCCCCACTTGATATATATGCATATAGAATAGGTGATTACTTTACCCCTCTCTTGTGACATTGCCGTCATATTCAATATGCTGACCTACACGGCTACAACGTATCATGTTGCAGAGTACTTTTTCGACCAGGAGTGAGGATATGCTCTACGCTTGGTGAGATTCCCTTGGAGTCAGATGGACTCAACTACCTATGGAGCTTCCGCAAAACTTTGGTTTCGATTATCTCATGAGTTGGCCTTCAGCCACTTTATTGTAATCCTTATTGTAATAAAGGACTCGATATGAGATTTAGATTAATTAATGCTGTGTGATTTCCCTTTTATATATACATTGATGTACCATGTGTGTACCAGCATGATCTTGGGATGGTATAGAAACACCGGAGATTCGACCTTTCAGGTCGGGTCGCTACAGAAATGATATCAGAGCACACGCTGACCGTAGGACTTAAACTCTAGGATTGGAAAAGCCTTAGGATTTATTCTCTTTTGTCTTTAAAATTATTATACTCTCATCTACTCGTTTCTAACTTCCGTCCGATTTATTTCAAAATTTATAGATGGCCACCTTCATCCTAGTTTTGATCACGGAGTTTTGTCAGCCTGACGCGACGATGCCCTTTGGGAAGGAGCTGATGAGGATCGTCAGGGACGTAAGGATTGCTTTGCCGAGCATCACCGGGACTCCTATCATGTCTTTTCCACAAGACAGATGCTACAGGATCGAGGTGCACATCCCCGGGAAGACCTTTGGAAATCGTAAGGAACCCATCGACTTCAAGTTTGTGGCACCCAGCTGGATACTTGGGAGAGACATGGCAATTCATCGTGCCCTTGGACGTATTCAGGAGGAATACAGAGGTGGAACCATTTCACCAAGACTTAGCGTGGTTTGTCGCAGGGATGCCAATGGAAATATCATAACCACTCCCACTGAAGACACCACCGTTTCCTATATCCAGACTTTGGAGATGCACATCAGGACCTTGGAGCTTCGGGTACGTGCTGACACGAAGACAATCAAGAGGCTGATGAACCGCGAGAATGACCTCGAAGCTGACCTACGGGAAGCCCAGTACGAGCATGAGTATGAAGTGAAGGATTTCTTAGAGAGGATCGATAAGCTGAACACTCCCATTGCAACTCTAGAGGAACAGATGGACATGGGTGAAAATCTTCATCCAGAAGGAGACATGGCTCCCTTGATCAGCAACGATGATGACTATGAGGAGAGCACTACCGGAGGAGGCCACTTCACCATGTACTTTTGAGGAGAACTTTAGTTATGCCCCGATGTATATTTATTTTCGTCGTTAAAGCGTAGGTCGATGCTTAGTTTGATTTGGAGATTTGTATCTCGATGTTTGAACCTTGAGTTGAATAAATGAATGAGTGTTTGGTGTGATATGTTTGTTGCATTGCATTTGGGTAGTGAATTTATTTTTAGGTCTTTGTTCTATTCTAATTCTCACCCCTCTGAAAACAGCAAGATGCCTCCACGACGTGAGCCCGATTTCACTTTCCCGTCGGAACTCACACAACTTCTCCAGCAGCAGAACGCACTGATGCAACTGTTGATTCAGAATCAGACCAACAACCACAACAACCACCCTCCACCTCAAGGCGACAACCTCACCCGTTTTCTGAGACTGAATCCACCAACTTTCTCCAGCAGCACTAAGCCCATTGTGGCAGATGATTGGCTCCACAAGATGGAGAGGGAACTCACCACCATAGGATGCATTGAGGCTGAAAAAGTGCGCTTTGCCGCCCATCAACTGGAAGGACCAACAACTTCATGGTGGGAGAACTACACCACCACGTAGCCCATTACTGGTGTGACTTGGGAGCAGTTCAAGCAAGCTTTCCACACTGCTCATGTCTCACCTGGAGCCATGAGTCTGAAGAAGCGTGAGTTTCACAACTTATGCCAGGGGAACCGTTCCGTGGCCCAGTACGTGGATGACTTCAGCATGTTGGCTCGTTATGCACCAGGAGATGTGGCCGATGATGCAGCCAAACAAGAGAAGTTCTTAGAAGGACTCAGCGATGAGTTGAGCGTGAAGTTGATGGTGGCTACCTTCAGCAACTACCAGGAACTGGTAGACAAGGCCCTCATCTTGGAGGGGAAACAACAACAAATCGAGAACCACAAGAGGAAGTATGCACAGGGGAAGTCTACCTCTGGAGCTCATCAGAAGCCCCGCTACATCCCGTACTCAGGAAATACCGGATCAAGGACCGGTAAGTATGGAGGACACACTCATCCCGTGCACAACCATGGAGGTCATAACCATGGAGGAAATGGGAATAATCGTCCCAACAATGGCAGCTTCAAGAATGGTAATGGAAGTGGGAATGGCAACCAACACCGTCCCGCTCCAGCTCAGAAGGATCTGAACCATATCACCTGTTTCAAGTGTCAGAAGACAGGGCACTATGCCACTGAATGCCCTCAAAACAAGCAAGGAAATGGAAACGGCAACAACAACGGCAACTCCACAGCTAAGAAGCCAAATCCTTTTCCTCGTGCTCAGGTGAACCACCTTGATGGGGAAGAAGTCTATGATTAGCCCGAGACTATGGTTGGTAAGTTTTTATTGCATTCACGTCCAGTTATGGTACTTTTTGATTCTGGTGCAACTCATTCATTCATATTAAGGGTAGTTGTGGAAAAGTATGGTTTACCCACCAGAACCCTTAGTCAGCCCATTAAGGTCAATTCCCCAGGAGGTATGATGATGGCACGGAAAGGATGCCATGCCTTGAAACTCCACATAGGAAACCATGTTTTTCCTACCGACCTCATCGTCTTAGAATCCCAGGGATTGGATGTAATCCTAGGCATGGATTGGATGACCAAGTATGAAGGAAACCTGGATTGCCCCAGCAAGTCTATTTCACTCACCACTCCGGAAAACAAGAGGATTAAGTATGTATCCCGATGCACAAAGATGAGTGCTCGGTTAAACTCCTTCACAGGAGTTGTTCAGGAGGAAGTGCCGGTTGTAAAAGACTTTCCAGATGTATCCTCGGAGGAATTACCAGGCATGCCACCAGATAGGGAGATTGAGTTTCTGATAGATCTACTACCAGGAACAGCCCCAATTTCCAAGAGACCCTATCGGATGCCCGCAAATGATTTAGTAGAAATCAAGAAGCAGATTAAGGAGCTATTGGATAAGGGATATATTCGCCCAAGTTCTTCACCTTGGGGAGCCCCAGTTCTTTTGGTGGAGAAGAAAGATAAAACCTTGAGGATGGTGGTCGATTATCGTGCATTGAACGAGGTGACTATCAAGAATAAGTACCCTCTGCCGATGATTAATGACCTGTTTGACCAGCTAGTAGGCGCCAAAGTATTCTCCAAGATCGATCTTCGATCAGGGTATCACCAACTGAAGATTCGTGAACAGGATATACCCAAAACAGCCTTCACCACCAGGTATGGCTTATATGAGTATACAGTCATGTCCTTTGGTTTGACTAATGCTCCTGCCTACTACATGAATATGATGAACAAAGTGTTTATGGAATATTTGGACAAGTTTGTCGTGGTGTTCATCGATGACATTTTGATATTCTCCAAGAGCGAGGAAGAACACAAGGAACACTTGCGTTTAGTTCTGGAGAAGCTTAGAGAGCATTAGTTATATGCCAAGTTCAGTAAATGTGAATTTTGGCTGACGGAAGTCGGATTCCTTGGACACATTATTTCTGGAGAAGGAATAGCAGTAGACCCCGCTAAGGTTGAAGCAGTCACTGAGTGGAAGTCGCCTACCTCAGTTAAGGAGATCCGCAGTTTTCTCGGACTTGCCGGATATTACTGGAGAATCATTGAGAATTTCTCAAAGATTGCCAAGCCCATGACTGAGCTGTTGAAGAAAGAGTCTAAGTATATCTGGACTGAGGAATGTGAGGCCAGTTTCTAGGAGTTGAAAAAATGTTTGGTCACAGCCCCAGTGTTGATACTACCAAACATTCGGAAGGACTTCCAGGTTTATTGTGATGCATCACGTCAAGGACTTGGAGGAGTACTCATGCATGAGGGAAAAGTTGTAGCATATGCATCCAGACATCTACGTCCCCATGAGTTGAATTATGTCACCCATGATTTGGAACTAGCAGCTGTAGTGCACGCACTCAAGACCTGGAGACATTTTCTTATCGGAAATAGTTGTGATGTGTACACTGAACATAAGAGCCTGAAGTAGATCTTCATGCAGAAGGAGTTGAACCTCAGACAGAGGAGCTGGTTAGAGTTAATCAAGGACTATGACATGAGATTGCATTACCATCCAGGAAACGCAAATGTTGTGGCAGATGCTTTGAGTCGGAAGAGTTATGTGAACACACTCATAGCCGGAGGATTACCCCAGGAGTTAACCAATGATCTCACAGAACTTCGGTTAGAGATAGTTCCACAAGGATATGTTGCCACACTAGAGATTTAGTCCACCTTAACCGAAAGAATTCATGAAGCCCAGAAATCGGACAAGGAGATAGCTGAGATAAAGCAGAGAATGAAGGATGGAAAGGCTAAAGACTTTCGGGAAGATGAACAAGGTACTCTATGGTTTGAAAACCGAATCTATGTGCCCAGTGACCCAGAGCTCAGGAAGTTGATACTTCAAGAAGCCCATGATTCACCATACTCGATACACCCAGGCAACACCAAGATGTACCTAGATTTGAAGGAAAGTTACTGGTGGACAGGTAGGAAGAAAGATACTGCCGAACATGTTGCGGTATGTGATGTTTGTCAGCGAGTAAAGGCGGAACATCAGAAACCAGCAGGGTTACTCCAACCTTTGCCGATATCCGAGTGGAAATGGGAAAAGCTTGGTATGGACTTCATCATAGGACTACCTAGGACCCGTTCAGGATATGATTCCGTTTGGGTAGTGGTCGATCGCTTGACCAAGGTGGCTCATTTCATTCCAGTGAAGACCACCTATACTAGTGCTAAGTTAGCCAAGATATATATGACCAGGATCGTATGTCTGCATGGAGTTCCGAGGAGTATCGTGTCAGATAGAGGAACACAATTTACCTCAAAGTTTGGGCATCAGCTACATGAAACTTTGGGTACAAGACTAGAGTTCAGTACAACTTTTCATCCGCAGACCGATGGACAGACTGAGAGAGTCAACCAGATTCTGGAGGACATGTTGAGAGCCTGTGCGCTAGACTATGGGTCCAGTTGGGACGACAACTTACCTTACGTAGAGTTCTCGTACAACAACAGTTATCAGACCAGTCTGAAGATGACCCCTTTCGAAGCTTTATACGGAAGGAGGTGCAGAACACCATTGATGTGGGATGGTGTTGGTGACCGAAAACTTTTTGGTCCCGATCTTATCAGAGATTCTGAAGAGAAGGTCAAACTGATTCGAGACCGACTCAAGATAGCTCAATCCAGGCAGAAGAGCTATGCCGATAACAAACGCAAGGAGGTGACATATGAAGTGGGAGATCGAGCATATCTTCGTGTGTCCCCACTTCGAGGAATCAAGAGGTTTGGTGTTAAAGGAAAGTTAGCACCCAGTTTAATAGGCCCCTACAAAATTTTGGAACATAGAGGCGAAGTTGGATACAAGCTGGAATTGCCGAAAGGACTGTCCAGAGTTCATGATGTTTTCCATGTTTCCCAGCTGAAGAAATGCCATGCTGAGATGGCTAATAGTCCTTTGAGAGACACAGTGCCCCTAGAGGCCATACAACTTGACAGTGACCTGACCTACAAGGAGAAGCCTGTCAGAATCCTCGAGACTACAAACAGAGTTACTTGAAGCAAGACCATCAAGTTCTGTAAGGTTCTGTGGAGTCACCACACCGAGGAAGAAGCCACCTGGGAACGCGAAGAAGATCTTCGTAGAGACCACCCGCACCTATTTTCTAGCCAACCCGAATCTCGAGGGCGAGATTCATCTTAAGGTGGGTAGGTTTGTACCATCCCAAAATTTCATTTTGGAATGTTACAAAGTATAGCTATGCATCATCATCATTTTGTTGGAATGTAATGAATTTGTTGAAGTGCTTCTTTTGATTTTCTGAAAGGCCATTTCTATTTTCCCATGTATTTGTTTCACCTATTTGAAAACCTTTGTAAATGTTCAAAGAAAGAGAGGAGTAACATGACACTCCACACCAGGGGCATCTTGGTGAAATATTTGAGCAATTAAACCAGGGGGTTATTTGAAAATTTATCTCAAAAGGATTTAAAACCAATTAGGCATTTTCTAAAAATAAAATTTAAAAAGATATTCAATATGACAGAGAAAAAATGTTCATTAAATAGCATTAATTCTCTTGATCATTTTGATATATATATTTCCTATGTTAGGAAATGTTTTGAATGCATTAAAAGAGTTTTTACTGCTCTGGTAATAGAAAAGGAAAGTATTTAAACCGAACCGGGCCGGCCCACCGTCTTTAATTCCCGAAACCACTCCGGGTGGGCCACCGATGCGCTAACCACTCCCCCACCCTCACTGATGCGCGGGACCCACCGTCCGACCGCAGTGTCAGTGTGGTCATCCCCTTCCCCACGCCCGACCGCCGTCGCCGGAGATCCCTCTCCGTGGATCTCGCCCCTCGTGCCCTCCCCGACCACCGCACCACCCCTATATAAAGCCCCGCCTCTCCCCTCTCCATTCCACACCCGACACCTCTTTTTCCCTCGCCGGAGCACTGCGCCAGACCTCACCAGAGTTTGGCACCCCAACCGAACGTCCCCGAGCTTGTGCCCGTCACCACACTCACCCCCAGCCCCCTCCGACGCCACCAATTGATGCCGAAGACTCGCCACCGCCGTTTGAAGCCTTTAGACGCTGCTCCGAACCACCGCACCGTCATCCCCGAGCATCTCCGACCACCGGCCGCCGTTGACCTCGCCGGAGACCCCGACCCCCTCTCTGTAAGCCTCCACCTCCACCCGTAGCCGTCGGATTCGTAGTCAACGTGTGAGATTAGATTTGTTTAATAAATGATCCGGTACTCTTTAGTTGTCGGTCGTCCGCTCGTTAGCTCTCACGCGCACGCCCTCGCGGCCAATCACAACCTGACACGTAGACCGTGTCCGATCAATAGGAAGTTTTTCTTTTTCTTTTCTGTTTTAGAAAACAGAATGTATTCAGTTTTTGTTTTATTCATATCTTTTAAAATATTTGGTGTTTTTATTTGATTCTTTTTGAATTAGTTCACAAATTTGATGTAGTTTATGTCTGTATGCTTAGATTTAAAATTTGAACTCTAAATTTTGAATCTAATCAAATTTGTTTAAATTACTAAAATCTGTATAACTAGAGTTTAAAAATATATTTTTGAGTGAATCTTTTTGCCACTGTTTGGTATTAGTTAGACCTATCATTCTACATAGTTTGAGAATTTTTAGGATGAATTTGGTTACTGTTTTTAACAAAAACAGAATCTGTTTAGTTCTTCATAGATTTTAATTAAATTGACTTCTAATTAATTTGAACCTGAATTAGTTTAACTTTTGTTTTTAGATTTCATTAGGTTCTATTGATTCAACATTAGGTGTATTTTTTTCTATTAATAAAATATGTTTTTAAAATTGTTTTGTTCTGTAGTTTGAATAGGTTCATCTTGTTTTCACCATGTATATTGTTTAGAAAAAAGTTTTGTAGTAATTCTTTTAGCACAATACTTTTATGTTAGAAAAATATTTGTTCGTTGACAATTTGAAACAAACCTTCCAAGTAGTTCAAGAACTTAAATACTCTTTAATAGATGAAAATTAAAGGATTTCCAATTTCGATAGTAACATAATGTTGGATCCATTCCTTTTGAATTGTCACTTTGTCCATCATGATTCTTGGGAAGAGACATTGGCAATAATTCACCTTGGACAATTTATTTGTGAAAATGTATGTCTATTTAGATCGCACATAAAAAAATCTGGTCAAATTTTCATTGTAAATATGGATTCCTTTGTTATAGGAGCAAATGAAATACTTTCTGTTTTCAAATAAAATTTTATATGTACTTTTATTTTATCTAAAATGTCTAGTTGTTCAAAACCAATTTTTGACTTGTATGTCTTAGTAGGGATTTTGACACCAAAATTGTATAGTCTTATACTTTAAGTGATTCTTCTTTTGATTGTGCTTTTGTTTGTTGAAGTAATTGTTTACCTTGCTGGTGAATGAATTGTATTGTGTTTATGCTTATGGTGTGCTCTTATTTGATTCGTTAGATCATTCGGAGTGCGAAGCTTGTTATCTAGAGTCACTTGATTACGAGGATCGTCAGCAAGGCAAGTCACTTTGACCATGTATACCTATGTTTTATTGCATTAGTTTTTCCATCTCCCCAATTGCATGCAAAGTAGGTAAATTGGAAACTTGGTTACTTGTTGTAGTATCATGTGGTAGGTACCCCTCAACCATTTGACACATTGGCCCCGGGAAACGTTGATTTATATTTTTGCTATGCTATTAGTAGATGGGGTTGGTTGTGTGATTCATGATAGTCGTGAGTTAATAATGTCAAGACCTACATGATGATCAAGTCTTCAAGACTACGAGTCTTCAAGCCTGGGTGGATGATGGTTGAACAGCGCCCTGGAGAAACCAGTGGTTAGCCTAGATGATGGTAGAGAAGTGCCAGTATTCATGCGGAAAGGTCCACCCAGGCACAAAGAGATGGATGGATGCTTCAAGACCCAAGGCTTACCTGCATAGCCACAAGCCATTATGGGCTCTCGCTTGGTTGGATATCATGGTGACCCTGGACAGGCGGTGCTACGAAATGTAGAAGAACGGTAGGAAAGGATGGGCACCGACAGAGTCTCGGGGAAACCCTTTAGCAAACCATGTTTTGGTCATCCGTTTCTCAAACACCATGAAGTGCGAGAAATCCAATGGAGGCGATCAAATCTTGTGGGGAACGTGTGCAAAACTCTGCAGAGTACTCAAACCTAATCGATTAGCCGTGTCCACGGTCATGGACAGTTTGAGCCAAAGGAACTGAAACTATCTGGAACTTTCAACACATTTAATTACATTGATGTGGGTATTAATGTCAACTTGGGTATGAGAATTGGTTGGTGGAACCATCTCATTAATCAACCAACATTGTAGTAATTATGATTTTGCCCCCTTTTGTTGTAGGAAAAATTTGGCTTTATGCAAAAACTTACTACCCCCACTTGACATATATGCATATAGAATAGGTGATTACTTTACCCCTCTCTTGTGACATTGCCGGCATATTCAATATGCTGACCTACACGGCTGCAACGTATCATGTTGCATAGTAGTTTTCCGACCAGGAGTGAGGATACGCTCTACGCTTGGTGAGATGCCCTTGGAGTCAGATGGACTCAACTACCTATGGAGCTTCCGCAAGACTTTGGTTTAGATTATCTCATGAGTTGGCCTTCAGGCACTTTATTGTAATCCTTATTGTAATAAAGGACTCGATATGAGATTTCGATTAATTAATGTTGTGTGATTTCCCTTTGATATATACATTGATGTACCGTGTGTGTACCAGCATGATCTTGGGATAGTACAGAAACACCGGAGATTCGACCTTTCAGGTCGGGTCGCTACAAATGTCGAGTGGCTCTCATATGCATTATTGTTTACCTATTAGAGAGCCCATGTTACCTTGTCTTCTCCTTTGAGTTATTGTTTGCAGATTCCAGCTTAGTCCAATGCACATGCACTCTTATTATTATCCACACCGCTCGGTCATGCAAGTGAAAGGCAATAATGCCGATATTTGATGAAAAGATTGAGATGGAGAAAAGATGGTATGAAATTGACCTATCTTGCTTTTGTAAATATGATTAGAGATTATAGTTATTCATGCCATGCTTAATTATCTAAGAGTGGATAATGGTTTGTTTTGGGTGCCAACGTGCATATTAAAATGGTTGTGATGTAGTATGATGGGACGATATCATCCTCTGAACGATTCAAGTGGCTTGACTTGGCACATATTCACGCATGTAGTTGAAACAAAATCAACATAGCCTCTACGATATTTATGTTCATAGTGATTTATATCCTACTCATTCTTGCGTCCAATGTTGATTAATCTCAGAGCATGTTGATGACCGTGTCGCTCTCTAGTTGGTCGCTCCCCAGTATTTTGCTAGCCTTCACTTGTACTAAGTGGGAATACTGCTTGTGCATCCAATCTCTCAAACCCAAAGTTGTTTCATATGAGTCCACCATATCTACCTATATGCGGTATTTACCTGCCGTTCCAAGTAAATTTTCATATGCCAAGCTGTAAACCTTCCAATAAACCTTCTGTTTTGTATGCCCAAATCATTCATGTGGCGACTAGGGGCTGTGAGTATCGTCCATGCTAGGTGGGTTATTCTCATGATATGTGTTGATTCACTATCATTCACGAGAAAGTGGCTGGTAATCGGGATGCCTAGTTCCATGTTCGAAATAAAAAGCAAAATATAATAAATAAAACTCCCCCTGGACTGTGTTTGTATGGACGGTACCCATGGATTCGGCCAGCCATTGAGTGTGACTGATTGGTGGAGGGGGAGTAAAAACTTTATCATTATGTTTGGGAACCACCTATAATGTATCTATCATGGAAGATGTTGAAAACCTCTTGGTCGTTATGTGAGCAATGAAAGCATACCGCTCAAAATCATTACTTATCTCTGTTTTGAAAACTCGACCTCTGGCACCTCTGCAAATCAATGCTTCCCTCTGCGAAGGGCCTTTCCATTTACATTATTGTATAGTCATGATCTTCTTTTAAAAGGCACCAGTTAGAGAGCACCACCGTCATTTGTATGCTTTGCTATGAATTGATATTGAGTATGAGCATGACTGGATCGCTTTCACCGTGAAATACAATGTCTAGTCAGTCCTTGTTCTTTAGAGGTGCTCTGCATTTATGTTTTGCGGTC
The DNA here is from genome assembly GCA_022496015.1 of Hordeum marinum. Classification (NCBI taxonomy): domain Eukaryota; kingdom Viridiplantae; phylum Streptophyta; class Magnoliopsida; order Poales; family Poaceae; genus Hordeum; species Hordeum marinum. The sequence continues at coordinate 465,166,173 of CM039674.1, forward strand.
TCAGAAAGGGCTAGCAAGATACCATTTTGTCATATTGTTTCATGATTGTTTTGAAAAGTGTTGTCATCCGAGAGTTATTATTATTGCTCGCTAGTTGATTATGTCATTGATATGAGTAAATGTGAGACCTGAATGTTATTGTGAATGTGGTTAGTCCATGATCTTTGCTGAAAATCTGACCATCAGTTAGACGTATTTACAACAACAAGATCAAACAGAGTTTGTAAAAGTTTTTCTTTATCACTTTCAGTTTATCAAGAGAATTGCTTGAGGACATGCAATGGGTTAAGCTTGGGGGAGTTGATACGTCTCCATCGTATCCACTTTTCCAAACTCTTTTGCCCTTGTTTTCGACTCTAATTTGCATGATTGGAATGGAACTAACCCGGACTGACGCTGTTTTCAGCAGAGTTTCCTTGGTGTTATTTTTGTGCAGAAATAAATGTTCTCGGATCGTGCTAAAAATTTACGGAGATATTTTGGATTTAGTAAAAAATACCGGCGAAAGAATTAACCAGAGGGGGCCACATGCAGGCCACAAGCCTGCTAGGCGTGGCCACCCCCTGGTTGCGCCTAGCAGGCTTGTGGGGCCCTCGTGGCTCCTCCGACCTCCTCTCCAGCTCCATATAACCCTATTCGCGGAAAAAAATCAGAGAGAAGAGTTCATCGCGTTTCATGATACGGAGCCGCTGCCACCTCCTATTCTTCCTCGGGAGACCAGATCTGGAGTCCGTTTTGGGCTCCGGAGAGAGGAAATCGACGCCATCATCATCACTAACCATCCTTCATCACCAATTCCATTATGCTCTCCGCCTTTTGTGAGTAATCCCATCGTAGGCTTGCTAGACGGAGATTGGTTGGATGAGATTTATCATGTAATCAAGTTAGCTTTGTTAGGGTTTGATCCCTAGTATTACCTATGTTCTGAGATTGACGTTGCTATGACTTTGCTATGCTTAATGCTTGTCACTAGGGCCCGAGTGCCATGATTTCATATCTGAACCTATTATGTTTCCATGAATATATATGTGTTCTTCATCCTATCTTGCAAGTTGTAGACAACTATTACGAGTTATGATCCGCATCCCCCAGGGTGACAATAACTGGGATTCTTTCTGGTGATTATCGTAGTTTGAGGAGTTCATGTATTCACTAAGTGCTAATGCTTTGGTCCGGTTATCTATTAAAAGGAGGCCTTAATATCCCTTAGTTTCCATTAGGACCCCGCTGCCACGGGAGGGTAGGACAAAAGATGTCATGCAAGTTCTTTTCCATAAGCACGTATGACTATATATGGAATACATGCCTACATTACATTAATGAATTGGAGCTAGTTCTGTGTCACCCTATGTTATAACTGTTGCATGATGAATGCCATCCGACATAATTATCCATCATCGATCCATTGCCTACAAGATTTCAACATATTGATCCTTGCTAAGTTACTTCTCCGCTGCTACTGTTACAATCACTATAAAACTGCTACTGTTACTTTTTCTACCGTTACCATTACTTCCATACTACTTTGCTACTGAATTGACAACTCAGCTGCGAATACTCGAGAATATTCTTTGGCTACCCTTGTGTCGAATCAACAAATTTAGGTTGAATACTCTACCCTTGAAAACTGTTGCGATCCCCTATACTTGTGGGTTATCATGTTACCATAATATGTGTCCTTTTCCTTGGTGTTTGCCGCATCGTCAGATCCACTATTGTCATTCCGTATTGTGGGTCTTCCTGTACCCCGCGTCTTGACAAATTGACCCATTTGCACTGAAACAAAGGGACCTTGAAATCATGTGCATAGTCAAGTTCCCATATGTCCACTATGTAACCATAATATGTGTCCTTTCCCCTCTTAGTTGTTGCATCAAAGCGGACACCGCTGTTTTGGTTGGTGCTCTTTTTATCTTGGGCGATCATGTAAAATGTATTCCCATTTATCTCGTACCTTTGGAAAGTCAATATAGTCGAAGATGGTCTCTTGGCCAACAAGTACAAGTCATCTTCAACATTGTCGTCTGATACGTCTCCAACGTATCTATAATTTATGAAGTATTCATGCCATGTTTACAATAATTCTATATGATTATGGTATTATTTTATTAGAACTAACCCGGACTGACGCTGTTTTTAGTAGAACTACCATGGTGTTGTTTTTGTGCAGAAATAATAGTTCTGGAATGAGATGAAAATTTACGGAGAATATTTTTGGAAAATATAAAAAATATTGGAGCGAAGATTCATCGGAGAGGAAGGCCGAGGAAGCCACAAGCCACAGGGGCGCGCCCACCCCCTAGGGCGCGCCCCGCAGCTTGTGACTTCCTCATGGACCCCCTGGACTTGTTTCCGTCGCCACAAACTCTTATAAATAAAGAAACCCTCGAAAACAAACCTAGATCGATATTTCCGCCACCGCAAACCTCCAGAGCCACAAAAAACCAATCGGGAGCCTGTTCTGGCACCTCGCAGGAGGGGGAAACCATCACCAGAGGCCATCTTCATCATCCCGACGCTCTCCATGACGAGGGTGTAGTTGACCCTCGGGGCTAAGGGTATGTACCAGTAGCTATGTGTTTGATCTCTCTCTCTCTCTCTCTCTCTCTTGTTCTTGAGACGACACAATCTTGATGTACCGCGAGAATTATTGATATAGATGAATCATATGGAGTTTTCCCCTCTCTATCTTCTTATGATGAATTGAGTTTTCCCTTTGAAGTTTTCTTATCGGATTGAGTCTTTAAGGATTTGAGAACACTTGATCTATGTCTTGCGATGGGATACCCGTGGTGACAATGGGATGTTCTATTGATACCCTTGATGTATGTTTTGGTGATCAACTTGCGGGTTCTGTGACCTTGGGAATCTATGCATAGGGGTTGGCACATGTTTTTGTCTTGACTTTCCGGTAGAAACTTTGGGGCACTCTTTGAAGTTCTTTGTGTTGGATTGAACATGATGAATATGAAATTATGTGATGCATATCGTATGATCAAGCCCATGGGTACTTGTGGTGACATTGGAGTATCTAGGTGACATTAGGGTTTTGGTTGATGTGTATCTTAAGGTGTTATTTTAGTACGAACTCTGGGGCTATTTGCGACACTTATAGGGATAGCTCATAAGATTGATCGGAAAAGATAACTTTGAGGTGGTTTCGTACCCTACAATAATTTCTTCGTTAGTTCTCCGCTATTTGTGACTTTGGAGTGAACTCTTTGTCGCACGAGAGGTATTTACATATGATTCAACTATGCCAATATTGTTGAGAGAAATTGCACTAGTGAAAGTATGGACCCTAAGCCTTGTTTCCAAGCATTTATACAACATTTTGCTCGCTGTTTACTATTTGTTACCTTGTTGTTTTTACATTTTCAGATTACAAAAGCTATATCTACTATCCATATTGCACATGTATCACCATCTCTTTGCCGATCGACTGCACCTATACAATTTACCATTGTATTGGGTGTGTTGGGGACACAAGAGACTCTTTGTTATTTGGTTGCAGGGTTGTTTGAGAAAGACCATATTCATCCTACACCTCCCACAAATTGATAAACCTTAGGTCATCCACTTGAGTGAAAATTGCCGCTGTCCTACAAAACTCTACGCTTGGAGGCCCAACTCGAGTCTACAAGAAGAAGGTTGTGTAGTAGACATCAAGCTCATTTCTGGTGCCATTGCCGGGGAGGCTAGGTAAGCGGCACTCACATCCTGTCAACGAAGCTGTTTTCTGGCGCCGTTGTCGGGGAGGTGAGTGCTTGAAGGTATATCTTTAGATCTTGCAATCAAATCTATTAGTTTCTTGTTTTTCACTAGTTTGGTTTTATAAAATAAAACTACAAAAAATGGAATTGAGCTTGCCTCATATGCTTCATCTTTATAATGTCTTTCGTGAAAATGATGGAAAGGAAAACTGTGCTCAAGTGTTAAAAGAAGTTATTAAATGTTTGGCACTAAATCTTTTAGTGATGAGCATGATTGCAATTTTGTTAGTATGAATTCTCTAAATATTCATGATACTAATGATATGCAAAGCCACAAGCTTGGGGATGCTATGTTTGATAAAGAAGATATTTTAAGTGCTCCGAGTTTTGATGAGCAAAACTATTATGATTATGACATGCCTCCTATCTATGATGATTATTATGATGACATGTCTGCTATAAAGAGTAATAACAACCATGAAACTTGTCATCATGATTTTAATATTCAAAGTGGTTATGTCAATCAAGTATCTCATGATAGTTACTTTGTTGAGTTTGCTCCTACTATTATGAATGAGAAGAAAATTGCTTATGTGGAGAGTGAGAAATTTTCTACGCTTGTGCATCATCAAAATAATGATTTATGTGCTGGTTATATTGTGGAATTTCTTCATGATGCTACTGAAAATTATTATGAGGGAGGAACATATGCTTGTAGGAATTGCAATAATATCAAGTTTCCTCTCTATGTGTTCAAAGTTTTAAAGTTATGCTTGTTTTTCCTTCCTATGCTAGATGATTCTTGTTCCCATAAATTGTTTGCTCAAAAAATCCCTATGCATAGGAAGTGGGTTATACTTAAATGTGCTTGTCATGAGATTCATGATGCTCTTTTGCATGTTTCAATTACTATTCCTATGTGAGCATCATTGCAATCATCATGCCTAGCTAAAAGGCATTAAAGAATAGCGCTTGTAGGGAGACAACCCAACACTTTTACTTTATGTTTTTGTGTGTTCACATGATTAAGCTACAATAATTTCTTTGTTAGTTCTCCGCTATTTGTGACTTTGGAGTGAACTCTTTGTCTCACGAGAGGTATTTACATATGATTCAACTATGTCAATATTGTTGAGAGAAATTACACTACTGAAAGTATGGACCCGAGGCCTTATTTCCAAGCATTTATACAACGTTTTGCTTGCTGTTTACTATTTGTTACCTTGCTGTTTTTATATTATCAGATTACAAAAACCTATATCTACTAGCCATATTGCACTTACATCACCATCTCTTCGCCGAATTAGTGCACCTATACAATTTACCATTGTATTGGGTGTGTTGAGGACACAAGCGACTCTTTGTTATTTGGTTGCAGGGTTGTTTGAGAGAGACCATCTTCATCCTACACCTCCCATAGATTGATAAACCTTAGGTCATCCACTTGAGGGAAACTTGTCGCTGTCCCACAAAACTCTGTGCTTGGAGTCCCAACACGAGTCTACAAGAAGAAGGTGGTGTAGTAGACATCATCGTCATTCATGAGATGTGTTCGCAACCAACCGCCGAAAGCCTCAATGTGTGTACGTTCAATGTAGGGGTCAGACTTCTCTAGCTTCTTCGAGCGTATAATATCCATGTGTTCCTCGAAATATGGGGCGAGCAAGGTAGAATTCTGTAGAACTATGTAGTGTGCTTGCGCCCAAGAATGCCCGTCCGTACATATTATTGATTTTGGTCCAAGCGTTCCTTTTCCATGCAGTCTCCCCTCATGCCGCGATTGAGGCACTCCAATCGGCTTAATGTCGGGAATAAAGTCAACAAAAAACTCAATAACTTCCTATGTTTCATGGCCCTTGGAGATGCTTCCTTCTGGCCTAGCACAGTTACGAACATATTACTTTAAGACTCCCATTAACCCCTCAAAGGGGAAAATATTGTGTAGAAATACAGGACCCAGAATGGCAATGTCTTCGACTAGGTGAACTAGGAAGTGCGTCATAATATTGAAGAGTGGCTAATCGGACACCAAAGGCTTTCCAAATCGTTTAACTTTTGAGAATTTGCATTGAGGAATGAACATAACTTCACAATGGCTAATCGGACATTTTCTGGTTGAAGCCCCCTCAACGCAACCAGAAGCAATTGCGTCATGATCATGTGGCAGTCATGAGACTTTAGGTTCTAGAATTTTTTCTCTGCCATATTTATTATGCCCTTTATATTCGACAAGAAGCCATACGGGACCTTCATATTGAGAAGGCACTCAAAGAAGATTTCCTTCTCTACTTTGGTAAGAGCGTTGCTGTCAGGACCTTGATACTTCTTTGCATGCATGCCGTAATTTTCGTGCACATGTTTCTGGTCCTCCCGTGCCTCCGGGGTATCTTTTGTCTTCCCATACACGCCCAGGAAGCCTAGCAGGTTCACACAAAGATTCTTCGTCACGTGCATCACGTCGATTGCAGAGCGGACCTCTAGGACTTTCCAATATTCTAGCTCCCAAAATATAGATTTCTTCTTCCACATGGGTGTGTGTCCCTCAGCATCAGTCAGAACAGATTGTCCGCCAGGACCCTTTCGAAATATTACTTGTAAATCCTTGACCATATCAAGTATATCATCACCAGTACGGAGGACGGGCTTCTTCCGGTGATCTGCCTCACCTTTGAAATACTTGCCTTTCTTTCTTAAGGCATGCTTTGCCGGAAGAAATCGACGATGTCCTAGGTACACATTCTTCTTTCATTTGTCCAAATATATACTTTGGGTATCATCTAAACAGTGTGTACATGCATGGTATCCCTTGTTTGTCTGTCATGAAAGGTTACTAAGATAAGGTCAATCATTGATGGTTATAAAGGGCAACGCTCGCAGGTCAAATTCCTGCTATTTGTGCTCATCCCACGCACATACACCTTTTTTATCCACAGTTGTAGAAGTTCATCAACTAATGTCCTTAGGTACACATTAATGTCGTTGCCGGCTTGCTTAGGGCCTTGGATGAGCACTGGCATCATAATGAATTTCTGCTTCATGCACAACCATGTGCTCTGCTTGCTGCTCTGCTCCCCAAATGTATTAATTCCATCTGCACTTAAACCAAACCATAAGTTCCTTGGGTCATCTGCAAAGTCCATCCACTCTCTCTTGATTTTTCTCCACCATGACCCATCAGCGGGTACTTCAAACTTCTCGTCTTTCTTACGACCTTCTTTGTGCCATCGCAATGACTTGACATGCTCTTTGTTTTGGAACAAATGTTTCAACCATGGTATTATAGGAGTGTACCACATCACCTTGGCAGGAATCCTCTTCCTAGGGTGCTCGCCCTGAACATCATCACCAGGGTGATCGCGACCAATCTTATATCGCAAGCATTGCATACCGGGCATGCATTCAAATTCTCGTACTCACCGCGGTAGAGGATGCAGTCATTAGGGAATGCATGTTTCTTCTACACCTCCAATCCTAAAGGGAAGACAACCTTCTTTGCTTCGTATGTATTGTCGGGCGATTCGTTGTCCTTTGGAAGCTTCTTCTTCAATTTTTTCAGCAACTTTTCAATCCCTTGTCAGCTACACCATTCTCTGCCTTCCATTGCAGCAATTCGAGTGTGGTACCAAGCTTTGTGTTGTCATATTCGCAATTTGGGCAAAACCCTTTTTTTGTGATCCTCTAACATGCGCTGCAACTTCAACTTCTCCTTTTCATTTTCACGGTTTCTCTTTGCATTAGCAATGGCCCGACCAAGATCAGCAAAGGGCTCATATGATGCCTTAGCTTCTTATTCTTCATTCTCTTCACCCATTGTATTACCATCATATTCAGGATAGTTGTTGTCTTCCTCTTCTTCTTCATTCTCTTCCATTAGAACCCCTCTTTCTCCGTGCTTGGTCCAACAATTATAGCCGGACATGAAACCAGATGTAAACAGGTGGACGTGATTCTGTTTTGAGCTAGAGTAAGTTTTATCATTCTTACACACACCACATGGATAACACATAAAACCATCCCGCTTCTTTGCCTCAGCCGCACGCAAAAAACTCTGCACACCATTAATGAACAGGAGAGAGCGTTAGTCAACGTACATCCATTGCTGGTTCATCTTCATCACACAACACCGAAAACACCAAATTAATACAAGTTCATACACACTTATTCTCATAAAACAACATAAAACTATCTAGCTAAAACATTTTAAATGCAACAACAAATGCGATCAAAATCACAACTAAGGTAAAAATGGATCCAATGGCATAATGATACCAAGCCACTTTATCAATGGCATATTTTCTAATATTTCTAATCTTCAAGCGCATTGCATCCATATTGATCTTTTGATCATCGACGACATCGGCAACGTACAACTCTGGTTCAACTACCTCTTAGATAAAAATATCTATGTCAACTTGATGGGCATAATTTTCATTAACACGAAACGCAAAAATAGTTATAAAAGAGAATATACCACATCTGAATCATTAAACGGACGAGGGCCGATGGGCACGGATATCATAACCATGGCACTATATATAACAACAATCATACTAGTAAGAAAACTATGCAAGTAACTATCTAAATCATAGAAATACGATTTTTTATATAAAATGATAAGAACACAAGAAGAGGCTCACCAAGGTGGTGCCGGCACAGACGGTGCGGGTGATCGACAGTGGTTACGACCGGGACGGGAAGGCACACTAAGTAAACCACACCTACACATATGCAAACTAAGGAGTTAATTTGAGCTCAAATTGGATATAAATAAAATAACTATCACATAATTACACCCAAAGTAAAACCCACAAATCACTATACCTATAAAGCATTGCATGAGTTGATCTAGCAATAAGAGATGAAAGGACAAAGTTGCTAACCTTTGTGAACACTTGGATGGATTGGGGTGCCTCAAATCTTGACAAATATTGGCAAAAATGGAGGGATGAGATCGAGCTAGGGGAAGAACAGAGAGGGGAGGTTCGAATGGAGAAAACAGAGAAATGGAGTCAAGCTGGACAAAGGGTTTATATAGGGAAACCTTTAGTCCCGGATGGTTAAATAAACGGGGACTAAAGGTCCATCTAAATGGGCTCGTGGGGGCCCCAGGCTGACACCAGCTTGCCACCACTCCTTTAGTCCTGGTTTGTGATAGAAACTGGGACTATATGTCCCAAATGAACCGGGACTAATGACCTAACCACTACTAGCCGTTGGAATCGGGACTAATGGCAAACCGGGACTAAAGGTAGAAACGAAAGGCCTGTTTTCTACTAGTGTGACAAGAACATCCTTCTCCTCCCTAGTTAGATGTGATCCATAAGTATAGTGTGTCATGTCAATTAATTTCCGTGTTTCACTTGAAGAACACCATGGAAGTGTGCTCAAACTTTAGTAGCATGGAAGAGCTGCACAAAGAGTCAGACGCTATGGTCAAGAAGGCCACGCAGGAGGAGTTGAAGTCACTGATTCCTGACCCAACGAGGGGTGATATGTCAATGGACATACTTCGTTGGGCCATGAATTAGGACGACTCCAATGACACTCGATAGAGAGCAAAGTGGGCCAAGTACACATAGTACCAGCGTCGTCATGACCATCGTACATCAGTGTACTTCAGCACAAATAGTGTGGTGGTGCTACTGGAGGAGGATTAAGAACCACCGGTGCCTGTGATGGTGGAAGAAGATGTGGTGCCAGGGCATCGAAGCCTGATCATCGATCTGGACTCCGGCGAGGATGATGAGACGAAAATGACCAATACCAAGACCAAGGCCAAGGCCACCCACCGCTCCAATCGCCTCTGTGGTACCTGAGGATAAGATCCATGCATACAATGTAATATGAACCCTAATCCCCATCCCTATTGTCACTACTAGGATAAAGTCTAGTAGTAGCACGGGAGCCGGCGCTACATATAAGTCTTAGTAGTAGCATTGTTTGCCCAACACTAAATCTAAATATTAGCAGTAGCGCCTCTTAACCAACGCTACTGCTAACTGAGTTAGAAGTAGCGTGCTTTTTAAACCCACGCTACTATTAAATGCACATATTTCTTTTTTATATTTATATTGTATTTACACATGGTTATACATATTAATATACAACATCAATAATTATTGTGCCAGCAAGAACATTTAGATTAAAGTGGATGGATGCAAGTGATCATGTCTGACACGAATCGCATAAAACACAAAAATATCATAATAATATTCATCCTAATCGATCATGCCAAGTTAATATAAACCAGAAAAACTTCTCTCTCATAGGAATTAGTCCTCCCTCGTAGGTAAAATGTCATAAAACAGAATAACACCTATGTCTCCATGATGAAGCAAAGAGATCCAACGGTCTCCAACTTGTGGCTTGCGATCCTTATTTATTTCTCCCCATGCTTCAATTTGGAGCCATCTTTGTGGTTTGCACTTAGTCGAGTATGGAAAAGAGATCTGGGCCCTCATAGGGTTTTTAATTATCATATAACGTTCACCATGCATCAACGGAGGCACAACATCATTTGGCAGTTTCTATTGCAGAACATAATAGTTGCCTAGTTAGCAATGTAATCAACACCATTTACGCAATAGTAGTGTAATTAATTAGAAACTCTTACCAATATATTTCCACGAATGTCATCCGCTCTCAATCTATGCACTAGTGGCATGTAAAATGTATAATTTGGGCCATGTCCCATATTATATGGGAACTTGTCCCTATCAAATAGGACACCACTAACAAAGTTGACAAGAACATCCTTCTCCTCCGTAGTTAGATGTGATCCATAAGTATAGTATGTCGTGTCAATTAATTTCCGTGTTTTACTCAAAGAAACGAAATAAGCTATAAATTATAAATTAACAAATTTAGTATGGATGAACACCAACTATTTTTAAATATAGAATGCAAATTACTTGACAAATATGCATGGTTGACAAACTCACATGGAGGTAAAACAGGAAGCATATCGACATCCATCCAAATGTCGATGTTACCTTCAATATAGTCTTCAGGACGAAGATCGAAGGTTATTTGCATATCCTCCTGAAATCCATATGCCTTCAGAAGAGCTTTCCAATTTGAGCACCCTAATTTTGTGTTATTAACTTCATTCATTACTTTGACCTGAAATGTGTGACCATGTTTAGTCCTCAGGTTAGCTCTCCTCGTCTATATACTCTCGTGGTCTTCGAAACCGAGTCTCTCCAAGACATACCGTATTGCTTGGCAGGGGATGAACTAGTCAAATTGTACAAAACAAAAATTACACGTTGAAGCAAAGAAACATAAGTCATGCTTAATTACGAAAGAACACTTGTCATCGTTGCATACCATACAAACATTGAAGGTCTCATCAAGATTGATGGTGAAGAACCCGTCGTCTCGCAGGTGAGGCTGGTCGCACAAACCCCAATCATTGCCACAGTAATCACACTCAGGGATCCTATCATGGACAAACATTTCCTGTGTTCATGATTCAAATTTTTTGACATGCCCATTATTAAAATAAGACATATTGAGCATCTGAAATTTGCCGGAACGGAAATGAATCAATATTCCGGCAAAACTTAGGCACTAGGAGGTGTTCCTTGGAATAATACACACATGTCCAAATAGACCTAATTCAATATCAGTTGATTTTTGGTCTGTCGAGGATTTCCTTAAATAACTCTCATATCTCATGGTGTGTTGGTGCACACTCTCTCTCACTGATATGATGGTGTATATCTGTTGGTGGACGCTCTCTCACAGTGATAGTTCGACCGTCGGTGATGGACGATTTTCGTCTCCTCTCCTTGCACATTATACCGAGGTATATATCGTATGAAGAGAAGAGGAAAAAGCACCCCCATAACAAAAGTCGGGATTCGTCCATAAAGAATACACATGAAATTCACACAAGGAGCAACGACGGACCGAAAGTACCTAAATCATAACTCGGGTGACATCCCTGAAGAACCTGCCAGGTATTGAAGAACCTGACGTCCAACGCAACCATGTAGCGACGGACGTGCTCATCCTCCTCCCTGACATGGCGACGTACCACCTTCACGGGGCCTGCTCCCTCCGCACCGAAAGTGGCCCACATGACCGCCACCAAAGAAGGTCCAAGTTGACGACAAGACCCGGATTCCTCACCAAGTTGTGCGCCCGAGAAGATAGCACCTCCGAGTGCCAGCCCAGCGGAGCCTAGTCCCGGACATGGTGCCTCTCAAGGATGTCGCTGCCAAGTCGACGACGTGGATGCGGGCCGGACACCATCGATGTCGGGAGCAAATTCCTACGAGACCATTTTATTATCATTTAATATTTTACTTTCTGGTTATCTTATTACAAATACAAGAACAATTTATTTTTTCACATAAAAACATTATATAAAACATGTCTAAAACTCATTTTGACTCATTTTGACCCAATTTTCTTATTAACTATCTAATTTCATTAACAATTTAACCTTAGCAATCCTAGTAAGAACCCTAGAAATCAACCCTAGCTAGCAATGTCCTAGCCACAACCCTAACTAGCAATCCACCAAAATTTAACCTAGCAATCAAACGAACGGAGGAGGCTGGGGATGTCTCACCAGTGAACAAGACGGCTGGCACGTGGAGGAGACGGACGGAGGAGAAGAATATTCCAGGGTCGGGGTCGGGGACGGGGTCGACGTTGACGGGGTAGGAGATTGGTCCGTGGTGGGGTCGGGGGCGGCGGAGGGGTCTTCGTCTGGGTCGGGGTCAGGGGAAGCAGCCGGTGGGAGGACCGGCGGCGGCGGAGTTAAGAGGGAGGGCGTGAGGAGGGAGAGAGGGAGAGAGTGAGGGGCGTGTGCGTGGGGAATTCGGATAAGTACGGGTCGGAGTAGCAGTAGCGCGGGCCGGAGAAAAGCGCTATTGCTAGCGCTTTGGCAGTAGCGTTGCTTTCTAGCAAACGCTACTACTACCTGTCGGCCCCATCGGTCGGGATGGGACCAGTTAGCAGTAGCGCAGGTTAAATGACCAACACTATTCTAACTGCATATATGTAGCGCCTGTAGCCGACCGCGCTACTACTAATTAGCAGTAGCGCTGCCCATTTAACCCGCGTTACTGGTAAAGTCCTATTTATAAGCATTCTCCTAGTAGTGTGTATTCAATCTGGATCTAGTCATGACGATGTTATGACACCCTGATTCCACATTCCCCTGACGTGGATCGAACTTAAACTTGAATCGAATGCAAAGCTGTAGGTGTGGAGGGGAGAATATTTCTTACTGCTATTGCCTTCGGTGAAGGTGGCTGGAGGTCGACTTCCTGTTTTCCGATTTGCTGTCGGTGAAGGTGGTCGGAGGTCTTCTTGTCGTTCTCCGACCTGTTGCACACCGTCGCCGTAGGTGAGTGGAGAAAGGGGAGAGGGGGAGAGAAAGCGGTGAGGGAGGTGAGGGTAATAGCTACTGGCGTTTCAGGAAGCAACGTGGCTTCGCGAGGGTGACTCCCCGCGTGCAACCCCCGCCGCCCACGTGCCTTGCGCTGTCCTGGGTAGCGAAAAATACCGATTCGAGCATAGCTCGGGAGACTGGCCCAGAGATGTTTTAAAGTACGTGCAATGCGGGTCTAATAATGTATGCAGGCAATCAATCAACTCATTTTCCTTTCGGAAGTGACTGGTTGGGTTAATACAGGCAATCAAACGAGCCCTAGCCGTGTGACTATCGAGCGCGCATATGAGTGGGGCTGTAGGGCGGTAGCGTGTCCGACCTTGAGTAAATATCCTGCTGAGCTATAAAAGAATGCGGAGGAATCGGAAGACATAGCAACACGAAGGGACGGTCTCAACTCAATCCTGCACACACCATGCATGAGGCAGGCATGCAGCCTAGCAGCTGAATGAATGCTAGAGACGGAATGATGTGGCCACTTTCCACTTACCGAAGCAAGAAGTGTTACCGGAACACATTACAGAAACCAGCTCGATGCAACATACACATAAAAAGAACAACAATGCATATAATATCCATCATAAAGGAAATGGTGGTTACAATCGATCACATGCCATTCAACAATTATAAGTTGGTAATGCCGAAGCGCAAACTAAATTTGTTGAAATGTGAGAATGGGCCTTAGGCCCATAAGACAATTTCAGAAAAATCTGTAAGGGCCCATGTAGGTGGCATGACAAGTGGAGTGGGAAGTTTAGTCCCACCTTGCTAGTGGAGAAGGAGTTGCACCTCTTTATAAGGGTCTTTCTTCCACATGCTATTGGAGCATGAGAAGAGAAGAGGCCCTCGCGCACTCCTCCTCTGCCATCAAGAAGAATCTCGTTAGTGGCTCCCTTCTGTGTAGAGAAGGGTTTAAGTTGGTTTTCGAGTCTAATAAAGTAGTTGTTACGAAATATGGACTTTTCGTTGGAAAAGGTTATGAATGCGGAGGTCTGTTCCGCCTTTCCCTTGCAGATTTTTGTAATAAAGTCGTGAACAATATTCATTCGAATGTTAATGAATCTGAAGTTTGGCATTCACGTCTTTGTCACATTAGTTTCGGTGTTATGACACGACTAGCAAAACTGAACTTAATCCCGAGTTTCACTTTAGCCAAAGGTTCTAAGTGCCATTCATGTGTGCAAGCAAAGCAACCTCGCAAGCCCCACAAGGCTGCTGAGGAGAGACACCTGGCGCCCCTAGAACTCATACATACAAATCTCTGTGAGATGAATGGTGTGTTGACTAAAGGTGGGAAGAAGTACTTCATGACATTGATAGATGATTCTACTAGATATTGCTATGTGTATCTGTTAAATACTAAAGATGAGGCTCTACACTACTTTAAAATCTATAAGGCAGAAGTTGAGAACCAACTTGAAAAGAAAATTAAACGAGTCCGGTCTGATCGTGGTGGAGAGTACTTCTCAAATGAGTTTGATTCTTTCTGTGCGGAACATGGCATTATTCATGAGAGGACGCTTCCCTATTCGCCCCAGTCAAATGGGGTTGCCGAGCGGAAAAATTGTACTCTAACTGATTTGGTTAATGCCATGTTAGATACATCGGTGTTTATCCAAGGCATGGTGGGGGGAGGCTATTTTGACTTCGTGTCATGTCCTGAATAAAGTTCCGACAAAAGATAATGAGGTTACTCCCTATGAGCAATGGTCAAAGAGAAGGACGACGCTCTCCTACTTACGTACTTGGGGCTGTTTGGCGAAAGTCAACGTGCCGATACCCAAAAAGCGTAAGCTTGGACCAAAGACCATGGAGTGCGTTAACTTGGGCTACGCTAAGAATAGCGTTGGCTATAGATTTCTAGTAGCGAAATCAGAGGTACCTGACGTGAGGGTCGGTACAATTATGGAGTCTAAGGATGCTACATTCTTTGAGGATATATTCCCCATGAAAGATATGCAAAGCACTTCTAGACAGGAATCAGAGGAGACTCCTGAGCCAGCCATTCCTATGGAGTATTATGAACAAACACATGATGAAAATCCTGAGGAGGGTGACGAGGAAACCCTTGGTAGGGGGAAGAGACAAAGGACGGTAAAGACCTTTGGTGATGACTTCCTTATATACCTCGTGGATGATAACCCCACTTCTATTTCAGAAGCCTATGCATCTCCTGATGCTGACTACTGGAAAGAAGTGGTCCGTAGTGAGATGGATTCCATCATGGCAAACGGAAGATGGGAGATAACTGAAAGTCCCTATGGGTGCAAACCATTGGGATGTAAGTGGGTGTTCAAAAGAAAGCTTAGGCCCGATGGTACAATTGAAAAGTATAAGGCTAGGCTTGTGGCCAAGGGGTATGCCCAGAAAGAAGAAGAAGATTTCTTCGATACTTACTCACCTGTGGCCAAACTGACCACCATTCGAGTACTACTCTCGTTGGCGGCCTCGCATGGTCTTCTCGTCCATCAAATGGACGTCAAGGCGGCTTTCCTTAATGGAGGGCTAGAGGAGGAAATTTATATGCAACAGCCAGATGGCTTTGTGATAGATGGTCAGGAAGGAAAGGTGTGTAAGTTGCTGAAATCTTTATATGGCCTGAGACAAGCACCTAAGCAATGGCATGAGAAGTTTAATACAACTCTGACATCTGTTGGCTTTGTTGTTAATGAAGCTGACAAATGTGTATACTATCACCATGGTGGGGGCGAAGGAGTTATATTGTGCTTGTATGTTGATGACATACTGATATTCGGAACTAATCTCAAAGTGATTGAGGAGGTTAAGTCTTTTCTGTCTCGGAACTTTGAGATGAAGGACCTTGGAGTGGCTGATGTTATCTTGAACAGCAAGCTATTGAGAGATGATAAGGGCGGGATTACGCTTCTGCAATCCCATTATGTTGAGAAGATTTTGAGTCGTTTTGGATATTCGGACTGCAATGTTTCTCAAACACCATATGATCCTGGTGTGCTGGTTCGAAAATTCAAAGGCACAACTAAAGATCAATTGAGATACTCTCTAATCATTGGTTCACTGATGTATCTAGCTAGTGCAACGAGGCCTGATATCGCATTTGCTGTGAGCAAACTGAGCCGGTTTGTTGCCAATCCGGGTGATGTTCATTGGCGTGCTGTTGAGAGAGTTATGCGCTATTTGAAAGGTACCATGAATCACGAACTTCACTATAACGGATACCCGTCGGTACTTGAAGGGTATAGTGATGCAAATTGGATCTCTGATGCTGATGAGATGAAGGCTACTACTGGGTATATGTTTACCCTTGGAGGTGGCGCTGTTTCCTGGAAGTCTTGCAAGCAAACGATCTTAACGAGATCGACAATGGAAGCAGAATTAACAGCATTAGACACCTCTGGTGTCGAAGCAGAATTTCTTCGGGATCTTTTGATGGACTTGCCAGTGGTTGAAAAGCCGGTTCCGGCTATCCTTATGAACTGCGATAACCAGACAGTCATTGTCAAAGTGAAGAGTTCAAAGGACAACATGAAGTCCAACAAACATATAAGAATGAGATTGAAATCTGTCAGACGTTTAAGAAACTCCGGAGTGATAGCGTTGGATTACATCCAAACGGCTAAGAATCTGGCAAACCCCTTTACTAAAGGGCTATCACGTGCTGTGATAGATAATGCGTCGTGGGAGATGGGTATGAGACCCACATGAGTTGCCATGGTAGTAACCCAACCTATGTGATCGGAGATCCCGTGAAGTAGGACCTGGGAAAACAAGCCAGTGGTGAACTGAGGAGAGTAACTTTACTAACCCACTCCGTTGAAGATGCAATACTCTCGGTTACTGTATGGTAGGATGACTACCGTCTTAATGTGTTCTTAAGCTTATGTGTAAGCAAGATGCTGTCCTACAGCGCGATCTTTGGAGGAACACACCTATATGAGCCCGACTGCTGGTCACGGTCTATGAGATTGGGGTGATCTCTAGTAAGCTCACGAATAGGCGAGGAGTGTGACTAATATGCTCCACCCGAGGGGTCAGCCTTCGGCAGTCTAGTACTAGTAGGACTTGTGGTGAAACTTCTTGACACCCAACTGAAAATTCAAGGCATAGTCCATTGTTCAGTTGTGAAGGGGTGTAACTAGTTGTTCTAGGTGAAGCTCAACCTTAACAGGTCTTCACTGAAATACTGGTATATCAAAATAGTAATTGGAACAGAGGACGAAATAGGCCCTTGAGATCTGGTGGGGGATTGTTGAAATGTGAGAATGGGCCTTAGGCCCATAAGACAATTTCAGAAAAATCTCTAAGGGCCCATGTAGGTGGCATGACAAGTGGAGTGGGAAGTTTAGTCCCACCTTGCTAGTGGAGAAGGAGTTGCACCTCTTTATAAGGGTCTTTCTTCCACATGCTATTGGAGCATGAGAAGAGAAGAGGCCCTCACGCACTCCTCCTCCGTCGCCCGCCTCGCCACGCCTCATCACGACGCGCCGCGGGTTGCGGGAATTAGCCGAGCCGAGCTCACACCTACGCGCTTATCTTTTCCGGTCGGGAACAGAGAATACGTAACGCCACGATCTGAGACGTTGGATCGTGGGCTACCGACTCGGACATGGGTCCAGCCCACGTCTCTCCACCCGGACGCCGCCTATATAAGCAGGGCCTCGGCCAACCCTAGCCGCCACGGAAACAGATCGCATCTGCCTCCACACGCTCCGCCCACGTCGTTCCTTTTGCTGCTGCTGCCACCGACGAGTCCGTCCCGTTCACCGCGTACACGGTTGATGGGAGAGCAGGCCTCCGAAACCACGCCTCTCCAGGTCCTGTACGGGGAGAGGGGCAATTAGGTTTTTGGGGAGCGACTACGCGACTGCTCGCTTCCGTTCGTCTACCTCGTCTATGTCCGCGTCTACACCATGTCGTCCACAACCGCCGTCGATCGCGCTGCTGCCGAGAAGGCCGAAGCTGACAGGAAGGCGGCCGAGGACGCTGCCGCCGCCAACTCTGCTGCTACGACCAACTGGCCTATTGGAGGGTATAACACGTTTAACCCGCTCCTTTTTATGTTAATTGTAGCACTGCTAGCGTTATGCGTAGATATATCTACCGTTAGCATAGTACGTGCTTGCATGATTGAGTATCAGTATGTTTGCGCTTATGCCAATGCCATGATAGTTATTATTTCGTGGATTAATCTGATCGGAAAATTGCCTATATTCTCAACAATCCAAAATCCTAATTTGTGTAGGAATTTTTCGAGTAGTGGTTTTGCTGCTGCACTGAAACCGGACAAGTTTACCGGTACATACTTTAAGCGTTGGCAGACCAAAACCACCTTATGGCTCACGGCTATGAACGTGTTCTGGGTAGCCGGTGTCACTCCCGCAGGAACGATCACTCCTGAAAAGGAGAAGGCGTTCAGGGAGGCCACTGTCTACTTTATTGGAGCAGTCCTTACCGTGATCGGAGATAAGCTGGTTGATGCATATTTGCATGTGGGGGTCGCCAAGGACTTGTGGGAGGCGCTCGAATCTAAATTCGGGGCCACCGATGCTGGGAGCGAGATGTATGTTATGGAGCAGTTCCATGATTACAAAATGGTTGACAACCGTTCTGTGTTGGAACAAGCTCATGAGATAATATGCATTGCTAAGGAACTAGAGGTTCTTAAGTGCAATTTACCGGGCAAGTTTGTCGCGGGATGTATAATTGCTAAGCTCCCTAATTCCTGGAGGAACTTTGCTACCACTCTAAAACATCAGAAGCGTGAATTCTCAGTAGAGGATATCATCGGCCATCTGAGTGTTGAGCAGAACTCGAGAGCAAAGGACTCGCATGGAAAACCGGTTGAAGGTTCTTCAGTTGCCAATATGGTACAACGGAAGAATTTCAATTCCCACAAGCCCAAGGGAAAGAATTCTGTCCAAAAGAATACCGACTTCAAGAAGAAGGGAAAGAAGACCTTCAAGAGAAATAAGAAGGATGATGGCTGCTTCAATTGTGGTTCAGAGGAACATTGGGCCAACAAGTGCCCAAACAGATACAAGAAGCCAGTACAGGACAATAAGTCTGCCAATATGATTGTGAGCAACAATGAAAGTGGTGCATCTGGGTACGGTAATTTGTTTACTGTGTTTTCAGTTTGTCAGTCCACCGAATGGTGGGTAGACACAGGTGCAAATATTCATGTGTGTGCTGACATCTCATTGTTCTCTTCTTATCAGGCCACAGACCGAGGGTCCATATTGATGGGGAATGGCGCGAGTGCTTCTGTTCTTGGTGTTGGCACGGTCGATCTGAAGTTTACTTCGGGAAGGATCGTGCAGTTGAAGAACGTGCAGCATGTCCCCGCCATCAAGAAGAATCTCGTTAGTGGCTCCCTTCTGTGTAGAGAAGGGTTTAAGTTGGTTTTCGAGTCTAATAAAGTAGTTGTTACGAAATATGGACTTTTCGTTGGAAAAGGTTATGAATGCGGAGGTCTGTTCCGCCTTTCCCTTGCAGATTTTTGTAATAAAGTCGTGAACAATATTCATTCGAATGTTAATGAATCTGAAGTTTGGCATTCATGTCTTTGTCACATTAGTTTCGGTGTTATGACACGACTAGCAAAACTGAACTTAATCCCGAGTTTCACTTTAGCCAAAGGTTATAAGTGCCATTCGTGTGTGCAAGCAAAGCAACCTCGCAAGCCCCACAAGGCTGCTGAGGAGAGACACCTGGTGCCCCTAGAACTCATACATACAGATCTCTGTCAGATGAATGGTGTGTTGACTAAAGGTGGGAAGAAGTACTTCATGACATTGATAGATGATTCTACTAGATATTGCTATGTGTATCTGTTAAATACTAAAGATGAGGCTCTACACTACTTTAAAATCTATAAGGCAGAAGTTGAGAACCAACTTGAAAAGAAAATTAAACGAGTCCGGTCTGATCGTGGTGGAGAGTACTTCTCAAATGAGTTTGATTCTTTCTGTGCGGAACATGGCATTATTCATGAGAGGACGCCTCCCTATTCGCCCCAGTCAAACGGGGTTGCCGAGCAGAAAAATCCTACTCTAACGGATTTGGTTAACGCCATGTTAGATACATCGGGTTTATCCAAGGCATGGTGGGGGGAGGCTATTTTGACTTCGTGTCATGTCCTGAATAAAGTTCTGACAAAAGATAATGAGGTTACTCCCTATGAGCAATGGTCGAAGAGAAGGACGACGCTCTCCTACTTACGTACTTGGGGCTGTTTGGCGAAAGTCAACGTGCCGATACCCAAAAAGCGTAAGCTTGGACCAAAGACCGTGGACTGCGTTAACTTGGGCTACGCTAAGAATAGCGTTGGTTATAGATTTCTAGTAGTGAAATCTGAGGTACCTGACGTGAGGGTCGGTACAATTATGGAGTCTAAGGATGCTACATTCTTTGAGGATATATTCCCCATGAAAGATATGCAAAGCACTTCTAGACAGGAATCAGAGGAGACTCCTGAGCCAGCCATTCCTATGGAGTATTATGAACAAACACATGATGAAAATCCTGAGGAGGGTGACGAGGAAACCCTTGGTAGGGGCAAGAGACAAAGGACTGTAAAGACCTTTGGCGATGACTTCCTTATATACCTGGTGGATGATAACCCCACTTCTATTTCAGAAGCCTATGCATCTCCTGATGCTGACTACTGGAAATAAGCGGTCCGTAGTGAGATGGATTCCATCATGGCTAACGGAACATGGGAGATAACTGAACGTCCCTATGGGTGCAAACCATTGGGATGTAAGTGGGTGTTCAAAAGAAAGCTTAGGCCCGATGGTACAATTGAAAAGTATAAGGCTAGGCTTGTGGCCAAGGGGTATGCCCAGAAAGAAGAAGAAGATTTCTTCGATACTTACTCACCTGTGGCCAGACTGACCACCATTCGAGTACTACTCTCGTTGGCGGCCTCGCATGGTCTTCTCGTCCATCAAATGGACGTCAAGGCGGCTTTCCTTAATGGAGAGCTAGAGGAGGAAATTTATATGCAACAGCCAGATGGCTTTGTGATAGATGGTCAGGAAGGAAAGGTGTGTAAGTTGCTGAAATCTTTATATGGCCTGAGACAAGCACCTAAGCAATGGCATGAGAAGTTTAATACAACTCTGACATCTGTTGGCTTTGTTGTTAATGAAGCTGACAAATGTGTATACTATCGCCATGGTGGGGGCGAAGGAGTTATATTGTGCTTGTATGTTGATGACATACTGATATTCGGAACTAATCTCAAAGTGATTGAGGAGGTTAAGTCTTTTCTGTCTCGGAACTTTGAGATGAAGGACCTTGGAGTGGCTGATGTTATCTTGAACATCAAGCTATTGAGAGATGATAAGGGCAGGATTACACTTCTGCAATCCCATTATGTTGAGAAGATTTTGAGTCGTTTTGGATATTCGGACTACAAAGTTTCTCAAACACCATATGATCCTAGTGTGCTGGTTCGAAAATTCAAAGGCACAGCTAAAGATCAATTGAGATACTCTCAAATCATTGGTTCACTGATGTATCTAGCTAGCGCAACGAGGCCTGATATCGCGTTTGCTGTGAGCAAACTGAGCCGGTTTGTTGCCAATCCGGGTGATGTTCATTGGCGTGCTGTTGAGAGAGTTATGCGCTATTTGAAAGGTACCATGAATCACGGACTTCACTATAACGGATACCCGTCGGTACTTGAAGGGTATAGTGATGCAAATTGGATCTCTGATGCTGATGAGATGAAGGCTACTACTGGGTATATGTTTACCCTTGGAGGTGGCGCTGTTTCCTGGAAGTCTTGCAAGCAAACGATCTTAACGAGATCGACAATGGAAGCAGAATTAATAGCATTAGACACCTCTGGTGTCGAAGCAGAATTTCTTCGGGATCTTTTGATGGACTTGCCAGTGGTTGAAAAGCCGGTTCCGGCTATCCTTATGAACTGCGATAACCAGACAGTCATTGTCAAAGTGAAGAGTTCAAAGGACAACATGAAGTCCAACAAACATATAAGAATGAGATTGAAATCTGTCAGACGTTTAAGAAACTCCGGAGTGATAGCGTTGGATTACATCCAAACGGCTAAGAATCTGGCAAACCCCTTTACTAAAGGGCTATCACGTGCTGTGATAGATAATGCGTCGTGGGAGATGGGTATGAGACCCACATGAGTTGCCATGGTAGTAACCCAACCTATGTGATCGGAGATCCCGTGAAGTAGGACCTGGGAAAACAAGCCAGTGGTGAACTGAGGAGAGTAACTTTACTAACCCACTCCGTTGAAGATGCAATACTCTCGGTTACTGTATGGTAGGATGACTACCGTCTTAATGTGTTCTTAAGCTTATGTGTAAGCAAGATGCTGTCCTACAGCGCGATCTTTGGAGGAACACACCTATATGAGCCCGACTGCTGGTCACGGTCTATGAGATTGGGGTGATCTCTAGTAAGCTCACGAATAGGCGAGGAGTGTGACTAATATGCTCCACCCGAGGGGTCAGCCTTCGGCAGTCTAGTACTAGTAGGACTTGTGGTGAAACTTCTTGACACCCAACTGAAAATTCAAGGCATAGTCCATTGTTCAGTTGTGAAGGGGTGTAACTAGTTGTTCTAGGTGAAGCTCAACCTTAACAGGTCTTCACTGAAATACTGGTATATCAAAATAGTAATTGGAACAGAGGACGAAATAGGCCCTTGAGATCTGGTGGGGGATTGTTGAAATGTGAGAATGGGCCTTAGGCCCATAAGACAATTTCAGAAAAATCTCTAAGGGCCCATGTAGGTGGCATGACAAGTGGAGTGGGAAGTTTAGTCCCACCTTGCTAGTGGAGAAGGAGTTGCACCTCTTTATAAGGGTCTTTCTTCCACATGCTATTGGAGCATGAGAAGAGAAGAGGCCCTCACGCACTCCTCCTCCGTCGCCCGCCTCGCCACGCCTCATCACGACGCGCCGCGGGTTGCGGGAATTAGCCGAGCCGAGCTCACACCTACGCGCTTATCTTTTCCGGTCGGGAACAGAGAATACGTAACGCCACGATCTGAGACGTTGGATCGTGGGCTACCGACTCGGACATGGGTCCAGCCCACGTCTCTCCACCCGGACGCCGCCTATATAAGCAGGGCCTCGGCCAACCCTAGCCGCCACGGAAACAGATCGCATCTGCCTCCACACGCTCCGCCCACGTCGTTCCTTTTGCTGCTGCTGCCACCGGCGAGTCCGTCCCGTTCACCGCGTACACGGTTGATGGGAGAGCAGGCCTCCGAAACCACGCCTCTCCAGGTCCTGTACGGGGAGAGGGGCAATTAGGTTTTTGGGGAGCGACTACGCGACTGCTCGCTTCCGTTCGTCTACCTCGTCTATGTCCGCGTCTACACCATGTCGTCCACAACCGCCGTCGATCGCGCTGCTGCCGAGAAGGCCGAAGCTGACAGGAAGGCGGCCGAGGACGCTGCCGCCGCCAACTCTGCTGCTACGACCAACTGGCCTATTGGAGGGTATAACACGTTTAACCCGCTCCTTTTTATGTTAATTGTAGCACTGCTAGCGTTATGCGTAGATATATCTACCGTTAGCATAGTACGTGCTTGCATGATTGAGTATCAGTATGTTTGCGCTTATGCCAATGCCATGATAGTTATTATTTCGTGGATTAATCTGATCGGAAAATTGCCTATATTCTCAACAATCCAAAATCCTAATTTGTGTAGGAATTTTTCGAGTAGTGGTTTTGCTGCTGCACTGAAACCGGACAAGTTTACCGGTACATACTTTAAGCGTTGGCAGACCAAAACCACCTTATGGCTCACGGCTATGAACGTGTTCTGGGTAGCCGGTGTCACTCCCGCAGGAACGATCACTCCTGAAAAGGAGAAGGCGTTCAGGGAGGCCACTGTCTACTTTATTGGAGCAGTCCTTACCGTGATCGGAGATAAGCTGGTTGATGCATATTTGCATGTGGGGGTCGCCAAGGACTTGTGGGAGGCGCTCGAATCTAAATTCGGGGCCACCGATGCTGGGAGCGAGATGTATGTTATGGAGCAGTTCCATGATTACAAAATGGTTGACAACCGTTCTGTGTTGGAACAAGCTCATGAGATAATATGCATTGCTAAGGAACTAGAGGTTCTTAAGTGCAATTTACCGGGCAAGTTTGTCGCGGGATGTATAATTGCTAAGCTCCCTAATTCCTGGAGGAACTTTGCTACCACTCTAAAACATCAGAAGCGTGAATTCTCAGTAGAGGATATCATCGGCCATCTGAGTGTTGAGCAGAACTCGAGAGCAAAGGACTCGCATGGAAAACCGGTTGAAGGTTCTTCAGTTGCCAATATGGTACAACGGAAGAATTTCAATTCCCACAAGCCCAAGGGAAAGAATTCTGTCCAAAAGAATACCGACTTCAAGAAGAAGGGAAAGAAGACCTTCAAGAGAAATAAGAAGGATGATGGCTGCTTCAATTGTGGTTCAGAGGAACATTGGGCCAACAAGTGCCCAAACAGATACAAGAAGCCAGTACAGGACAATAAGTCTGCCAATATGATTGTGAGCAACAATGAAAGTGGTGCATCTGGGTACGGTAATTTGTTTACTGTGTTTTCAGTTTGTCAGTCCACCGAATGGTGGGTAGACACAGGTGCAAATATTCATGTGTGTGCTGACATCTCATTGTTCTCTTCTTATCAGGCCACAGACCGAGGGTCCATATTGATGGGGAATGGCGCGAGTGCTTCTATTCTTGGTGTTGGCACGGTCGATCTGAAGTTTACTTCGGGAAGGATCGTGCAGTTGAAGAACGTGCAGCATGTCCCCGCCATCAAGAAGAATCTCGTTAGTGGCTCCCTTCTGTGTAGAGAAGGGTTTAAGTTGGTTTTCGAGTCTAATAAAGTAGTTGTTACGAAATATGGACTTTTCGTTGGAAAAGGTTATGAATGCGGAGGTCTGTTCCGCCTTTCCCTTGCAGATTTTTTTAATAAAGTCGTGAACAATATTCATTCGAATGTTAATGAATCTGAAGTTTGGCATTCATGTCTTTGTCACATTAGTTTCGGTGTTATGACACGACTAGCAAAACTGAACTTAATCCCGAGTTTCACTTTAGCCAAAGGTTCTAAGTGCCATTCGTGTGTGCAAGCAAAGCAACCTCGCAAGCCCCACAAGGCTGCTGAGGAGAGACACCTGGCGCCCCTAGAACTCATACATACAGATCTCTGTCAGATGAATGGTGTGTTGACTAAAGGTGGGAAGAAGTACTTCATGACATTGATAGATGATTCTACTAGATATTGCTATGTGTATCTGTTAAATACTAAAGATGAGGCTCTACACTACTTTAAAATCTATAAGGCAGAAGTTGAGAACCAACTTGAAAAGAAAATTAAACGAGTCCGGTCTGATCGTGGTGGAGAGTACTTCTCAAATGAGTTTGATTCTTTCTGTGCGGAACATGGCATTATTCATGAGAGGACGCCTCCCTATTCGCCCCAGTCAAACGGGGTTGCCGAGCAGAAAAATCCTACTCTAACGGATTTGGTTAACGCCATGTTAGATACATCGGTTTTATCCAAGGCATGGTGGGGGGAGGCTATTTTGACTTCGTGTCATGTCCTGAATAAAGTTCCGACAAAAGATAATGAGGTTACTCCCTATGAGCAATGGTCGAAGAGAAGGACGACGCTCTCCTACTTACGTACTTGGGGCTGTTTGGCGAAAGTCAACGTGCCGATACCCAAAAAGCGTAAGCTTGGACCAAAGACCGTGGACTGCGTTAACTTGGGCTACGCTAAGAATAGCGTTGGTTATAGATTTCTAGTAGTGAAATCTGAGGTACCTGACGTGAGGGTCGGTACAATTATGGAGTCTAAGGATGCTACATTCTTTGAGGATATATTCCCCATGAAAGATATGCAAAGCACTTCTAGACAGGAATCAGAGGAGACTCCTGAGCCAGCCATTCCTATGGAGTATTATGAACAAACACATGATGAAAATCCTGAGGAGGGTGACGAGGAAACCCTTGGTAGGGGCAAGAGACAAAGGACTGTAAAGACCTTTGGCGATGACTTCCTTATATACCTTGTGGATGATAACCCCACTTCTATTTCAGAAGCCTATGCATCTCCTGATGCTGACTACTGGAAAGAAGCGGTCCGTAGTGAGATGGATTCCATCATGGCTAACGGAACATGGGAGATAACTGAACGTCCCTATGGGTGCAAACCATTGGGATGTAAGTGGGTGTTCAAAAGAAAGCTTAGGCCCGATGGTACAATTGAAAAGTATAAGGCTAGGCTTGTGGCCAAGGGGTATGCCCAGAAAGAAGAAGAAGATTTCTTCGATACTTACTCACCTGTGGCCAGACTGACCACCATTCGAGTACTACTCTCGTTGGCGGCCTCGCATGGTCTTCTCGTCCATCAAATGGACGTCAAGGCGGCTTTCCTTAATGGAGAGCTAGAGGAGGAAATTTATATGCAACAGCCAGATGGCTTTGTGATAGATGGTCAGGAAGGAAAGGTGTGTAAGTTGCTGAAATCTTTATATGGCCTGAGACAAGCACCTAAGCAATGGCATGAGAAGTTTAATACAACTCTGACATCTGTTGGCTTTGTTGTTAATGAAGCTGACAAATGTGTATACTATCGCCATGGTGGGGGCGAAGGAGTTATATTGTGCTTGTATGTTGATGACATACTGATATTCGGAACTAATCTCAAAGTGATTGAGGAGGTTAAGTCTTTTCTGTCTCGGAACTTTGAGATGAAGGACCTTGGAGTGGCTGATGTTATCTTGAACATCAAGCTATTGAGAGATGATAAGGGCGGGATTACACTTCTGCAATCCCATTATGTTGAGAAGATTTTGAGTCGTTTTGGATATTCGGACTACAAAGTTTCTCAAACACCATATGATCCTAGTGTGCTGGTTCGAAAATTCAAAGGCACAGCTAAAGATCAATTGAGATACTCTCAAATCATTGGTTCACTGATGTATCTAGCTAGCGCAACGAGGCCTGATATCGCGTTTGCTGTGAGCAAACTGAGCCGGTTTGTTGCCAATCCGGGTGATGTTCATTGGCGTGCTGTTGAGAGAGTTATGCGCTATTTGAAAGGTACCATGAATCACAGACTTCACTATAACGGATACCCGTCGGTACTTGAAGGGTATAGTGATGCAAATTGGATCTCTGATGCTGATGAGATGAAGGCTACTACTGGGTATATGTTTACCCTTGGAGGTGGCGCTGTTTCCTGGAAGTCTTGCAAGCAAACGATCTTAACGAGATCGACAATGGAAGCAGAATTAACAGCATTAGACACCTCTGGTGTCGAAGCAGAATTTCTTCGGGATCTTTTGATGGACTTGCCAGTGGTTGAAAAGCCGGTTCCGGCTATCCTTATGAACTGCGATAACCAGACAGTCATTGTCAAAGTGAAGAGTTCAAAGGACAACATGAAGTCCAACAAACATATAAGAATGAGATTGAAATCTGTCAGACGTTTAAGAAACTCCGGAGTGATAGCGTTGGATTACATCCAAACGGCTAAGAATCTGGCAAACCCCTTTACTAAAGGGCTATCACGTGCTGTGATAGATAATGCGTCGTGGGAGATGGGTATGAGACCCACATGAGTTGCCATGGTAGTAACCCAACCTATGTGATCGGAGATCCCGTGAAGTAGGACCTGGGAAAACAAGCCAGTGGTGAACTGAGGAGAGTAACTTTACTAACCCACTCCGTTGAAGATGCAATACTCTCGGTTACTGTATGGTAGGATGACTACCGTCTTAATGTGTTCTTAAGCTTATGTGTAAGCAAGATGCTGTCCTACAGAGCGATCTTTGGAGGAACACACCTATATGAGCCCGACTGCTGGTCACGGTCTATGAGATTGGGGTGATCTCTAGTAAGCTCACGAATAGGCGAGGAGTGTGACTAATATGCTCCACCCGAGGGGTCAGCCTTCGGCAGTCTAGTACTAGTAGGACTTGTGGTGAAACTTCTTGACACCCAACTGAAAATTCAAGGCATAGTCCATTGTTCAGTTGTGAAGGGGTGTAACTAGTTGTTCTAGGTGAAGCTCAACCTTAACAGGTCTTCACTGAAATACTGGTATATCAAAATAGTAATTGGAACAGAGGACGAAATAGGCCCTTGAGATCTGGTGGGGGATTGTTGAAATGTGAGAATGGGCCTTAGGCCCATAAGACAATTTCAGAAAAATCTCTAAGGGCCCATGTAGGTGGCATGACAAGTGGAGTGGGAAGTTTAGTCCCACCTTGCTAGTGGAGAAGGAGTTGCACCTCTTTATAAGGGTCTTTCTTCCACATGCTATTGGAGCATGAGAAGAGAAGAGGCCCTCGCGCACTCCTCCTCCGCCGCCCGCCTCGTCACGACGCGCCGCGCCGCGCCGCGCCGCGCCGCGGGTTGCGGGAATGAGCCGAGCCGAGCTCACACCTACGCGCTTATTTTTGCCGGTCGGTAAGCAGGGCCTCGGCCAACCCTAGCCGCCAGGGAAATAGATCGCATCTGCCTCCACGCGCTCCGCCCACGTCGTTCCTTTTGCTGCTGCTGCCACCGGCGACTCCGTCCCGTTCACCGCGTACACGGTTGACGGGAGAGCAGGCCTCCGAAACCACGCCTCTCCAGGTCCTATACGGGGAGAGGGGCAATTAGGTTTCTGGGGAGCGACTACGCGTCTGCTCGCTTCCGTTCGTCTACCTCGTCTACGTTCGCGTCTACACCATGTCGTCCACAACCGCCGTCGATCGCGCTGCTGCCGAGAAGGCCGAAGCTGACAGGAAGGCGGCCGAGGACGCTGCCGCCGCCAACTCTGCTGCTACGGCCAACTGGCCTATTGGAGGGTATAACACGTTTAACCCGCTCCTGTTTATGTTAATTATAGCACTGCTAGCGTTATGCGTAGATACATCGACCGTTAGCATAGTACGTGCTTGCATGATTGAGTATCAGTATGTTTGCGCTTATGCCAATGCCATGATAGTTATTATTTCGTGGATTAATCTGATCGGAAAATTGCCTATATTCTCAACAAAATCCATCAAATGCACTTATGACTTATAATGATATCTATATATTTTGAATGAATGGAAACAATTGCAAATTCTGTATATGATGAACTTGGTGCTGACTGTCACTGAAGCTATCTGTTTGGACTAGTAGCCATATTTGTCCTGATTTTTTACATAGACTTTATTACAAACATATTCTTGGAAGTCTTCAAATCTCCTCAAAACTTGCCACCGGTGAAGATGAAACTCCGGTTTGTTGGTAGATATATAAGGTATTATGTTGCCTGAGTAAGTAAGAGAGCAAAACTATTGTTAGTTAAGAAAGAGGAAGGGGCATAAGTGAACATAGCATGATGCATGTTATCATCAGCACCAATCTGCCATTACCCAATAACAAGTAGGTGGTACAGTTTAATCGGGGCAATCTTGTCATGTAATCTACTTTGCAGTTTCTGCATCCATTTTCCTGCAGAGAAGTACAAGGGAAATAAGATCACAATTTAACAACCATTAAATAAAGACGGTAGGGATAAGCATACTCTTTGTATGAACCGATATCCCCGCGTATGTACTCTAGACTCTTTAGTTCCTCTGGATCGAACAAGACATCCTTAGAACAAAGTCATCAGTTAAAGAAACATATTAGTAAAAGACTTTGTGAGGCACAAACATGAATGTTGTAAAGTTTGAAGCAGGGTGACATACCAGATGGCTCAAATCTTCTCTCAGTTTTTCGTTTACAAGAAAACAGTGTACAAAGTAAAGAACATACATACCACAATCATCTCCGCTTTGTTGTGGTACCTACAAGTTTGTTTGGTATCATAGCAGAAATCCTAAAAATTAAGATGAAGCAATGTAGAACATTATAATAGATATTTTTTTTTCAAGAGGATGAAAAATAGTTCGACTATCAGAAGTTAAACACCATACCTCAGGATACTCAAGTTCGACTTCATTTATGAACTGCTCTAACTCTTCCCGCTCTTCAATTTTTAAAATATCAACAATGAATCTGGTATATATACACCAGCAATAAAGGGCTAATAAATATAGGACATTCAGAATACAGATGACAAGTATGTGTTATAGACAATGCCAATGTGTAAATAAAAACATTTGTGTGAACGTAAACTAAGGCATATCGGGGGCACTTTTGACGCCCACTCCATGCAACCTCCAACAATGCACAATATTTTTTGAAATACTAAACAGCTTGTTGGGCTACCGATAATATGTAAACATATCTCATTATAGTATCTTGAGTCACCTACATGCAAAACCATGCTACATCAAAATATGTACACATGCTATCATAAAGAGCATCATATTTGGAATTATTTGAAGTCTTAGTGAGGGAGAACATTAAGTGATCAAACCTCTTGATGATTGGTTCTAATCTCCCCGGTTCAGCCCCTTTAAGTGAATCCAGTAGCAGCATGCGTGGCCCCTTCTTAGTACCCAAGTACTTTGTCTCGCCAAAATTGCACAACACAAGAAGGCTCCAGTGTCCCCTATATATAGTCAACGAAGTGAATATTTGGTATCATGCTGATCAAATAAAAAAAAGTAATTCCGCATGATAATAATGTGAGTAACATACCAAAGAATAATAGGTACAAATACATATCGTCTTGTGAATATCTTCTTAGCTTTTATCCATTTAAGGATTCTTGATTTATCGTCCCAGTTGGAGTACATAGTAAACCACAACGAATTAAGGTACGCATAATCGTTCCTTTCCTGAATATATATGCATGACCAAACATCCCTAGATAGAGAGTTGTAGCAGTACATTATAAGATTGACATTCCAATTAAAAGAAAATGAAAACTAAGAACCTAATAAAACAAAGACAGACATACTCCATGCACAATTCAAAAATATCAGTGTCTAGCTTCTCTTTCTTTGTTTTGTCCCTCCTGTTAATGCGGGTTGACCTTCTTTTTGGAGGGGACTGATCTTGAAAGGAGGGTAATTCATTTTTCAAGCTCCGTCGTGTCTTAGCCTCTCGACCTTTGCTTGTGTGGCAGCACTTGTTTTGGCACTCTACACATGGAAAAATAGAAATGACATGGAGATAATACTCATGCATGTTCGCGCATGCAGAGGCTTACACACTGACACCATGTTACACCGAGTGAATTAAAAATAAACACTCACTATTTGTACTATGTAGTAAAATCATCTTGAAAAGCCATATATAGGGGTGAACGCAAGACTAAAGTAAGATACAACAACAGTTGCACAATTAACAACAAGTCATCATGTTTACAATATGTATATGGGAACGCATAGGAAATCAAACACTTACAAAATCAATAATTTTCTGTTAAATGAAAATGGTATAACCCTGGTTCATGACCAGCGAACTAAGTTACTACTGTTTACAATGACATAACAAAGTACATATCATAAGACTAATGGGTAGTTATGTCATGCACCATACAAAAACGAAAAGATTGTTTTAGCAATGATTCGACAGGAAGTGATTTGCTTCCGGATGACAAAATAATTTCCCTTGTGGAAGAAATGCAAGTGTATGATTGGTAAACAACCTAGAAAATGTGAACCTCCTGTGCACTAGGAAACATATCCAGTGAAACGATACAAAAGCTACAAAATCATATCCCG
Source organism: Hordeum marinum (assembly GCA_022496015.1). NCBI lineage: Eukaryota > Viridiplantae > Streptophyta > Magnoliopsida > Poales > Poaceae > Hordeum > Hordeum marinum. The sequence goes on from CM039674.1 coordinate 465,197,932, forward strand.
GCCATAATAAATTAATAATCGGCAAACTTCTAGATTGTGCTAAAAACATATGCAGCTATATTAAACTAATAGTGCATTGTAATTGACATGTTAGGCCATTGAAATTAGATAAAAGATAAGAATTTCCAGTGATTAGTGAACATGACCCTCCAACTTTAGGATGAACTAGACCAAAAATAGTTTAGCTTGGAACTATGAAAACAACCACTAGACACAAGTGACGAGTGACTCGGTAGTCGTACTACTTCGCATACATAGAATCATAATTATCAAATTTTCTAAAGCTACCGAAACAGAAGGACAAAATATCGAACAGTGATTAGATGTTATAAACGGTGGTAATTGATCGATCACATCACCGATTAGTACTTGAATACTAGCTAAGCAGCCTTTCCATTGCCCTAACCCCGAGATGTGGTCCTGCTAGTAGAACTTGCATTGGCAGATTTATGTATACAAGATACATACTACTTATAGGTAAGAAAAATATTAAACAACAGCGTGGAGGCTCTATGCCTGTATGCCCTAGATGGTTAATCTATGCAAGCACCAGATCTCACCGCGAAACGGAGTCATGAATTCTAATCACCATTGTTCTTAAATATGAAAAACTAATCGGAACTGAATAAACCACTGAAATGGCTCATTGTTGGATCTGCTGACCTTTCAATAATCTGCATATATGCAGCTCTATAATTTTAACGTTGATTCAGAGCGAGATATTAATCGATGTTTGTAATATCTGACCAGACCCTCTAAATACCCATGTCGTATACAAGACATCACTCAAATTAATACCATGAATTCTAAGGGGCTAATGATCCTAGGAATTCCGGTCCGCTTCCAAGAAGCAATACTGCGATAGTGTAGACCAAACAGGGAGCATGCAGTCGTTGGAAATTTCCAACACAACCCGCCGAGAAATATAATTTGAGGAGCTATTTCGAACCTTCTCCGTTTGCAAGAAATTAAACAAGGAGCAAAGAACAACCTAACCTAATCTAATCCGGACAGAAGACGGAAGTGCGCAGCGCCATAACGCATCTAGCGGCCTACCAACCATCGAACAAAAATACACCACTCTATGCAACGCCAGCAGAGTCTCAGAGACCAACAGAGAAGATCACGGCGGACGCCCAAGGCCCAACACCACCGTGATGAGCAGATCAAGCGGATGGAAAGGGAAAAGGACCAGGTTGGTCGTCGATCGTGCACTCACCTTGGTTGCTGCTGTCGTCGCCCGCAAGGTCGATGACGACGATCTCCTGGTTGCGGGCGTTGCGGCTGCGGCGGGGCATGGCGGCTCTCAGGGGATGGAGAATTTTTCTAGGGTTTGAATGACTTGGTTACTCGCGGTACAGATAGGCTATGGCGAGCTCAGATTGGGAAAGTGATAGTGGGATGGGGGACGCGTCTTCTATCTGGGCTTTGCTTCTCTGGGTTGCCTTCTTGTTCCTTTCCATTTCTGGAGCGAAGATGAAATCGGACCCGGGAAAGTGCGACTGTTCATTTTTGAAACACAGTCAGATGGCCGACTGGAGCTGGTACGTTTAGCAAAGGTCAGTAATTTTTATTGTAAAAAAATGTCTCGTTTCTCTCAGGTCTTTCTGCGAGAGGATTTATCCTGATATATTTCTTTGAGAAACCTACCTATCTGTCTGTTTTTTTTAACAAGATTGTCCCATTTTTTTTCATGGTTGAGCATATATTGGGACAGAGATCCCAGGAACTGGAACTGGGAGTCAGCCCCTGTTTTCAGGGTAAAATAAAAGGAGTTTATTCAATGTTTATAGAATGACAATCAAGAAGGACAAGTTCCTCAATATATGAGGGACTGTGATTAAGCCACACTGCCGTGGTGTATTCCGTGCAACTATAGTTTATCAGACTTTTTTAGGAAATAGTCTTTCATTATGTTTTAAGATAAAGTAACTGTCGTGGTTTTGTCACGACAGATGTCCTAGGACTTAGGTTCGAGGCCATCGCTAAGATGGTGGACTCAAAGGGGTTGAACGGGACGAGAGACACGAGTTTATCCAGGGTCGGCCCTTCGGAAAGAGGTAAAAGCCTACGTGCTGTTTTGTGTTGTGTTGATGGAGTATCGATTACAAGGGAGCGGATTTGCTTGACCTAGCTATCGATCAATTGTCTTCTGTCCTAAGTCGTTACAGGATGTCGCCTTTATATAGGTAGGTCGAGGCCCTGGAGTTACAAGACTCCAAACCGACTTACATAAAGTGTCCGATCTTGTCTCTAAGCCGCCTTGTCTTTTTGGGCAAGCTGTCTCCCGGGTGGTTTTACAAGCTCGGTCTCGCGCCATCTTCCGTCTCTGGGCCTCCTCTTGGCCCATCTTGTAAGTCGCCATGTAGTCTTGTCTTCAATCCTCAGGCCCACTTTAAGGGTCTTGATTATGAGCCGCCAGGCGTGACCCGGGGCCTTCTGGGCGGGTCTCACCACGGGGTTATATCCCCAACATTAGGCCCCAGATTGATTTGAACCTGTTCACGTCAATCTTCACACCATTCAGCGGCGAGTCTCACAAACTTAATCACATGAAAATAAAACTTGAACCCACCATGACGTCACGTTGGATATATTCAAAAAGATTCCTTGACGTCACAATAGATCGTCTCATTAAACGGTCGTTCCGAAAATCATGGCGTCTCTTTTCGCCAAATCATCATTGTGCCTTCTCGATTCCCGCGCGGATTGTTGATGTCCCACCTCATAAATAGGCAAGGAAGGGGGTCCCATTTCTTTTCTCCTCCCCGCCGCCACCATTTCTCTTCATCTTCTTTCTCCAGTGCTCGTGCAACTGAAGCTCCGCCCCCATCGCCGGTCTTCTTCGTCTTCACCGACCCAGGTCGTTGCATCAACCTGATCAGACCAGAACTCGTCGGCATTTCGGCCATCTCCTTCGCGCTCGTCAGGTTAATTCCTCTCTCCTTCTTAGATGCACATTAATCTGTCGTTGTTCCTCTGCGTTCGCCGCTGCTCGCTGGAGTAGTCATTGAAGATCAGTAGATAGCATACTTTTTGGGTCCCCAATCATCAGGCCTTCGACGTAGAACTTCGTTATCATGTATCTCCACTCGTCGTAGATCAAAAAACTTGATAGATCCCTGCGCCCGAACTATCTGTTCTTCCGTCCCCCATCTAGGTTTAGAATGTTTCTTATTTTATTCTCGCCCATAAATCTTGCCATAGTTGTAGTTGTCAACACTTCACAAAAAAAATTCGGCGTTACCTGTGTCTTTAACCCGCCATCGTTCTTGCCGGCTCATGTAGCAACCATTTTTATTTGCCTTGGTCTCACAACAGTCGGCAGCTTAATACACCAGCTTAACCCGCAGAGCTCAATTTCCGTCTTTAGCTTTGTCTCCCCTTATTGCTAGGTTTTACTTGACCTGCCATGATCTCTGTGCTTTCCTACAGTGTTTAACCCACCACCATGGACAAAGCCCCCACTTCGTGTGACCGGGTCACTTCCGGGGTTACCGAAGCATCCTTAAAGGAGTTTGTGACTATGGGAGCCCTACCGGCTTAGAATATCATTCATTGGTGGGCTTCCGGGAAAGAGGTCAGACCCATGCCTTTGGAAGGAGAAGTAGTTGTGTTCACGGATCATCTTCTTCGCGGCTTCTCGCCGCCCGGGTCAAAAAAATTCTGAGACGCCTTGAACTTCTACAAGCTTCATCCTCAGGATATTGGCCCCAACTCCATCACCAACTTATGTCAATTTCAAGTCCTCTGCGAGGTTTACCTATAGGAGGAACCCATAATGAACCTCTTTAGGGATTTCTTCTATCTTAACCGCCAAACTAAACTAGCAGTCGGGCCGAGTCTTGAGCTTGGAGGGGTGTCAATCCAAATGCGGAGGGATATAACTTTCCCTGTAACTGTTCTGCCCAGTCATCCCAAAGACTCGAACCGGACTTGGTTTTATTGCAAGGACATCTCTCCGCCTGAGGAGAATCCACTTCCGGGTCATCGTCCAACCCGGCTCTGCACCAACACTGAGCTGCCTAAATGAATGAGCGCCGCGGAGCGCGTTAAGTATGATCCGGCTTTATTGAAGATTTCAGCCTTGCTGGCTAATGGTCTCACCGGCGTGGACTTGACCCGTTGCTGGGTCGGCTGGAGGATAATGCCACTGAGCCGGCATGACAAGCTGATGTGTAAATATTCCGATGAAACGAGCGATCCGATGCGCTTCAACCGGAAACCTTTGAATGAAAAGGACCTCAACACCATCATAAAGTCGCTGCTTGGATACCCTCAAGCTACATGTAACCAGACAGGGTTAAAGCTATTCTATATTCTTAACCAGGCTCCAGAGGTAAAGATCCTTTGCATAAACTGCTTGTTTGTAACCTCTCAATCTTGTGATTCATATTCTATTTGACCCTTCTCTGACTCATATACAGGCAAAGTCCAATTTTTGGAACAAGAAGTTTACCCCTGCTCCCAAAAATAAGGCGAAGGCAAACAAGATCCGTACGACAGGTACTACGGGTATGACGGGTCGTAGGAAGAAACAATCTGCTGCTAAATTGCTCCAACTTGACGAGTTAGAGGTAGAACTTGACTACCTTGGTCTCCTCTTTATACAACTCATTGACGCTAATTATTTTCAGGAGGAAGCAGAGACAAGCCACGCTGATGCTGCAGAGGTAATTATTGTCTCCTCCAACTCAGAACCTTTACTAGTAAAGAGAATACAGCGGGCTATTCATAAGGTAAAATGTTCATGCCCTTTCGCTCACTTGGATCCCGACTTTGTTTTGAAGAAACAACAAGATGAAACCAGACGCCACACTCGGAGCACCGACTATGAAGATCTCATGGCCGGCTTAACAAATGATCTGGCTCCTCGAAAACAGCGCACTGAGGTACTCCTTCGACTGAATCCTTTGTTCTGTATACTATTCTTGTATTGTAACTTACCTTGTTTTCAAAATCTTAACCTTTCAGGAATCGCCCCCTTTTTCTGGCGACTTAACCACCTCTAAGCTGCCTCCTCTTAAAATACACCCAGAGTATGTACTCTTATACTCAGTAGCGTATATTAATACTCTTTATCCTTACTTCTAATTCTAAAATGACATCTTTTACTACAGGGCTCAAGCCAAACGAAGGAAAGTGAGCGGGCCATCCGTCACTCATGTTACCCATGTTGAGCCTTCTGAGGCTGACAAAGGCGCCCCTGAGGACGTTCCTCCACATACTGAGCCGGCTGACTTTGATATGTCGGCTCCGGAGGCTCCTCCTGAAGTCGATCCTCAGCCGCCCAGTCCTTTACCATAAACTAACGACGTAACTCCTCAAGAAGAAGTTACTGTCACTGAGACGGGTTACAATTCTCCGGCTCCTTCTCATGTGCTAGCAAAACATGTTAATAAGGACGAGTCGCCCTCACTAGAGAGGGAGGAGATAGATTTTGAGTTCCCTGGCTTGGAGAAGCTGACTCCTGAAGAATTACATGTTTGTTACATGAACTGTCTCTTCGCAAGCCGGAATATGGAGACCAAACTTGTGGGATTAATGAAGCAAAAAATATGAGGTACTTCTAATTTTTTTTCCATATATCCTTATGTAGGCCCCAAGATTCGGTTTAATGTTGAAAATAGTAGACCGGGTCTTCAGCTTTTCATGTGTTGTAAATAGCTTGTCATGTAGCTCCCCAAGTAACGGGTTATTATATCAAATAATGAGCCGGTACTTCATTTAGAATAGGATCCAACTATAGCCCCCAAGTCCAGGTCTTTATGGAAATGATGAGCCGGAGCTTTACTGCTTAGAAACGCCAAGTGTAGCCTTCAAGTCCGGGTCATTAGGAAAATGATGAGTCGAAGCTTTACTGCTTAGAAGCGTCAAGTATAGCCTCCAAGTCCGGGTCATTATGAAAATGATGAGACGAAGCTTTACTGCTTAGAAGCGCCAAGTGTAGCCTCTAAGTCCGGATCATTATGAAGATGATGAGTTAGAGCTTTACTGTTTAGAAACGCCAAGTGTAGCATCCAAGCGTCGGCTTATCTTCCTGAAGATGACTCGGGGCTTTCAGATTTTGTAGTCATCTATTATATATAAAAGGTGCTTGAGAGGTTAAGTGGAGAAAAAAGATAAATAAGATAAAAATTACGACAATAATTAGAAACATCTGGTCATTGATTTGGTGGACCCATAACTAACAGATGTAATTAATGGATTAGATCTAAAGAGTGCTCCGTCTAAAAAAACAGCTGTCCATAGCGTGCACGTATATATGTAACTAAATGATTATTAAGGATTCATGATTTAAAGCATTGTGCTCGATCGATCAGCCCTGACTCCTCAAAAAAGAAATTTGATCATGCCAACTAAAAGGTTGATCAGCCCCCAAGCCGTTCCATAAAAAAAAGACCGACCAGCCTCCAAGTAAAAAAAAAAGTGCATCAGCCCGATAACTCCGTCAGCTACACGTACATGTGTAAATAAAAGCCATCAAGCATCCAAGTTAAAAAAAAAAGGTCCGTCAGCCCCACAGGTCCGTCACCTTCACGTACATGTAAATAAAACCCATCAACTTTATGTCCATTCATGCAAGGTTCGCGTATATGTAAAAAAACTGCTAACTGGATCGATCCCCACTCCTTCAAATGGATAGACCAGCACTCACGTCCTTAAAAAAAATGATAGATCAGCTAGGTAAAAAGAAAATCAATCAGCCCGTAGTTCTTTCAAGCTAGATTCGCGTACATGTACAAAAAAAACAGCTTCACATATTTTCATTTAGCTTTACGTCTGTGTCGGAAAAAAAACTGTTTCACATGTTTGCATCCACCGAAATCCATCCAAGAGCTTGCTTTGGCTCCTCCGCGTGGCTCGTGTGGTCATTGGGCTTCATAGTGATGAAAAGGATGACACTGCGTAATATAGGGATATCTCCAAGTTGACAAACTTGTAGAATATCTGCATGAAACTGCCGGCTACTAATGTGCAACAAGCTCCCACACAACATGAGATAAGGGACATGATACCTGATTGTTTAATTGCTAATCAGTAAAATATCATCATACCCTTACTACATCGGGATCATTGTACAAGGTTTCCAAGCAAGACGAATAGAGAAAATAAAATTCAAGCCTACGGAAGGTTGAACTAATCGAGATATTTGGATGAGGAGCAGATGAGGCAGCATGTGTGCAGATGGGGTGTCGATGTGAGTGGTGTCTTGAGGAACATACTTTTGTAAGCATATTGAAAAAGAATATGTGCTGATTGGTCTAAGGAAAGTTATTATAGGACATATGTGGGTAATTCTGTTACTTTGTGGGTAATTCTGTAAGTTCCGATGATACTAATTCGTTAGACTTGCCTTATCGGGGTGACAATTATGGCTACTACATTAAGACAAGCTCGGATGACAACCAGGAGCTGTACTATTTCCCCGTAGTAGGAAACAATGATGAACCACAAAGTTAAACAAAGTTATGGTTTAAACCTAATGAAGAGAACGTGATTTTTAAAACAAAAATATATGTAGCCGCCGTCCTTTATGTCCTTGACCCTAGGTACCAGCCAACGCAATGGGTCTCTGCACCAGTGTTGTCGGTCTTCCTTCAGGATCAATGGTTTCTTCGCCGCCGCATAGATACAATGAAAATCTATCAACTCTCAATCTCTTTTTGTAGAAATAAAACCTATGTTCAAGGCATGAATTCCCGATCTCCTTCTCCATGGCCCCGACTATGCTCACTCCATATCCAAGCCTCTGATCCAATAGCTTCATCGATCCTTGCTACCAGGTTGTTGCCTCGGGACGTACAAGCGTGCGATCCACCAACTTCCTCGGTAGTACATGTATATGGAGGCAACAACTGTTGTAATATTATGGCGATGGTGGCGGAATGAGTACCCGCCTTTTAGGCATGAGGAGGATGGCATTTGATTAGGTTCCTTGCATTTCCTTAGAATCCTCGGAGTAAGAATTGGTGGAAATAGTTCAATGGTTTCAAACATTGACAAATCTATATCATTTGATATCCGAGTCCTCAAGAATTTAATATAGTGCAACCAATAGTAAAAGAATCTACACATTGCTATATTTTATATGTAGAATGCATTCAAACCTGTTTTCTTATTCGGTAAATTAATCTTAACATCTCTTTGATAGTTTGAAAATTAATAGGCATAGGGGGGCCTAACAATGCCAATGTTGGTTCCAAGACCAGAAAAGAGTGGAGCGAATATAAAAAAATGACCACTACACCTTTGTATTTGACCTTCATACTTAATATCATCATTTTGTAACCTGGTCATAAGTCAACCGAGTGAAGATCAAGAGCAGCCCAGATCATACAAGGTGGTACAAAAATATAAATGGAAGGCTATTCACTCACAAAAACTACCTTAATTAATTTATTAGGTCAATTATATAGTGAACATAAATAAATAAGGGGAAGTGAGACATGGAGATAAAAAACTTAGACATATCTCTGCCTAAAAATTTGTTTACGCATGCACATAGCGTTCTAAAGAATCATAATAAAGGAATGGACTAAGGGTAATAATATATGAAATTTATCTAAATGCATGGGAAAAACTTTTAGAATAGTTCTTCTTCAGCCAAATGTTGCTACTCACCTTTTATTAGACGAGAATAAGTACATGAAAAAATTGTTCTTCGAAATAATAACTGACATATCATTGCTAACATGATATGGCAGGATGGATATCATTGCTAACATGAAAAAAATGTTCTTCAAAATAATAACTAACATTTCACTACTAATATGTAGAAGTAATGAAAATGTGCATCGACATTTTATGGAAATAACTCATTCATCCCTAACATCGATGCTCAATATTATCTGATATTTGAGGCCCATTACATATTTGAGAGCTTGAATATGAATAGCTGTATGTGGCAACTACCAATGTTGATTCTGAGATCGAATAAAGGGGATAGGCATAAAAATATATATTTCCACTACCTTATTTACATTAGTTCAACCTTACAAATCTTACAAACAGATAAGAAGAAGGGAGAAATATAACATGAAGAGGTAAGGGAAAATTTTGGACCTACACGCCGAAGATGGCAGCTGCTAGGTAGGACGAAGACGACGTGTTGGTTGGCTTCCACTTTCACTAATATGGATATGTGTTCTCGAGGATGAACTCATCCCGGATCCAAGCTGACTACAAGAGATGTGATCCATGCCCACAAGGCCACAACGAATAAGCATAAACACCGATGTTTCTCTTTGCGTAGCTAGACATCAGCTGGCGGCATCAATCTAGGAGTCCATGGAAAAATGGAGGGTGTCTTTTCTCTATCAGTAGCTAGATATCAGCCGACAACATCAATCAGGGGAGAATTAATAAAGGAAGGAAAGGAGAACTGGGACTCTAGCAAGACCACATCCTCTGTGTGAAGGTGTGGATTGTGGAGTGTGAGGGATGCATGAACGCTATGTGTATTTGCATGAGCCTGTTGGGCTAAAGCCCAACTAATCAGTCAACAGCGAAAAATATATTATACCACAAACATGAAAAATAATCAGATATAAAATTGTTCTAGAAAATCAACTATGAATTACAAAAAAATACCTATGATTAATGTACATCATCTAGGGAAACATTTATTGCATATACGTATATTTACTGTAAATTATGTAATTTTGGTGATACAAAATTTTCTAAAAAATAAATCCATGCAAACATATACTTCATGGGAACATGAACAAAATAATATAATCATTACAAATTCACCCATATTGACTCAAATTTGATGCATACGGTACTTTAATATGCCTCAACAAGATTGGGAAGCGAGCCACACACCATGGTCATATCACTGAAGCCGCATGAGGCGAACCAGTGGATTCGAGCATGTAGCACTAAAAATGTTCAGCAAAAACATAGCCTCCAAAGATTTCCCCAAAACATTCAAGGGGTAACTCTTATATATATCTTAAAATCGCCAATTCACGACCATTTCAAGGATATGGTAAATATGTAGTTATTTCAACCAAACTATAGTAGATACTAGCCCGCGCGAAGAGCGGGCCACTTTGCTAGTTAAGTAAAACGATAAACATTAGCCCCTAAGTATCGAGTATATTGCTTGCAATCTGCTTGAGACTTGTAATATTGTTACTTCATCACCTCTAAATACCAACTGTGTCACCTTAGCAGCTTGGAAAAGAACTTATGAAGCTTGCTTGTGCTATGCAGGAAGCTTTGAACACGGCCAAGTCTGACCTGACTGGCCTTAGAGAAAATTTGGCTTCACAACAGACTGTCCGGTCTGAGGCGGAAGAGAAATGGCGGCTTTCTGTCATAGAGCTTGAAAAAGTTAAGGCGGATTTTGAAGCTTTCAAAAAATGCGTTGAGACTGAACAAGCCGCCTTGACTAAGCATGCGGAAGACGCCGAGGCAAAATTAAAGCCCGTGACAGAAGAGCTGGCAGCTCTCAAATGTCATATATCTTTGATGACCCTGCCATCTTTGGTAAGCATTTTGTCAATTTAGAAAAACTCCTTAGTTTGCTAAAAACTCTCCAGGCGGCTTACAACATCTGATTTTCTTTGCAGGCCAAAGAAACTGCCAGCTTTCCTCCAACAACTTGCTGAAGCTAAAAGCAATATATACTCTGACGGAATAGCTGTACTGCGTGACCCTTTGTACTATCAAGTATATGCTAACTGGAAAAGGCATCCCCAAGTTGATGAAGAGGGTGATAGAAGTCTTCTCCACCATCCCAAACCAAATTGAAAAACTAAAAAGATCAGCCGCCCGTAAGGGCGCAATGGCCGCTTTAAGCCGGTCATTGGCCTTCACTCCTGAGCTTACTATTGAAGAGATGATGGTTGGGTTCACTTCACAAAAGGATGACGACTCAGAATTTACTCAAGAAGACTATGCCCAATGCAAAGTGGGCCAAGTAGACACAGTATCGGCGTCCTCATGACCATCGTGCATCAGTGGACTTCAGCACAAACAGTGTGGTGGCGCCGCTGGAGGAGGATCAAGAACCATCGGTGCCTATGATGGTGGAAGAAGATGCGATGCCAGGGCATTGAAGTCTGATCATTGAGCTAGACTCCGACGAGGAAGACGAGACGAACATGACCAATACCAAGACCAAGGCCACGGCCACCCACCGCTCCAATCGCCTCCCTGGTCCCCGAGGATAAGATCCGTGCATACAATGTAATATGAACCCTAATCCCCATCCCTATTGTCACTACTAGGATAAAGTCTAGTAGTAGCGCGGGAGCCGGCGCTACAACTAAGTCTTAGCAGTAGCATTGTTTGCCCAACACTAAATCTAAATATTAGCAATAGCGCCTCTTAACTGAGTTAGCAATAGCATGCCTTTTAAACCCACGTTACTATTAAACGAACATATTTCTTTTTATATTTATATTGTATTTACACATGGTTATACATATTAATATACAACATAAATAATTTTATGCCAGTAACAACATTTGGATTAAAGTGGATGGATGCAACTGATCATGTCTGATACGAATCGCATAAAAAACAAAAAATATCATAATAATAATCATCCTAATCGATCATGCCAAGTTAATATGAACCAAAAAAACTTTTGTCTCATAGGACCTAGTCCTCCCTCGTCGGTAAAATGCCATAAAACAGATTAATAGCTATGTCTCCATGAGGAAGCAAAGAGATCCAACGGTCTCCAACTTGTGGCTTGCGATCTTCATTTATTTCTCCCCATGCTTCAATTTGGAGCCATCTTTGTGGTTTGCGCTTAGTCGAGTATGGAAAAGAGATCTGGGCCCTCATAGGGTTTCTAATTGTCATATAACCTTCGCCATGCATCAACGGAGACACAACATCATTTCGCAGTTTCTATTGAAGAACATAATAGTTGTCTAGTTAGCAATGTAATCAACACCATTTACGCAATAGTAGTGTACTTAATTAGAAACTCTTACCAATATATTTCCACGAATGTCATCCGCTTTCAATCTATGCACTAGTGGCATGTAAAATGTATAATTTGGGCCAGGTCCCATATTATATAGGAAGTTGTCCCTACCAAAAAGGACACCAATGACAAAGGTGACAAGAACATCCTTCTCCTCCCTAGTTAGTGTTGGAAATATGCCCTAGAGGAAATAAATAAAGTGTCTATTATTGTATTTCCTTGTTCATGATAATCGTTTATTATCCATGCTATAATTGTATTAATTGGAAACATGGATACATGTGTGGATACATAGACAAACACAATGTCCCTAGTATGCCTCTAGTGAACTAGCTCGTTGATCGAAAGATGGTTAAGGTTTCCTAGCCATGGACATGAGATGTCATTTGATAACGGGATCACATCATTAGGAGAATAATGTGATGGACAAGACCCAAACTAAAAACGTAGCTTATGATCGTGTTAGTTTATTGCTACTGTTTTCTGCATGTCTAGTATATGTTCCTATGACCATGAGATCATGCAACTCACAGATATCGGAGGAGTACCTTGTGTGCATCAAACGTTGCAACTTAACTGGGTGACTATAAAGGTGCTCTATAGGTGTCTCCGAGGGTATCTGTTGAGTTGGCATGGATCAAGACTGGGATTTGTTACTCCGTGTGACGGAGAGGTATCTCAGGGCCCACTCGGTAATACAACATCACAATAAGCCTTGCAAGCAATGTGACTAAGTGTTAGTTATAGGATCTTGTATTACGGAACGAGTAAATAGACTTGCCAGTAACGAGGTTGAACTAGGTATGGAGATACCAACGATCGAATCTCGGGCATGTAACATACCGAAGAACAAAGGGAACATCATACGGGATTAACTGAATCCTTGACATAGAGGTTCGACCGATAAAGATCTTCGTAGAACATATAGGAACCAATGTGGACATCTAGGTCCCGCCATTGGTTATTGACTGTAGAGGTGTCTCGGTCATGTCTACATAGTTCTCGAACCCGCAGGGTTTGCACACTTAAGGTTTGGTGACGTTTCGGTAGTATAGAGTTGTGTATGGTGGTGACCGAAGTTTGTTCGGAGTACCGGATGAGATCCTAGACGTCACGAGGAGCTCCGGAATGGTCTGGAGGTAAAGATTCATATATAGGAAGTCCCATTTTGGTCACCGGAAAAGTTTCGGGCTCATCGGTAGTGTACCGGGAGTGCCGGTAGTGTACCGGGAGGCCTCCGGGAGGGGTATTTCGACCCAAGAGGCTTCATGGGCTGTGGGAGAGTGAATATCAGCCCTTAGTGGGCTGGTGGAAACTTCCACACAAGGCCCATGTGGCTGGAGGAAAAAACCCAATAGGAAAAGGTGGAAAAAAGGCAAAAAGTAGCAATCCTAGTCCTACTAGGATTGGAGGAGGAGAGTCTCCTCCACCTCCCACTTCGGCCGAAGCCTCCAAGGCTTGGAGGCCAAGATGCCTCTCCTCCTCCCTCCCTCCTATATATACTAGTGGATTTCTAGGGTTTTGCACTTGATTTTCAGCCACGTGCAAACCCTAATCTCTAGTGCATAGTTTCTCCTCTAGATCGGTTTTCTGCAGCGCTTAGGCGAAGCCCTGCCGGAATTGCTCCACCACCATCGCCGGAGAGCCGTCAGGCTATCGGAGAACTCTTCTTCCTCTCCACTCCTTCTTGCTGGATCAAGACGGTGGAGATCGTCATCAAGCTGTACGCGTGCTGAACGCAGAGGTGCCATCTGTTCGGTGCTAGATCGGAAGGATCGTGATCAAGTTCGTGGGACGGATCGTGATCAAGTTCGTGGGATGGATCGTGATTGTATCGCGGGACGGATCGTGATTGGATCGCCGGACGGATCATGATTGGATCGCGGGACGCATGGCGATTTGGATCGCGAAGACGTTCGACTACACCAACCGCGTTTCTTAACGCTTCCCACTTAGCGATCTACAAGGGTATGTAGATCCACTCTCCCTCTCGTAGATTCTCATCACCATGGATAGATCTGCATGTGCGTAGGAAATTTTTAGTTTCCCATGCAACGTTCCCCAACAGTGGTATTAGAGCTAGGTCTATGTGTAGATGAGATCTTGAGTAGAACACAAAAGGTTTGTGGGCGTTGATGCTTAGATTGCTTCCTCCCTTGGTCGGATTTTGGTTCAGCGGTATTGTGAGATGAAGCAGCCCGGACCAACATTACTCGTATGCTTACGAGAGACCGGTTCCCTCGACACAACTTGTTGCCCAGATGGCTTGCGGGTGGCAGTTTCTCTCACTTTAGTTCCATCGGATTCGACAAAGGCGGTCCTTGAGAAGGTTGAAAAGCAAATTATGTATCACCGTTGTGGTTTATGCGTAGGTGAGAATCGTTCTTGCTAGAAACCCGTAGCAGCCACGTAAAACATGCAACAACAATTAGAGGATGTCCAACTTGTTTTTGCAGGGTATGTTGTGATGTGATATGGCCAATTACATGATGTGGTATATGTGATGTATGAGATGATCATGTGATGTATAGAATTTCACGACTTGCATTCCGATGAGTACGGCAACCGGCGGGAGCTAGAGGGTTGTCTTTAATTATTGTATGACCTGCGTGTCAATCATTAAGCGTTATGCAATGCTTTACTTTATCGCTAAATGGTAGCAATAGTAGTAGAAGCATGCAGGACAGGACAACCTCGATGGCGACACATTGATGGAGATCAAGATGATGGAGATCATGGTGTCGTGCCGGTGACGATGAAGATCATGCCGGTGCTTTCAAGATGGAGATCTAAAGCACAAGTTCATGGCCATATCATGTCACTTATGAATTGCATGTGATGTTAATACTTTTATGCACCTTGTTTTGCTTAGTACGACGGTAGCATTATAAGGTGATCCCTCACTTAAATTTCAAGATAAAATTGTGTTCTCCCCGAGTGTGCACCGTTGCAAAAGTTCGTCGTGTTGAGACACCACGTGATGATCGGGTGTGATAGACTCTACGTTCACATACAATGGGTGCAAGCCAGTGTTGCACACGCAGAACACTCGGGTTAAACTTGACGATCCTAGCATGTATAGACATGGCCTCGGAACACAAGAGACTGAAAGGTCGAACATGAGTCATATAGTAGATATGATTAACATAATGATGTTCACCATTCAAGCCACCTCAACTCACGTGATGATCGGACTTGAGTTGGTGGATTTGGATCATGTGACACTCAGATGACCTAAGGGTTGTCAATTTGAGTGGGAGCTTTAGTAATTTGATTAACTAAACTCATTATCTTGAACAATAGTCTAAGTGAACTTTGCATATTTATGTTGTAGATCAATGGCTCGCGCAGTAGCACCCCTGAATTTTAATGCGTTCCTAGAGAAAGCTAAGTTGAAAGATGATGGAAGTAACTTTGTTGAGTGGGTCGTAATCTAAGGATTATCCTCACGGCTTCCCAGAAATCATATGTCCTTGATGCACCGCTTGGTGACCAACCAGAAGACATGACTTCCGAAGACGTTAAGAACGCTTGGGAGGCACGTACTGGAGACTACTCAATAATTCAGTGTGCAATATTGTATGGTTTAGAATCGGGACTTCAAAGACGTTTTGAATGTCATGGAGCATATGAGATGTTCCAGGAGTTGAAGTTCATCTTTCAGAAGAATGCCCGGATCGAGAGGTATGAAACCTCCGATAAGTTCTATGCTTGCAAGATGGAGGAGAACGGGTCTATCAGTGAACATATACTCAGAATGTCTGGGTATTCAACTCATCTAGCGGAGTTGGGAATTTCCCTTCCGCCAGAGGCGATCACTAACAGAGTTCTTCAATCACTGCCACCTAGTTACAAGAGCTTTGTGATGAACTATAACATGCACGGGATGAACAAGTCAGTCGCTAAGTCTGAAATCCAGAAAGAACATCAAGTGTTGATGGTCAATAAAACCACTAGTTTCAAGAAAAATGGCAAAGTCAAGGGCAAGGGCAAGAAGGGTAAAACCAAGA
The DNA here is from genome assembly GCA_022496015.1 of Hordeum marinum. NCBI lineage: Eukaryota > Viridiplantae > Streptophyta > Magnoliopsida > Poales > Poaceae > Hordeum > Hordeum marinum. The sequence continues at coordinate 465,213,892 of CM039674.1, forward strand.
AGAATGGAAAAGCAGTTCTACTCCTATAAAGAAGCCCAAGCATGGACCCAAGCCAGAAACTGAGTGCTTTCATTGCAAGGGAACTGGTCACTAGAAGCGGAACTGCCCCAAGTACCTGGCTGACAAGAAGGCGGCCAATGACAAACAAGGTATATATGATATACATGTTATTGATGTGTACCATACTAGCTCTTGTTGTAGTGCCTGGGTATTTTGATACCGGTTCGGTTGCTCACATTTGCAACTCAAAATAGGAACTACGGAATAGACGAAGGCTGGCAAAGGATGAAGTGACGATGCACCTGGGAAATGGTTCCAAGGTTGATGTGACCGCCGTCCGAACGCTCTCTCTTCGATTACCATATGGATTAGTGATGAACCTGAAAAATTGTTATTTAGTGCCTCCATTAAGCATGAACATTATATCTGGATCTTGTTTATTGTGGGACAGTTACTCATTTAAATCTGAGAATAAAGGTTTTTCTATTTATATGAGTAATATATTTTATGGTCATGCACCCAATGTGAGGGGTTTATTCATATTGAATCTTGATAGTGATGACACACGTGTTCATAACATTGATGCCAAAAGATGTAGAGTTGATAATGATAGTACCACTTTCTTGAGGCACTGCCGTTTAGGTCATATTGGTGTAAAACGCATGAGGAAGCTCCATGCTGATGGACTTTTGGAGTCACTTGATTTTGAATAACTTGACACATGTGAACCATGCCTCATGGGCAAGATGACTAAAACGCCGTTGTCTAGAACAATGGAACGGGCGAGTGACTTATTGGAAATCATACATACTGATGTGTGCGGTCCGATGAATGTTACAGCGCGCGGTTGATATCGTTATTTTCTCATCTTCACTAATGACTTAAGTAGATATGGGTTTATTTACTTAATGAAACACAACTCTGAAACGTTTGAAAAGTTCAAGCAATTTCAGAGTGAAGTTCAGAATCATCGTAACAAGAAGATTAAGTTCCTTCGATCTCATCGAGGAGGTGAATATCTGAGTTAAGAGTTTGGTAGTCACTTAAGACAGTGTGGAATTGTTTCACAGTTGACACCTCCCGGAACACCACAGCGTAATGGTGTGTCCGAACGTCGTAATCGAACCTTATTAGATATGGTGCGTTCTATGATGTCTCTTGCTGATTTGCCACTATTGTTTTGGGGTTATGCATTAGAGACAACTGCATTCACTTTAAATAGGGCACCATCAAAATCCGTTGAGACGACGCCATATGAACTATGGTTTGGCAAGAAGCCAAAGTTATGGTTTCTTAAAGTTTGAGGATGTGATGCTTATGTCAAAAATCTTCAGCCTGAAAAGCTGGAACCCAAAGCGGAGAAATGCGTCTTCATAGGATACCCGAAAGTGACAGTCGGGTATACCTTCTATCTCAGATCCGAAGGCAAAGTGTTTGTCGCTAAGAACGGAACATTTCTTGAGAAAGAGTTTCTCTCGAAAGAATTGAGTGGGAGGAAAATAGATCTTGATGAGGTTATTGAACCTTTACTTCGACCAGAAAGTAGCGCAGCGTAGAAAGATGTTTCTGTGGAACCTACGACGATTGAATAGGAAGTTAATGATGATGATCATGAAGCTTCAAATCAAGCTACTATTGAACCTCGTAGTTCGACAAGGGCGCATACTGATCCTGAGTGGTACGGCAACCCTGTCTTGGAGGTCGTGTTGTTGGACAACAATGAACCTACGAGCTATTTAGGAGCAGTGATGGACCCGAATTCCGAGAAATGGTTAGAGGCCATGAAATCCGAGATGGGATCCATGTATGAAAACAAAGTATGGACTTTGGAAGTATTACCTGAAGGGTGAAAGGCCATTCAGAACAAATGGATCTTTAAGAAGAAGATAGACGCGGGCGGTAATGTCACTGTCTATAAAGCTTGACTTGTGGCAAAGGGTTTTTCACAAGTTCAAGGAGTTGACTATGATGAGACATTCTCACCTGTAGCGATGCTTAAGTCTGTCAGAATCATGTTGGCAATAGCTGCTTATTTCGATTATGAAATTTGGCAGATGGATGTCAAAACAGCGTTCCTCAATGGTTTCCTTGAGGAAGAGTTGTATATGATGCAACTAGAAGGTTTTGTCGATCTAGAGAACGCTGACAAAGTTTGAAAACTCCAGCGATCCATTTATGGGCTGGTGCAAGCATCTCGGAGTTGGAATAAGCGCTTTGATGAGGTGATCAAAGTGTTTGAGTTTATACAAGTTTATGGAGAAGTTGGTATTTACAAGAAAGTGAGTGGGAGCTCTATAGCGTTTCTAATATTATATGTGGATGACATATTGCTGATTTGAAACAATATGGAAATGCTGGAAAGCGTGAAGGAATATTTGAACAAGAGTTTTTCAATGAAGGACCTAGGAGAAGCTGCTTTCATATTAGGCATTAAGATCTATAGAGATAGATCGAGACGCTTAATAGCACTTTCACAGAGCACATACCTTGATAAAGTTTTGAAGAAGTTCAAAATGGAACAGTCCAAGAAGGGGTTCTTGCCTGTGTTACAAGGTGTGAAGTTGAGTAAGACTCAATGCCGAGTAACTGCAGAAGATAGAGAAAAGATGAGTGTCATCCCCTATGCTTCAGCCATAGGCTCTATCATGTATGCAATGCTATGCACAAGACCTGATGTCAGCCTTGCCATAAGTATATATGGCTGGAAGGTTTCAAAGTGATCCTGAAATGGAGCACTAGGCAGCGGTCAAGAATATCCTTAAGTATCTAAATAGGAATAAGGAAATGTTTCTCGTTTATGGAGGTGATGAAGAGATCATCGTAAAGGGTTACGTTGATGCAAGCTTTGACACTGATCCAGATGACTCTAAGTCACAAACTAGATACGTATTTATTCTCAACGGGGGAGCGGTAAGCTGGTGGAGTTCCAAATAAAGCGTGGTAGCCGATTCTACATGCGAAGCAGAGTAAATCGCAGCCTCGGAGGCGGCGAAAGAAGGTGTCTGGATGAAGCAGTTCATGACAGATCTTGGAGTAGTGCCCAGTGTACCGAATCCAATGAACCTGTTCTGTGAAAACATTGGTGCCATAGCTCTGGCCAACGAAACAAGGTTTCACAAGAGGACCAGACACATAAAGCGATGCTTCAACTCCATTCGCGATTACATTGAGGAGAAGGACATAAATATTTGCAAAGTGCACACGGATCTGAATGTTGCAGACCCGTTGATTAAACCTAATGTGAATATTTGCAAAGTGCACACGGATTCTGATGAAGACTTATAAGAAGTTCGCGATTAGTCATCAATCGAGGGGCACACTCTTTGGGAGGTAAGGCCTTTTGCATCAGAGTCTTGTGTAGCAGTGTCATCGTTTGTGGAGAAGGAATCGGCTTTGCGAAACTGTCCATCCAGGGGACGTGTTCCTTCATCAATAACAGACTTGCCTTTCCCTTCAACTGATGAAATTGTACTCTTGATGACTTCAACGGGTGGCAGGAAACTGAAGTGATTCTGGAAATCAGCTTTGTAGTGCACTGAGGACTTATCCCTAATGAATTTCATAATCCATGGTGCATATGGCTTCTGCTCAAATGGAGCGACATCTGCACTGGCCAAAGTCCTCATGAAGAAGTCATGTAAGTTAATGGGAATACCATGTATGATATTAAAGAGCACATTCTTCATGATTCCTTCAACTTCTTCTCCCTTAGAGTTATGGCCTTTCTAAGGACAGAGTGTTTTTGTCAGGATGCGATAGACTATGTGAGGCACATAGAGCAGATCCTTCACTAAGAAGACTTGGCGTTGAGACTTTCCAGGTGGCAATGTCTTCATCAACACATTCATTAGTTGATTGGGTAGAGGAGATTCATCAAACAACTTGCGGGCTTCATCTGAGGGAATTTGGACTATGACACACTGAAGCAATCCAGAGGCTTGAGCAGTGAAGTGTGTTGTGCCAGTCATCTAGTCCAATATCCAAGAGTTGATGTCTGAGGAATCTCCGCTGATATGCAACGTGGCATAGAATTCAAGGATGATTTCCTCATTCCAATCGTAGATGTCAACACAAAATGGAAGAAGTCCAACATCATATAGGACTTGGAGCACAGGAGTAAATGATGGAAGACTTTCCATGTCAGCGTGAGGAATCTGATGGTGCTCGAAGACTTTCTTCTTCTCATAGAGGACTGAACCATAGTAATTCAGTTGAGTGGTAGTCCAGAACCTGTTGCGACCAGCCTTTGCAGCATCATAGGGGTTTGGTCCAGAGAAGAACATGTGTTCATTGAAGAAATTGGTCTTGAGGAATTTGGGACGAACAGAGCCTTTGAGAGGCAGTCTTGGCTTGGGTTGATGATTTGTTCGTGTACACCCCTTGATCTCCGTTGGCATGGAAGGAATAGCAGACCGAGTGATTTGAAGAGCTGGTTCCTCAGTAGTGGCCATAGCATCAATTTCCTCAGCTGTTGCAGGTGCAATTTCTTCACTGTCTGGAAGGTACAGATGTTCAGAGTCTTCTGCGATTTCTTCAATCTGTGCAGGTGACTGAGGAATCAACATCAGAGGAGTTGCCATTGGTGAATTGGGATGTGCAGATTCCCAATATTCATCATTGACGACTGGAGTGGTGTCACCAATGTCAACGTCTTCATCAATGTCTTCGCCAGCTTCCTCAGCAGTTACCAGAAGCTCGAGCGATGATACCTTGGGGGTTGATGCAGTGTCATCGATGACAGTTTTCTCATCAAGAGGCTCTGAGCAAGCTGCCAAATGATTCTCTTCTTCTTGAGGAATGTCATATGCTTCCCTGATTGGCACAATAGCATAGGCTGGTGCCGAGGAAATTGGAGTTGTATCAATTGGTGTTGCTGAGGAACTTGTCAAAGTTTTCAACTTCTTCAACACAGGGGCTTCAGAAGTTGATGCTTTTCTTTTGAGGGGATTTTCCTCAGCAGTAGCAGTTTCTTCAGGAACGACTGATGCAACCGCCCTGGGTGCTTCAGTTTCTTCAGGCACAACAAATTCTTCAGCTGACCTATCAGATTCTTCAGGTACATCAGAAGTACCTGTTGGCATAGCAGTTTCCTCAGGCACAACATTGGAGGTTGCCTTGGCATGTTCATCAGTGGTCTGAGTTTCCTCAGCAGCACTGGCAGTTGCTTCTCGTGCAGAAGCATTTCCTACAGCATTTTCATCAGGCTGAGCATTTTCATCAGCTTCCTGAGGAGTTTCATCTGCAGTCCGAGCAATTTCTTCAGACTGAGGCATTTGTGGTTGTGATCGAGCTGCAACCCTGGTGTTGTGATCCTTTATGGCTGCTTGAGCAGCCCTGACAAGTCTGACCTTGGTGCCCTTCCATTCAGCATCATATATCTCTTGATCCAAAGAGAGAGAGCGAATCTCAGACTGAACTATGACGAGTTGATTTGCGGTCAAATTCATCACATTTTCGCGCAAAAACTTTTCTTTGCGAGTCTTGTTCCTCTTACCTCTCTGAGCTTGCTCTCTCTTCCATTGTTCTTCAGAGTTGAAGTGGGTGAGGACATGATCCACTTCAGGAGGCAGATTGAGTGAAGAAAGTGGGGTACTTGGGTCTTCATGCCATATATCGCCATATATCGATGAAGTTGAGGATCATCTTGGGATCCAACATGAGAGGAACAGAGCTTCCCTTTGCTCTAGCAGCCCTATGCTGACTTTGCCGGATTATTTATACCACTTCCTCATCATCAGCATCATCATCATCACTATCATTATCCTCTGAAGAACCTGAGGGGACTATAACCAGAGCCTTGCTGGTGTGAGGACTTGGTCTTTGACCACGTTTGGCTGTCTTCTTCAGTTTAAGCGCAGAGGGACTGGTTGAAGACTTTGCAGTTGTGGAGGGGCTTGCTGTGAGCTTCGGAACTTTGGTGAAACCCTCAGTCCTTTTGCATGTTGACAGATGCACTGGGGTTGAGGACTTTGTAGCTGTTGCAGATGACTGAGCAGCAACAGTTCCAGGTGCAGAAGGTTTTCTAGGCTGAGGCCCTTGACCTTGAGGAATTTGTACTGAGGATTTTGATGTTGAAGAACCAATCTTTAGAGCAGGTTTCTTTACCATTTTCTTCAGAGCACTAGCAGAAGCTCTGACAGAGGCAACAACAGCAGAATCCTCGTTGAATTTCTTCACTGCCTCTTTGGCTTTCCTCGCCAACTTGGCTTGTTGCTTCTCCCACATGTCAGGAAAGTCCTCACCAGTTTTGAGGCTAGTAGGATCAGCAATTTGGTTTGGAGCAAGAGGAGGCCTATTGCAAGGTGGTTTTACATCGAATTTCATCATGTATTTTGGAGTTACATAACAATATTCTCTCCATTCCCTGGCCCATCTCCTCTCAATCTTTTGCAGACGGATCTTCCTCTGCTTGGTCATCTCCTTTCCATGTGTTTCTTCGTCAGGTGTGCAATATTCATCATACAGATCATCAGGGATCTCAAATGCAGTGTGCACATCTGGCTTCTTCCATCCTTTCTGAGGTTTCTTTCCATCAGACATTTTCTTCACTTGAGGAATATGAACTCTTGAAGATTCTGAAGAGGTACACAGTTTTTCTTCAAGTAGCGCTACAAATGAGGTAAGTTGATGAGAACCTAGCGATTCATCAGCAGACATATTGTACCTGTGAACAGAGTATAGGTGCGAGGAATTTGAAGAGGTCATATGCGTTCTCAGAAATTTTGAAGAAAAATTAGGTGAGAGGAATTTGACCATGGATGTCTTGAGGAATTTTACTAAGAGTTCTTTGTCTCGGGTTCCTGAGTTTTACAAATTTTGAGGATTTTCACAATTGAGGAATCTTGAAGAAAATCATTACTTAGAGAAAATCAAGTATGAGGAGATGTAAGGTGCTTTAAAATAAGGTTCATGAAGAACAAACACCTTTTGAGGAATATAAAGAGCATTTGAGGATTAAACAAGGGTAGTAAAAGTAAATTTTATTTACCCTGGTGAAGAACACGACGAACTCAGAGATGAGATTGGGAAGTTCGTGCGTTCAGATCTCCCACACCCTAGCTTGGCAGAGGGAGACAGCTATAGTGGCGACGTGATGAGGATTTCCGTGGCTGGTGCGAGTACGGCAATGACGAGGTTGAGGATGTGAAGCTCTTCCTCACCGGCGACGATGACTTTAGCAACGACGCTAGGTTGGAGCTTGGGAGAGGGATGAGATGCGGAGTAACCGAGCATAGTTGATGGGAAGGGGGCATTTATAGAGGAAGTTAAAACCGATCTGCCCGAAGATTTTGGACATGATTGCCCCTAACCCTTGCTCTCCACGCGACAGGTGTCACCCACGTACTTAGCGGTGGCGATAGTGGGGGCTCATGGGTTATCTAGGCGCGGGAATAGGAACAGTTTGAGCGGGAACCGCCGAAAAATTTGGTAGAGAAGATTTCAAAGTTTTCGTTCGCAAATTCTTCAGCTGTCAAGGACACAGTAAAGACTTTGAACGAGTTTCAAAGTAGAACGCATATGAAGAATTTGTGAACAGACTTGGTTGAGTTTAGCATAGAGGGGAAAAGGGGTCCGATCACATTCACTTAGATGAAAATCAACTTGAAGAATTAGCAATAAGTGAATGCTATTGAGGACATTGAAAACTCATATATATATATATATATATATATATGTATAGTCAATGAAGAACATGAGTTTCAAAGTTTGAAGAATTTGAAAAGTTGAGGAATTTGAAAAACTTGAGGAATTTGATCGCTTGAAGAATTTGCAACAACAACAAAATGCTCAATTTTGAAGAATTTCAACTTTTGGTTGGTGGCGTAACCCACCATATAAGAATGATGATTTCAGACACCGCGTACAATTTTCGTAGAGTTCTGATAATCAAATTCTTCGTTAATTTCTTTACACTTAGAGAGTTATTCTTCATTGATTGAATAAAAACGTTACTTCGTGTGTTGCACATCTAAGTTATCAATTTTGCATAAGTGTTAGGATGTGTGTTCTTCATCAAAGAACATTCGAAGATTCTAAGATATTTAGCTCACACCGCAACTTGCAAAATCTCTTTTCATCCAAGGGATTTGTGAAGATACCGGCAAGTTGTTCTTAAGTGGGAATGTGGTTGATGGAGATGTCGCCCTTGAGTACATGACCTCGAAGAAAGTGATGACGAATCTGGATGTGCTTGGTCTTGGAGTGCTGAACTGGGTTGTACGCAATCTTGATGGCACTCTCGTTGTCACAATGGAGAGGAACATTCTTCAACTTGATGCCGTAGTCCGTGAGGGTTTGCTTCATCCATAGTAACTGAGCACAACACGAGCCAGCAGCAATGTACTCAGCTTCTGTAGTAGAGAGTGAAACGCGGTTTTGCTTCTTCGAGGACCAACAGACTAAGGATCATCCGAGGAAATGACATGTGCTTGAGGTTGACTTGCGATCCACACGATCTCTAGCATAGTCAGCATCAGAGTATCCGACGAGGTGAAGATTTGAGCCCTTGGGATACCAAAATCCAAGTGTTGGTGTGTGAGCTAAGTATCGAAGAATATGTTTCATAGCCTTATGGTGTGATTCCTTCGGTGTTGCCTGGAATCAAGCACACATGCAAACACTTGGCATTATATCAGGCCTAGATGCACATAGGTACAATAAGGAGCCAATCATGGAGCGGTATACCTTCTGATCGAAATCTTTACCATTTTCATTAGTGCAGAGGTGTGCTTTTGATGGCATTGGAGTTTTGACGCCTTTGCAATCTTGCATGTCGAATTTCCTCAGAACATCCTTGAGGTATTTCTCTTGTGAGATGAAGATGCCATTGTCTTGCTGACGAATTTGAAGACCTAAGAAGAATTCAACTCTCCCATCATAGACATTTGATATTCTTCACTCATCATATAGGCAAATTCATCACTGTAACATTTTTCAGTACATCCAAAGATAATATCATCAACATATATTTGGCATATGAACAGTTCATTGTCATAGGATTTTGTGAAAAGAGTATGGTCGAGTGAACCGGGTTTGAAGCCTTTCTTCATGAGGAATTCCTTCAGAGTGTCATACCACGCCCGAGGGGCCTGCTTGAGGCCATAGAGGGCCTTGTTTAGTCTGAAGACTTTGTCAGGATGCTTAGGGTCTTCAAAACCTTGGGGTTGAGAAACATATACTTCTTCCTCAAGCTTACCATTGAGGAATGCAATTTTCACATCCATTTGATATAATATGATATTATGATGGTTAGCGTAAGCTAGTAATATGCGAATAGCTTCAAGTCTAGCAACAGGTGCAAAAGTTTCATCAAAATCAATTCCCTCAATCTATGTGTAGCCTTGAGCTACAAGTCGAGCCTTATTCCTCACCACAAGGCCATTTTTATTTTGCTTGTTGCGGTAGATCCACTTGGTACCTATGATGTTATGCTTGCGAGGATCTGGCCGCTTGACAAGTTTCCACACATTGTTGAGCTTGAATTGAGGCAATTCCTCTTGCATAGCTTGAATCCACTCAGGCTCCTTGAAGGCTTCATCAAATTTGGTGGGTTCTATGATAGAGACAAAGGCAAAGTGCCCACAAAAGTTAGTTAAATGTGAAGCTTTTGAGTGTGTGAGAGGACCTGGCGCATTGATGTCATCGATGATTTTGTCAATCTGCACTTCATTTGCTACTCTTGGATGAGCAGGTTGACGAGGCTGAGGATTTTCATCAGCACCATTTTCTTCAGGTATATTAGCATGAGAGTCTTCATTTGTTGGAATGATTTCCTCAGTGGGTATGACATCTTCTGTTGCCTTCATCTTGATGGATTCCTCAGGAGATTGTTCATCTAACACAGAAGGCAGGTGCTCTCTTTGCGAGCCATTAGTTTCATCGAACCGCACATCTACAGTTTCAACCACCTTGTGATGGTTGGTGTTGAAGACTTTGCAGGTGTGCGAGTCCTTTCCATAACCAAGCATAAAACCTTCATGTGCTTTCAGTGCAAACTTAGAACTGTGGTGAGGATCTCTGATCCAGCATTTTGCACCGAAGACTTTGAGATAACTTACATTGGGTTTCTTGCCTGTCATGAGCTCATATGAAGTCTTCTTGAGGAATTTGTGAAGATATACCCTGTTGATAATGTGGTATGCAGTATCAATTGCTTCAGGCCAAAAGCGACGAGGGATTTTGTATTCGTCAAGCATGATGCGGGCCATCTCAACAAGTGTCCTGTTTTTGCGCTCCACGATGCCATTCTGCTGAGGAGTATAAGGGGTAGATAACTCATGAGTAATACCAAGTTCATCAAGATATTCATCAAGATTAGTGTTCTTGAACACAATCCCATTATCACTCCTGATATGCTTGATCTTGACGCCAAAGTTGGTGGAGGCCCTTGAAGCAAATCGTCTGAAGACGTCCTGCACTTCATTTTTGTACAGAATAACATGCACCCATGTGTAACAAGAGTAATCATCAACAATGACAAAGCCATATAAACTTGACGCATTTGTTAGTACGGAGTAATGAGTGGGGCCAAATAGATCCATGTGAAGCAATTCAAAGGGTCGAGTCGTGGTCATGATTGTCTTCGAGGGATGCTTGGATCTGGTCATCTTCCCAGATTCACATGCACCGCAGAGGTGGTCCGTGAGGAATTTGACACCCTCGATATCAATGACGTGCTTTTTCTTCATGAGTGTGTGCAGGTTCCTCATACCAGCATGTCCAAGTCGTCGATGCCATAGCCAGCCTTCTGAAGACTTTGTAAGTAAGCAAGTGGCAGGTTGAGGACCTGTAGAGAAATCAACAATATACAAGTCTTCTCTCCTAAAGCCTTCGAAGATTTTGGAATTGTCAGATTCCATGATGACAACACAACGGTATTTTCCAAATATGACAACCATATCAAGATCACAAAGCATTGACACAGACATAAGGTTGAACCCGAGGGATTCAACAAGCATCACCTTATCCATGGTTCGGTCCTTTGAGATAGCAACCTTACCAAGTCCCAATACCTTGCTTTTTTTCCTTTGTCTGCATAGGTGATATGCTTCAGAGGAGATGGAGTGAGTGGCAAATTCATTAGTAGATTCTTGTCACCTGTCATGTGGTTTGTGCATCCACTATCGAGAACCCACTCAGTAGCTTTTAGAGTATCATCCTGCAGATGAATTAGTACATCTTACGAACTCATATGCTTCAGAGTGAAGAATATGATATCAATTTCATCAGACATAATTTCATCACATAAGATAGTAAGCAAGTAGAGTGAGGACGCGAGAAATGAAGAATTCATTTCATCATGGTTAGCTTGCGTCCTTTCAAGCATTTCTTCGGGTCTCCAGCAAATTCATCAGATGTTCAAATTCATCTGGGGACCTGGCCCTGCATAAGATGTCAGTTTGATTTCTTCACCACCCACATCTGGAGGGGTGGCAAAGAGTTCATCATTCTTTGAGCACCATATGAGAAGGGAGGCATTTAAGCAAGTGTGCTTCGTTTCACAGGGCGAGGGTTAGAGTACTCATATGAATAAGCAGAGAAATTCTGCGAGGACTTATGAACATAATGGTTTGAAGAATAATGCACATATTCGTAACTCTTAGGTTTTCCCTGCAAAACAGAGGCATTAGCATGAGAACAATGATTTTGACCATTTGAGGAATTGGGTCCAAGTGAGGACTTTGATCCACTTGAGGAATTTGATCTGGGGTTCCTTTTCTTCAAGAGTGGTGTCGTGAGGACGTTCACTTGAAGATTTTGTAGGTAGCTCTTGGGAACCCAGATTTTCTTCAATGGAGAGCCATTCCTGCAGTTAGTTCCAACATATCTAGCAAATACTTCACTTTTCTGTTTTTTGAAGAATTTGTAGTTCGAGTCAAGTGATTCATCAGAGAGATATGAAGTTTTACACGTAAAGCCAGATAAAGTGGATGGATCTATAGGAGGTCCTTTCGTAGCAACCCACAAGGTTTTGGGGTACTGCTCAAGTGTCTAGTAGGATCCATCAGCGTTGAGTTTCCTCAGAAAGGCTATACCCTCTTTCCTAGGGTTGATGTTCAGTATCTGCTTTTTGAGGAAATCGCAAAGGGTTTGAATGCCTTTGAGACTCTTGTACATGCCTGTCACATACAATTCCTTCAATCCTGTATTGTCATCAGTGATACTTGTCATCAGTGATACTTGTGGTATCCTTAGATGAGGAATTTAAGACCACGAGAATAGTTGAAGAAATTTCAGCAATAGAAGCATTTGAACATTCAGGTGAAGAATTAGCAATTTTCATGTTCGATGCATTTCAAACAAGGTGGAATGAAATCTTCCTGAGCGGTACTGATCTGTTGAGCCAGTAATGAATCATTTTCCCTTTGGAGATCCTCATGTGACACCCTCATTTTCTCAAGATCTTGCTTTCCTTGAAGAAATTCATAATAAAGCTTCTCATGATCAGCTAAGAGGTCGTTATGATGACTCTGAAGGTTATCATACTTTTTCTGAAGACTTTTGAGATCAACAGACAGAGTTTGAGTCCGATCCACTTCATGGTTTAACAGATCATCGCTTTTGTCTAGCATTTTATGAAGCTTTTCAAGTGCACTTTGTTGCTTAGTGGCAATTTTAACAAGTTTAGCATAGCTAGGTTTCACATATTCATCAGATTCACCTTCACTTGATTCAGATGAGGAATGATGTTTGTGTACCTTTGAGCCTTTTGCCACTTGAGTCATTGGAGTAGTCATATTCTTCATTGTTGAAGATGGACTTGGTGACGAAAGCAGTAGCGAGAGAAAGGCTAGCGACACCAGATTCTGATTCCTCCTCAGATTCTTCCTCTTCTTCATATTCTTCAGATTCTTCCTTAGAATCCATTTCCTTGCCGATGAACGCTCGAGCCTTTCTGGAACCATTCTTCTTGTGCTTTGAGGACTTTGAAGATGAGGACTTTGCAGATGAGGACTTTGAAGATTTCTTATTTTTCTTCAATTATTAGAACTATCATCCTTGTATTTCTTCTTCTTCTTTGAGTCTTTTTCCCAGAGAGTACAATCAGAGATAAAGTGGCCAGGCTTCTTGCAACGATGACATCTTCTCTTTGTGTAATCTTCCGAGGAATCTGATTTCCTCAAGCCACTTTTTGATGACTTTCCAAATCCACCTATTCTTGAGAACTTCTGGAATTTCCTCACAAGCATAGCTAGTTCCCGACTTAGTTCTTCAGGATCACCAAGGCTGCTGTCAGAATCTTCTTCTTCAGATGAGGAAATTGCTTTTGCCTTCAGAGCACGAGATCTTCCATAGCTTGGACGTAGAGGTCTCTTTTCTCAGCTTGTTGGAATTCATGAGTATTGAGTCTCTCAAGAATATCAGCAGGATCAAGAGCTTTCTAGTCTCCACGTTCTTGAATCATCAAAGCCAGAGTATCACATGAGGAATCGAGTGATCTCAGCAGTTTCTTCACTACTTCATGGTCAGTGATATCAATGGCACCCAATGCTTGAAGTTCATTGGAGATATCAGTGAGGCGATCAAAGGTTTGCTGAACATTTTCATTGTCAAGACTCTTAAAGCGGTTGAAGAGATTGTGAAGAACATCAACACGAGAGTCATGTTGAGTGGAAACACCTTCGTTGACTTTGGACAGCCTATCCTAGATAAGCTTAGCAGATTCCAAAGCACTCACTCCGCCATACTGACCTTTGCTCAGATGACCACAGATGATATTCTTCGCTTGAGAATTGAGGTGCTTGAATCTCTTCACATCAGCAGCTGTAACAGTGGGAGCGACAGAGGGAACACCATTTTCCACAACATACCAAAGATCGTTGTCAATAGCTTCAAGGTGCATACGCATCTTGTTCTTCCAGTAGGGGTAGTCCATCCCATCGAAGGTAGGACAGCCCGCGGAAACCTTGATCATACATGCAGTCGACATAACTAGAACTCCAGGTGGTTAAACCAAAATCACACAGAGCGAGGGAGTACCTACTCTGATAACAATTGAAAGTGTGTTATATCGACTAGAGGGGGGGTGAATAGGCGATTTTTACAAATTCATCACTTGAGGAATTTGAAATGTGATGAATAACTAGCAGCGGAATAAGTACTCAGGTGCATGAGGAGCATAGTATTAGCTTAGTCATCATGATGAAATGAAACATGCATGAACAATGAGTAGCGTGATAAAGGATAAGCAGTGATGAACAAGGCAACTTGAAGAATTTGAGGTGAGGAATTTGTGGAAGTCTTCAGTCAAATTATTCAAACAGTAACAATCAATTTCATCAACAGGTTTATGAGGAATAAGAAGGTTGAGGAAATAGAACCAGGTAGCTCGATGAAGACAATGGTTTGATGACCAATTACAACTGCTGTGACAGCCGTACGTCTGGTTTGGAGCGGCCTGGTATTTAAACCAGAGGACACACAGTCCTTACCATATTCTCCTTGCGCTAAGGTCACACAGTCCTCGCCCAACACTCGTGGTAAGTCTTCAGGGTAGACTTCCAAAACCCTCACAAACTGGTCCCCTGGCGATCCACAATTTACTGTTGGATGCTCTAGACCAAGGTCACTTCGTGGTCCCCAATTGACTGTAGGAGCACTAGACCATGACGCCTAACCGTCTCGAGGATGCACAATCCTCAAAGGTAACAAGCGCCGGTTCCACACAGGAATTTCTTCAGTGATGCTCAATCACTATGGTTTTTGTGGTTTGGTTGTGGGTTTTTCCTCACTGATGATTTTCTCTCAAAGTCCTTAGAGGATGGGTTGCTCTCAAATGACAAGTGTCAGTTCTCTCTCGGAGCAGCCAACCAGCTAGTGGTTGTGGAGGGTGGCTATTTATAGCCAGGATGCAACCTGACATGATAAGACATAAATGCCCCCAATGATATGACCGTTATGTGGATAAGAATGATTGGGGACAGCTGGCGCTAAGCACAGCAACGGTCGGAATTTTAAACTATGAAAGTCCTCAGCTTATTATGTTCCTCACTTTTAGGCAATTCGCATTGGTGAAATCCTAACTCCTCGGTCAGATCAGTTTCCTCAGAGACCAGAAGAACCTCGTCTCTGTCACCAAAGGACTTGTCTGAACCATAAGAGATTTCCAAAGGCTTCACTCGAAGGATTGTATGGGTTGAGGATTTTGGAGTTGGGCATCAGTTGGAATTTTTCCTTAGTATTACCTTGGCCCCCTTTAACAGTACGGTGTTTCCTATGACTCAAATAAAGGAAATGAAACTACGAAAACAAAAGTCTTCACGCTTCATATTCCTCGTTCATATCTTCAAGGTCACACCAACTTCTTCATTTTCAAAGTCTTCACAAAGTCTTCACGAAAGTCCTCAGAAAGTCTTCAGCAAAGTCTTCACTTGAAGACATACATTTTTAGGGGTCGATAATCTCCGAATATATCAAACTCCTCATCGATTATAGAGCCTGTGTACACTCACAAACACATTAGTGCCTTAACCTAAAAGTATTCAATACACCAATATCACTAAGGGGCACTAGATGCACTAACAATTGACTCTAGTGCAAGTGGGAGAGTTTTGGAAATATGCCCTAGAGGCAATAAATAAAGTGTTTATTATTATATTTCCTTGTTCATGATAATTTTTTATTATCCATGCTATAATTGTATTGATTGGAAACACATTACATCTGTGGGTAAATAGACAACACTTTGTCCCTAGTATGCCTCTAGTGAACTAGCTCGTTGATCAAAGATGGTCAAGGTTTCCTAGCCATTGACATGTGATGTCATTTTATAACAGGATAACATCATTAGGTGAATGATGTGATGGACAAGACCCAAACTACAAATGTAGCATATGATCGTGTCAGTTTATTGCTACTATTTTCTGCATGTCAAGTATATGTTCCTATGACCATGAGATCATGTAACTCACAGACACCGGAGGAGTGCCTTGTGTGTATCAAACGTTGCAACGTAACTGGGTAACTATAAAGGTGCTCTACAGGTATCTCCGAGGGTGTCTGTTTAGTTGGCATGGATCAAGACTGGGATTTGTTACTCCGTGTGACGGAGAAGTATCTCAGGGCCCACTCGGTAATACAACATCACAATAAGCCTTGCAAGCAATATGACTAAGTGTTAGTCATGGGATCTTGTATTACGGAACGAGTAAAGAGACTTGCCGGTAACGAGGTTGAACTAGGTATGGAGATACAACCGATCGAATCTCGGGTAAGTAACATACAGAAGAACAAAGGAAACATCATATGGGATTAACTGAATCCTTGACATAGAGGTTCGACCGATAAAGATCTTCGTAGAATATGTAGGAACCAATATGGGAATCCAGGTCCCGCTATTGGTTATTGACCGTAGAGGTGTCTCGGTCATGTCTACATAGTTCTCAAACCCGCAGGGTCTGCACACTTGAGGTTTGGTGACGTTTCGGTAGTGTAGAGTTATGTATGGTGGTGACCGAAGGTTGTTCGGAGTCCCGGATGAGATTCTAGACGTCACGAGGAGCTCCGGAATGGTCCGGAGGTAAAGATTCATAAATAGGAAGTCTTGTTTTGGTCGCTAGAAAAGTTTCGGCTCATCGATAGTGTACCGGGAGTGCCGGTAATGTACCGGGACACCACCGGGAGGGGTATTTCGACCCAAGAGGCTTAATGGTCTTTGGGAGAGTAAATACCAGCCCTTAGTGGGCTGGTGGAAGTGCCACACAAGGCCCATGCGGCTAGGGAAGAAAAGCCCAAAGGGAAAAGGTGGAAAAAAGGCAAAAAAGGAGGAATACTAGTCCTAGTAGGATTGGAGGAGGAGTCCTCCTCTCCTCCCCACTTCGGCCGACCCAAAGGAGGCTTGGCCCTTGCGCCAAGGCCTCTCCTCCCTCCCTCTTATATATACTGGAGGTTTTATGGTTTTTGCACTAGAATTTCAGCCACGTGCTACCCGTTCCTCCAGTGCATAGTTTCTCCTCTAGATCGGGATTCTGCAGTGCTTAGGCGTAGCCCTGCCGGAATAGCTCCACCACCATCGTCGGAGCACCGTCACGCTGCCGGAGAACTCTTCTTCCTCTCCGCTCCCTCTTGCTGGGTCAAGAAGGCGGAGATCGTTATCAAGCTGTACGTGTGCTGAACGCGGAGGTGCCATCCGTTCGGTGCTTGATCGGGACGGATCGTGATTGGATCGCGGGACGCTCGGTGATTTGGATCGTGAAGACGTTCGAATACATCAACCATGTTTCTTAACGCTTCCCGCTTAGCGATCTACAAGGGTACGTAGATCCACTCTCCCTCTCGTAGATGCTCATCACCATGGATAGATCTGCGTGTGCATAGGAATTTTTTTGTTTCCCATGCAACGTTCCCCAATAGTTCGATCGTTGGTGATGGACGATTTTTGTCTCCTCTCCTTGCGCATTATACCGAGGTATATATCGCAAGAAGAGAAGAGGAAAAATCACCCCAATGACAACAGTCGGGATTCCTCCATCAAGAATACACAAGAAATTCACACAAGGAGCAACGAAGGACCGAAAGTACCTGAATCATAACTCGGATGACATCCCTGAAGAACCTGTCAGGTATTGAAGAACCTGACGTCCAACGCAGCCATGTAGCGACGGACGTGCTCATCCTCCTCTCTAACACGGCGACGTACCACCTCCGCGGGGCCTGCTCCCTCCACACCGAAAGTGGCCCACGTGACCGCCACCAAAGAAGCTCCAGGTCGACGACGAGACCCGGATTCCTCACCAAGCTATGCGCCCGGGAAGATAGCACCTCTCAGTGCCAGCCCGACGGAGCCTAGTCCCGGACATGGCGTCTCTCAAGGATGTCGCCGCCGAGTCGCCGCCGTGGATGCGGGCCGGACACCATCGACGTCGGGAGCAAATTCCTACGAGACCATTTTCTTACCATTTAATATTTTACTTTCTGGTTATCTTCTTACAAATACAAGAACAATTTATTTTTTCACATAAAAAACATTATATAAAACATGTCTAAAACTCATTTTGACTCATTTTGACCCAGTTTTCTTATTAACTATCTAATTTCATTAACCATTTAACCTTAGCAATCCTAGTAAGAACCCTAGAAATCAACCCTAGCTAGCAATGTCCTAGCCACAACCCTAACTAGCAATCCACCGAAATTTAACCTAGCAATCAAACGGACGGAGGAGGCTGGGGATGTCTCACCAGAGAAGAAGATGGTTGGCGCGCAGAGGAGACGAACGGAGGAGAAGAATATGCCAGGGTCAGGGTCAGGGACGGGGTCGACGTCGCCGGGGCAGGAGTTTGGTCGGCGGTGGGGTCGGGGTCGGCGGAGGGGTCTTCGTCTGGGTTGGGGTCGGGGGAAGCAGCCGGTGGGAGGACCGGCGGCGGCGGAGTCGAGAGGAAGGGCGTGAGAAGGGAGAGAGGGAGAGAGTGAGGGGTGTGCGCGTGGGGAATTCACATAAGTACGGGTCAGAGTAGCAGTAGCGCGGGCTGGAGAAAAGCGCTACTGCTAGCGCTAGCGCTAGCGTTACTTTCTGGCAAACACTACTACTACTATTGTCGGCCCCATCGGTCGGGATGGGACCAGTTAGTAGTAGCGCAGGTTGAATGACCAAGGCTACTGCTAACTGCATATATGTAGCGTCTGTAGCCGACCGCGCTACTACTAATTAGCAGTAGCGCTGCCCATTTAACCCGCGCTACTAGTAAAGTCCTATTTATAAGCATTCTCCTAGTAGTGCGTACTGAATCTAGATCAAGTCATGACGATGTTACGATATCCTGATTCCACATTCCCATGACGCGGATCGAACCTAAACTTGAATCGAATGCAAAGCTGTAGGTGTGGAGGGGAAAATATTGCTTACTGCTATTGCCTTCGGTGAAGGTGGCTGGAGGTCGACTTCCTGTTCTCCGATCTGCTGTCGGTGAAGGTGGTCGAAGGTTTTCTTATTGTTCTCCGATCTGTTGCACGCCGTCGCCGTACGTGAGTGGAGAAAGGGGAGAGGCGAGAGAAAGCGATGAGGGAGGTGAGGGTAATAGCTGCCGGCGTTTCGGGAAGCAACGTGGCTTTGCGAGGGTGACTCCTCGCGTGCAACCCCTGCCGCCCACGTGCCTTGCGTGGGCCTGGTTAGCGAAAAATACCGATTCGAGCGTAGCTCGGGAGACTGGCCCAGAGATGCTTTAAAGTTCGTGCGATGCAGGTCCAATAGTGTATGCAGACAACCAATCAACCCGTTTTCTTTTCGGAAGGGACTGGTTATGCTAATACAGGCAACCAATAGCGCCCTAGCTGTGTGACTATCGAGCGAGCATATGAGTGGGGCTGTGGGGCGGTAGCGTGTCCGACCTTAAGTAAATAGCCTGCTGAGCTACAAAAGAATGCGGAGGAATCGGAAGACATAGCAACACGAAGGGACGGTCTCAACTCAATCCTGCACACACCATGCATGAGGCAGGCATGCAGCCTAGCAGCTGAATGAATGCTAGAGATGGAACGATGTGGCCACTTTCCACTTCTTACCGAAGCAAAAAGTGTTACCGGAACACATTACAGAAACTAACTCGATGCAGCATATATACACATAAAAAGAACAACAATGCATATAATATCCATCATAAAGGAAATGGTGGTTACAATCGATCACATGCCATTCAACAATTATAAGTTGGTAATGCCGAAGCGCAAACTAAATCCATCAAATGCACTTATGTCTTATAATGGTATCTATATATTTTGAATGAATGGAAACAATTGCAAATTCTGTATATGATGAACTTGGTGCTGACTGTCACTGAAGCTATCTGTTTGGACTAGTAGCCATATTTGTCCTGATTTTTTACATAGACTGTATTACAAACATATTCTTGGAAGTCTTCAAATCTCCTCAAAACTTGCCACCGGTGAAGATGAAACTCCGGTTTGTTGGTAGATATATAAGGTATTATGTTGCCTGAGTAAGTAAGAGAGAAAAACTATTGTTAGTTAACAAAGAGGAAGGGGCATAAGTGAAGATAGCATGATGCATGTTATCATCAGCACCAATCTGCCATTACCCAATAACAAGTAGGTGGTACAGTTTAATCGGGGCAATCTTGTCATGTAATCTACTTTCCAGTTTCTGCATCCATTTTCCTGCAGAGAAGTACAAGGGAAATAAGATCACAATTTAACAACCATTAAATAAAGACGGTAGGGATAAGCATACTCTTTGTATGAACCGATATCCTCGCGTATGTACTCTAGACTCTTTAGTTCCTCTGGATCGAACAAGACATCCTTAGAACAAAATCATCAGTTAAAGAAAAATATTAGTAAAAGACTTTGTGAGGCACAAACATGAATGTTGTAAAGTTTGAAGCAGGGTGACATACCAGATGGCTCAAATCTTCTCTCAGTTTTTCGTTTACAAGAAAACAGTGTACAAAGTAAAGAACATACATACCACAATCATCCCCGCTTTGTTGTGGTACCTACAAGTTTGTTTGGTATCATAGCAGAAATCGTAAAAATTAAGATGAAGCAATGTAGAACATAATAATAGATATATTTTTTTCCAAAGGATGAAAAATAGTTCGACTATCAGAAATTAAACACCATACCTCAGGATACTCAAGTTCGACTTCATTTATGAACTGCTCTAACTCTTCCCGCTCTTCGATTTTTAAAATATCAACAATGAATCTGGTATATATACACCAGCAATAAAGGGCTAATAAATATAGGACATTCAGAATACAGATGACAAGTATGTGTTATAGACAATGCCAATGTGTAAATAAAAACATTTGTGTGAACGTAAACTAAGGCATATCGGGGGTACTTTTGACGCCCACTCCATGCAACCTCCAACAATGCACAATATTTTTTGAAATACTAAACAGCTTGTTGGGCTACCGATAATATGTAAACATATCTCATTATAGTATCTTGAGTCACCTACATGCAAAACCATGCTACAACAAAATATGTACACATGCTATCATAAAGAGCATCATATTTGGAATTATTTGAAGTCTTAGTGAGGGAGAACATAAAGTGATCAAACCTCTTGATGATTGGTTCTAATCTCCCCGGTTCAGCCCCTTTAAGTGAATCCAGTAGCAGCATGCGTGGCCCCTTCTTAGTACCCAAGTACTTTGTCTCGCCAAAATTGCACAACACAAGAAGGCTCCAGTCTCCCCTATATATAGTCAACGAAGTGAATATTTGGTATCATGCTGATCAAATAAAAAAAAGTAATTCCGCATGATAATAATGTGAGTAACATACCAAAGAATAATAGGTACAAATACATATCGTCTTGTGAATATCTTCTTAGCTTTTATCCATTTAAGGATTCTTGATTTATCATCCCAGTTGGAGTACATAGTAAACCACAACGAATTAAGGTACGCATAATCGTTCCTTTCCTGAATATATATGCATGACCAAACATCCCTAGATAGAGAGTTGTAGCAGTACATTATAAGATTGACATTCCAATTAAAAGAAAATGAAAACTAAGAACCTAATAAAACAAAGACAGACATATTCCATGCACAATTCAAAAATATCAGTGTCTAGCTTCTCTTTGTTTTGTCCCTCCTGTTAATGCGGGTTGACCTTCTTTTTGGAGGGGACTGATCTTGAAAGGAGGGTAATTCATTTTTCAAGCTCCGTCGTGTCTTAGCCTCTCGACCTTTGCTTGTGTGGCAGCACTTGTTTTGGCACTCTACACATGGAAAAATAGAAATGACATGGAGATAACACTCATGCATGTTCGCGTATGCAGAGGCTTACACACTGACACCATGTTACACCGAGTGAATTAAAAATAAACGCTCACTATTTGTACTATGTAGTAAAATCATCTTGAAAAGCCACATATAGAGGTGAACGCAAGACTAAAGTAAGATACAACAACAGTTGCACAATTAACAACAAGTCATCATGTTTACAATATGTATATGGGAACGCATAGGAAATCAAACACTTACAAAATCAATAATTTTCTGTTAAAAGAAAATGGTATAACCCTGGTTCATGACCAGCGAACTAAGTTACTACTGTTTACAATGACATAACAAACTACATATCATAAGAATAATGGGTTGTTATGTCATGCACCATACAAAAACAAAAAGATTGTTTTAGCAATGATTCAACAGGAAGTGATTTGTTTCCGGATGACAAAATAATTTCCCTTGTGGAAGAAATGCAAGTGTATGATTGGTAAACAACCTAGAAAATGTGAACCTCCTGTGCACTAGGAAACATATCCAGTGAAACAATACAAAAGCTACAAAATCATATCCCGGCCATAATAAATTAATAATCGGCAAACTTCTAGATTGTGCTAAAAACATATGCAGCTATATTAAACTAATAGTGCATTGTAATTGATATTTTATGCCATTGAAATTAGATAAAAGATAAGAATTTCCAGTCATTAGTGAACATGACCCTCCAACTTTAGGATGAACTAGACCAAAAATAGTTTAGCTTGGAACTATGAAAACAACCACTAGACACAATTGACGAGTGACTCGGTAGTCGTACTACTTCGCATACATAGAATCATAATTATCAAATTTTCTAAAGCTACCGAAACAGAAGGACAAAATATCGAACAGTGATTAGATGTTATAAACGGTGGTAATTGATCGATCACATCACCGATCAGTGCTTGAATACTAGCTAAGCAGCCTTTCCATTGCCCTAACCCCGAGATGTGGTGCTGCTAGTAGAACTTGCATTGGCAGATTTATGTATACAAGATACATACTACTCATAGGTAAGAAAAATATTAAACAACAACGTGGAGGCTCTATGCCTGTATGCCCTAGATGGTTAATCTATGCAAGCACCAGATCTCACCGCGAAGTCATGAATTCTAATCACCATTGTTCTTAAATATGAAAAACTAATCGGGACTGAATAAACCACTGAAATGGCTCATTGTTGGATCTGCTGACCTTTCAATAATCTGCATATATGCAGGTCTATAATTTTAACGTTGATTCAGAGCGAGCTATTAATCGATGTTTGTAAGATCTGACCAGACCCTCTAAATACCCATGTCGTATACAAGACATCACTCAAATTAATACCATGAATTCTAAGGGGCTAATGATCCTAGGAATTCCGGTCCGCTTCCAAGAAGCAATACTGCGATAGTGTAGACCAAACAGGGAGCATGCAGTTGTTCGAAATTTCCAACACAACCCGCCCAGAAATATAATTTGAGGAGCTATTTCGAACCTTCTCCGTTTGCAAGAAATTAAACAAGGAGCAAACAACAACCTAACCTAATCTAATCCGGACAGAAGACGGAAGTGCGCAGCGCCATAAGGCCCATAACGCATCTAGCGGCCTACCAACCATCGAACAAAAATACACCACTCTATGCAACGCCAGCAGAGTCTCAGAGACCAACAGAGAAGATCACGGGGGACGCTCAAGGCCCAGCACCACCGTGATGAGCAGATCAAGCGGATGGAAAGGGAAAAGGACCAGGTTGGTCGTCGATCGTGCGCTCACCTTGGTTGCTGCTGTCGTCGCCGTCAAGGTCGATGACGACGATCTCCTGGTTGCGGGCGTTGCGGCTGCGGCGGGGCATGGCGGCTCTCAGGGGATGGAGAATTCTTCTTGGGTTTGAATGACTTGGTTACTCGCGGTACAAATAGGCTATGGCGAGCTCAGATTGGGAAAGTGGTAGTGGGATGGGGCTGGGGGACGCGTCTTCTATCTGGGCTTTGCTTCTCTGGGTTGCCTTGTTCCTTTCCATTTCTGGAGCGAATATGAAATCGGACCCGGGAAAGTGCGACTGTTCATTTTTGAAACACAGTCAGATGGCCGACTGGAGCTGGTACGTTTAGCAAAGGTCAGTAATTTTTATTGTAAAAAAATGTCTCGTTTCTCTCAGGTTCTTTGTGTGAGAGGATTTATCCTGATATATTTCTTTGAGAAACCTACCTATCTGTCTGTTTTTTTTAACAAGATTGCCCCATTTTTTTCATGGTTGAGCATATATTGGGACAGAGATCCCAGGAACTGGAACTGGGAGTCAGCCTACTGGTTCTCCTTTTTTCAGGGTAAAATAAAAGGAGTTTATTCAATGTTTATAGAATTACAATCAAGAAGGACAAGTTCCTCAATACACGAGGGACTGTGACTAAGCCACACTGCCATGGTGTATTCCGTGCAGCTGTAGTTTATCAGACTTTTTTAGGAAATAGTCTTTCATCCTGTTTTAAGATAAAGTATCCGTCGTGGTTTTGTCACGACAGATCACTACCATGATAAAGCTCTATGCTGACGGCTTAGGTCTATGCCGACGGCCCTCGACGGCTTAGGTCTATGCCGACGGCCCCCATCGGCATAGGTCTATGCCGACGGCCCCCGTCGGTATAGGGCCATCGGCACCATATGTGTCGACTTATCCCAAGTCACCGTCGGCATAAAAAAGCCGTCGGCATATATGCTATGCCGACGGTGTCCATATAGAGATACCGACGGTCTTGGCCGTCGGCATAGCTCAATGGCAAATGGCGTCCGGCAGCGCTGCCGTCAGGAGGGCACCACCTAGGGACGGCCACGTGTCGGTCCTATGCCGACGGCATGGCCGTCGGCATAGAGGGCCACGTGGCGGCCTGCGATGGTTCCTGGTTCCTGGGGCACGCCTATACCGACGGCTCAGGTCGTCGGCTTAGGCTACAAAGGTACGCCGACGGCATAGCCGTCGGCATAGCTTGCGACGTGGTAGGCGCTGGTAATTCGAAGGACCTATATGCCGATGGCTATGCCGTCGGCGTAGTTTTGTGTCGTTTTTTTCTTTTTCCTATTTCATACAAATTCATTTCAGCTCCAAAATAACAGGGTATATACAATGAAATTTAATGCACAGCCAACAACACCATCACATCGTCACAACCAATACCACCACCATCACATCCTCACAACATACAACATAAGCATATCAGAAATATAAGTAGTGTAAAAAGGCAGAAGTCATCTAAAGAGCACAAGTCATCCAAGGAGCACAAGTAATTCAAGGAGCACAAGTCATCTAAAGGCAGAAGTCATCAGAAGTAACGTAAAAAGGCAGAAGTTACCTAAAGAGCACAAGTCATCTAAGGAGCGCTAGTACGTCCACCTCCAAGGTCGTCAACGCCAAGTGCACCAAATCCCAGGTCTTCACTACTAGAGGCACCGCTACCGCCTCGGTGGATTGGAGTGACCGGGCTCCATGACTCGGGAGTGATGTGAACACCTGCACCACCACCAACGGATGATCTACCGGTTTCCTGGATGTTTGAAAAGACATGTTGAGTGAATGATATTGTGTTGAATAAACAGTAAGCGGTGGCTGAATAGTTTGGGGATGTACTAACCACCGTTGTCCCCGGTTGTTGTGCTAGAAATTCTTCAAAGGTAAGCAACACTGGTTGTGGTCCTGCAGCTAGTGGTGCTGGTTCCATTTCAGGAATCGTGTTGTTCCTCATGCTCTCAAACATGAGCTGCATGTTAATTGACAAAGCAAACACGAATGTCAGAAGAAATGAAAGTGTCAATATGGAAATGAAATGAAAGGGGCTAAACTAACCGTCATCATGCGAGTGTTGTGGTCCTGGACGGCTGCAACTCTCGCGCTCCATGCCATGGTCTCCTGGCGTGTGTACTCCATGTAGGCCTATAATATGACGTGATGGAACTCATTAAACATCTCAATGCGGAAAATAAAGTGAACAATGAAGATAAGAGGGAATAATACTTACAGAGTGTCGCCGCCTCAGTAGGAGGATTCATTTCCGTCCATTCCTCTAGAACGAAATCACTAAAAGAAGAGAAGAGGTGTTAGACCGGGATTAAGTGAAAATAGAACATGATGATGTGCATAAAGTAATGGTGTAGTGGTATTACCTCATCCACACTTCCTTGACTTCCTTGATGTTGTGCAAGACATAGAACATAAGGTCCTCCCACTCTTGTCGTGGCATGTTATAAAATTTAGAGGCCCCAGCCCTGCCACCTTGCCCATTGAATAGATGGAGCTTGGGTTGATACTTGGGTTCTTTTATATTGTATCGAGGCACCTTATTATGCAGATGGGGAACGTGGTCTGGATAGTACGATGTCCTGAGGTTTGACACCTCCTCTAGGATAACTGACTCAGCTATGGAAGCTTCAACCTTAGCTTTGTTTCCACATTTCTGTCGAAGATGCTTGTTTTGTCTCTTAGGGCCATCCTGCCAACGATTCTGCACAGGCCCCCCAACAATACCTCTTTCGCGAGGTGCAGAATGAGATGTGTCATCGGAGTAAAGAAGCCTGGCGGAAAGATCTTCTCTAGCTTGACTATCAACTCCGGTGCATTCTTATGCAATTGTTCAATCACATCTTTACTTACTTAGTTAGCACAGAGCCTGCGGAAGAAATGGCTTAGTTCGGCAAGCACTCGCCAGACATGCTCGGGGACATACACTACTAGGAAAAGGGTTATAGCTAATATAGACATTAGTGGCGCACTATGTATGTGGTGCGTCACTGCTATATAGCAGTGGCGCATCAGATACTGGTGCGCCATTAATGGCCATATTACTAATGGCGCACCTGGTGTGTGGTGCGCCATTACTAGTTATGTCCTGGCCCCACACCCCTCCCCATACTTAGTAGTGGCGCACCAGGTGAAAGTGCGCCATTACTAGTTTTAACTATTAATGACGCACCACACATACGGTGTGCCACTACTAACAAATTTTTTTCAATTTTTTTTCAAAACTAGTAATGACGCAGCATGCACCAGGTGCGCCATTAGCAACCCTGGTTAACAATGGCGCATTCTTAGGAGGTGCGCCATTGGTAACCTGAGAGCAGCTAGATATTTAGTTTTACAGCCACCTACCACACTCACTTTCCTCACTTCATTCTCTCCACCTCTAGCTACCAAGCTTGGTCTCGGCTGCCTCCTCCTCACCTCATTTGTACCATAGATTCACCCAAATTAAGCTTTCTTTATATTCTAGATCTACTTTTTTCTCCCTCCAACGTACATACTTTTTATGGCCTAGATCTACGTATGTTTGTGGTGCGCCATTGTTTGTGGTGATGGCCCACCCCTAAATGTTGCCAATATTTTGCCGGAATGTTGATTCATTTCCTTTTCGGCGAGAATTTGGCACTATGCATTCTTTTTGGTCCTATTTTTAGGCGAAGTCATGCCAAATTTTTTTTGGTTCTAAAATATCGTTTTGCTCTACCCCGCAAGCGACCATGGTCCGCACGATGACCGAAAGCATCGTGAATAGGTTTTTGAGCTCCGCGAAGGCCGAGATGCTTCAAAAGAACAAGACAGAAATAAGATGTCCGTGTTGAAGATGCAAGCTGAAGAGCCTTATGGACCCGGATTCCAGACAGGTGCGGGACCACCTGCTCGTGCGTGGTTTCATGGATGGATATCGGTGGCAAGGTGATGAAGATGATTATGAAGTCGTCCATGGGGGCCGGGCAAGCAATAAGGAAGGGAAGCAAGACAATAGCGGCGAGGGCGGGCGAGAAGACGAAGTATCGCCAGGACATGATCACGAAGTAGATGCAGGACACATTCATCATGTAGAAGATGCCGGACATGATGATGAGGAAGATCAAGACGAAGGGCATGATCATGAAGATGAAGATGCCGGAGCAGACGACGATGGACCATCGATAGGCTAGGTGCAGGACCCTCATATTCAAGAGCTGCTTCTCAAGCAGATGGGTAACGCAAGAGCTGCCGCCCGAGAGAAAGCCAAGCTGGATCAACTGGAGATAGACGCGGTTACTCCATTGTATGAAGGATGCAGGCCCGAGGATACCCTCCTGAAAGTAACGCTCATGGCTCTGGAGATGAAGGTAAAACACAAAATGACCGACGCATGCTTTGACGAGAACATGTTATTCTGGCATGAACGTCTTCCCAAGGGGAACAAGGGCCCGACCAGTTTGGAGGAGGCGAAGAAAATCGTGTGTCCTCTAGATTTAGCGCATGTGAAATACCATGTGTGCATGAACGATTGCATCATTTATCGGGACGAGCACGCGGAGTCTACCATATGTCCGGTTAGCGGCGTAACTCGATACAAGAAGAGGAAGAAAGCTCCTCGAAAAGTGGTGTGGTACTTTCCGATCACTCCTCGTCTGCAGCGGTATTTAGCGGACCCTAAGCTAGCAAAGCTCCTGCGTTGGCATGCGGATAGGGAGGAGAAGAAGTGACCAGATGACGTAAATGATCCGGAGATAAATAAAAAAGACAAGATGCTGAGTCACCCTAAGGATGCGAGCCAGTGGCAAGCGTTGAACTTCGAACACCCAGAATTTGGGGACGATCCAAGGAACATCGTGCTGGGCGCGAGCACCGATGGAGTCAATCCGTTTGGCAGCTAGAGAAATACACATAGCAGCTGGCCTGTGTTTGTGTGGATGTACAACCTTCCCCCCTGGATGTGCATGAAGAGGAAGTACATTCACATGAGTATGCTGATTGAAGGGCCGAAACAACTAGGAAACGACATCAATCTGTATTTGGGGCTACTGAAAGAGGAGCTAGACACGCTGTGGAAAACGCCAGCCAATACGTGGGACACCGCAGCGAAACAATATTTCCCTATGAGAGCCGCATTGCTCACGACGGTGCACGACTTTCTCGGTTACGGATATGTCGCGGGACAGGTGGTCCACGAATTTAGTGCATGCGTCAGGTGCATAGATGACACAACGTATCGCCAGCTAGATAGAGATCCCGAGTCTTCGAAAACCGTGTTCATGGGACATCGAAGTTGGCTTCGCGATGATGACGCATGGAGAAAACGCAAGGATCTGTTCGATGGTGAAACCGAACCCCGAAGACCCCCACGTACGAGGAACGGCGAGGAAATAGATGAGCTGTTGAAAAATTGGAAAGCGTGCCCACCACTGGGAAAGAAGCGAAAGGCGCCAGAGTCGCTGCTGAAGGTATGAAAAACGAGGTCTCTTTTCTGGGACCTGCCATACTTGAAGATCCTCCGTGTGCCTCATAGCCTTGATGTCATGCATATCACGAAGAACGTGTGCGAGAGTCTGCTTGGTACCCTGCTCAACATGCCAGAGAAGACCAAAGATGGGCCGAAAGCAAGGGCAGACATGCAATCAATGGGCATCAGGGAGGAGCTTCACGCAAAACGCCCTAATGATGATGATGATGATGAGGCGAAGGACACGGAAAGTCGTCGCAACAAAGGCAAAAAGGCCAAGAAGACAGAATATGAAAGCCCTCCCGCATGCTTCACTCTAAGTCAGAAGGAGATCGAGCAGTTTTTCACCTGCCTCGTAGGAGTAAAACTTCCTTACGGTTACGCGGGGAAGATAAGCAGATACCTAGACTCAGCAAAGCAGAAGTTCAGCGGGATTAAGTCCCACGACTGTCACGTGCTGATGATGCAGATACTTCCAGTTGCAATCCGTGGGATCATGGACGCGCACGTCCGTGAAATGCTATTTGGCATATGCAACTTTTTCGACGTCATCTCTCAGAAGTCGGTTGGCGTGAAGCAACTCAGAAGGATACAGGAAGAGATCGTGGTGATACTATGCGAGCTTGAGATGTACTTCTCGCCCGCATTCTTCGACGTTAGCATCTGCTGGTCCATATCGTGGAGGATATCATCCAACTCGGGTTGACATTCCTGCACAGCATGATGTCGTTCGAAAGGATGAATGGTGTCATCAAAGGATACGTTCGCAACAGAGCACGTCCAGATGGAAGCATAGCCAAGGGCTTTCTGACCGAAGAGTGCATCTCCTTCTTCACGAATTATCTAGGCATCGAGAACCCCGTTGGTCTGCCCGTCAATAGGCACCTCGGCAGGCTCGCTGGATGGGGTCACCGCGAGGGTCACCGCAAAATGCATGTCGACTTCAAGGGTCGACTCGCCGACTTTGAAAGAGCAAACCTAGTCGCGCTACAACACATAGACGTGGTTGATCCTTGGGTGGTAGAGCACAAAACCTTTATTGAGAAGATATACAATGACCGAGGCCAACAGAGGACAAACATAGATATAATCAAAGAGCACAACTCATGTTTCACGCGTTGGTTCAAGGACAGGCTTCTGTCGTACCCTTTACATGAGGATTCTTCCGCGGAAGAAAAATTCATATTCGCCTTGTCAAAGGGCGCCGAGCATAACCTGATGACCTATGAGGCGTACGATATCAACGACTACACATTCTACACTGAGGAAAAGGACATGAAGAGCGATTATCAGAACTCCGAGGTAACGATGGAATCCTACACCGGTAACGACAAGGACAGATACTATGGAAGGATCGAGGAGATCTGGGAGCTGAGCTACGCTGGAGAGAAGGTCCCGATGTTCCGTGTTAGATGGGCCAAGAGCGTCCTTAAAGAAGACCGGTATTTCACCACCATGGTTATACCCGAAGCCAAATCCAAGACCGCGGGCGCAAACGTCACAGCGAAAAATGAGCCATGGGTACTGGCTTGCCAAGTGGACCAATGCTTCTTCATTACCGATCCATCAAAGCCCAGTCGTGTTGTCGTGAGGAGAGGCAAAAGGAACATCATCAGAATGGATGGAGTCACCAATGAGCAAGACTTCGACAAGTACGGCGACCCGAAGATGGAAGATGACGACGACGATGAAGTACCATACACCACAAGAAGAAGCAGGACCACCCTACCTAAAGGACGTCCGTTCTAGAGAAGAACTCAAGGGGTTCCGGGGCTAAATTATTCAACCGCGAGAAAGAAGGGCAAGAAGATTGTGAAAATATAGTGAAGATCGAATCACGACGTGTCGGCCGCGTGTGTGTTTCAGTGGCAAGCTCAATCTTTGATGACTGTTATTTCATGTCACTTGATTTCAACACTGTGTATCTTGTTGGCTTTCCATTACCATCTCCCAGCGGGTGTATTCTTGTTCACAAATTGCTGCCACACTGTGTATCTATGCATCCCCTTCATTCTAATATATCGACACACAATGCTTTTGCATGTGTGCAAAAAACCCTACTCTTTTTAACTAAGTAGCACCTGACCATAAGGATTCTACATGTGGTTCCTACGCAATAGATAACTTTGTATCATAGTGAACCAACTACACAACAACCACCAACATACACACTTTGTATCATACCATGTCATATAATTCTAAATTATTACATGCAAACTAAAATCCAAAAAAATTAAAAAAGTTAGTAATGGCACACTAGGAGGAGGTGCGCCATTGCTATCACTGTTTCTATGGCGCACCCCTAAAAGGTGCGCCATTGATATACCAATAAAAAAATGTTAGTAATGGTGCACCAGGAGAAGGTGCGCCATTGCTATCACTGTTTTTATGGCACACCCCCTGAAAGGTGCGCCATTGCTAACCCTCCCCCCACTACGGCCTTCCCTCCCTTCCCTCCCGCCTCCCGCCTTCCCCTTCTTTCACAACCGGCCACCCCCGCTTCGCCGTTGCCTTCGTCTCCCACCCCTGCTACGCCGTCACCTGCGTCACCATTGCCGGATCCCCCGCCGCCGCCTGCCCGTGCCCGCCTCGCTGCCTCGTTCAGCCCGTCCCCCAATCGCTCGTTGTCGGCTGCGCCCCCAAATCCCTCACCTCCTTCAACCTCCCATCCACCCTCCCATCCGCCCGCGTCGCCATCGTCCCTCCTCGCCGCTGCGAAGGTACAACTCCTCTTCTTTCACAACTGTTTTTTTTTTGTTTTTCTCTGGCGTGGTTTGATGAAGAAACTGACGTCGCTGCCTTTGTTCTCTGTCTGCCGGCGAATGTCGACGGGGATGTGCTACTCCGGCGACATCATGCAGATCCCAACGGTTAGTACTCTACGCACTCACTAATAAGATATTGCGGGGAAGACACGGGATCTCTAGATATAACCAAACATTATTTAGAGCGATTATTTGGTTATCCGGTTAGTTGGTTAGAGGTTACAGTGCACGGTTATCCGTAGTGCCCCCCATTGCCAAGAATCTTTGGAGCTCGTTTCTCGTGAGAGGGAAGCTTGGTCACTTTACAAAACTGGAACCCCCCACCACCACTAGAACACAACCTCTGATTACGCAAAAAAAGCTAAAGTTTTCATGCTTAAAACCTTGTTAAATAGCAGTGCTTAGAAGAAGATAGTCCAATGCCAGGCCACCTCCCCCGTCCTAGTTACACCATCCAGACCCACCATAATATTGTACTAGATCTTGTTTGTTGTTGTTGCTTCTTGAGATGCAATGCAATGCAATGCACCATCTCCCTGCCCCGCTGTAACCGTCGGAAGCTTCCGCGCCTCGGATGCGTGCCGTGCCATGACGTGACGCTATGCTCGCCCCGGCGATCTTCCGGACTTGCCTGCGCCCCTGAAGAAAAATCTCAGCAGATTAGAGGGTTATGAAGGGGTTGGAGCAGCATTGCTGGTCTGTGTTTCAGGTGACCCTACACTGAACCGTTAGGATCTGTTTTGTTCATAGTTAATCATGGGGTGTAGGTCTTTGTTTGATTGCTTTCATGCAGATAATTAATCACTCCAAGTCTAGGATGTGCATCCCGTGCTACTGAGTATGATACCAATTTCTTCAACAGAAAAGAAGAATAATACTAATCAACTTGCTATAGTTGAAAGAATATCATATCATCATAGGGAAATGTGTCCTGGCGACAACAACAAAAATATCATATGCTTTTTTGAACAAAATATCATTGGCGAATGTGGGTGTGAGGAAGGAGGAAAAAGAGCTGTGCCATCTTTGTTTACACATTCTCTCTCTTTGTTCTTTATCACCGCTTTATGGCCAAACAATATTATTCATCAAAACATGTTGAGTCCCTGATTTCTTGTATCTCTTTTTTACCCAGCGTAAGAAAGTTCAAGAAAGCAGAGGATATGGAATGCTACAGGGTGAACTAGTGTAGCCTAACACAGTTCAAATTAAAGACCAGACCTATTTGGTGGCACATTAAACATGTCATGAACCAGGAATTTGTTCCTGTTAGATAAGATGATTATCACAGGCAGCAAGAGTGCTTTATTTCAAATTTGGTCAAAATCTTCAGTATACAGTCCATCACCCCACTGGCCCACTGTGCAAAAAAGCACTGTAACCTCTAACCAACTAACCGGATAACATCTTCAGATTTGACAGCATTCATGGCCATCAAAACATTATTTCCAGGATATCACTAATGGCAATCAAACACGTCTTTGCGCATCATTTGCTTAGCTAGATAGATTTGTTGTCAGGTTTAACATGTAGTCATATACTACTTTTTTGGATTAGGTTTGATACATACTTAACTGCCAAAGTTATATTTATTTAGTTATATTAGATAAAGGGTCAGTTGTCAGATTTAAAAAATAGTTGCTAATTTAAACATACTTAGTTGCCATATTGCAAAAGAGTTGAAAATAAAGCTTAATTGCAGAATATAAGTACTAGGCTCAGATCCCAAATACTCAGTTGCCAAATTTTACAAATACTTTAATTACTATGTTATATAAAGTGGTTATTTTGTCCATTCCAAGTTTTGGTTGCCAGATTTAAACCTTTCGCAATCCATTGTATTACAAGTTGTCAAGAAGTTTTTTTGTACTTGTTAGATTAATTCTATCAAGTTACCACATTATCTCATAAAGCTTTCAGTTGGCAGTTTGGTCGATACTTGCCAGATTAATTCTATCAAGTTACCACATTATTTTGTAAAGGCTTCAATTGGGCTTTTGTCGTAGTTGTCAGATTAATTCTATCGAGTTACCACATTATTTTGTAAAGTGTTCAGTTGGTTATAACATGTAGTTGTGAGATTTAATTCTTTTAAGTCGTCATATTGTTTCATCACCGTGATTGCTTGTAAAATATCTATATACCACAGTCATTTGTTGTGTATATCCACTTGCGTCCCCTCGGAAAAACAAATAGGAAGTACTCCCTCCTTAAAAAAATATAAGTGTTTAGTGTATACGTTTCTGAAAGACAAAATTTTTTGGTAGTTTTGCTGACAACATCCTTTCATCATACCCTGATTAGCACTATGTCCTTTTGTTTTGAC
This sequence comes from Hordeum marinum, assembly GCA_022496015.1. NCBI lineage: Eukaryota > Viridiplantae > Streptophyta > Magnoliopsida > Poales > Poaceae > Hordeum > Hordeum marinum. The sequence goes on from CM039674.1 coordinate 465,247,929, forward strand.
ACACGCGCGCTGGCGTGCGCATCTCCTAATTAGGACTATCTTATTCCTCTAAGTTTGGCTGATTGAAAGTGACCGTTGGTTTTAAATTGCTAAGCACCCGTGTGTCCTGGAATGTTGACGCCAGGACAAATAGTTATCCCTTTCTCCTGAAATGTTGATTAATTTTCGTTTCGGTTGAGAATAGGGCACTCCTAGGTCAAGAAAATTAGCAAAGGTCATGCCCAATTTTCTTGACCTAGAAGGTGCCCGATTCTCAACCGAAACAAAAATTAATCAACATTTAGAGATAATATTTTATTCTCAGTTTTCCTCTAAATCTGAGAAGAATAGATACTATCCTGATCTCATCCAGTAACTCTAGTAGCCTTTTTTCCTATTTAGAGCGAACATGGCCAACAACGATGAGGCCGGCGGTTCGGGCAAGCCATTCTGGGAGCTATCCTGGGAGATGGAGGAAGAACCTCACCGCAATGAGGGCGCCGCGGAGGACACCGATCCCGACTACACAACCCCTAGTGGCATCGGGGATGACACCACTAATGGTGCCGCCGGGGATGCCACCACTGATGATGGCAGCGAACGCACAGATGGCAGCCAACTAAAGAGGCAACGGAAGGACCGGCGCCCGAACAAGCTCGGTACCGTCAAGGAGGAATTTACTGAAGTGTCCTCCAGTGGGCAGTGGGCATGCAACGACGCCCAAAGATTTAGTCCGTGGGTACGCAGGACAACTCGGGTGCATTCTCCGGAGCACCGTCTCGATCAACACCGAGAACCTAAGGCATCCTGACTGAGGGAATTTGCGCAACCTCCTCTTCACGAAGCTGCACGAGCGATACAAGTTCCCTGGTGACTTCGCAAACACACGCCTCTCGGGGAATAAAGTGAACAGTGCCACCCTCACGAAGATGAGCACGGCCCTGTCTACTTGGAGAGCCGCGGTGAAGAGAAGGATTCTAAGTGGTGATAGTTATGAGAAGATCAAGGTGACAAATCCTTTGATCAGCGAAGAGGACTACCTGGAGTTCAAGATCAAGTGCAAGAGCAACGGATCCGCAGAATCAAGACAATGGGGGAAAGATATGCGGGACTTGAACTTGGGGGTCCACAAGCTCGGTCCCAGCGGTTACAGAGTGGCGGAATCTAAATGGGACAAGGAGGACGCGGAGCGTGCCGCGCAAGGCCTACCGCCCCTCTTCGATAAATACCATGAAAAGCAGACTAGGAACTATGTCAGGGCCCGGTACAAGGTGGACCCGGTAACAGGGGAGCTTACCACGGATCTGAAGGTGAAGGAGCTTGAGTGTGTTCTTGTAAGGAATACACCCCCGCGTAATTAGCTCCATATGGTTGCATTCTAATTAATGAAGCCGAATTTCTAAATGGTTCACATTCCTTCCGCAGGAAACTGAAAGCAGTAGCGCGGGGTCTCAGAGCTCCCTGCCTGCTGCCCCTTGGGACACCTCTTTAAATAGGGCGTTGAACGTTCTGAAACAAAAGGATAAGTTCAGTAAGCCATCGTCAACTGGTCGTGTGGCCGGCGAAGGCTTGTCCACGAAATGGTCGGAATACTATAAGGCTGGGCGAAAGGAGAGAAAGACCAGCTCGTAAAGCCAGGAGTGCGAGGTTAAAGAACTCAAGGCACAAGTGGCGCAGATTCCGGAGATAGTCCAAGAGCAAGTGCCAGACCAATTGGGAGCGACAATCACCGCCATTATGCCTTCCTTGCTTGAGGGGCTGCGGGGGTGGATTGCGGGCGGCCAACAGGGGCCACCCCCGATTCCCAGCTTCACGGGCAGCAACTCGCACAATGCGCCGGCAATGGTGTCTCCAGCGGAGGTGGCATTGGTGTCTCCGGCAGAGGTGGCATTGGTGTCTTCGGCATCGGCGCCGGTATTGGACCTTAATGCACCCAGGTGTGGGAAGAATACGTCGGCCGGCGCCTCGGCAGCAAGCGGCCCCTCCGTCACTTGCACGCCCATCGTTAGTGGTGCCTCGACATTAGCCGAGCTCGACGCCATCACGGTAACTAAGCCTCGGCCGATGACTACTTCATCTCCTTGCCTTTGACTGGGCATCCCTGACGCCCTACATGTTTTCGCAGGGCGCCGCCAACGTTCCATGCACTCTCCTGCACTTCGTGGACGGCGAGTTGATCGATGTCGCCAAGGCCAAAATCGTTGAACCGGGCAACCGCATGTTCCACGGTAAACCGATGCCACCCACCGTGTATAGGGTTCAACTGGTTTGGGTGCTGCGGGGCTGCGACAACTTGTTACCTCCGTATCGACCCCCTGGGGCCGACGAAGATGATGTGATGACCCTCAGCGCCTGCTTAAACTGGTCCATGCTTTGGCCAAAGAGCTAGATTCGTTTGGGGGCGGGCGACACCACCCCACAGACAACACCGCCAGTCGAGCCGGCGCCAAGCCATGGCAAGACCGCCGCAACGCTACCGCCGTCAGCTGATCTGGACATGCATATGGCACAGGATTCGGACGACGACGACGGTACATTTTCCAACGTCGATAAGTACATCAACAAAGATGGGTACGGTGACGAATTCTTGGGGCCTCTTTCTCAAGAACTCAACCCTACAAAAGACGATTGGGATCTAGCTGGTACCGCGGAGAAACCCAATTGCAACAGGCGTCGTCTGTTCAGTTCTCAGGAGATGCCTCCAGCTGCCGCCTTCACCGAGACTCAAACAGCCGAGGTGCGAAATATTATCAGCCCCAACACACTCAAGAAGGTGGTCTCTGAGCAGAACTCGATCCCATTACAGCAGAAGAAGCAGAAGGCATGGAAAAGAAAAAATTACAAGGGTGCAAGCCAGCCGGCACCGAGTACGATCCGTGCTCAGGACGGCCACCAATACCTAAGGATATCTCGAGGAGGGTGCATGTGGCGGGTAGGCCGATGCTACCGACTAATCTTCTCAATGCTGCAACAGGTGCTATGCGGAGTTTGCATGGTGGTGTTCTTACTATGGAGAAGCGGCGTCTCATCGAGAATGATGTGGCATACCCGGTTTTCGTGGCCAAGGTGCCAGAGGGAAAGGGCTTTGTCGAGAGCACCGTCGGTCGTATGATCGTCCTGCGGTTTGATGACATCTTCGCTATGTTTATCCTTTATCCGCTGCACTACACCTTCGTTTGGCTATTTTCGCTCAGTATGGAGATGCGGATCATTAGAGACAAGATCCCGGACATCGTGATAGTCGACCCCTTCTACATGCGTGCCAAGATCTTGGGCAGCGCTGGGGACCGGCAAGTCGCGAGTTCATACCTCGAAGCCATCATTCTAGCGAACCCAGATAAGGATAACTTCCTCGTGCCTTACTTTCCCGAGTAAGTCATCCCCTCACCGCCCCGTAACATATGATTTCTTAGATTTCGATCGTTCTTTTTTTCTAACATTCCGTGTTTTGTGCAGTGACACACATTGCACACTCATCCTCTTAAGCCCGAAATATTCCATGGCCACGTATTTCGACTCGAACCGTCAGTCGAAGAAAGACTACACAAATATCAAGAAAGTTCTTGATGATGCTCTCCCCGGCTACGCCAAATCCGGAGGCACCTTCAGGAGGACAATTTGTAGGTACGACAAGCACGTGTTCACCCATGTAACGACGTTCCCCTGTTTCAAGCAGCCGCCTGGCAGTTAGAAGGATGCCTACTACGCCCTCCATCACATGCGGGCGATCGTACAGGACCTTCATCACCTTATGCTACCAAGTAATCTCAAAGATTGGGCCGCACGCTTGTCGGAAATCCAGGACGTGGACATCAGACAAGAATTCTTTCGCATCTAGTCGGATATTGCGGAAATCATCTATCAAGATGTCCTTCGTACCTCGGGGCAGTTCTACCTCAAATATCAACCGTCCAACAGTGAAATAGAAACAACGCTACAAATGCAGGCTGACAACGACCACACATTCATGACCATCACGAAAGACGGCGGCTTCATCCACGCTCCGGTCCCTGAGCCGAGTCGAAAGTATTGATGCTATGTAGTTCTGGAAGAAGAGTTTAGCTCATGTTGTAATTAAATTTTAATGAACTTGTATGTCTCTTTAGTTTGGACAGTCGTTCAACTTATATGTAATCGATGCTATTTATTAGTAGGACCATGAATCATGCTATTAATGTGTTGCTTTTCTCTTCCGATCCTTTTGTTGCATACTTATATATTGCTTATATATTATCTGTGAATTGCTACTAACGTTTTGTTTGTCTAGTGCATAGAGATGTCCTCGTATGTCATGTACAAGGGTAAGGTTCCCGTAGTCTACGATGACTGGGAGGAGTGTCGGAGATAGGTTCACCGTTTCAGCGGTAACAGTTACAAAGGGTACACCACTAGGGCGGAGGCGGAAGCTAGATACGCGCGCTATCTAGCGGGAGAGAGGAGGGAGCGGAGGAGGAACCGGATGAATACCAGTTTCATCGCGATGATGCTCATCGTGACCGCAACTCTCTTCTATGTGATGGTAGTTTAGATGATCGATATCGACTTTGTAATGTGATGATAAACTCGGCTAATACGATGAACTTTGCTAATGTCTCGAGACCTAAACTTGGCTAATGTTTGAACTTTGTTCGCTATTTCGAATTTGGAGACTAATATGATGAATTCTATTGTGTGATGTTTATATTCTGTGCTGTAACGTATTTTGTAACCTGTGCAAATACCAGAATAGCAAAAAATAATAATTCCTAATATTCATAGTAGTGGCGCACCATATTGAGCATTAGTGGCGCACCAGGGCCAAATTCCAGTGGCGCATTATGGGGCATAGTAATGGCGCACCTAGGGGCATAGGTGGAGGCAAATATGGCTACCTAGGAAGCATAGTAATGGCGCACTCTGTGGTGCGCCACTTTTATCTGGGATACAAATGGCGCACCAGAGGTGCGCTATTACTATTTGTTACTAGTGGCGTGTTAATAGTGGCGCACCTATATTGCACCATTAATAGAAAATGGGTGCGCCACTAACAGCCTATTTTGTAGTAGTGATAGCCTCGAACCATCACCGGCATTATCCGCTCAATCCACACATGGTAGTCATGACTCTTGAGCCCGGTTACTTTGCCCGTTAAAAGAATGACTCCCTTATTTATATTCGATGCATAACTATCGGTGAACTTCGAAATGTGTTTCATCCCGATAAATACTTCCTTCTTTTCTGGCGGTTTAAGGACAAAGTCAGCATCTGGCTTGAACCAGCTTCTTCGACCGCCTGTGGGAGGCTTCATGTTTAGACATGGTCTATCACAAATTCTCTGTTGATCGGCTCTAGCTTTAAGGTTATCCTTCGTCTTATCAGGAATGTTGAGGATCGTGCGGAAAACGGACTCTGCGACATTCTTTTTGGTGTGCATCACATCAATGTTGTAAGGAAGTTTGAGGTCCTTGAAATAGGGAAGCTTCGAGAAGTTGGTAATGTGAGTCCAGTTGTGCGTATCACCATATCCCTCGAAGCGTTTTCCTTTGCCTTTGCCTTTGACTTTAGGCTTGAGAGCTTTTAGCTGAGTGAGAACATCTGCCCCCGAAAATGTTGGAATCTCGGTTACTTCATGGACAACACGACCTTTTGTGAAGTTCTTCTTGTCTTCCCTGTCTGGATGGTCTGGAGGGAGGAACTGTCAATGCAGGTCAAAGGCTGAATACTTGCCACCCTTTTGCAGCCAAATCAAACGCAGAGCCTGCATGCACACTGGGCATGGCATCTTCCCACTTGTACACCATCCACAGAATAGAGAATAGCCGGGAAAGTCATGCATGCAATACATCAACCAAACTTTCATGAAGAAATTTTTCTGCAGATGTCGGTCGTATGTCAACCTTGGGAAGTACCAAGAATGGTGCTAATCATCCACCAGCGGCTGCATAAACACTGCCAAATTGTTCCCCGGGTATTCAGGCCCTGGAATAATCAGCGACAAGAACATGGTGTTGCGTTGCATTAGGACACCTGGAGGGAGATTGAGCGGAATAACAAACACGGGCCAACAGTTGTATGGATTGGTCGACATACCATATGGATTGACCCCATCACCTGTTATTGCAACTCTGACATTCCAAGCCTCTGATGCTTCCTCAGGGTATTCTTCATCGAATGACTTCCATGCTTTGCCTTCTGATAGATGTACGATTTTATTTGGATGATACCTTTTACCTTCCTTGTGCCACTTCATCATTTTGGTAGACTCCTCCGTGATGAAAAGGCACTGCAGTCTTTGTATGAAATTGAGATACCAAAGAACCTTAGCAGGGATGGTTAGCTACCTTTTCTCACGATCCTCACCAACCACCTCAAGGTACCGAGAAGAACCACACTCCCTACAGTACTTGTCATCTGCATACTCGTGCCTAAACAAAAGGCAGTTCCTCGGACAAAAACGTATTTTCTTATAATCCATAGAGAGTGCCTTCATGATTTTCTTTGTAGCGTACATGCTTTTCGGCAGTTGATGACCCTCGGGGAGGCTGTTAGCCCATACTCCCAGGAATGCTTCAAAGCATTTTTGGCTACAGCCGTACTCAGCCTTGACTGCAATAAGTTGTGAGATGGCATCCAACTGAGATATTTTGGCACCCTCATAAAGAGGTTTCTTCAACGAGGCCAAGACCTCCAAGAAGGCCTTTGCGATTGCCTTCGGCTCCTCCAGTTCATTCTCTCAAGGTGTCGCATTTGTCGTTTCTACAGCAATGACATCATCTAGCATGTCCCTGACCCCGTCGTCTTCATAACCATCGACGCGTTGTCGCATAACCTCCTCTCTGCCACAGTCATGCTCAGCTAAGTTTATCGGTGGCATGTCAAAGTTTGCCATATATCCGTGCATGCGAAGGTGGTCAGTCATGTCCTTCTAATTTTTATGGTGACGTCTACCACATCTCGCACATGGGCATGGTGGGATAATTCTCATTCGACTACGGAATATATCCTTCAAATACACATCGGTTTTCGTGATCCACTCTGATGTTACTCGATTTCGACGGATAAAACCACTGTACATCCACTGATTATCTGCCATCCTCTGTTTTATTGGGAGCCACACAACAAAATTAAGGATTCATTTGAATTAATCACATCAAAATTTTATTTTCTTCTACGGTGAATCCAACATCTCTAATAGGTAAAGATGGGTCCTAATCCCACCCGAGGATGTCTAGATTGAGTATGTTCTCCATGCTCTACTCCGTTCTGAGACAAAACTTCGGCAGCACCTCCCCGCGGTTCTCCAGATACACGTCTCGGCAAATAGCCGAGAGAATGTGCTCCGGAGAACAACGGGGAGGCGCCACCGAAATCTTGTCTCGGAACGGGGTAGGGCAAGGAGAATGTACCCAATCTACACATCCTCGGGCTGTCCGTGGAAAACATTGGACAATCCAAAAGAGTAGCAGTGATAAATATGCAATTGAATGCATATTTATCGATGCAACCCTTTCGAACGGGAGACGCCTAGGTTACGGGACTTGACGTGAAAAGAAAAATCAGTGACATAAAAAAAGCAGATAAAGAGGTGGTGGATTTGTAGCTCACCCTCGGCTGTAGAGGAAGTAGTCGAATAGCAAAGGGATGCTCAGGGACCAACGCGTCGGACGACAGTCACTCCGATGAAATGCGACACCACAAAGCCTGCAAATTCCATCGCGACCAATATTTAGAACATCACAACTCATAGAGCATATTTAAACATTTACACATGCATTCATCCACTTAAAGTTTCACATTCAAAATGTTAGAAATGTTAAATTCTAATGAACAAGTTACCATTTATCTCAAATAACTATTTTCATAATTATTTTGTAACAACACCATCATGAACAAAAAACTAACTATATCTAACAAATATGTATCTATGCACCCATCTATGCATCCAACAAACTAACTATATCTATATCAATATTTTGCAAACTAACTATATCTAACAAATATTTTGCAAACTAACTATATCTAACAAATATGTACCTAACAAACTAACTATATCTACATTCAATCCATCCACCTAAAAACGGTAGAAAAACACTAAAAAAATTGAAGGAAAAAAATGCTCACCTAGAGGTTCGGCTGGTCGGGGGGAGGGGGACGTCGGTGCTAACCAGTAGAGGAGAGCCAGCAAGGGGGCACCGGACTGCCGGAGCCACGACCGCGACCACTTCACCACCAGGCCAGTGTGGGGCAGGGAAGACTAGGCCGGTGCGGGGCGGGGACAGCCGGCGGCGATGCAGGGCGGGCGGGGACGGCCGGCGGCGCTGCGGGCGGGGGACGGGGGCAAGCAGGGTGGGGCGGGGCAAGGACGGGCGTGAGCGGGGTGGGGCGGGGATGGGGGTGAGCGGGGCGGGGCGGGACGGGGACGGGGGCGAGCGGCGTGGGGAGGGGCGGCAACGACGACCGGCCTTCGACATAGGTGCGAGGCGAGAGAGGAATGAGTGGAGGAGGAGCCACCCTCGAGGGGATAAGGTTCCCTTATGTCGATGGCCTAGCCTTCGACATAGGTCCTCGCACCGCCACGTCATCGATCCACGTGACCTTCTCGGTCCGTGGGTGTACCTATGCCAGCGTCTTAGCCGTCGGCATAGATTTTCGCTATTTGTTCTATTTTAATTATTTCTTTTTTTCTTACTTTTTTTTTCAAAACTAATTTGATTAACTTAAATGTGTCTTATGTACAAAAACATACCTCAGTTATATATCGATTGCCTCCCCTCACGGATGTCGCTCCCGCCCTGTCACGGAGGGAGGAAACGGGACGGGGTACCTAGGAGGGTAGGAAACATCTCAGGTGTTGTGGTGGGACCTCCTATCTATGCGTGTGAAAGAGTGGTGGCACGCGGCTACGGGTAGTGTCCCCCCACATGGGCGTCATGGGGCTCCGGGGTGTGGCCCCCCTCCGTGGACATCGCTATCGCGGTCACTTGGAGGGGGAAACGTGCGCGCTGGGTAGAACCGGAGGGAATATATTGGTTGGTTGGGTCCAAACCATGTTCGGGGATGCTCCTATGTGCCGACCCATCCCAACCAGGTGGAAGAGTCCACTGGTCAAAGCCCGTCCGACGAAAGTCAAAGGGCTAGATCTCCTGGCCTAACCTAGAGTCGACCGGCGGATCTAGCCCTTACACCAGGAGATCTAGTCCTTTTACTTTCTCCGGACGGGCTTTGACCAGTGGACTCTTCCACCTGGTTGCGATGGGTCGGCACATAGGAGCATCCCTGAAACGGCCTGGACCCAAACCACCACTATAAATTTCCTCCGGTTCTACCCGACATGCTTGTCTCCCCCCACCAAGTGACCGCGGCCGCGACGTCCATGGAGGGGGGCCACACCCCGGAGCCCCAAGACGGGTGTCTACGCGTGACACATCCCTTTCACGCATGCATCACGACTCGACGCGGTGTTTCGGTGGCATAGCTACACCCGAGAGGCCACCACTAGCTCCGTTAGACCAGGAGATCTAGCCCTTTGACTTTCGCCGGACGGGCTTTGACCAGTGGATTCTTCCACCTGGTTGCGATGGGTCAGCACATAGGAGCATCCCCGAACATGGCCTGGACACAAAACGCCACTATAGATTCCCTCCGGTTCTACCCAACGCGCACGTCTCCGCCCTCCAAGTGACTGCGACAGCGACGCCCGCGAAGGGGGCCACACCCTAGAGCCCCAAGACGAGCGTCTACGCATGCCACATCACTTTCACACATCCATCACGACCCGACGCGGTGTTTCGGTGGCATAGCTACACCCGGGAGGCTACCACGAAGCTCCGTTAGACCAGGAGATCTAGCCCTTTGACTTTTGCTGGACGGGCTTTGACCAGTCAAATCATCCACCTGGTGTCAGCGTCAGCACATAGGAGCATCCCTGAACACGACATGGACCCAAACCACCACTATAGACTCCCTCCGGTTCTACCCGACACGCACGTCTCCCCCTCCAAGTGACCGCGACAACGACGTCAGCGGAGCTGGGCCACACCCCGGAGCCCCTAGACGGGCGTCTACGCATGCCACATCACTTTCATACATGCATCACGACCCGACGCGGTTTTTCGGTGGCATAGCTACACCCGGGAGGCCACCACGAAGCTCCATTAGACCAGGAGATCTAGTCCTTTGACTTTCGCCACATGGGCTTTGACCAGTGGACTCTTCCACCTAGTTGCGATAGGTCAGCACATAGGAGCATCCCTGAGCACGGCTGGACCCAAACCAACACTATAGATTCCCTCCGGTTCTACCAGACGCACATGTCTTCCCCCTCCAAGTGACCGCGACAGCGACGTCCACGGAGGGGGGCCACACCCCGGAGCCCCAAGACGGGCGACTATGCGTGCCATTGTTGGGGAACGTCGCATGGGAAACAAAATTTTCCTACGCACACGCAAACCTATCCATGGTGATGAGCATCTACGAGAGGGAGAGTGGATCTACGTACCCTTGTAGATCGCTAAGCGGGAAGCGTTAAGAAACGCGGTTGGTGTAGTCGAACTTCTTCGCGATCCAAATCGCCGAGCGTCCCGCGATCCAATCACGAACCGTCCCGCGAACACATCATGATCCGTCCCGTGAACTCATCACGATCCGTCTCACGATCTTGATCACGATCTGTCCCGCGAACTCATCACGATCCGTTCCGTGATCACATCACGAACCGTCTCGCGATCTCGATCACGGTCCTTCCGATCTAGCGCCGAACGGACGGCACCTCCGCGTTCAGCACACGTGCAGCTTGATGACGATCTCCACCATCTTGATCCAGCAAGAGGAGGTGGAGAGGAGAGAGAGTTCACCGGCAGCGTGACGGCGCTCCGGTGATGGTGGTGGTGGAGCAATTCCGGCAGGGCTTCGCCTAAGCGCTGCAGAAATCCGATCTAGAGGAGAAACTGTGCACCGGTGAAACGGGTAGCACGTGGCCGGAAATTCTGTCCAAAAACCACCCAATCCACTAGTATATATAGGAGGAGAGGAGAGGAGAGGCAGCCAAGGCCTTTGGGTCGGCCGAAATAGGAGGTGGGAAGAAATCCTACTTCACCTCCAATCCTAGTTGGAGTAGGATTGCCTCCTATTGGCTGATTTTCCACTTTTTGCTTTAGGACTTTCTCTCCTGCGCCATGGGCCTTTGTGGCTGTTTTCCCAGCCCAATAAGGGCTGGTTATTATTCTCCCACAGCCCATGGACCTCTTGGGGTCGAAGTACCCCTCCCGGAGGTCCTCCGGTACACTACCGGCACTCCCGGTACAATACCGATACTCCCGGTACACTACCGATGAGCCCGAAACTTTTCCGGAAACCAAACTGGGACTTCCTATATATGAATCTTTACCTCCGGACCATTCCGGAGCTCCTCGTGACGTCCGGGATCTCATCCGGGACTCCGAACAACCTTCGGTCACCACCATACATAACTCTACACTACCGAAACGTCACCGAACCTTAAGTGTGCAGACCCTGCGGGTTCGAGAACTATGTAGACATGACCGAGACACCTCTACGGTCAATAACCAATGGCGGGACCTGGACGTCCACATTGGTTCCTACATATTCTACGAAGATCTTTATCGGTCGAACCTCTATGTCAAGGATTCAGTTAATCCCGTATATCGTTCCCTTTGTTCTTTGGTATGTTACTTGCCCGAGATTCGATCGTCGGTATCTCCATACCTAGTTCAACCTCGTTACCGGCAAGTCTCTTTACTCGTTCCATAATACAAGATCCCGCAACTAACAATTAGTCACATTGCTTGCAAGGCTTATTGTGATGTTGCATTACCGAGTGGGCCCCGAGATACCTCTCCGTTACACGGAGTAACAAATCCCAGTCTCGATCCATGCCAACTCAACAGACACCATCGGAGATACCTGTAGAGCACCTTTATAGTCACCCAGTTACGTTGCGACGTTTGATACACACAAGGCACTCCTCCGATATCCGTGAGTTGCATGATCTCATGGTCATAGGAACATATACTTGACATGCAGAAAACAGTAGCAATAAACTGACACGATCATATGCTATGTTTGTAGTTTGGGTCTTATCCATCACATCATTCTCCTAATGATGTGATCCCGTTATCAAATGACATCTCATGTCCATGGCTAGGAAACCTTAACCATCCTTTGATCAACGAGCTAGTCCATTAGAGGCATACTAGGGACATGGTTTTGTCTATGTATCCACACATGCATTTAAGTCTCCGATCAATACAATTATAGCATGGATAATAAACGATTATCATGAACAAGGAAATATGATAATAACTAATTTATTATTGCCTCTAGGGCATATTTCCAACAGTCTCCCACTTGCACTAGAGTCAATAATCTAGTTCACATCACCATGTGATTCGCATTGTTATGAATCTAACACCCAATGAGTTTTGGGGCTCGATCATGCTTTGCATGTGAGAGAGGTCTTATAGTCAACGGGTCTGCGATATTCAGATCCGTGTGTACTTTGCAAATCTCTATGTCAAACCGTAAACACTGCTACCACACTCCACTTGGTACTATTTCCAAATGGCTGCTCCACTATACGTATCGAGATTGCTACTACTAGTCATCCGGATAGGTGTTAAAGCTTGCATCGACGTAACTCTTTACGACGAACTCTTTGTCACCTCCATAATCAAGAAACATTTCCTTAGTCCTCTGGTTACTAAGGATAATTCCGACCGCTGTCTAGTGATCCACTCCTGGACCACTCTTGTACCCCTTGACAAACTCATGGCAAGGCACACATAGGTGCGGTACACAGCATGGCATAATATAGAGCCTATGGCTAAGGCATAGGGGACGACGTTCGTCCTTTCTCTTTCTTCTGCCGTTGTCGAGCTTTGAGTCTCACTCAACTTCACACCTTACAAATCAGACGAGAACTATTTCTCTGGCTGATCCATTTTGAACTCTTTCAAAATCTTGTGAAGGTATGCACTCATTGAAAGTCTCATCAAGCATCTTGATCTATCTCTATAGATTTTGATGCTCAACAATTAGGTAGCTTTATCCAGGTCTTCCTTTGAAAATCACTTTCCAAATAACCGTTTTATGCTTTCCAGAAACTCTACATTATTTCTGAACAACAATATGTCATCCACATATACTGATCAGAAATTCTATAGTGCTCCCACTCACTTTATTGCAAATACAAGTTTCTCATAAACTTTGTATAAACATCAAAACTTTGATCACCTCATCAAAGCATATATTCCAACTCCGAGATGCCTGCTTCAGTCCATGGAAGGATCACCGAAGCTTGCACACCTTTTAGCATCCTTAGGCCTGACAAAACCTTCTGGTTGTATCACATACAACCTTTCCTCAAGTAAACCATTAAGGAAACGATGTTTTGACATCCATCTGCCAGATTTCATAATTGAAAACACAGCAACTGCTAACACAATTCCAACAGACTTTTAGCATCGCTACGAGTGAGAAAGTCTCATCGTAGTCAACTCCTTGAACTTGTCACAAACATCTTTGCAACAAGTCGAGCTTTACAAATAGTGACATTCACCATCAGTGTCTGTCTTCATTTTAAAGATCCATTTGTACTCAACGACCTGCCGTCCAACGAGCAAGTCTACCAAAGTCTATACTTGGTTTTCATACATGGATCCTATCTCGGATTTCATGGTCTCATCCATTTGTCGGAATCCGGGCCCATCATCGCTTCTCCATAGCTCGTAGGTTCATCGCTGTCCAACAACATGACCTTTAAGACAGGGTTGTTGTACCACTCAAGAGCAGTACACGTCCTTGTCGACCTACGAGGTTCGATAGTAACTTGATCCTGAAGCTTCATGATCATCATCATTAACTTCCTCTTCAACTAACGTAGGCTTCACAGAAACATCTTTCTGCGCTGCGCTACTCTCTGGTTGAACAAAGGTTTAACAACCTCATCAAGTTCTATCTTCCTCCCACTCAATTCTTTCGAGAGAAACCTTTCCTCGAGAAAGGATCCGTTTTAGTAACAACCACTTTGCACTCGGATCTGAGATAGAAGGTTCACCCAACTGATCTTAGGGTATTCTATGAAGATGCATTTGTCCGCCTTGGGTTCGACCTCATTAGGTGAAAACATTTTTCACACAAGTGCCGCAGCCCCAAGTATTAAGAAACGACAGCTTAGGTTTCTATCAAACCATAATTCATATGGTGTCATCTCAACGGATTTAGATGGTGCCCTATTTAAAGTGAATGTAGTTGTCTCTAATGCATAACCCCAAAATTATAGTAGTAAAACGACAAGAGACATCATAGCACGCACCATGTCCAATAGAGCATAACTATGATGTTCGGACACACCATCACACTATGGTGTTCCAGGTGGCGTTTAGTTGTGAAACAACTTTCACATTGTCTTAAGTTGTATGCCAAACTCGTGACTCAGATATTCACCTCCACGATCATATCGCAGTCATTTTTATCTTCTTGTCACGATGATCTTTAAACTTCACTCTGAATTTGCTTGAACCTTTCAAACGATTCAGACTTGTGTTTCATTAAGTAAATATACACTATATCTACTCAAATCATCAGTGAAGGTAAGAAAATAATGATATCCACTGCACACTACAAGACTCACTAGATTGCATACATCAACATGTATCATTTCCAATGAATCACTTGCCCGCTCCATCCAACGGGGTCCTTTAGTCATCTTGCCCAAGAGGCATGGTTCGCATGTCTCAACCGATTCGAAATCGAATGAGTCCAAATATCCATCAGCATGGAGTTTCTACATGCGCTTTATACCAATATGACATTTAGCGGCAGTGCCACAAGTATGTGGTACTATCATTATTAACTTTGTATCTTTTGACATCAATGTTATGAACATGTGTAATACTACGATCAAGATTTCAACAAACCATTCTCACTGGGTGCATGACCATTGAAGGTATTATTCATGTAAACAGAATAACCATTATTCTCTAACTTAAATGAATAACCGTATTGCAATAAACATGATCTAATCATGTTCATGCTCAACGCAAAACACCAAATAACATTTATTTAGGTTCGTCACTAATCCTGAAGGTAGAGAGAGCGTGCGATTTTGATCACATCAACCTTGGAAACACTTCCAACACATATCGTCACCTCACCCTTAGCTAGTTCTCCGTTTATTCCGTAGCTTTTATTTCGAGTTACTAACATTTAGCAACCGAACCGGTATCCAATACCCAGGTGCTACTAAGAGTACTAGCAAGGTACACATTAGTAACTCGTATATCAAATATACTTCTATCAATGTTGCCAGCCTTCTTATCTACCAAGTATCTAGGGTTGTTCCGCTTCAGCGACCTCTCACCTCATAATAGAAGCACTTAGTCTCGGGTTTGAGTTCAACTTTGGGTTGCTTCACTGGAGCAGCAACTGACTTGCTATCCATGAAGTTTCCCTCCTTGATCTTGCCCTTTTCGAAACTAGTGGTTTGATTAACCATCAACACTTGATGCTCCTTCTTGATTTCTACCTTCGCGGTGTCAAACATCGCGAACAGCTCAGGGATCAATACTTCTATCCCTGGTGTATTATAGTTCATCACTTAAGTTCTAGTAGCTTTAGTGACAGTGACTTGGAGAACTATATCAATCACTATCTTATCTGGAAGATCAACTCCCACTTGATTCAAGCGATTGTAGTACCCAGGCAATCTGAGTACATGCTCAACGATTGAGCTATTCTCCTTCATCTTACAGGCAAAGAATCTTGTTGGAGATCTCATATCTCGCAACACAGGCACGAGCCTGAGATCACAATCTCTGCCCCTAGAACATCTCATATGTTCCGTGACGTTCAAAACGTTTCGGAGCCTCAATTCTAAGCCGTAATGCATGACGCACAAAACTATCAAGTAGTCATCGAAACGTGCCTGTCAGATGTTCACAACATCTATAGACGACGCTAGAGGGGGTGGCGCACCGAGCGGTGCATTAAGGACATAAGCCTTCTGTGCAGCAATGAGGACAATCCTCAGATCACGGACCCAGTCCGCAATATTGCTACCAACATCTTTCAATTCTATTTCTCTAGGAACATATAAAAATACAAGGGAGCCACAACGCGAGCTAGTAATCTACAACATAATTTGCAAAGACACTTTGACTATGTTCATGATAATGAGTTCAATTAATCATATTATTTAAGAACTCCCACTCAAATTGACATCCCTCCGATCATTCGAGTGATACATGATCCAAATTCACCAACTCAAGTCCGATCATCACGTGAGTTGAGGTGGCTGCAATGGTGAACATCATTATGTTGATCATATCTACTATATGACTCATGTTCGACCTTTCGGTCTCTCGTGTTCCGAGGCCATGTCTGTACATGCTAGGCTCGTCAAGTTTAACCCGAGTGTTCTGCGCGTGCAAATCTGGCTTGCACCCGTTGTATGTGAACGTAGAGTCTATCACACCCGATCATCACGTGGTGTCTCAACACGACGAACTTTCGCAACGGTGCACACTCGGGGAGAACACAGTTCATCTTGAAATTCAAGTGAGGGATCACCTTATAATGCTACCGCCGTACTAAGCAAAACAAGGTGCATAAAAGGATTAACATCTCATGCAATTCATAAGTGACATGATATGGCCATGAACTTGTGTTTAAGATCTCCATCTTCGAAACACCGGCATGATCTCCATCGTCACCGGCACAACACCATGATCTCCATCATCTTGATCTCCATCAATGTGTTGCCATTGGGGTTGTCACGCCCTGCATGCTTCTACTACTATTGCTACCGTAGCGATAAAGTAAAGCATTACATAGCGCTTAATGATTGACACGCAGGTCATACAATAATTAAAGACAACCCTATGGCTCCTGCCGGTTGCCGTACTCATCGACATGCAAGTCGTGATAATCTATACATCACATGATCATCTCATACATCACATATATCTCATCATGTAATTGGCCATATCACATCACAACATACCCTGCAAAAACAAGTTAGACGTCCTCTAATTGTTGTTGCATATTTTACGTGGCTGCTATGGGTATCTAGCAAGAACGATTCTCACCTACGCATAAACCACAACGGTGATACACTAGTTTGCTTTTCAACCTTCTCAAGGACCGCCTTTGTCGAATCCGATCCAACTAAAGTGAGAGAAACTGTCACCCGCAAGCCATCTAGGCAACAAGTTGCGTCGAGGGAACCGGTCTCTCGTAAGCGTACGAGTAATGTTGGTCCGGGCCGCTTCATCTCACAATCCCGCTGAACCAAAATACGACCAAGGGAGGAAGCAATCTAAGCATCAACGCCCACAAACCTTTTGTGTTCTACTCGAGATCTCATCGAACCATCAACCTAGCTCATGATGCCACTGTTGGGGAACGTCGCATGGGAAACAAAATTTTCCTACGCACACGCAAACCTATCCATGGTGATGAGCATCTACGAGAGGGAGAGTGGATCTACGTACCCTTGTAGATCGCTAAGCGGGAAGCGTTAAGAAACGCGGTTGGTGTAGTCGAACTTCTTCGCGATCCAAATCGCCGAGCGTCCCGCGATCCAATCACGAACCGTCCCGCGAACACATCATGATCCGTCCCGTGAACTCATCACGATCCGTCTCACGATCTTGATCACGATCTGTCCCGCGAACTCATCACGATCCGTTCCGTGATCACATCACGAACCGTCTCGCGATCTCGATCACGGTCCTTCCGATCTAGCGCCGAACGGACGGCACCTCCGCGTTCAGCACACGTGCAGCTTGATGACGATCTCCACCATCTTGATCCAGCAAGAGGAGGTGGAGAGGAGAGAGAGTTCACCGGCAGCGTGACGGCGCTCCGGTGATGGTGGTGGTGGAGCAATTCCGGCAGGGCTTCGCCTAAGCGCTGCAGAAATCCGATCTAGAGGAGAAACTGTGCACCGGTGAAACGGGTAGCACGTGGCCGGAAATTCTGTCCAAAAACCACCCAATCCACTAGTATATATAGGAGGAGAGGAGAGGAGAGGCAGCCAAGGCCTTTGGGTCGGCCGAAATAGGAGGTGGGAAGAAATCCTACTTCACCTCCAATCCTAGTTGGAGTAGGATTGCCTCCTATTGGCTGATTTTCCACTTTTTGCTTTAGGACTTTCTCTCCTGCGCCATGGGCCTTTGTGGCTGTTTTCCCAGCCCAATAAGGGCTGGTTATTATTCTCCCACAGCCCATGGACCTCTTGGGGTCGAAGTACCCCTCCCGGAGGTCCTCCGGTACACTACCGGCACTCCCGGTACAATACCGATACTCCCGGTACACTACCGATGAGCCCGAAACTTTTCCGGAAACCAAACTGGGACTTCCTATATATGAATCTTTACCTCCGGACCATTCCGGAGCTCCTCGTGACGTCCGGGATCTCATCCGGGACTCCGAACAACCTTCGGTCACCACCATACATAACTCTACACTACCGAAACGTCACCGAACCTTAAGTGTGCAGACCCTGCGGGTTCGAGAACTATGTAGACATGACCGAGACACCTCTACGGTCAATAACCAATGGCGGGACCTGGACGTCCACATTGGTTCCTACATATTCTACGAAGATCTTTATCGGTCGAACCTCTATGTCAAGGATTCAGTTAATCCCGTATATCGTTCCCTTTGTTCTTTGGTATGTTACTTGCCCGAGATTCGATCGTCGGTATCTCCATACCTAGTTCAACCTCGTTACCGGCAAGTCTCTTTACTCGTTCCATAATACAAGATCCCGCAACTAACAATTAGTCACATTGCTTGCAAGGCTTATTGTGATGTTGCATTACCGAGTGGGCCCCGAGATACCTCTCCGTTACACGGAGTAACAAATCCCAGTCTCGATCCATGCCAACTCAACAGACACCATCGGAGATACCTGTAGAGCACCTTTATAGTCACCCAGTTACGTTGCGACGTTTGATACACACAAGGCACTCCTCCGATATCCGTGAGTTGCATGATCTCATGGTCATAGGAACATATACTTGACATGCAGAAAACAGTAGCAATAAACTGACACGATCATATGCTATGTTTGTAGTTTGGGTCTTATCCATCACATCATTCTCCTAATGATGTGATCCCGTTATCAAATGACATCTCATGTCCATGGCTAGGAAACCTTAACCATCCTTTGATCAACGAGCTAGTCCATTAGAGGCATACTAGGGACATGGTTTTGTCTATGTATCCACACATGCATTTAAGTCTCCGATCAATACAATTATAGCATGGATAATAAACGATTATCATGAACAAGGAAATATGATAATAACTAATTTATTATTGCCTCTAGGGCATATTTCCAACAGCCATATCACTTTCACACATGCATCACGATCTGACGCGGTGTTTCGGTGGCATAGCTGCACCCGGGAGGCCACCACGAAGCTCCGTCAGACCAGGAGATCTAGCCCTTTGACGTTCACCAGACGGGCTTTGACCAGTGGACTCTTCCACCTGGTTGCGTTGGGTCAGCACATAGGAGCATCCTGAAAACGGCCTGGACCCAAACCACCACTATAGATTCCCTCCGGTTCTACCCGATGCGCATGTCTCCCCCCTCCATGTGACCCCGACAGCGACGTCCGCGCAGGGGGGCACACCCCGGAGCCCTAAGACGGGCGTCTACGCGTGCCACAACACTTTCACACATGCATCACGACCTGACGAGGTGTTTCGGTGGCATAGCTACACCTGGGAGGCCACCATGAAGCTCCGTTAGACCATGAGATCTAGCCCTTTGACTTTCGCTGGACGGCCTTTGACCAGTGGACTCTTCCACCTGGTTGCGATGGGTCGGCACATAGGAGCATCCCCGGACACGGCCTAGACCCAAACCACCACTATAGATTCCCTCCGGTTCTACCCGACACGCACGTCTCCCCCCTCCAAGTGACCGCGACAGCGACGCCTACGAAGGGAGGCCACACCCCGGAGCCCCAAGACAAGCGTCTACGTGTGCCACATCACTTTCACACATGCATCACGACCCGACACGGTGTGTCGGTGGCATAGCTACACCCGGGAGGCCACCACGAAGCTCCGTTAGACCAGGAGATCTAGCCCTTTGACTTTCGAAGGACGGGAATTGACCAGTGAACTCTTCCACCTGGTTGCGATGGGTCACCACATAGGAGCATCCCCGAACACGGCCTGGACCCAAACAACCACTATAGACTCCCTACGGTTCTACCCGACGCGCACGTCTCCCCCCTCCAAGTGACCGCGACAGCGACGTCTGTGGAGGGGGCCACACCCCGGAGCCCCAAGACGGGCGTCTACGCGTGCCACATCACTTTCACGCATGCATCACGACCCGATACGGTGTTTCGGTGGCATAGCTACACCCGGGAGGCCACCACAAAGCTCCGTTAGACTAGGAGATCGAGCCCTTTGACTTTTGCCGGACTGGCTTTGACCAGTGGACTCTTCCACCTGGTTGTGATGGGTTAGCACATAGGAGAATCCCCGAACATGGCCTGGACCCAAACCACCACTATAGATTCCCTCGTGTTCTATACGACGCGCGCGTCTCCCCCCTCCAAGTGACCGCGACAGCGAAGTCCGCGAAGGGGGGCCACACGATGGAGCCCCAAGGCGGGCATCTACGCGTGCCACGTCACTTTCACACATGCATCACGACCCAACGTGGTGTTTTGGTGGCATAGCTACACCCGGGAGGCCACCACGAAGCTCCGTTAGACCAGAAGATCTAGCCCTTTGACTTTCGCCAAACGGGCTTTGACCAATGGACTCTTCCACCTGGTTGCGATGGGTCAGCACACAGATGCATCCCCGAACACGGCCTGGACCCAAACCACCACTATAGATTCTCTCCGGTTCTACCACACGTGCATGTCTCCCCCCTCCAAGTGACCGTGACAGCGACGTCCACGGAGGGGGGCCACACGCCGGAGCCCCAAGGTGGGCGTCTACCCGTGCCACATCACATTCACACATGCATCACGACCCGACGCGGTGTTTCGTGGCATAGCTACACCCGGGAGGCCACCACGAAGCTCCATTAGACCAGGAGATCCAGCCCTTTGACTTTCGCCGGACGGGCTTTGACGAGTATACTCTTCCACCTTGTTGTGATGGGCCGGCACATAGGAACATCCCCAAACACGGCTAGACCCAAACCACCAATATAGATTCCCTCCGGTTCTACCCGACACACACGTCTCCCCCCTCCAAGTGACCACGACAGCGACGTCCGCGGAGGGGGGCCACACCCCGGAGCCCCAAGACGGGCGTCTACGCGTGCCACATCACTTTCACACATGCACCACGACCCGACGCGGTGTTCCAGAGGAATAGCTACACCAGGGAGGCCACCACGAAGCTCCATTAGACCAGGAGATCTAGCCCTTTGACGTTCGCCGAACGGGCTTTGACCAGTGGACTCTTCCACCTGGTTGCGATAGGTCATCACATAGGAGCATCCCTGAACACGGCCTGGACCCAAACCAACACTATAGATTCCCTCCGGCTCTACCCGACGCACATGTCTCCCCCCTCCAAGTGACCGCGACAGCGACGTCCACGGAGGGGGGCCACACCCCGGAGCCCCAAGACGGACGTCTATGCGTGCCATATCACTTTCACACATGCATCACGACCCGACGCGGTGTTTCGGTGGCATAGCTACACCCGGGAGGCCACCACGAAGCTCCGTCAGACCAGGAGATCTAGCCCTTTGACGTTCACTGGACGGGGTTTGACCAGTGGACTCTTCCACCTGGTTGCGTTGGGTCAGCACATAGGAGCATCCCCGAAAATGGCCTGGAACCAAACCAGCACTATAGATTCCCTCCGGTTCTACCCGCTGCGCATGTCTCCCCCCTCCATGTGACCGCGACAGCGACGTCCGCGCAGGGGGGCACACCCCGGAGCCCCAAGACGGGCGTCTACGCGTGCCAAATCACTTTCACACATGCATCACGACCTGACGTGGTGTTCGGTGGCATAGCTACACCTGGGAGGCCACCACGAAGCTCCGTTAGACCATGAGATCTAGCCCTTTGACTTTCGCCGGACGGCCTTTGACCAGTCGACTCTTCCACCTGGTTGCGATGGGTCAGCACATTGGAGCATCCCCGAACACGGCCTGGACCCAAACCACCACTATAGATTCCCTTCGGTTCTACCCGACGCGCACGTCTCCCACCTCCAAGTGACCGCGACAGCGACGCCTGCGAAGGGAGGCCACACCCCGGAGCCCCAAGACAAGCGTCTACGCGTGCCACATCACTTTCACACATGCATCACGACCCGACACGGTGTGTCGGTGGCATAGCTACACCCGGGAGGCCACCACGAAGCTCCGTTAGACCAGGAGATCTAGCCCTTTGACTTTCGCCGGACGGGCATTGACCAGTGAACTCTTCCACCTGGTTGCGATGGGTCACCACATAGGAGCATCCCCGAACATGGCCTGGACCCAAACAACCACTATAGACTCCGTACGGTTCTACCCGACGCACACGTCTCCCCCCTCCAAGTGACCGCGACAGCGACGTCTACGGAGGGGGCCACACCCCGGAGCCCCAAGCCGGGCGTCTACGCGTGCCACATCACTTTCACACATGCATCACGACCCGATGCGGTGTTTCGGTGGCATAGCTACACCCGGGAGGCCACCACGAAGCTCCGTTAGACTAGGAGATCTAGCCCTTTGACTATCGCCAGACGGACTTTGACGAGTGGACTCTTCCACCTGGTTGCAATGGGTCAGCACATAGGGGCATCCCCGAAGACGTCCTGGACCCAAACCACCACTATTGATTCCCTCCGGTTCTACCAGACGCGCATGTCTCCTCCCTCCAAGTGACCGCGACAGCGACGTCCGCGGAGAGGGGCCACACGCCGGTGCCCCAAGGCGGGCGTCTACGCGTGCCACATCACTTTCACACATGCACCACGACCCGACGCGGTGTTCCAGAGGAATAGCTACACCAGGGAGGCCACCACGAAGCTCCATTAGACCAGGAGATCTAGCCCTTTGACGTTCGCCGAACGGGCTTTGACCAGTGGACTCTTCCACCTGGTTGCGATAGGTCATCACATAGGAGCATCCCTGAACACGGCCTGGACCCAAACCAACACTATAGATTCCCTCCGGCTCTACCCGACGCACATGTCTCCCCCCTCCAAGTGACCGCGACAGCGACGTCCACGGAGGGGGGCCACACCCCGGAGCCCCAAGACGGACGTCTATGCGTGCCATATCACTTTCACACATGCATCACGACCCGACGCGGTGTTTCGGTGGCATAGCTACACCCGGGAGGCCACCACGAAGCTCCGTCAGACCAGGAGATCTAGCCCTTTGACGTTCACTGGACGGGCTTTGACCAGTGGACTCTTCCACCTGGTTGCGTTGGGTCAGCACATAGGAGCATCCCCGAAAATGGCCTGGACCCAAACCAGCACTATAGATTCCCTCCGGTTCTACCCGCTGCGCATGTCTCCCCCCTCCATGTGACCGCGACAGCGACGTCCGCGCAGGGGGGCACACCCCGGAGCCCCAAGACGGGCGTCTACGCGTGCCAAATCACTTTCACACATGCATCACGACCTGACGTGGTGTTTCGGTGGCATAGCTACACCTGGGAGGCCACCACGAAGCTCCGTTAGACCATGAGATCTAGCCCTTTGACTTTCGCCGGACGGCCTTTGACCAGTCGACTCTTCCACCTGGTTGCGATGGGTCAGCACATTGGAGCATCCCCGAACACGGCCTGGACCCAAACCACCACTATAGATTCCCTTCGGTTCTACCCGACGCGCACGTCTCCCACCTCCAAGTGACCGCGACAGCGATGCCTGCGAAGGGAGGCCACACCCCGGAGCCCCAAGACAAGCGTCTACGCGTGCCACATCACTTTCACACATGCATCACGACCCGACACGGTGTGTCGGTGGCATAGCTACACCCGGGAGGCCACCACGAAGCTCCGTTAGACCAGGAGATCTAGCCCTTTGACTTTCGCCGGACGGGCATTGACCAGTGAACTCTTCCACCTGGTTGCGATGGGTCACCACATAGGAGCATCCCCGAACATGGCCTGGACCCAAACAACCACTATAGACTCCGTACGGTTCTACCCGACGCACACGTCTCCCCCCTCCAAGTGACCGCGACAGTGACGTCTACGGAGGGGGCCACACCCCGGAGCCCCAAGCCGGGCGTCTACGCGTGCCACATCACTTTCACACATGCATCACGACCCGATGCGGTGTTTCGGTGGCATAGCTACACCCGGGAGGCCACCACGAAGCTCCGTTAGACTAGGAGATCTAGCCCTTTGACTATCGCGAGACGGACTTTGACGAGTGGACTCTTCCACCTGGTTGCAATGGGTCAGCACATAGGGGCATCCCCGAAGACGTCCTGGACCCAAACCACCACTATTGATTCCCTCCGGTTCTACCAGACGCGCATGTCTCCTCCCTCCAAGTGACCGCGACAGCGACGTCCGCGGAGAGGGGCCACACGCCGGTGCCCCAAGGCGGGCGTCTACGCGTGCCACATCACTTTCACACATGCATCACGACCCGACGCGGTGTTTCGGAAGCATAGATACACCCGGGAGGCCACCACGAAGCTCCGTTAGACTAGGAGATCTAGCCCTTTGACTATCGCCAGACGGACTTTGACGAGTGGACTCTTCCACCTGGTTGCAATGGGTCAGCACATAGGGGCATCCCCGAACACGGCCTGGACCCAAACCACCACTATTGATTCCCTCCGGTTCTACCAGACGCGCATGTCTCCGCCCTCCAAGTGACCGCGACAGCGATGTCCGCGGAGGGGGGACACACGCCGGTGACCCAAGGCGGGCGTTTACGCGTGCCACATCACTTTCACACATGCACCACGACCCGACGCGGTGTTTCGTGGCATAGCTACACCCGGGAGGCCACCACGAAGCTCCGTTAGACCAGGAGATCTAGCCCTTTCACTTTCGCTGGACGGGCTTTGACGAGTAGACTCTTCCACCTTGTTGTGATGGGTCAGCACATAGGAACATCCCCGAACACGGCCTGGACCAAAACCACCACTATAGATTCTCTCCGGTTCTACCCGACGCGCACGTCTCCCCCCTCCAAGTGACCGTGACAGCGACGTCCGCGGAGGGGGGCCACACCCCGGAGCCCCAAGACGGGCGTCTACGCGTGCCACATCACTTTCACACATGCATCACCACCCGACGGGGTGTTTCGGTGGCATAGCTACACCCGGGAGGCCACCACAAAGCTCCGTTAGACCAGGAGATCTAGCCCTTTGACTTTCGCCGGACGGGCTTTGACCAGTTCACTCTTCTACCTGGTTGCGATGGGTCACCACATAGGAGCATCCCCGAACATGACCTGGACCCGAACCACCACTATAGACTTCGTACGGTTCTACCCGACGCGCACGTCTCCCCCTCCAAGTGACCGCGACTGCGACGTCTGCGGAGGGGGCCACACCCCGGAGCCCCAACACGAACGTCTACGCGTGCCACATTACTTTCACACATGTCTCACGACCCGACGAGGTGTTTCGGTGGCATACCTACACCCGGGAGGCCACCACGAAGCTCCGTTAGACTAGGAGATCTAGCCCTTTGACTATCGCCAGACGGACTTTGACCAGTGGACTCTTCCACCTGGTTGCGATGGGTCAACACATAGGGGCATCCCCGAACACGTCCTGGACCCAA
Organism: Hordeum marinum; assembly: GCA_022496015.1. Taxonomy (NCBI): domain Eukaryota; kingdom Viridiplantae; phylum Streptophyta; class Magnoliopsida; order Poales; family Poaceae; genus Hordeum; species Hordeum marinum. The sequence goes on from CM039674.1 coordinate 465,273,659, forward strand.
ACCACCACTATTGATTCCCTCCGGTTCTACCAGACGCGCATGTCTCCCTCCTCCAAGTGATCGCGACAGCGACGTCCGCGGAGGGGGGCCACATGCCGGAGCCCCAAGGTGAGCGTCTACGCGTGCCACATCACTTTCACACATGCATCACAACCCGACGTGGTGTTTCATGGCTTAGCTACATCCGGGAGGCCACCACAAAGCTCCGTTAGACCAGGAGATCTAGCCCTTTGACTTTCACCGGACGGGCTTTGACGAGTAGACTCGTCCACCTTGTTCGATGGGTCGGCACGTAGGAACATCCCCGAACACGGCCTGGACCCGAACCACCACTATAGATTCCCTCCAGTTCTACCCGACGCACATGTCTCCCCCTCCAAGTGAACACGACAACAACGTCCGCGGAGGGAGGCCACACCCCGGAGCCCCAAGACGGGCGTCTACGCGTGCCACATCACTTTCACACATGCATCACGACCTGATGCGGTTTTTCGTGGCTTAGCTACACCCGGGAGGCCACCACGAAGCTCCCTTAGGCCAGGAGATCTAGCCCTTTGACTTTTGCCGGACGGGCTTTGACCACTGGACTCTTCCACCTGGTTGCGATGGGTCAGCACATAGGAGCATCCCCGAACACGGCCTGGACCCAAACCACCACTATAGATTCCCTCTGGTTCTACCCGACGCGCACGTCTCCCCCTCCAAGTGACTTCGACAGCGATGTCCGCGGAGGGGCGCCACACCCCGGAGCCCCAAGACGGGCGTCTACGCATGCCACATCACTTTCACACATGCATCACGACCGGACGCGGTGTTCTGGTGGCATAGCTACACCCAGGAGGCCACCACGAAGCTCCGTTAGACCAGGAGATCTAGCCCTTTGACTTTCGCTGGACGGGCTTTGATGAGTAGACTCTTCCACCTTGTTGCGATGGGTCAGCACATAGGAGCATCCCCGAACACGGCCTGGACCCAAACCACCACTATAGATTCCCTTCGGTTCTACCCGACGCGCACGCCTCCCCCCTCCAAGTGACCGTGATAACGACGTCCGCGTAGGGGGGCACACCCCGGAGCCCCAAGACGGGCGTCTACGCATGCCACATCACTTTCACACATGCATCAGGACCCGACGCGGTGTTTCGGTGGCATAGCTAAACCCGGGAGGCCACCACGAAGCTCCGTTAGACTAGGAGATCTAGCCGTTTGACTTTCGCCGGACGGGCTTTGACCAGTGAACTCTTCCACCTGGTTGCGATGGTTCACCACATAGGAGCATCCCCGAACACGGACTGGACCCAAACCACCACTATAGACTCCCTACGGTTCTACCCGACGCGCGCATCACCCTCCTCCAAGTGACCGCGACAGCGACGTCTGCGGAGGGGGCCACACCCCGGAGCCCCAAGACGGGCGTCTACGCCTGCCACATCTCTTTCACACATGCATCACGACCCGACGCGGTGTTTCGGTGGCATAGCTACACCCGGGAGGCCACCACGAAGCTCCTTTAGACTAGGAGATCTAGCCCTTTGACTATCGCCAGACGGACTTTGAACAGTTGACTCTTCCACCTGGTTGCGATGGGTCAGCACATAGGGGCATCCCCGAACACGGCCTGGACCCAAACCACCACTATTGATTCCCTCCGGTTCTACCAGACGCGCATGTCTCCGCCCTCGAAGTGACCGCGACAGCGACGTGCGTGGAGGGGGGCCACACGCCGGTGCCCCAAGGCGAGCGTCTACGCGTGCCACATCAAATTCACACATGCATCACGACCCGACGTGGTGTTTCGTGGCATAGCTACACCCGGGAGGCCACCACGAAGCTCCATTAGACCAGGAGATCTAGCCCTTTGACTTTCCCTGGATGGGCTTTGACCAATGGACTCTTCCACCTGGTTGCGTTGGGTCAGCACATAGGAGCATCCCCGAACATGGCCTGGACCCAAACCACCACTATAGATTCCCTCCAGCTCTACCCGACGAGCACGTTTCCTCTCCAAGTGACCGCAACAGCGACGTACGCGCAGGGGGGGCACACCCCGGAGCCCAAAACGGGCGTCTACGCGTGCCACATCACTTTCACACATGCATCACGACCCGACGCCTTGTTTCGGTGGCATAGCTACACTCGGGAGGCCACCATGAAGCTCCTTTAGACCAGGAGATCTAGCCCTTTGACTTTCGCCGGACGGGCTTTGACCAGTGGACTCTTCCACCTGGTTGCGATGGGTCAGCACATAGGAGCATCCCCGAACACGACCTGGACCCAAACCACCACTATAGATTCCCTCCGGTTCTACGTGACGCGCACGTCTCCCCCCTGCAAGCGATCATGACAGCTACTCCTGCGAAGGGGGGCCACACCCCGGAGCCCCAATACAAGCGTCTACCTGTGCCGCATCACTTTCACACATGCATCACGACCAACGCGGTGTTTCGGTGGCATAGCTAGACCCGGGAGGCCACCAGGAAGCTCCGTTAGACCAGGAGATCTAGCCCTTTGACTATCGCTAGATGGGCTTTGACCAGTGGACTCTTCCACCTGGTTGCGATGTGTCAGCACATAGGGGCATCCCCGAACACGGCCTCGACACAAACCACCACTATAGATTCCCTCCGGTTCTACCCGACGCGCACGTCTCCCCGTCCAAGTGACCGCGCCAGCGACGTCCGCGGAGGGGGCCACACCCCGGTACCCCAAGATGGGCGTCTACGCGTGCCACATCACTTTCACACATGCATCACGACCCAATGCGGTGTTTCGGTGGCATAGCTACACCCGGGAGGCCACCACGAAGCTCCGTTAGACCAGGAGATCTAGCCCTTTGACTATCGCCAGACGGGCTTTGACCAGTGGACTCTTCCACATGGTTGCGATGTCTCAGCACATAAGGGCATCCCCGAGCACGGCCTGGACCCAAGCCACCACTATAGATTCCCTCCGGTTCTACCAGACGCGCATGTCTCCCGCCTCCAAGTGATCGCGACAGCGACGTCCGCGGAGGGGGGCCACACGTCGGAGCCCCAAGACGGGCGTCTACGCGTGCCACATCGCTTTCACACATGCATCACGACCCTACGCGGTGTTTCGGTGGCATAGCTACACCTGGGAGGCCACCATGAAGCTCCGTTAGACCAGGAGATCTAGCCCTTGAACTTTCGCCGGACAGGCATTGACCAGTGGACTCCTCCACCTGGTTGCGATGAATCAGCACATAGGAGCATCCCCGAACACGGCCTGGACCCAAACCACCAATATAGACTCCCTACGGTTCTACCCGACGCGCACGTCTCCTCCTCCAAGTGACCGCGACAGCGACGTCCGCAGAGGGGGCCACACCCCGGAGCCCCAAGACGGGCGTCTACGCATGCCACCTCACTTTCACACATGCATCACGACCCGACGCGGTGTTTCGGTGGCATAGCTACACCCGGGAGGCCACCACGAAGCTCCGTTAGACCAGGAGATCTAGCCCTTTGACTAGCGCCAGACGGCTTTCACCAGTGGACTTTTCCACCTGGTTGCGATGTGTCAGCGCATAGGGGCATCCCCGAACATGGCCTGGACCCAAGCCACCACTATAGATTCCCTCCGGTTCTACCAGACGTGCATGTCTCCCCCCGCCAAGTGATCGCGACAGCGACGTCCGCGGAGGGGGGCCACATGCCAGAGCCCCAAGGCGGGCGTCTACGCGTGCCACATTACTTTCACACATGCATCACGACCTGACGCGGTGTTTCGTAGCTTAGCTACACCCGGGAGGCCACCACGAAGCTCCGTTAGACCAGGAGATCTAGCCCTTTCACTTTCGCCGGATGGGCTTTGACGAGCAGACTCTTCCACCTTGTTGCGATGGGTCAGCACATAGGAACATCCCCGAACACGGCTTGGACCGGAACCACCACTATAGATTCCCTCAAGTTCTACCCGACGCGCACGTCTCCCCCCTCCAAGTTACCGCGACAGCAATGTCCGCGGAGGGGGGCCACACCCTGGAGCCCCAAGACGGGCGTCTACGCGTGCCACATCACTTTCTCACATGCATCACGACCCGACGCAGTGTTTCGGTGGCACAGCTACACCCGGGAGACCACCACGAAGCTCCGTTAGACCAGGAGATCTAGCCCTTTGACTTTTGCCGGATGGGATTTGAGCAGTGGACTCTTCCACCTGGTTGCGATGAGTTAGCACATAGGACCATCCCCGAACACGGCCTGGACCCAAACCACCACTATAGATTCCCTCCAGTTCTACCCAACGCGCACGTCTCCCCCTCCAAGTGACTATGACAGCGATGTCCGTGGAGGGGGGCCACACCCCGGAGCCCCAAGACTACGCATGCCACATCACTTTCACGCATGCATCACGACCCTACGCGGTGTTTCGGTGGCATAGCTACACCTGGGAGGCCAACACGAAGCTCCGTTAGACCAGGAGATCTAGGCCTTTGACTTTCGCCGGACAGGCATTGAACAGTGGACTCCTCCACCTGGTTGCGATGAGTCAGCACCTAGGAGCATCCCCGAACACTGCCTGGACCCAAACCACCACTATAGACCCCCTACGGTTCTACCCGACGCGCACGTCTCCCCCTCCAAGTGACCGCGACTGCGACTTCCGCGGAGGGGACCACACCCCGGAGCCCCAAGACGGGCGTCTACGCGTGCCACATCACTTTCACACATGCATCACGACCTGACGCGGTGTTTCGGTGGTATAGCTACACCCGGGATTCCACCACGAAGCTCCATTAGACCAGGAGATCTAGCCCTTTGACTATCGCCAGATGGGCTTTGACCAGTGGACTCTTCCACCTGGTTGCGATCTGTCAGTACGTAGGGGCATCCCCGAACACGGCCTGGACCCAAGCCACCACTATAGATTCCCTCCGGTTCTACCAGATGCGCATGTCTCCCCCGTCCAAGTGACCGCGACAGCGACGTCCGCGGAGGGGGGCCACACGCCAGAGCCCCAAGGCGGGCGTCTACGCGTGCCACATCACTTTCACACATGCATCACGACACGACGTGGTGTTTCGTGGCTTAGCTACACCCGGGAGGCAACCACGAAGCTCCGTTAGACCAGGAGATCTAGCCCTTTGACTTTCGCCGGATGGGCTTTGACGAGTAGACTCTTCCACCTTGTTGCGATGGGTCAGCACATAGGAAAATCCCCGAATACGGCCTGGACCCGAACCACCACTATAGATTCCCTCCAGTTCTACCCGACACGCACGTCTCCCCCGTCCAAGTGACTGCGACATCAATGTCTGCGGAGGGGGGCCACACCCCGGAGCCCCAAGACAGGCGTCTACACGTGCCACATAACATTCTCACATGCATCACGACCCGACGAAGTGTTTCGGTGGCATAGCTACACCCGAGAGGCCACGACGAAGCACCGTTAGACCAGGAGATCTAGCCCTTTGACTTTTGCCGGACGGGCTTTGACCAGTGGACTCTTCCACCTCGTTGCGATGAGTTAGAGCATAGGAGCATCCCCGAACACGGCCTAGACCCAAACCACCACTATAGATTCCCTCCGGTTCTACCCGACGCGCACGTCTCGCCCTTCCAAGTGACCGCGACAGCGACGTCCGCGGAGGGTGGCCAAACCCCGGATCCCCAAGACACGCATCTACGCGTGCCACATCACTTTCACACATGTATCACGACCCGATGCGGTGTTTTGGTGGCATAGCTACACCCGGGAGGCCACCACGAAGCTTCGTTAGACCAGGAGATCTAGCCCTTTGACTTTTGCCAGACGGGCTTTGACCAGTGGACTCTTCCACCTGGTTGCGATGGGTCAGCACATAGTACCATCCCCGAACACGGCCTGGACCCAAACCACCACTATAGATTCCCTCAGGTTCTACCTGACGTGCATGTCTCCCCCTCCATGTGATTGCGAAAGTGACGTCTGCGGAGGGGGCCACTTGGAGGGGGGAGACGTGCACGTCGGGTAGCCCCAAGGCGGGCGTCTACGCGTGCCAGATCACTTTCACACATGCATCTCGACCCGACGCGGTTTTTCGTGGCTTACCTACACCCGGGAGGCCACCACGAAGCTCCGTTAAACCAGGAGATCTAACTCTTCAACATTCGCGGGACAGGCTTTGACAAGTAGACTCTTCCACCTTGTTGCGATGGGCAGCACATAGGAACATCCCCGAACACGGCCTGGACCCAAACCACTACTATAGATTCCCTTTGGTACTACCCGACGTGCAGGTCTCCCCCCTCCAAGTGACCGTGACAGCGACGTCCGCGGAGGGGGGCACACCCCGGAGGCCCAAGACACGCATCTACGCGTGCCACATCACTTTCACACACGCATCACGACCCGACGTGATGTTTCGGTGGCGTAGATACACCCGAGAGGCCACCACGAAGCTCCGTTAGACAAGGAGATCTAGCTCGTTGACTTTTGCCAGACGGGCTTTGACCAGTGGTCTTTTCCACCTGGTTGCGATGGGTCAACACATAGGGGCATCCCCGAACACGGCCTGGACCCAAACAACCACTATAGATTCCCTCCGGTTCTACCAGACGTGCATGTCTCCCCCTCCAAGTGAATGCGACAGTGACATCCGCGGAGGGGGGCCACACGCCGGAGCCCCAAGGCGGGCGTCTACGCGTGCCACATCACTTTCACACATGCATCACGACCCGACGTGGTGTTTCGGTGGCATAGCTACACCCAGGAGGCCACCACAAAGCTCCATTAGACCAGGAGATCCAGCCCTTTGACTCTTTTCGGACGGGCTTTGACTTTCGACGGATGGGCTTTGACCAGTGGACTCTTCCACCTGGTTGCGATGGGTCAGCACATAGGAGCATCCCCGAACACGGCCTGGACCCAAACGACCACTATAGATTCCCTCCGGTTTACCCGACGCACATGTCTCCCCCTCCAAGTGACCGTGACAGCTACGTCCACGGAGGGGGGCCACACCCCGGAGCCAAAATATGGGCGTCTACGTGTGCCACATCACTTTCACAGATGCATCACGATCCGACGCGGCGTTTCGTGGCTTAGCTACACCCGGGAGGCCACCACAAAGCTCCGTTAGACTAGGAGATCTAGCCCTTTGACTTTCGCCGGACGGGCTTTGACGAGTAGACTCTACGACCTTGTTGCGATGGGTCAGCACATAGGAACATCCCCGAACACGGCCTGGACCCGAAACACAGCTATAGATTCCCTCCGGTTCTACCCGAAGCGCATGTCTCCCCCTCCAAGTGACCGCGACAGCAACGTCCGCGGAGGGGGGCCACACCGCGGAGCCCCAAGACAGGCGTCTACGCGTGCCACATCACTTTCACACATGCATCACGACCTGACGCGGTGTTTCGGTGGCATAGCTACACTCGGCAAGCCACCACGAAACTCCATTAGACCAGGAGATCTAGGCCTTTGACTTTCGTCGGACGGGCTTTGACCAGTGGACTCTTCCACCTGGTTGCGATGGGTCAGCACATAGTAGCATCCTCGAACACGGCCTGGACCCAAACCACCACTATAGATTCCCTCAGGTTCCTCCCGACACGCACGTCTCCCCCCTCCAAGTGACTGCGACAGCGACGTCCGCGGAGGGGGGCCACACCCCGGAGCCCCAAGACGGGCATCTACGCGTGCCACATCACTTTCACACATGCATCACAACCTAACGCGGTGTTTCGGTGGCATAGCTACACCTGGGAGGCCACCACAAAGCTCCGTTAGACCAGGAGATCTAGCCCTTGGACTTTCGCCGGATGGGCATTGAACAGTGGACTCTTCCACCTGGTTGCGATGCGCCAGCACATAGAAGCATCCCCGAACACGGCCTGGACCCAAACCACCACTACATATTCCCTCCGGTTCTACCCGACGCGCACGTCTGCCCCCTCACAGTAACCGCGACAACGACGTCCGCGGAGGGGGGCCACACCCCGGAGCCCCAAGACGGGCATCTACGCGTGACACATCACTTTCACACATGCATGATGACCGGACGCGGTGTTTCGGTGGCATAGCTACACTCGAGAGGCCACCACGAAGCTTCGTTAGACTAGGAGATCCAGCCCTTTGACTTTCGCCGGAAGGGCTTTGACCAGTGGACTCTTCCACCTGGTTGCGTTTGGTCAGCACATAGGAGTATCCCCAAACACGACCTGGACCCAAACCACCACTATAGATTCCCTCCGATTCTACCCGACGTGCACGTCTCCCCCCTCGAAGTGACCACGACAGTGACGTTCGCGGAGGGTGGCCAAACCACGGATCCCCAAGACACGCATCTACGCATGCCACATAGCATTCACACATGCATCACGACCCGACACGGTGTTTTGGTGGCATAGCAACACTCGGGAGGCCACCATGAAGCTCCGTTAGACCAGGAGATCTAGCCCTTTGACTTTTGCTAGACGGGCTTTCACTAGTGGACTCTTCCACCTGGTTGTGATGGGTCAGCACACTGGGGCATCCCCGAACACGGCCTGGACCCAAACAACCACTATAGATTCCCTCCGGTTCTACCAGACGCGCATGTCTCCCCCTCCATGTGAATGCGACAGTGACGTCCGCGGAGGGGGGCCACCCTTCGGAGCCCCAAGGCGGGAGTCTACGCGTGCCACATCACTTTCACACATGCATCATGACCCGACGCGGTTCTTCGTGGCATAGCTACACCCAGGAGGCCACCGTGAAGCTCCGTTAGACCAGGAGATCTATCCCATTGACTTTTGCCGGACGGGCTTTGACTAGTGGACTCTTCCACCTGGTTGCAATGGGTCAGCACATAGGTGCATCCCCGAACACGGCCTGGACCCAAACCATCACTATAGATTCTCTCCGGTTCTACCCGATGCGCATGTATCCCCCCTCCAAGTGGTCGCGATAGTGACGTCCACGGAGGGGGGGCACACCTCGGATCCCGAAGACGAGCGTATACGCATGCCACATCACTTTCGCACATGCATCACAACCCGACGCGGTGGTTCAGTGGCATAGCTACACCCGGGAGGCCACCACGAAGCTCCGTTACACCAGGAGATCTAGCCCTTTGACTTTCACTAGACAGGCTTTGACCAGTGGACTCTTCCACCTGGTTTTGATGGGTTAGCACATAGGAGCATCCCTGAACATGGCCTGGACCCAAACCACCACTATAAATTCCCTCCGGTTCTACCCGACGCGCACGTATCCCCCCTCCAAGTGACTGCGACAGTGACGTCCGCGGAGGGGGACCACACCCCGGATCCCCAAGAAGGGCGTATATGCATGCCACATGACTTTCGCACATGCATCACGACCCGACGCGGTGTTTCGGTGGCATAGCTATACCCGGGAGGCCACCACGAAGCTCCGTTAGACCAGGAGATCTATCCCTTTGACTTTTGCCGGACGGACTTTGACCAGTGCATTCTTCCACCTGGTTGCGATGGGTTAGCACATAGGAGCATCCCCGAACACGGCCTGGACCCAAACCATCACTATAGATTCCCTCCGATGCTACCCGACGCGCACGTCTCCCCCTCCAAGTGGCCGTGATAGTGACATCCAAGGAGGGGGCCACACCCCGGATCCCCAAGACAGGCATCTACGCATGCCACATCACTTTCTCACATGCATCGCCACCCGACGGGGTGTTTCGGTGGCATAGCTACACCCGGGAGGCCACCACGAAGCTCCGTTAGACCAGAAGATCTAGCACTTTGACTTTCACCGGACAGGCTTTGACCAGTGGACTCTTCCACCTGGTTGTGATGGGTCAGCACATAGGAGCATTTCCGAACAGGGCCTGGACCAAAACCACCACTATAGATTCCCTCCGGTTCTACCCGACGCGCACGTCTCCCCCCTCCAAGTGACCGCGAGAGCGACAACCGCGAAGGAGGGCACACCCCAGAGCCCCAAGATGGGCGTCTACGCGTGCCACATCACTTTCTCACATGCATCACGACCCGAAGCGGTGTTTTGGTTGCATAGCTACACCCGGGAGGCCACCACGAAGCTCCATTAGACCAGGAGATTTAGCCCTTTGACTTTTCCTCGATGGGCTTTGACCAGTGGACTTTTCCACCTGGTTGCGATGGGTCGGCACATAGGAGCATCCCCGAACACGGCCTGGACCCAAACCACAACTATAGATTCCCTCCGGTTCTACCCGACGTGCACGTCTCCCCCTCCAAGTGACCGCGAGAGCGACGTCTGTGGAGGGGGGCCACACCCCGGAGCCCGAAGACGGGCGTATACACATGCCACATCACTTTCACACCTACATCACGACCCGACGCGGTGTTTTGGTTGCATAGCTACACCCGGGAGGCCACCACGAAGCTCCATTAGACTAGGAGATCTAGGCTTTTGACTTTCGTCGGACGGTCTTTGACCAGTGGACTCTTCCACCTGGTTGCGATGGGCAGCACATAGGAGCCTCCCCGAACACGGCCTGGACTCAAACCACCACTATAGATTCCCTCCAGTTCTACCCGACGCGCATGTCTCGCCACTCCAAGTGACCGCAACAGCGACGTCCATGGAGGGGGGCCACACTCCGGAGCCCAAGACGGTCGTCTAAGCGTGGCATATCACTTTCACACATGCATCACGACCCGACGCGATGTTTCGGTGGCATAGCTGCACCCGGGAGGCCACCACGAAGCTCCGTTAGACCAGGAGATCTAGCCCTTTGACTTTCACCGAACGGGCTTTGACCAGTGGACTCTTCCACCTGGTTGCGATGCGCCAGCACATAGGAGCATCCCCGAACACGGCCTAGACCCAATCCACCACTATAGATTCCCTCCGGTTCTACCCGACGCGCATGTATCCCCCTCAAAGTATCCGTGACAACGACGTCCGCGGCGGGGGGCCACACCGCGAATCCCCAAGACGGGCTTCTACGCGTGCCAGATCACTTTCATACATGCATCACGACCCGACGTAGTTTTTCGGTGGCATAACTACACCCGGGAGGCCACCACGAAGCTCTGTTAGACCAGGAGATCCAGTCCTTTGACATTTTTTGGACGGGCTTTGACCAGTGGACTCTTCCACCTGGTTGTGATGGGTCAGCACATAGAGGAATACCCGAACACGACCTGGACCCAAACCACCACTATAGATTCCCTCCGGTTCTACCAGACGCGCATGTCTCCCCCTACAAGTGATTGCGACAGTGACGTCCGTGGAGGGGGGCCACCCGTCAGAGCCCCAAGGCGGGCGTCTACGCGTGCCACATCACTTTCACACATGGATCATCACCCGACGCGGTTTTTCGTGGCTTAGCTACACCCAGGAGGCCACCGTGAAGCTCCGTTAGACCAGGAGATCTATCCCATTGGCTTTTGGCGGACGGGCTTTGACCAGCGGACTCTTCCACCTGGTTGCGATGCGTCAGCACATAGGAGCATCCCCGAACACGGCCTGGACCCAAACCATCACTATAGGTTCTCTCCGGTTCTACCCGACGCGCACGTATCCCCCCTCCAAGTGGCTGCGATAGTGACGTCCACAGAGGGGGGGCACACCCCGGATCCCCAAGACGGGCGTATACGCATGCCACCTCACCTTCACACATGCATCACAACCCGACGCGGTGTTTCGGTGGCATAGCTACACCCGAGAGGCCACCACGAAGCTCCGTTTCACCAGGAGATCTAGCCCTTTGACTTTCGCCGGACAGGCTTTGACCAGTGGACTCTTCCACCTAGTTGTGATGGGTTAGCACATAGGAGCATCCCCAAACACGGCCTGGACCTAAACCACCACTATAGATTCCCTCCGGTTCTCCAAGACGCGCACGTATCCCCCCTCCAAGTGACCGCGACAGCGACGTCCGCGGAGGGGGACCACACCCTGGATCCCCAAGAAGGGCGTATATGCATGCCACATCACTTTGGCACATGCATCACAACCCGACGCGGTGTTTCGGTGGCATAGCTATACCCGGGAGGCCACCACGAAGCTCCGTTAGACTAGGAGATCTAGCCCTTTGACTTTTGCCAGACGGGCTTTGACCAGTGGACTCTTGCACCTGGTTGCGATGGGTCAGCACATAGGAGCATCCCCGAACACGGCCTGGACCTAAACCACCATTATAGATTCCCTCCGATGCTACCCGACGCGCACGTCTCCACCCTCAAATTGACCATGACAGCGAAGACCGCGGAGCAGGGCACACCCCAGAGCCCCAAGACGGCCGTCTACGCGTGCCACATCTCTTTCACACATGCATCATGACCTGACGCGGTGTTTTGGTTGCATAGCTACACCCGGGAGGCGACCACGAAGCTCCGTTAGACCAGGAGATCTAGCCCTTTGACTTTTCCTGGCTGGGCTTTGACCAGTGGTCTTTTCCACCTGGTTGCGATGGGTCAACACATAGGGGCATCCCCGAACACGGCCTGGACCCAAACAACCACTATAGATTCCCTCCGGTTCTAACAGACGTGCATGTCTCCCCCTCCAAGTGAATGCGACAGTGACATCCGCGGAGGGGGCCACACGCCGGAGCCCCAAGGCGGGCGTCTACGCGTGCCACATCACTTTCACACATGCATCACGACCCGACGTGGTGTTTCGGTGGCATAGCTACACCCAGGAGGCCACCACAAAGCTCCATTAGACCAGGAGATCCAGCCCTTTGACTCTTTTCGGACGGGCTTTGACTTTCGACGGATGGGCTTTGACCAGTGGACTCTTCCACCTGGTTGCGATGGGTCAGCACATAGGAGCATCCCCGAACACGGCCTGGACCCAAACGACCACTATAGATTCCCTCCGGTTTACCCGACGCACATGTCTCCCCCTCTAAGTGACCGTGACAGCTACGTCCATGGAGGGGGGCCACACCCCGGAGCCAAAATATGGGCGTCTACGTGTGCCACATCACTTTCACAGACGCATCACGATCCGACGCGGCGTTTCGTGGCTTAGCTACACCCGGGAGGCCACCACAAAGCTCTGTTAGACTAGGAGATCTAGCCCTTTGACTTTCGTCGGACGGGCTTTGACGAGTAGACTCTACGACCTTGTTGCGATGGGTCAGCACATAGGAACATCCCCGAACACGGCCTGGACCTGAAACACAGCTATAGATTCCCTCCGTTTCTACCCGACGCGCATGTCTCCCCCTACAAGTGACCGCGACAGCAACGTCCGCGGAGGGGGGCCACACCGCGGAGCCCCAAGACAGGCGTCTACGCGTGCCACATCACTTTCACACATGCATCACGACCTGACGCGGTGTTTCGGTGGCATAGCTACACTCGGGAAGCCACCACGAAACTCCATTAGACCAGGAGATCTAGGCCTTTGACTTTCGTCGGACGGGCTTTGACCAGTGGACTCTTCCACCTGGTTGCGATGGGTCAGCACATAGTAGCATCCTCGAACACGGCCTGGACCCAAACCACCACTATAGATTCCCTCAGGTTCCTCCCGACACGCACGTCTCCCCCCTCCAAGTGACTGCGACAGCGACGTCCGCGGAGGGGGGCCACACCCCGGAGCCCCAAGACGGGCATCTACGCGTGCCACATCACTTTCACACATGCATCACAACCTAACGCGGTGTTTCGGTGGCATAGCTACACCTGGGAGGCCACCACAAAGCTCCGTTAGACCAGGAGATCTAGCCCTTGGACTTTCGCCGGATGGGCATTGAACAGTGGACTCTTCCACCTGGTTGCGATGCGCCAGCACATAGAAGCATCCCCGAACACGGCCTGGACCCAAACCACCACTACATATTCCCTCCGGTTCTACCCGACGCGCACGTCTGCCCCCTCACAGTAACCACGACAACGACGTCCGCGGAGGGGGGCCACACCCCGGAGCCCCAAGACGGGCATCTACGCGTGACACATCACTTTCACACATGCATGATGACCGGACGCGGTGTTTCGGTGGCATAGCTACACTCGAGAGGCCACCACGAAGCTCCGTTAGACTAGGAGATCCAGCCCTTTGACTTTCGCCGGAAGGGCTTTGACCAGTGGACTCTTCCACCTGGTTGCGTTTGGTCAGCACATAGGAGTATCCCCAAACACGACCTGGACCCAAACCACCACTATAGATTCCCTCCGATTCTACCCGACGCGCACGTCTCCCCCCTCCAAGTGACCACGACAGTGACGTTCGCGGAGGGTGGCCAAACCACGGATCCCCAAGACACGCATCTACGCATGCCACATAGCATTCACACATGCATCACGACCCGACACGGTGTTTTGGTGGCATAGCAACACCCGGGAGGCCACCATGAAGCTCCGTTAGACCAGGAGATCTAGCCCTTTGACTTTTGCTAGACGGGCTTTCACTAGTGGACTCTTCCACCTGGTTGTGATGGGTCAGCACACTGGGGCATCCCCGAACACGGCCTGGACCCAAACAACCACTATAGATTCCCTCCGGTTCTACCAGACGCGCATGTCTCCCCCTCCATGTGAATGCGACAGTGACGTCCGCGGAGGGGGGCCACCCTTCAGAGCCCCAAGGCGGGAGTCTACGCGTGCCACATCACTTTCACACATGCATCATGACCCGACGCGGTTCTTCGTGGCTTAGCTACACCCAGGAGGCCACTGTGAAGCTCCGTTAGACCAGGAGATCTATCCCATTGACTTTTGCCGGACGGGCTTTGACTAGTGGACTCTTCCACCTGGTTGCAATGGGTCAGCACATAGGAGCATCCCCGAACACGGCCTGGACCCAAACCATCACTATAGATTCTCTCCGGTTCTACCCGATGCGCATGTATCCCCCCTCCAAGTGGTCGCGATAGTGACGTCCACGGAGGGGGGGCACACCTCGGATCCCGAAGACGAGCGTATACGCATGCCACATCACTTTCGCACATGCATCACAACCCGACGCGGTGGTTCAGTGGCATAGCTACACCCGGGAGGCCACCACGAAGCTCCGTTACACCAGGAGATCTAGCCCTTTGACTTTCACTAGACAGGCTTTGACCAGTGGACTCTTCCACCTGGTTTTGATGGGTTAGCACATAGGAGCATCCCTGAACATGGCCTGGACCCAAACCACCACTATAAATTCCCTCCGGTTCTACCCGACGCGCACGTATCCCCCCTCCAAGTGACTGCGACAGTGACGTCCGCGGAGGGGGACCACACCCCGGATCCCCAAGAAGGGCGTATATGCATGCCACATGACTTTCGCACATGCATCACGACCCGACGCGGTGTTTCGGTGGCATAGCTATACCCGGGAGGCCACCACGAAGCTCCGTTAGACCAGGAGATCTATCCCTTTGACTTTTGCCGGACGGACTTTGACCAGTGCATTCTTCCACCTGGTTGCGATGGGTTAGCACATAGGAGCATCCCCGAACACGGCCTGGACCCAAACCATCACTATAGATTCCCTCCGATGCTACCCGACGCGCACGTCTCCCCCTCCAAGTGGCCGTGATAGTGACATCCAAGGAGGGGGCCACACCCCGGATCCCCAAGACGGGCATCTACGCATGCCACATCACTTTCTCACATGCATCGCCACCCGACGGGGTGTTTCGGTGGCATAGCTACACCCGGGAGGCCACCACGAAGCTCCGTTTGACCAGAAGATCTAGCACTTTGACTTTCACCGGACAGGATTTGACCAGTGGACTCTTCCACCTGGTTGTGATGGGTCAGCACATAGGAGCATTTCCGAACAGGGCCTGGACCAAAACCACCACTATAGATTCCCTCCGGTTCTACCCGACGCGCACGTCTGCCCCCTCCAAGTGACCGCGAGAGCGACAACCGCGAAGGAGGGCACACCCCACAGCCCCAAGATGGGCGTCTACGCGTGCCACATCACTTTCTCACATGCATCACGACCCGAAGCGGTGTTTTGGTTGCATAGCTACACCCGGGAGGCCACCACGAAGCTCCATTAGACCAGGAGATTTAGCCCTTTGACTTTTCCTCGATGGGCTTTGACCAGTGGACTTTTCCACCTAGTTGCGATGGGTCGGCACATAGGAGCATCCCCGAACACGGCCTGGACCCAAACCACAACTATAGATTCCCTCCGGTTCTACCCGACGTGCACGTCTCCCCCTCCAAGTGACCGCGAGAGCGACGTCCGTGGAGGGGGGCCACACCCCGGAGTCCGAAGACGGGCGTATACGCATGCCACATCACTTTCACACCTACATCACGACCCGACGCGGTGTTTTGGTTGCATAGCTACACCCGGGAGGCCACCACGAAACTCCATTAGACTAGGAGATCTAGCCCTTTGACTTTCGTCGGACGGTCTTTGACCAGTGGACTCTTCCACCTGGTTGCGATGGGCAGCACATAGGAGCCTCCCCGAACACGGCCTGGACTCAAACCACCACTATAGATTCCCTCCAGTTCTACCCGACGCGCATGTCTCGCCACTCCAAGTGACCGCAACAGCGACGTCCATGGAGGGGGGCCACACTCCGGAGCCCAAGACGGTCGTCTAAGCGTGGCATATCACTTTCACACATGCATCACGACCCGACGCGATGTTTCGGTGGCATAGCTGCACCCGGGAGGCCACCACGAAGCTCCGTTAGACCAGGAGATCTAGCCCTTTGACTTTCACCGAACGGGCTTTGACCAGTGGACTCTTCCACCTGGTTGCGATGCGCCAGCACATAGGAGCATCCCCGAACACGGCCTAGACCCAATCCACCACTATAGATTCCCTCCGGTTCTACCCGACGCGCACGTATCCCCCTCAAAGTATCCGTGACAACGACGTCCGCGGCGGGGGGCCACACCGCGAATCCCCAAGACGGGCATCTACGCGTGCCAGATCACTTTCATACATGCATCACGACCCGACGTAGTTTTTCGGTGGCATAACTACACCCGGGAGGCCACCACGAAGCTCTGTTAGACCAGGAGATCCAGTCCTTTGACATTTTTTGGACGGGCTTTGACCAGTGGACTCTTCCACCTGGTTGTGATGGGTCAGCACATAGAGGAATACCCGAACACGACCTGGACCCAAACCACCACTATAGATTCCCTCCGGTTCTACCAGACGCGCATGTCTCCCCCTACAAGTGATTGCGACAGTGACGTCCGTGGAGGGGGGCCACCCGTCAGAGCCCCAAGGCGGGCGTCTACGCGTGCCACATCACTTTCACACATGGATCATCACCCGACGCGGTTTTTCGTGGCTTAGCTACACCCAGGAGGCCACCGTGAAGCTCCGTTAGACCAGGAGATCTATCCCATTGGCTTTTGGCGGACGGGCTTTGACCAGCGGACTCTTCCACCTGGTTGCGATGCGTCAGCACATAGGAGCATCCCCGAACACGGCCTGGACCCAAACCATCACTATAGGTTCTCTCCGGTTCTACCCGACGCGCACGTATCCCCCCTCCAAGTGGCTGCGATAGTGACGTCCACAGAGGGGGGGGCACACCCCGGATCCCCAAGACGGGCGTATACGCATGCCACATCACCTTCACACATGCATCACAACCCGACGCGGTGTTTCGGTGGCATAGCTACACCCGAGAGGCCACCACGAAGCTCCGTTACACCAGGAGATCTAGCCCTTTGACTTTCACCGGACAGGCTTTGACCAGTGGACTCTTCCACCTAGTTGTGATGGGTTAGCACATAGGAGCATCCCCAAACACGGCCTGGACCTAAACCACCACTATAGATTCCCTCCGGTTCTCCACGACGCGCACGTATCCCCCCTCCAAGTGACCGCGACAGCGACGTCCGCGGAGGGGGACCACACCCTGGATCCCCAAGAAGGGCGTATATGCATGCCACATCACTTTGGCACATGCATCACAACCCGACGCGGTGTTTCGGTGGCATAGCTATACCCGGGAGGCCACCACGAAGCTCCGTTAGACTAGGAGATCTAGCCCTTTGACTTTTGCCAGACGGGCTTTGACCAGTGGACTCTTGCACCTGGTTGCGATGGGTCAGCACATAGGAGCATCCCCGAACACGGCCTGGACCTAAACCACCATTATAGATTCCCTCCGATGCTACCCGACGCGCACGTCTCCACCCTCAAATTGACCATGACAGCGAAGACCGCGGAGCAGGGCACACCCCAGAGCCCCAAGACGGCCGTCTACGCGTGCCACATCTCTTTCACACATGCATCATGACCTGACGCGGTGTTTTGGTTGCATAGCTACACCCGGGAGGCGACCACGAAGCTCCGTTAGACCAGGAGATCTAGCCCTTTGACTTTTCCTGGCTGGGCTTTGACCAGTGGTCTTTTCCACCTGGTTGCGATGGGTCAGCACATAGGAGCATCCCCGAACACGTCCTGGACCCAAACCACAACTATAGATTCCCTCCGGTTCTACCCGACGTGCACGTCTCCCCCTCCAAGTGACCGCGACAGCGACGTTCGTGGAGGGGGGCCACACCCCGGATCCCCAAGACGGTCGTCTACGCATGCCACCTCACTTTCACACATGCATAACGACCCGACGCGGTGTTTCGGTGGCATAGCTACAACTGGGAGGCCACCATGAAGCTCCGTTACACCAGGAGATCTAGCCCTTTGAATTTCGCCGGATGGGCATTGAACAGTGGACTCTTCCACCTGTTTGCGATGCGCCAGCACATAGGTGCATCCCCGGAGATGGCCTGGACTCAAACCACCACTATAGATTCCATCCGGTTCTACCCGACGTACTCGTCTCCCCCCTCACAGTAACCACGACAACGACGTCCTCGGAGGGGGGCCACATCCCGAAGCCCCAAGACGGGTGTCTACGCGTGCCACATCACTTTCATACATGCATCACGACCCGACGCAGTTTTTCGGTGGCATAACTACACCCGGGAGGCCACCACGAAGCTTCGTTAGACCAGGAGATCCAGCCCTTTAACTTTTTTCTGACGGGCTTTGACCAGTGGACTCTTCCACCTGGTTGTGATGGGTCAGCACATAGAAGAATCCCCGAACACGGCCTGGACCCAAACCACCACTATAGATTCCCTCCGGTTCTACCCGAGGCGCACGTCTCCCCCTCCAAGTGGCCGCGACAGTGACGTCCGCGGAGGGTGGCCAAACCCCGGATCCCCAAGACACGCATCTACGCGTGCCACATCACTTCCACACATGCATAACGACCCGACACGGTGTTTTGGTGGCATAGCTACACCCGGGAGGCCACCACGAAGCTCCGTTAGACCAGGAGATCTAGCCCTTTGACTTTTGCCAGACGGGCTTTGACGAGTGGACTCTTCCACCTGGTTGCGATGGGTCGGCACACAGGGGCATCCCCCAACACGGCTAGGACCCAAACCACCATTATAGATTCCCTCCGGTTCTACCAGACGCGCATGTCTCCCCCTCCAAGTGATTGCGACAGTGACGTCCGCGGAGGGGGGCCACCCGTCGGAGCCCCAAGGCGGGCGTCTACGCGTGCCACATCACTTTCACAGATGCATCATGACCCGACGCGGTTTTTCGTGGCTTAGCTACACCCAGGAGGCCACCACGAAGCTCCGTTAGACCAGGAGATTTAGCCCTTTGACTTTCGCTGGACGGGCTTTGACGAGTAGACTCTTCCACCTTGTTGCGATGGGTCAACACATAGGAACGTCCCCGAACACGGCCTTGACCCAAAGCACCACTATGGATTACCTCTGGTTCTACCCGACGCGCACGTCTCCCCCCTCGAAGTGATCGCGACAGCGACGTCCTCAGAGGGGGGCCACACCCCGGAGCCCCAAGACGGGCGTCTACGCGTGCCACATCACTTTCACACATTCACCATGACCCGACGCGGTGTTTCAGTGGCATTGCTACACCCGGGAGGCCACCACGAAGCTCCATTAGACCAGGAGATCTAGCCCTTTGCCTTTCGCCGGACGGGCTTTGACCAGTGGACTCTTCCACCTGGTTACGATGGGTCAGCACATAGGAGCATCCCCGAACACGGCCTGGACCCAAACCACCACTATAGATTCCCTCCGGTTGTACCTGATGCGCATGTCTCCCCCTCCAAGTGACTGCAACTACGACGTTCACGGAGGGGGGCCACACCCCGGAGCCCCAAGACAGGCGTCTAAGCGTGCCACATTACTTTCACACATGCATCACGACCCGACGCTGTGTTTCGGTGGCATAGCTACACCCGGGAAGCCACCACGAAGCTCCATTAGACCAGGAGATCTAGGCCTTTGACTTTCGTCGGACGGGCTTTGACCAGTAGACTCTTCTACCTGGTTGCGATGGGTCAGCACTTAGGAACATCCCCAAAAATGGCCTGGACCCAAACCACCACTCTAGATTCCCTCTGGTTCTACCCGACGCGCACGTCTCCCCCCTCCAAGTGACCGTGACAACGATGTCCGCGGAGGGGGGCCACACCCAGAGCCCCAAGACGGGCGTCTACGCGTGCCACATCACTTTCACACATCCATCACGACCCGACGCGGTGTTTTGGTGGCATAGCTACACCCGGGAGGCCACCACGAAGCTCCGTTAGACTGGGAGATCTAGCCCTTTGACTTTCGCCGGACGGGCTTTGACGAGTAGACTCTTCCACCTTGTTGCGATGGGTCAGCACATAGGAACATCCCCGAACATGGCCTGTACTCAAACCACCAATATAGATTCCCTCTGGTTCTACCCGACACGCACGTCTCCCCCCTCCAAGTGACCGTGACAGCGACGTCCGCGGAGGGGGGCCACACCCCGGAGCCCCAAGACAGGCATCTACGCGTGCCACATCACTTTCACACATGCATCACAACCTGACGCGGTGTTTCGGTGGCATAGCTACACCTGGGAGGCCACCACGAAGCTCCGTTAGACCAGGATATCTAGCCCTTGGACTTTCGTCGGATGGGCATTGAACAGTGGACTCTTCCACCTGGTTGTGATGCGCCAGCACATAGAAGCATCCCCGAACACGGCCTGGACGCAAACCACCACTACATATTCCCTCTGGTTCTACCCGACGCGCACGTCTCCCCCCTCACAGTAACCGCGACAACGACGTCCGCGGAGGGGGGCCACACCCCGGAGCCCCAAGACGGGCATCTACGCGTGCCACATCAGTTTCACACATGCATCACGACCGGACGCGGTGTTTCGGTGGCATAGCTACACTTGGGAGGCCACCACGAAGCTCGGTTAGACTAGGAGATCCAGCCCTTTGAGTTTCGCCGGACGGGCTTTGACCAGTGGACTCTTCCACCTGGTTGCGTTTGGTAAGCACATAGGAGTATCCCCAAACACGACCTGGACCCAAACCACCACTATAGATTCCCTCCGATTCTACCCGACGCACACGTCTCCCCCCTCCAAGTGACCGCGACAGTGACGTTCGCGGAGGGTGGCCAAACCACGGATCCCCAAGACACGCATCTACGCGTGCCACATAGCATTCACACATGCATCATGACCCGACACGGTGTTTTGGTGGCATAGCAACACCCGGGAGGCCACCATGAAGCTCCGCTAGACCAGGAGATCTAGCCCTTTGACTTTTGCCAGACGGGCTTTCACTAGTGGACTCTTCCACCTGGTTGCGATGGGTCAGCACACAGGGGCATCCCAGAACACGGCCTGGACCCAAACAACCACTATAGATTCCCTCCGGTTCTACCAGACGCGCATGTCTCCCCCTCCAAGTGAATGCGACAGTGACGTCCGCGGAGGGGGGCCACCCGTCGGAGCCCCAAGGCGGGCGTCTACGCGTGCCACATCACTTTCACACATGCATCATGACCCGACGTGGTTCTTCGTGGCTTAGCAACACCCAGGAGGCCACCGTGAAGTTCCGTTAGACCAGGAGATCTATCCCATTGACTTTTGCCGGACGGGCTTTGACCAGTGGACTCTTCCACCTGGTTGCGATGGGTCAGCACATAGGAGCATCCCCGAACACGGCCTGGACCCAAACCATCACTATAGATTCTCTCCGGTTCTACCCAACGCGCACGTATCCCCCCTCCAAGTGGTCGCGATAGTGACGTCCACGGAGGGGGGGCACACCCCGGATCCCGAAGACGAGCGTATACGCATGCCACATCACTTTCGCACATGCATCACAACCCGACGCGGGGGTTCGGTGGCATAGCTACACCCGAGAGGCCACCACGAAGCTCCGTTACACTAGGAGATCTAGCCCTTTGACTTTCGCCAGACAGGCTTTGACCAGTGGAATCTTCCACCTGGTTTTGATGGGTTAGCACATAGGATCATCCCCAAACACGGCCTGGACCCAAACCACCACTATAGATTCCCTCCGGTTCTACCCGACGCGCACGTATCCCCCGTCCAAGTGACCGCGACAACGACGTCCGCGGAGGGGGACCACACCCCTGATCCCCAAGAAGGGCGTATATGCATTCCACATAACTTTCGCACATGCATCACGACCCGACGCGGTGTTTCGGTGGCATAGCTATACCCGGGAGGCCACCACGAAGCTCCATTAGACCAGGAGATCCAGCCCTTTGACTTTCGTCGGACGGTCTTTGACATGTGGACTCTTCCACCTAGTTGCGATGGGTCACGGCCTGGACCCAGACCACCACTATAGATTCCCTCTGGTTCTATCCGACGCGCACATCTCCCCCCTCCAAGTGACTGCGACAGCGACGTCCGTGGAGGAGGGCACACCCCGGGGCCCCAAGACGGGCGTCTATGCGTGCCACATCACTTTCACACATGCATCATGACACGACGCGGTGTTTCAGTAGCATAGCTACAATCGGGAGGCCACCAGGAAGCTCCGTTAGCCCAGGAGATCTAGCCCTTTGACTACCACCGGCCGGGCTTTGACCAGTGGACTCTTCCACCTGGTTGCGTTGGGTCAGCACATAGGAGCATCCCCAAATACGTCCTGGACCCAACCCACCACTATAGATTCCCTCCGGTTCTACCCGACGCGCACGTCTCCCCCTCAAAGTAACCGTCACAACGACGTCCGCGGCGGGGGGCCACACCGCGAATCCCCCAGACGGGCGTCTACGCGTGCCAGATCACTTTCATACATGCATCACGACCCGACGCAGTTTTTCAGTGGCATAACTACACCCGGGAGGCCACCACGAAGTTCTGTTAGACCAGGAGATTCAGTCCTTTGACATTTTTCGGACGGGCTTTGGCCAGTGGACTCTTCCACCTGGTTGTGATGGGTCAGCACATAGAGGAATCCCCAAACACGACCTGGACCAAAACCACCACTATAGATTCCCTCCGGTTCTACAAGACGCGCATGTCTCCCCCTCCAAGTGATTGCGACAGTGACGTCCGTGGAGGGGGGCCCCCCGTCGGAGCCCCAAGGCGGGCGTCTACGCGTGCCACATCACTTTCACACATGCATCATGACCCGACGCGGTTTTTCGTGGCTTAGCTACACCCAGGAGGCCACCGTGAAGCTCCGTTAGACCAGGAGATCTATCCCATTGGCTTTTGCCGGACGGGCTTTGACCAGCGGAATCTTCCACCTGGTTGCGATGGGTCAGCACACAGGGGCATCCCCGAACACGGCTAGGACCCAAACCACCACTATAGATTCCCTCCGGTTCTACCAGAGGCGCATGTCTCCCCCTCCAAGTGATTGCGACAGTGACGTCCACGGAGGGGGGCCACCCGTCGCAGCCCCAAGGCGGGCGTCTACGCGTGCCACATCACTTTCACAGATGCATCATGACCCGACGCGGTTTTTCGTGGCTTAGCTATACCTAGGAGGCCACCACGAAGCTCTGTTAGACCAGGAGATCTAGCCCTTTGACTTTCGCCGGACGGGCTTTGACGAGTAGACTCTTCCACCTTGTTGCGATGGGTCAGCACATAGGAACGTCCCCGAACACGGCCTGGACCCAAAGCACCACTATAGATTACGTCTGGTTCTACCCGACGCGCACGTCTCCCCCCTCGAAGTGACCGCGACAACGACGTCCTCGGAGGGGGGCCACACCCCGGAGCCCCAAGACGGGCATCTACGCATGCCACATCACTTTCACAAATTCACCATGACCCGACGCGGTGTTTTACTGGCATAGCTACACCCGGGAGGCCACCACGAAGCTCCATTAGACCAGGAGATCTAGCCCTTTGACTTTCGCCGGACGGGCTTTGACCAGTGGACTCTTCCACCTAGTTGCGATGGGACAACACATAGGAGCATCCCCGAACACGGCCTGGACCCAAACCACCACTATAGATTCCCTCCGGTTCTAACCGATGCGCATGTCTCCCCCTCCAAGTGACCGAAACTACGACGTCCACGGAGGGGGGCCACACCCCGGAGCCCCAAGACGGGCGTCTAAGCGTGCCACATTACTTTCACACATGCATCACGACCCGACGCGGTGTTTCGGTGGCATAGCTACACCCGGGAGGCCACCACGAAGCTCCATTACACCAGGAGATCTAGGCCTTTGACTTTCGTCAGACGGGCTTTGACCAGTAGACTCTTCCACCTGGTTGCGATGGGTCATCACATAGGAACATCCCCGAAAATGCCCTGGACCCAAACCACCACTCTAGATTCCCTCCGGTTCTACCCGACGCGCACGTCTCCCCCCTCCAAGTGACCGCGACAACGACGTCCGCGGAGGGGGGCCACACCCTAGAGCCCCAAGACGGGCGTCTACGCGTGCCACATCACTTTCACACATCCATCAAGACCCGATGCGGTGTTTTGGTGGCATAGCTACACCCGGGAGGCCACCACGAAGCTCTGTTAGACTGGGAGATCTAGCCCTTTGACTTTCGCCGGACGGGCTTTGACGAGTAGACTCTTCCTCCTTGTTGCTATGGGTCAGAACATAGGAACATCCCCGAAGATGGCCTGTACTCAAACCACCAATATAGATTCCCTCTGGTTCTACCCGACACGCACGTCTCCCCCCTCCAAGTGACCGCGACAGCGACGTCCGCGGAGGGGGGCCACACCCCGGAGCCCAAAGACGGGCGTCTACGCGTGCCACATCACTTTCACACATGCATCACGACCCGACGCGGTGTTTCAGTGGCATAGCCACACCCGGGAGGCCACCACGATGCTCCGTGAGACCAGGAGTTCTAGCCCTTTGACTTTTGCCGGACGGGCTTTGACCAGTGGACTCTTCCACCTGGTTGCGATGGCTCAGCACATAGGAGCCTCCCCGAACACGGCCTGGACCCAAACAACCACTATAGATTCCCTCTGGTTCTACCTGATGCGCATGTCTCCCCTCTCCAAGTGACCGCAACAACGACGTCCACGGAGGGGGCCACACCCCGGAGCCCCAAGACGGGCGTCTAAGCGTGCCACATCACATTCACACATGCATCCTGACCGGACGTGATGTTTCGGTGGCATAGCTGCACCCGGGAGGCCACCACGAAGCTCCGTTAGACCAGGAGATCTAGCCCTTTGACTTTCACCGGACGGGCTTTGACCAGTGGACTCTTCCACCTGGTTGCGTTGGGTCAGCACATAGGAGCATCCCCGAACACGGCCTGGACCCAAACCACCACTATAGATTCCCCCTGGTTCTACCTGACACGCACGTCGCCCCCTCCAAGTGACCATGACAGCGACGTCTGCGGAGGGGAAGCACACCCCGGAGCCCCAAGAGGGGCGTCTACGCGTGCCACATCACTTTCACACATCCATCACGACCCGACATGGTGTTTTGGTGGCATAGCTACACCCGGGAGGCCCCCACGAAGCTCCGTTAGACCAGGAGATCTGGCCCTTTGACTTTTGCCCGATGAGCTTTGACCAGTGGACTCTTCCACCGAGTTGCGATGGGTCACCACATAGGGGCATCCCCGAACACGGCCTGGACCCAAACCACCACTATAGATTCTCTCCGGTTCTACCAGACGCGCATGTCTCCCCATCCAAGTGATTGCGACAGTGATGTCCGCGGAGGGGGGCCACACGCCGGAGCCCCAAGGCAGGCGTCTATGCGTGCCACATCACTTTCACACATGCATCATGACTCGACGCAGTTTTTCGTGGCTTAGCTACACCCGGGAGGCCACCACGAAGCTCCGTTAGACCAGGACATCTAGCCCTTTGACTTTCGCCGGACGGCTTTGACGAGTAGACTCTTCCACCTTGTTGCGATGGGTCAGCACATAGGAGCATCCCCGAACACGGCCTAGACCCAAACCACCACTACAGATTCCCTCCGGTTCTACCCAACATGCATGTCTCCCCCCTCCTAGTGACCGCAACAGCGACGTCCACGGAGGGGGGCCACACCCCGTAGCACCAAGACGGGCGTCTAATCATGCCACATCACTTTCACACATGCATAACGACCCGACGTGATGTTTCGGTGGCATAGCTACACCCGGGAGGCCACCGCGAAGCTCCGTTAGACCAGGAGATCTAGCCCTTTGACTTTCACCGGACGGGCTTTGACCTGTGGACTCTTCCACCTGGTAGCGTTGGGTCAACACATAGGAGCACCCCCGAACACGGCCTGGACCCAAACCACAACTATAGATTCCCTCTGGTTCTACCCGACGTGCACGTCTCCCCCTCCAAGTGACAGCGACAGCGACGTCCGCGGAGGGGGGCCACAACCCGGAGCCCCAAGACGAGCGTCTACGCGTGCCACATCACTTTCGCACATGCATCATGACCCAACGCGCCATTTCGGTGGCATAGATACACCCGGGAGGCCACCACGAAGCTCCGTTAGACCAGGAGATCTATCCCTTTGACTTTTGCCAAACGGGCTTTGACCAGTCGACTCTTCCACCTGGTTGCGATGGGTCAGCACATAGGACCATCCCCGAACATGGCCTGGACCCAAAACATCACTATAGACTCCTTGCGGTTCTACCCGACGTGCACGTCTCCCCACTCCAAGTGACCGCGACAGCGACGTCCGCGGAGGGGGCCACACCCCGGAACTGCAAGACGGGCGTCTACGCGTGCCACATCACTTTCACACATGCAACACCACCCGACGGGGTGTTTCGATGGCAGAGCTACACCCGGGAGGCCACCACGAAGCTCCGTTAGACCAGGAGATCTAGCCCTTTGACTTTGACTGGACGGGCTTTGACCCGTGGACTCTTCCACCTGGTTGCGATGGGTTAGCACATAGGACCATCCTCGAACATGGCCTGGACCCAAACCACCACTATAGATTCCTTCCGGTTCTACCCGACGCGCATGTCTCCTGCCTCCAAGTGATCGCGACAGCGACGACCGTGGAGGGGGCCACACCCAAGAGCCCCAAGACGGGCATCTACGCGTGCCACATCACTTTCACACATGCATCACGACCCGACGCGGTGTTTTGGTGGCATAGCTACACCCGAGAGGCCACCATGAAGCTCCGTTAGACCATTAGATCTAGCCCTTTGACTTTTCCATGACAGGCTTTGACCAGTGGACTTTTCCACCTGGTTGCGATGGGTCAGCACATAGGAGCATCCCCGAACACGGCCTGGACCCAAACCATAACTATAGATTACCTTCGGTTCTACCCGACGCGCACGTCTCCCCCCTTCAAGTGACCGCTACAGCGACATCCGCGGAGGGGGGCCATACCCCGGAGACCCAAGGCGGGCATCTACGCGTGCCACATCACTTTCACACATGCATTACGACCCGATGGGGTGTTTCGGTGGCATAGCGACACCCGGGAGGCCACCACGAACCTCCGTTAGACCAGGAGATCTAGCCCTTTGACTTTTGCCGGATGGGCATTGACTGGTGCACTCTTCCACCTCGTTGCGATGGGTCAGCACATAGGCGCATCCACGAACATGACCTGGAACCAAACCACAACTATAGATTCCCTCTGATGCTACCCGACGCGCACGTCTCCCCCTTCCAAGTTACCGCGAGAGCGATATCCGCGGAGGGGGGCCACACCACGGAGCCCCAAGAAGGACGTTTACGCGTGCCACATCACTTTCAGACATGCATCACGACCTGATGCGGTGTTTCGCAGGCATAGCTACACCCGGCAGGCCACAACGAAGCTCCATTAGACCAGGAGATCTAGCCCTTTGACTTACGCCGGACGAGCTTTGACCAGTGGACTCTTCCACCTGGTTGCGATGGGTCAGCACATAGGAACATCCCCGAAAATGGCCTAGAGCCAAACCACGACTATAGATTCCCGCCGGTTCTACCTGACGTGCACGTCTCCCCCCTCCAAGTGACCGCGACAGCAACGTCCACGGAGGGGGGCCACACCCCGGAGCCCGAAGACGGGCGTCTACACGTGCCACATCACTTTCACACATGCATGATGACCCAACGCGGTGTTTCGGTGGCACATGGGAGCTCCATTAGACCCATTAGACCGGGAGATCTAGCCCTTTGACTTTTGCTGGACAGGCTTTGACCACTGGACTCTTCCACCTGGTTGCGATGAGTCAGCACATAGGAGCTCCCACGAACACGGCCTGGACCCAAACCACCATTATAGATTTCCTCCGGTTCTACCCGGCGCGCTCGTCTCCCCCCTCCAAGTGACCGCGATAGCGACGTCCACGGAGGGGGGCCACACCTTGGAGCCCAAAGACAGGCGTCTACGTGCGCCGCATCACTTTCACAGATGCATCATGAACCGACGTGGTGTTTCGTTGGCATAGCTACACCCTGGACGCCATAGGAAGCTCCGTTAGACCAGGAGATCTAGCCCTTTCGCTTTCGCCAGACAGGCTTTGGCCACTGGACTGTTCCACCTGGCTACGATGGGTCAACACATAGGAGCATCCCCGAACACGGCCTGGACCCAAACCACCCCTACAAATTCCCTATGGTTCTATCTGACATGCACGTCTCCCCCTCCAAGTGACCGTGACAGCGATATGAAAGAGGGGGCCACACCTAGGGCCCCAAGACAGCCGTCTACGCATGCCACATAACTTTCACACTTGCGTCATGACCCGACGCGGTGTTTCGGTGGCATAGCTACACCTGGGAGGCCACCACGAAGCTCCGTTAGACCAGGAGATCTAGCCCTTTGACTTTCGCCAGACGGGCTTTGACCAGTGGACTCTTCCACCTGGTTGCGATGGGTCAGCACATAGGAGCATCCCCGAACATGGCCTGGAACCAAACCACCACTATAGATTCCCTCCGGTTCTACCCGACGCGCACGCCTCCCCCCTCCAAGTGACCGCGAGAGCAACGCCCGCGGAGGGGGGCCACACCCCGGAGCCCCAAGAAGGACGTTTACGCGTGCCACATCACTTTCTCACATGCATCATGACCTGACGCGGTGTTTCGCTGGCATAGCTACACCCGGGAGGCCCCCACGAAGCTCCGTTAGACTAGGAGATCTAGCCCTTTGACTTTCGTTGGCCGAGCTTAGACCAGTGGACTCTTCCACCTGGTTGCAATGGGTCAGCACATAGGAACATCCCCGAAAATGGCCTGGACCCAAACCACCATTATCGATTCCCTCCGGTTCTAACTGACGCGCACGTCTCTCCCCTCCAAGTGACGGCGACAGCGACGTCCGCGGAGGGGGGCCACACCCCGGAGCCCCAAGACGGGTGTCTACGCATGCCACATCACTTTCACACATGCATCAAGATCCGACGTGGTGTTTCGGTAGCATAGCTACACCCGGGAGGCCACCATGAAACTCCGTTAGACCAGGAGATCTAGCCCTTTGACTTTCGCTGGACGGGCTTTGACCACTGGACTCTTCCAACTGGTTGCGATGGGTTAGCACATAGGAGCATCCTTGAACACGGCCTGGACCCAAACCACCACTATAGATTCCCTCCGGTTCTACCCGACGCGCACGTCTCCCCCTCCAAGTGACAGCGACAGCGACGTCCGCGGAGGGGGGCCACAACCCGAAGCCCCAAGACAGGCGTATACGTGTGTCACGTCACTTTCACACATGCATCACGACCTGACGTGGTGTTTCGGTGCCATAGCTACACCCGGGAGGCCACCACGAAGCTCCGTTAGACCAGGAGATCTAGCCGTTTGACTTTCGCCGGACGGGCTTTGACCAATGGACTCTTCCACCTGGTTGCGATGGGTCAGCACATAGGAGCATCCTTGAACACGGCCTGGACCCAAACGACCACTATAGATTCCCACCGGTTCTACCCGACACGCACATCTCCCCCTCCAAGTGACCGCGACAGTGACGTCCGCAGAGGGGGGCCACAGCCTCTAGCCCCAAGTCGGGCGTTTACGTGTGCCACATCACTTTCACACATGCATCACGACCCGACGTGGTTTTTCGATGGCATAGCTACCCCAGGAGGGCCACCACGAAGCTCCGTTAGACCAGGAGATATAACCCTTTGACTTTCGCCGGAATGGCTTTAACCAGTGGACTCTTCCACCTGGTTGCGATGGGTCAGCACATAGGAGCATCCCCGAACACGCCCTGGACCCAACCCACCACTATGGATTCCCTCCGGTTCTACCTGACGCGCACGTCTCCCCTCTCCAAGTGACCGCGATAGCAATGTCCGCGGAGGGGGGCCACAACCCGAAGCCCCAAGAAGGGTGTCTACACGTACCACATCACTTTCACACATGCATCATGACCCGACACTGTGTTTCGGTGGCATAGCTACACCCGGGAGGCCACCACGAAGATCCGTTAGACCAGGTGATCTAGCCCTTTGACTTTTGCTGGACGGGCTTTGACCAGTGGACTCTTCCACCTGTTTGCGATGAGTCACCACATAGGAGCAACCCCGAACACG
Organism: Hordeum marinum; assembly: GCA_022496015.1. Lineage (NCBI taxonomy): Eukaryota > Viridiplantae > Streptophyta > Magnoliopsida > Poales > Poaceae > Hordeum > Hordeum marinum. Next base: position 465,304,316 of record CM039674.1, read on the forward strand.
GCCTGGACCCAAACGACCACTATAGATTCCCTCTGGTTCTACTCGATGCGCACGTCTTCCTCCTCCAAGTGACCGCGATAACGACGTCCGCGGAGGGAGGGGACACCTCGGAGCCCCAAGACATGCGTCTACGTGTGCCACATCACTTTCACACATGCATCACAAACCGACACGGTGTTTCGGTCGCATAGCTACACTTGGGAGGCCACCACGAAGCTCCGTTAGACCAGGAGATCTAGCCCTTTAACTTCCGCCGGACGGGCTTTGACCAGCGGACTCTTCCACCAGGTTGCGATGGGTCAGCACATAGGAGCATCCCGAACACGGCCTGGACTCAAACCACCACTATAGATTCCCTCCAGTTGTACCCGACGCGCACGTCTTCCCCTCCAATTCACCGTGACAGCAACATTCACGGAGGGGGGCCAAACCCCGGAGCCCCAAGACGGACGTCGACGCATGCCATGTCACTTTCACACATGCATCACGACCTAACGCGGTGTTTCGGTGGCATAGCTACACCCGGGAGGCCACCACGAAGCTCCGTTAGACCAGGAGATCTAGCCCTTTGACTTTCGCTGGACGGGCTTTGACCAGTGGACTCTTCCACCTGGTTGCGATGAGTCAGCCCATAGGAGCATCCCCGAACACGGCCTGGACCCAAACCACCACTATAGATTCCCTCCGGTTCTACCCGACGCGAACGCCTCCCCCCTCCAAGTGACCGCGGCAGCGACGTCCATGGAGGGGGGCCACACCTCGGAGCCCCAAGACAGGCGTGTACGTGTGCCACATCACTTTCACACATGCATCACGAACCGACACGGTGTTTCAGTGGCATAGCTACACTCGGGAGGCCACCACGAAGCTCCGTTAGACTAGGAGATCTAGCCCTTTGACTTCCGCCGGACGGGCTTTGACCTGCGGACTCTTCCACTTGTTTGCGATGGGTCAGCACATAGGAGCATCCCCGAACATGGCTAGACTCAAACCACCACTATAGATTCCCTCCGGTTCTACCCGACGCGCACATCTTCCCCTCCAAGTCACCGCGACAGCAAGGTCCATGGAGGGGGGCCACAACCCAGAGCCCCAAAACGGACGTCTACGCATGCCATGCCACTTTCACACATGCATCACGACCCGACGCAGTGTTTCGGTGGCATAGCTAGACCCGGGAGGCCACCACGAAGCTCCATTAGACCAGGAGATCTAGGCCTTTAACTTTCGGCGGACGGGCTTTGACCGGTGGACTCTTCCACCTGGTTGTGATGAGTTAGCACATAGGAGCTTCACCGAACACGGCCCGGAGCCAAACCACCACTATAGATTCCCTCCGGTTCTACCCGGCGCGCACGTCTCCCCCCTCCAAGTGACCACGACAGCGACGTCCGCGGAGGGGGCCACACCTCAGAGCCCCAAGACAGGCGTCTACGTGTGCCACATCACTTTCACACATGCCTCACGAATCGATGCGGTGTTTCAGTGGCATAGCTACACTCGGGAGGCCACCACGAAGCTCCATTAGACCAGGAGATCTTGCCCTTTGACTTCCGCCGGACGGGCTTTGACCAGCGGACTCTTCCACATGGTTGCGATGGGTGAGCACATAGGAGCATCCCCGAACATGGCCTGGACTCAAACCACCAATATAGATTCCCTCCAGTTCTACCCGACACGCACGTCTTCCCCCTCCAAGTCACCGCGATAGCGACGTTCGCGGAGGGGGGAAACACCCCGGAGCCCCAAGACGGACGTCTACGCATGCCACGTCACTTTCACACATGCATCACGACCCGACATGGTGTTTCGGTGCCATAGCTACACCCGGGAGGCCACCACGAAGTTCCGTTAGACCAGGAGATCTAGCCGTTTGACTTTCGCCGGACGAGCTTTGACCAGTGGACTCTTCCACCTGGTTGCGATGGGTCAACACATAGGAGCATCCTCGAAGACGGCCTGGACCCAAACGCCCCCCTCCGAATCTACCCGACACGCACATCTCCCCCATCCAAGTGACCGCGACAGCGACGTCCGCGGAGGGGGGGCCACACCCTGGAGCCCCAAGACAGGCGTATACGCGTGCCACCTCACTTTCACACATGCATGACAACCCGACGCACTGTTTCGGTGGCATAGCTACACCTGGGAGGCCAGCACGAAGCTCCGTTAGACCAAGAGATCTAGCCCTTTGAGTTTCGTCGGATGGGCTTTGACCAGTGGACTCTTCCACCTAGTTGCCATGGGTCAGCACATAGGAGCTCCCACGAACCAGGCCTGGACCCAAACCACCACCATAGATTACCTCCGGTTCTACCCGACGCGCACGTCTCCCCCCTCCAAGTGACCGCGACAGTGACGTCCGCGGAGGGGGGCCACACCCTGGAGCCCAAAGATAGGCGTCTACGTGTGCCACATCACTTTCACACATGCTTCACGAACCGACGCGGTGTTTCGGTGGCATAGCTACACTTCGGAGGCCACCACAAAGCTCCGTTATACCAGGAGATCTAGCCCTTTGACTTCCGTTGGACGGGCTTTGACCAGTGGACTCTTCCACCTCTTTGCGATGGGTCAGCACATAGGAGCATCCCCGAACACGGCCTGGACCCAAACCACCACTATAGATTCCCTCCGGTTCTACCCGACGCGCACGTCTCCCCCTCCAAGTGACAGCGACAGCGACGTCCGCGGAGGGGGGCCACAACCCGGAGCCCCAAGACGAGCGTCTACGCATGCCACGTCACTTTCACACATGCATCACGATCCGACGCGGTGTTTCACTGGCATAGCTACACCCGGGAGGCCTCAACGAAGCTCTGATAGACCAGGAGATCTAGCCCTTTGAGTTTCGCTGGACGGGCTTTGACCAGTGGACTCTTCCACCTGGTTGCGATGGATCAGCACATAGGAGCTCCCACGAACATGGCCTGGAACCAAACCACCACTATAGATTCCCTCCGATTCTACCCGACGCGCACGTCTCCCCCCTCCAAGTGACCGCGATAGCGACGTCCGCGGAGGGGGGCCACACCCCGGAGCCCCAAGACGGACATCTACGCATGCCACGTCACTTTGACACATGCATCGCGACCTGACAAGGTGTTTTCGTGGCATAGTTACACCCGGGAGGCCACAATGAAGCTCAGTAAGACCAGGAGATCTAGCCCTTTGAATTTCGCCGGATGGGCTTTCACCAGTGGACTCTTCCACCTGGTTGCGACGGGTCAGCACATAGGAGCATCCTCGAACACGGCCTGGACCCAAACGACCACTATAGATTCCTTCCGGTTCTACCTGACATGCACATCTCCCCCCTCCAAGTGACCGCGACAACGACGTCCACGGTGAGGGGCCACATCCTGGAGCCCCAAGACGGGCGTATACGCATGCCACCTCACATTCACACATGCATCACGACCCGATGCGGTGTTTCGGTGCCATAGCTACACCCGGAAGGCCATAACGAAGCTCCGTTAGACCAGGTGATCTAGCCCTTTGACCTTTGCTGGACGGGCTTTGACCAGTGGACTCTTCCACCTGGTTGCGATGGGTCAGCAACTAGGAGCATCCACGAACACGGCTTGGACCCAAACCACCACTATAGATTCCCTCCAGTTCTACCCGACACGCACGTCTCCCCCTCCAAGTGACCGCGACAGCGACGTCCGCGGAGGGGGGCCACACCGCGAAGCCCCAAGACGGGCGTAGACGTGTGCCACATCACTTTCACACATGCATCACGACCCGATGCGGTGTTTTGGTGGCATAGCTACACCTAGGAGGCCACCACGAAGCTCCATTAGACCAGGAGCTCTAGCCCTTTGGCTTTCGCAGGACGGGCTTTGACCAGTGGACTCTTCCACCTGGTTGTGACAGGTCAGCATATAGGAGCATCCCCGAACACAGCTTGGACCCAAACGACCACTACAGATTCCCTACAGTTCTACCCGACGCGCACGTCTCCCCCTCCAAGTGACTGCGACAACGACGTCCGCGGAGGGGGACCACACCCCGGAGCCCCAAGACGGGCGTTTACGCGTGCCACATCACTTTCGCACATGCATCACGACCCGACGCGGTTTTTCGGTGGCATAGCTACACCTGGGAGGCCGCCACGAAGATCCGTTAGACCAGGAGAAAAAACCCTTTGACTTTCGCCGGAACGGCTTTGACCAGTGGACTCTTCCACCTAGTTGCGATGGGTCAGCACATAGGAGCATCCCCGAACACGGTCTGGAGCAAATCCACCACTATAGATTCCCTCTGGTTCTACGTGACGCGCATGTCTCCCCTCTCCAAGTGACCGCGACAGCGACGTCCGTGGAGGGCGGCCACACCTTGAAACCCCAAGACAGGCGTCTACGTGTGCCACATCACTTTCACACATGCATCACGAACCGATGCGGTGTTTCGGTGGCATAGCTACACTCGGGAGGCAACCACGAAGCTCCATTAGACCAGGAGATCGAACCCTTTGTTTTCGGCCGGACGGGCTTTGACCAGCGGACTCTTCCACCTGGGTGCGATGGGTCAGCATATAGGAGCATCCCCGAACACGGCCTGGACTCAAACCACCACTATAGATTCCCTCTGGTTCTACCCTAAGCGCACGTCTCCCCCCTCCAATTCACCGCGACAGCAACGTTCGTGGAGGGGGGCCACACCCCGGAGCCCCAAGACGGACGTCTACGCATGCCACGTCACTTTCACACATGCATCACGACCCGACGCGGTGTTTCGGTGGCATAGCTATACCCGGGAGGCCACCACGAAGCTCCGTTAGACCACGAGATCTAGTCCTTTGACTTTCGCCGGATGGGCTTTGACCAGTGGACTCTTCCACCTAGTTGCGATGAGTCAGCACATCGGAGCATCCCCGAACACGGCCTGGATCCAAACCACCACTATAGATTCCCTCCGGTTCTACCCGACGCGCACGTCTCCCCTTCCAAGTGACCGCGACAGCGACGTCCGTGGAGGGGGGCCACACCTCGGAGCCCCAAGACAGGCGTCTACGTGTGCCACATCACTTTCACACATGCATCACGAACCGATGCGGTGTTTCGGTGGCATAGCTACACTCGGGAGGCCACCACGAAGCTCTATTAGACCAGGAGATCGAACCCTTTGTTTTCTGCCAAACGGGCTTTGACCAGCGGACTCTTCCACCTGGGTGCGATGGGTCAGCATATAGGAGCATCCCCGAACACGGCCTGGACTCAAACCACCACTATAGATTCCCTCCGGTTCTACCCTAAGCGCACGTCTCCCCCCTCCAATTCACCGTGTCAGCAACGTTCGTGGAGGGGGGCCAAACCCCGGAGCCCCAAGACGGATGTCTACGCATGCCACGTCACTTTCACACATGCATCACGACCCGACGCGGTGTTTCGCTGGCATAGCTACACTCGGGAGGCCACCACGAAGCTCCGTTAGACCACGAGATCTAGCCCTTTGACTTCCGCCGGACGGGCTTTCACTAGCGGACTCTTCCACCTGGTTGCGATGGGTCAACACATAGGAGCATCCCCGAACATGGCCTGGACTCAAACCACCAATATAGATTCCCTCCCGTTCTACCCGACACGCACGTCTTCCCCCTCCAAGTCACCGCGATAGCGACGTTCGCGGAGGGGGGCCACACCCCTAAGCCCCAAGACGGACGTCTACGCATGCCATGTCACTTTCACAAATGCATCACGACCCGACGCAGTGCTTCGGTGGCATAGCTACACCCGGGAGGCCACCACGAAGCTCCGTTAGACCAGGAGATCTAGCCGTTTGACTTTCGCCGGACAGGCTTTGACCAGTGGACTCTTGCACCGGTTGCGATGTGTCAGCACATAGGAGTATCCTCGAACACGGCCTGGACCCAAATGACCACTATAGATTCCCTCCGGTTCTACCCGACACGCACATCTCCCCCCTCCAAGTGACCGCGACAGTGACGTCCGCGGAGGGGGCCACACCCTGGAGCCCCAAGACGGGCGTATACGCGTGCCACCTCACTTTCACAGATGCATCACCACCCGACGCGGTGTTTCCGTGGCATAGCTACACCCGGGAGGCCACCACGAAGCTCCGTTAGACCAGGAAATCTAGCCCTTTGAGTTTCGCCCGATGGGCTTTGACCAGTAGACTCTTCCGCCTGGTTGCGATGGGTCAGCACATAGGAGCTCCGACGAACATGGCCTGGACCCAAACCACCACTATGGATTCCCTCTGATTCTACCCGATGCGCACGCCTCCCCCCTCCAAGTGACCGCGGCAGCGACGTCCATGGAGGGGGGCCACACCTCGGAGCCCCAAGACAGGCGTCTACCTGTGCCACATCACTTTCACACATGCATCACGAACTGACACGGTGTTTCAGTGGCATAGCTACGCTCGGGAGGCCACCACGAAGCTCCGTTAGACCACGAGATCTATCCCTTTGACTTCCGCCGGACAGGCTTTGACCAGCGGATTCTAGACCAGTGACGTCCGTGGAGGGGGGCCACACCCTGGAGCCCAAAGACACGCGTCTACGTGTGCCACATCACTTTCACACATGCATCACGAACCAACGCGGTGTTTCGGTGGCATAGCTACACTCGGGAGGCCACCACGAAGCTCCGTTAGACCAGGAGATCTAGCCCTTTGACTTTGGACGGACGGAATTTGACCACTGGACTCTTCCACCTAGTTGCGATGGGTGAGCACATAGGAGCATCCCCGAACATGGCCTGGACCCAAACCACCACTATAGATTCCCTCCGGTTCTACCTGACGCGCACGTCTTCCCCCACCAAGTCACCGTGATAGTGACGTCCCCGGAGGGGGGCCACACCCCGGAGCCCCAAGACGGGCGTCTAGGCATCCCATGTCACATTCACAAATGTATCTTAACCCGACGCGGTGTTTTGGTGGCATAGCTACACCCGGGAAGCCACCACGAAGCTCCATTAGACCGGGAGATCTAGCCCTTTGACTTTTGTCGGATGGGCTTTGACTAGTGGACTCTTCCACCTGGTTGCGATGAGTCAGCACATAGGAGCTCCCACGAACACGGCCTGGACCCAAACCACCACTATAGATTCCCTCCTGTTCTACCCGACGCGCGCGTCTCCCCCTCCAAGGGACCGCGACAGCGACGTCCGCGAAGGGGGGCCACACCGCGGAGCCCAAAGACAGGTGTCTACGTGTGCCACATCACTTTCAGACATGCATGACTAACCGACGCGGTGCTTCGGTGGCATGGCTACACTCGGGCGGCCACCACGAAGCTTCGTTAGACCAGGAGATCTAGCCCTTGGACTTCTGCCGGATGGGCTTTGACCAGTGGACTCTTCCACCTGGTTGCGATGGGTCAGCACATAGGAGCATCCCCAAACATGGCTTGGATCAAAACCACCACTATAGATTCCCTCCGGTTCTACCCGACGCGCACGTCTTCCCCCTCCACGTCACCGCGACAGCAACGTCCGCGGAGGGGGGGCACACCCCGGAGCCCCAAGACGGGCGTCTACACATGCCACGTCACTTTCACACATGCATCACAACCCGACGCGGTGTTTCGGTGGCATAGCTACACCCGGGAGGCAACCACGAAGCTCCATTAGACCAGGAGATCGAACCCTTTGTTTTCGGCCAAACGGGCTTTGACCAGCGGACTCTTCCACCTGGGTGCGATGGGTCAGCATATAGGAGCATCCCCGAACACGGCCTGGACTCAAACCACCACTATAGATTCCCTCCTGTTCTACCCTAAGCGCACGTCTCCCCCCTCCAATTTACCACGACAGCAACGTTCGTGGAGGGGGGCCACACCCTGGAGCCCCAAGGCGGACGTCTACGCATGCCATGTCACTTTCACACATGCATCACGACCCGACGCGGTGTTTCGGTGGCATAGCTACACTCGGGAGGCCACCACGAAGCTCCGTTAGACCACGAGATCTAGCCCTTTGACTTCCGCCGGACGGGCTTTGACTAGCGGACTCTTCCACCTGGTTGCGATGGCTCAACACATCGGAGCATCCCCGAACATGGCCTGGACTCAAACCACCAACATAGATTCCCTCCCGTTCTACCCGACGCGCACGTCTTCCCGTCCAAGTCACCGTGACAGCAACGTCCACGGAGGGGGGCCACACCCCAGAGCCCTAAAACGGACGTCTACGCATGCCACGCTACTTTCACACATGCATCACGACCCGACGCAGTGTTTCGGTGCCATAGCTAGACCCGGGAGGCCACCAGGAAGCTCCATTAGACCAGGAGATCTAGGCCTTTAACTTTCGGCGGACGGGCTTTGACCGGTGGACTCTTCCACCTGGTTGTGATGAGTTAGCACATAGGAGCTTCCCCGAACACGGCCTGGACCCAAACCACCACTATAGATTCCCTCCGGTTCTACCCGACGCGCACGTCTCCCCCCTCCAAGTGACCGTGACAGCGACGTCCGCGGAGGGGGCCACACCTCAGAGCCCCAAGACAGGCGTCTACGTGTGCCACATCACTTTCACACATGCCTCACGAATCGATGCGGTGTTTCAGTGGCATAGCTACACTCGGGAGGCCACCACGAAGCTCCGTTAGACCAGGAGATCTTGCCCTTTGACTTCCGCCGGACGGTCTTTGACCAGCGGACTCTTCCACATGGTTGCGATTGGTCAGCACATAGGAGCATCCCCGAACATCGCCTGGACTCAAACCACCAATATAGATTCCCTCCAGTTCTACCCGACACGCACGTCTTCCCCCTCCAAGTCACCGCGATAGCGACGTTCGCGGAGGGGGGGCACACCCCGGAGCCCCAAGACGGATGTCTACGCATGCCACGTCACTTTCACACATGCATCACGACCCGACATGGTGTTTCGGTGCCATAGCTACACCCGGGAGGCCACCACGAAGTTCCGTTAGACTAGGAGATCTAGCCGTTTGACTTTCGCTGGACGAGCTTTGACCAGTGGACTCTTCCACTTGGTTGCGATGGGTCAACACATAGGAGCATACTCGAACACGGCCTAGACCCAAACGACCACTATAGATTCCCTCCGGTTCTACCCGACACGCACATCTCCCCCATCCAAGTGACCGCGACAGCGACGTCCGCGGAGGGGGGGCCACACCCTGGAGCCCCAAGACAGGCGTATACGCGTGCCACCTCACTTTCACACATGCATGACAACCCGATGCACTGTTTCGGTGGCATAGCTACACCTGGGAGGCCAGCACGAAGCTCCGGTAGACCAGGAGATCTAGCCCTTTGAGTTTCGTCGGATGGGCTTTGACCAGTGGACTCTTCCACCTAGTTGCCATGGGTTAGCACATAGGAGCTCCCACGAACCAGGCCTGGACCCAAACCACCACCATAGATTACCTCCGGTTCTACCCGACGCGCACGTCTCCCCCTCCAAGTGACCGCGACAGTGACGTCCGCGGAGGGGGGCCACACCCCGGAGCCCAAAGATAGGCGTATACGTGTGCCACATCACTTTCACACATGCTTCACGAACCGACGCGGTGTTTCGGTGGCATAGCTACACTTCGGAGGCCACCACAAAGCTCCGTTCGACCAGGAGATCTAGCCCTTTGACTTCCGCTGGACGGGCTTTGACCAGTGGACTCTTCCACCTGGTTGCGATGGGTCAGCACATAGGAGCATCCCCAAACATGGCCTGGACCCAAACCACCACTATAGATTCCCTCCGGTTCTAGTCGACGCGCACGTCTTCCCCCTCCAAGTCACTGCGACAGCGACGTCCCCGGAGGGGGGCCACACCCCGGAGCCCCAAGACGAGTGTCTATGCATGCCACATCACTTTCACACATGCATCACGACCCGACGCGGTGTTTCACTGGCATAGCCACACCCGGGAGGCCTCAACGAAGCTCTGATAGACCAGGAGATCTAGCCCTTTGAGTTTCGCTGGACGGGCTTTGACCAGTGGACTCTTCCACCTGGTTGCGATGGGTCAGCACATAGGAGCTCCCCCGAACACGACCTGGACCCAAACCACCACTACAGATTCCCTCCAGTTCTACCCGACGCGCACGTCTCCCCCTCCAAGTGACTGCGGCAGCGACGTCCGCGGAGGGGGACCACACCCCGGAGCCCCAAGACGGGCGTTTACGCGTGCCACATCAGTTTCGCACATGCATCACGACCCAACGCGGTTTTTCGGTGGCATAGCTACACCCGGGAGGCCGCCACGAAGCTCCGTCAGACCAGGAGATATAACCCTTTGACTTTCGCCGGAACGGCTTTGACCAGTGGACTCTTCCACCTAGTTGCGATGGGTCAGCACATAGGAGCATCCCTGAACACGGCCTGGACCCAATCCACCACTATAGATTCCCTCTGGTTCTACGTGACGCACACGTCTCCCCTCTCCAAGTGACCGCGACAGCGACGTCCGTGGAGGGGGGCCACACCTCGAAGCCCCAAGACAGGCGTCTACGTGTGCCACATCACTTTCACACATGCATCACGAACCGATGCGGTGTCTCGGTGGCATAGCTACACTTGGGAGGCCACCACGAAGCTCCATTAGACCAGGAGATCGAACCGTTTGTTTTCGGCCGGACGGGCTTTGACCAGCGGACTCTTCCACCTGGGTGCGATGGGTCAGCATATAGGAGCATCCCCGAACACGGCCTGGACTCAAACCACCACTATAGATTCCCTCTGGTTCTACCCTAAGCGCACGTCTGCCCCCTCCAATTCACAGCGACAGCAACGTTCGTGGAGGGGGGCCACACCCCGGAGACCCAAGACGGACGTCTACGCATGCCACGTCACTTTCACACATGGATGGGCCTTGACCAGTGGACTCTTCCACCTAGTTGCGATGAGTCAGCACATCGGAGCATCCCCGAACACGGCCTGGATCCAAACCACCACTATAGATTCCCTCCGGTTCTACCCGACGCGCACGTATCCCCCTCCAAGTGACCGCGACAGCGACGTCCGTGGAGGGGGGCCACACCTCGGAGCCCCAAGACAGGCGTCTACGTGTGCCACATCACTTTCATACATGCATCACGAACCGATGCGGTGTTTCGGTGGCATAGCTACACTCGGGAGGCCACCACGAAGCTCTATTAGACCAGGAGATCGAACCCTTTGTTTTCGGCCAAACGGGCTTTGACCAGCGGACTCTTCCACCTGGGTGCGATGGGTCAGCATATAGGAGCATCCCCGAACACGGCCTGGACTCAAACCACCACTATAGATTCCCTCCGGTTCTACCCTAAGCGCACGTCTCCCCCCTCCAATTCACCGTGACAGCAACATTCGTGGAGGGGGGCCAAACCCCGGAGCCCCAAGACGGACGTCTACGCATGCCACGTCACTTTCACACATGCATCACGACCCGACGCGGTTTTTCGGTGGCATAGCTACACCCGGGAGGCCACCACGAAGCTCCGTTAGACCAGGAGATATAACCCTTTGACTTTCGCCGGAATGGCTTTTACAAGTGGCACTACTAGGAAAAGGGTTATAGATGATATGGCCACTAATGGCGCACCGGACATGTGGTGCCCTCCTACTATATAGTAATGACGCACCCTGACTCGGTGCGCCATTGGTGTGGTAGACACTAATGGCGCACCAGACCCACGGTGCGCCATTAGTAACAATTTTTATTTAATTATTTTTCCAAAAATTCTAATGGCATACCGAGGAAGAGTGCGCCATTAGTAAAAAACATTCTAATGGCGCACCAATCGGGGGTGTGCCATTGCTATGTAAAAAAAACATTCTAATGGCGCACCGCTCGGGGGTGCGCCATTAGTAATCTTCCCCCTAGCTCTAACTCCCCCGACCCCTTCGTCCCTCCCTCTCGCCAGATCCACTTCCCCCTAGCTCTGCCCTGACCCACGACGTCGCCGCCCCCGCGCCCCCCACCACTGCAGCTCCGCCATCGCCGACGCCTCCGTGACCTCGCCGTCGCCGATAGCCTCCCCGCGTCGCCCCCCGCCCTATGCCACTGGCGGCCTCCCCACGACGACCGCGGCCGCCGGCCTCCCCACGACCAACCGAGGCATCCCTTCGATGCCGCGGCCGCCGCCGACCCCGACCCCAACCCCGACGCCGACCCCTTCGGCGACTGGCCGCGCCCGCCCAGGTACCTCTCCTCCTTCCTCCTTCCTCCCTCTCCACCCTTCCTCCCCATTCCCTGCCCATGGGCGAGCACCCCTCACATCTTGTACATTTGTTGTCTCTTTTAGCCATTGCTGTGGATTTACCATTTCACTAGGCAGTGGTCCATAGGAGGGGTCGATCTCTATTTTTGGTTACAATGAGAAATTATTGAAAGGGATTCATTCATGCTGATTACAGACGGTGTATTTGGTTCTGTCGACTGAACTATAGAGCATGTATTTTTCATGTCCAATCGATTTTCTCTTCTGCTATCATAGTGTCCTTGATATATGAAAATCATATCTATCAATGTTCATGTGTGCTTGCTAGCTAGTTTATGATATATTACCTTAATCTCTTGAGCAAGAAGGTGGTGCTGCTAACTGTGATCTTAAACAAGAACAGACCGGCATCCATTCGATCTAGCGTCGAAGAATTTTGCAGATTTAAATTCTTTCATGTTGAAGCATTCGCATATCCCCTCGTAGATCTCACTGTCCTCTCTCAAGTTTCTGCTTGAATCTCTGCAAAAAGAGAAAGCCGCACGAAAAACTACCTTCTTTCCCCACTTCCATCTAAGTTCTGAAAATTGTGAAGGTCATTTTTAAGCAGAATAGAGACGAAGATCATTCACTCCTGTCAACATCATGCAGAAGTGCTTACATTTGTTTTACATCGCCGCCTATTTTTCTGAAAATGAAGCATGTGGTTGTACTTTATTTTGAAGTAGTATATTACAAATACTTGACTGAAATTATGTGCATATGTGACCATGTGAGACATTTTCTGCTAGATATTCACTACAACCCTTTATTATATTTTAAACATGGCAAGAAAAATAATAATAACTAGTTTGTTTTGAAGTTGTTACCCAACTAATAAAGTGACTGGCAATATCACCAACAGTTATTTGTATTAAAATCACATCTATTATTTCGTTATTTTTGTTCTGATATTAATTGTGCTTCTATTAAAAGAATTGGGAGTTACTCACTGTACTAGAACTCTGTAGGTTCACTTTGAGAATGTAAGCACCTATTATTCCTAGTGATATCATTGGCTCATTGCTGCCTTTGTGCAATGCAGAACTGTTAAGAGTGATTTGGAGGATTCAAGATTCTGTGAAGCTCTTTTGACATTTAAAGCTCAGAACTGAAGGTACTTAATAAACTCAAAAGCATTGATGATAACTCTTGGTGTCTAGAAACAGAGGTAGTTTACATATTGCATTGCTGGTGTTTGTTTATGTTCAGAGTTTAAGCATGTGTAGTGTAATGTAGTGTAGTGTAGTGTAGTGTAGTGAGCTTGTTCTAGTGTAAAATCAGACTAGTATGGCCCTGGCCACAATCTGTCAACGTTAGCCTTTTGTGATTTTCAAAACAAGTTAACTGCATTCAGATCTGTTGATGCTCAAAACCTGTCAATTTCTATCAGCTTTTGATCTATCAAGTTGATATTCAGTCAAGTTGATGTCAAACTTGACACATAAACAGCAGCTTTAATAAACAGAGAGACAAGATGTAGGGTTTTTAGCTGCTGCCACAACACAAAGTCTATAGATGCTGAAGTTGTCAGTATTAATTATCAAATCATTCAGAGTAGATGATGCAAGCAATCAACATTCAGTTTTGACCATAACAGTACACTTGCTCAGAGTTTAAGCATGTGTAGTGTACAACTGCTCTACTAGTGTAAGTCATCTTACAATAAGCAGTACACTTGCTCAGAGTTTAAGTTTACTGAACCTATTCATTTTTGTGGACTTAGTGAACATGATAAGACAAGCCAGATGCTCTATTTTTAATTAACAGTAATCCATGATCAGCAACAATTTCTTTCACTAATTTTCAGTTAACAGCAATCCATGATTTTTTTTCAGCTAAAACTATTGATTATTTTTTGTTTGGTGACCTATTAGATCTGGAATGGAAGCTCACATAAGTTGAGCTGATTTTTGTCCATATGAAAGCAGAGGACCATATGGTCTGTGGCCTTTTCATCCATATGCAAGCAATCTAGATACACGCGCTATCTAGCAGGAGAAAGGAGGGAGCGTTGGAGGAAACAGATGAAGACCAGTTTCATCAAGATTATGCTCATCATGATGATCGCAACTCTCTTCTATGTGATGGTAGTTTAGATGAACGATATCGACTTGTAATGTGAAGACAAACTCGCTACTCGCGGTCTCGAGACTTGTAATGTTCTATCTTTGTTCGGTCTTTTGAATTCGGAACCTAATATGATGGTTTGTATTCGGAGACTAATCTTCTATTGTATTCGATGAATCTGCTGTTGCTGTGTGGTGTTGTCTAAATTCTGTCCAATAATATATTTTGTAACCTGTCAAAATATCAGATTTTTTTTCGTAATATTCATACTAGTGGCGCACCACTCAAGACACTAATGGCGCACTATAAAAATGACACTAATGGCGCATCACCCACTAGTGCACCATTAGTATGCCAAAGCACATGGGTACATATGGCCCCCTGGGAGGCATACTAATGGCGCACTGTGGGCTATACTAACGGCGCACGGCATCGTGCGCCATTAGTATACCAGATTCTAATGGCGCACCAGGGGTGCGCCATTAGTATTTAATTCTAATGGTGTGGTGCTAGCGGCGCACCACCAGTGCGCCATTAGTAGGCAAAACTGGTGCACCATTAGTATGCCTTTTTATAGTAGTGTGGACTCTTCCACCTGGTTGCGATGGGTCAGCACATAGGAGCATCCCCGAACACGGCCTGGACCCAATCCACCACTATAGATTCCCTCCGGTTCTAACCGACGCGCACGTCTCCCCCCTCCAAGTGACCGCGACAACGACGTCCGCAGAGGGGGCCACACCCCGGATCCCCTAGACGGGCGTCTACGCGTGCCACATCACTTTCACACATGCATGACGACCCGACGTGGTGTTTAGGTGGCATAGCTACACCCGGGAGGCCACCACGAAGCTTCATTAGACCAGGAGATCTAGCCCTTTGACTTTCGCCGGACGGTCTTTCACTAGTGGACTCTTCCACCTGGTTGCGATGAGTCAACACATAGAAGCATCGCCGAACACGGCCTGGACCCAAACCACCACCATAGATTCCCTCCGGTTCTACCCGACGCTCACGTCTTCCCCCATCCAAGTGATCGCCACAGCGACGTCCGCGGAGGGGGCCACACCCCGGAGCCCCAAGACATGCGTCAACGTGTGCCACATCACTTTAACACATGCATCACGAACCGATGCGGTCTTTCGGTGGTATAGCTACTCCCGGGAGGCCACCACGAAGCTCCGTTAGACCAGGAGATCTTGCCCTTTGACTTCCGCCGGATGGGCTTTAACCAGTGGACTCTTCCACCTGGTCGCGATGGGTCAGCACATAAGAGACCCCTCGAACACGGCCTGGACTCAAACCACCACTATATATTCCCTCCGGTTCTACCTGACGTGCACATCTTCCCCCTCCAAGTCACCGCGATAGCGACGTCCGCGGAGGGGGCCCACACCCCGGAGCTCCAACACGGGCGTCTACGCATGCCACATCACATTCACACATGCATCACGACTCGATGCGCTGTTTCGGTGGCATAGCTACACCCGGGAGGCCACCACGAAGCTCCGTTAGACCAGGAGATCTAGCCCTCTGACTTTCGCCGGACGGGCTTTGACGAGTGGACTCTTCCACCTAGTTGCATTGGGTCTGCACATAGGAGCATCCCCGAACACGGCCTGGACCCAAACCACCATTATAGATTCCCTCCGGTTCTACCCAACGCGCACGTCTCCCCCTCCAAGTGACCGCAAAAACGACGTCCGCGGAGGAGGGCCACACCCCGGAGCCCTAAGACGGGCGTCGACGCATGCCACATAACTTTCACACATGCATGATGACCCGACGCGGTGTTTCGGTGGCATAGCTACACTCGGGAGGCCACCACGAAGCTCCATTAGACAAGCAGATCTAGCCCTTTGACTTTTGCCGGACGGGCTTTAACCAGTGGACTCTTCCACCTGGTTGCGATGAGTCAGGACATAGGAGCATCCCCGAACACGGCCAGGAACCAAACTACCACTAAAGATTCCCTCCGATTCTACCCGACACGCACGTCTCCCCCTCCAAGTGACCGCGACAGCGACGTCCATAGAGGGGGGCCACACCCCGAAGCCCCAAGACAGGAGTCTACGTGTGCCATATCACTTTCACACACACATCACGAACCGACGCGGTGTTTCGGTGGCATAGCTACACTCGGGAGGCCAGCACGAAGCTCCGTTAGACCAGGAGATCTAGCCGTTTGACTTCTGCCGGACGGGCTTTGACCAGTGGACTCTTCCACCTTGTTGCGATGGGTCAGCACATAGGAGCATCCCCAAACATGGCTTGAACCCAAACCACCACTATGGATTCCCTCCAGTTCCACCCGACGCGCACGTCTTCCCCCTCCAAGTCACCGCGTCAGCAACGTCCGCAGAGGGGGGCCACACCCCGGAGCCCCAAGACGGGCGTCTACGCATGCCACGTCACTTTCACACATGCATCACGACCCGACGTGGTGTTTCGGTGGCATAGCTACACCCGGGAGGCCACCACGAAGCTCCGTTAGACCAGGAGATCTAGCCCTTTGACTTTTGCTGGACGGGCTTTGACCAGTGGACTCTTCCACCTGGTTGCGATGGGTCAGCACATAGGAGCATCCTCGAACAAGGCCTGGACCCAAACCACCACTATAGATTCCCTCTTGATCTACTCGACGTGCATGTCTCCCCCTCCAAGTGACCGCCACAGCAATGTCCGCGGCGGGCGGCCACACCCCGAAGCCCC
Source organism: Hordeum marinum (assembly GCA_022496015.1). Classification (NCBI taxonomy): domain Eukaryota; kingdom Viridiplantae; phylum Streptophyta; class Magnoliopsida; order Poales; family Poaceae; genus Hordeum; species Hordeum marinum. The sequence continues at coordinate 465,321,278 of CM039674.1, forward strand.
AAGACGGGCGTATAGGTGTGCCACATCACTTTCGCACATGCATCACGACCAGACGCGGTGTTTCGGTGGCATAGGTACACCAGGGAGGCCACCTCGAAGCTCCGTTAGACCAGGAGATCTAGCCCTTTGACTTTCGCCGGATGGGCATTGACCAGTGGACTCTTCCACCTGGTTGCGATGGGTCAGCATATAGGAGCATCCCCGAACACGGCTTGGACCCAATACACCACTATAGATTCCCTCCAGTTCTACCCGACGCGCACGTCTCCCCCTTCAAGTGACCATGACAGCGACGTCCACGGAGGGGGCCAGACCCCGGAGCCCCAAGACGGGCGTCTATGTGTGCCACATCACTTTCACACATGCATGAGGACCCAATGTGGTGTTTCGGTGGCATAGCTACACCCGGGAGGCCACCACGAAGCTCCGTTAGACCAGGAGATCTAGCCCTTTGACTTTCGCCGGATGGGCATTGACTAGTGGACTCTTCCACGTGGTTGCGAAGGGTCAGCATATAGGAGCATCCCCGAACACGGCCTGGACCCAAACCACCACTATAGATTCCCTCCGCTTCTACCCGACGCGCATGTCTCCCCCCTCCAAGTGACCGCCACAACGACGTCCGCGGAGGGGGCCCACACCCCGGAGCCCGAAGACATGCGTCAACGTGTGCCACATCACTTTAACACATGCATCACGAACCGACGCGGTGTTTCGGTGGCATAGTTACACCCGGGAGGCCACCATGAAGCTCCGTTAGACCAGGAGATCTTGTCCTTTGACTTCCACCGGATGGGCTTTAACTAGTGGACTCTTCCACCTGGTCGCGGTGGGTCAGCACATAAGAGCATCCTCGTACATGGCCTGGACTCAAACCACCACTATAGATTTCCTCCGGTTCTACCAGACGTGCACATCTTCCCCCTCCAAGTCACCGCGAGATCGACGTCCGCGGAGGGGGGCCACACCCCGGAGGCCCAAGACGGGCGTCTACGCATGCCACTTCATATTCACACATGCATCACAACCTGATGCGGTGTTTCGGTGGCATAGCTACACCCGGGAGGCCACCACAAAGTTCCGTTAGACCAGGAGATCTAGCCCTCTGACTTTCGCCGGACGGGCTTTGACCAGTGGACTCTTACACCTAGTTGCAATGGGTCAGCACATAGGAGCATCCCTGAACACGGACTGGACCCAAACCACCATTATAGATTCCCTCCGGTTCTACCCGACGCGCACGTCTCCCGCTCCAAGTGACCGCAACAACGACGTCCGCGGAGGAGGGCCACACCCCGGAGCACCAAGACGGGCGTCGACCCATGCCACAACACTTTCACACATGCATGATGACCCGACGCGGTGTTTCGGTGGCATAGCTACACTCGGGAGGCCACCACGAAGCTCCATTAGACAAGGAGATCTAGCCCTTTGACTTTTGTCAGATGGGCTTTAACCAGTGGACTCTTCCACCTGGTTGCGATGAGTCAGGACATAGGAGCATCCCCGAACACGGCCAGGATCCAAACCACCACTAAAGATTCCCTCCGATTCTACCCGACGCGCACGTCTCCCGCTCCAAGTGACCGTGACAGCGACGTCCACGGAGGGGGGCCACAGCCCGAAGCCCCAAGATAGACGTCTACGTGTGCCATATCACTTTCACACACGCATCACAAACCGACGCGGTGTTTCGGTGGCATAGCTACACTCGGGAGGCCACCACGAAGCTCCGTTAGACCAGGAGATCTAGCCGTTTGACTTCCGTCGGACGGGCTTTAACCAGTGGACTCTTCCACCTGGTTGTGATGGGTCATCACATAGGAGCATCCCCGAACACGGCGCGCATGTCTTCCCCCTCCAAGTCACCACGACAGCGACGTCCACGGAGGGGGGCGACACCCCGAAGCCCCAAGATGGGTGTCTACGCATGCCACGTCACTTTCACACATGCATCATGACCCGAAGCGGTGTTTCGGTGGCATAGCTACACCCAGGAGGCCACCACGAACCTCCGTTAGACTAGGAGATCTAGCCCTTTGACTTTCGCCGGACGGTCTTTGACCAGTGGACTCTTCCACCTGGTTGCAATGGGTCCACACATAGGAGCATCCTCGAACACGGCCTGGACCCAAAGCACCACTATAGATACCCTTCGGTTCTACCTGACGCGCACATCTCCCCCCTCCAAGTGACCGCGACAGCGACGTCCGTGGAGGGGGGGCACACCCCAGAGCCCCATGATGGGCATATACGCGTGCTACATCACTTTAACACATGCATCGTGACCCGACGCGGTGTTTTGGTTGCATAGCTACAGCTGGGACGCTACCACGAAGCTTCGTTAGACCAGGAGATCTAGCCCTTTGACTTTCACCGGACGGGCTTTGACCAGTCAACTGTTCCACCTGGTTGCGATAGGTTAGCACATAGGAGCATCCCCAAACACGGCCTGGACCCAAACCACCACTATATATTCCCTTTGGTTCTACCCGACGCGCACTTCTCCCCGTCCAAGTGATCGCGACAGCAACGTCCGCGGAGGGGGGCCACACCCCGGAGCCCCAAGACGGGCGTCTACGAGTGCCACATCACTTTCAGACATGCATCACGACCCGACGCGCTTTTTCGGTGGCATAGCTACATCCGGGAGGCCACGAAGAAGCTCCGCTAGACCAGGAGATATAGCCCTTTGACTTTTGCCGGAATGGCTTTCACCAGTGGACTCTTCCACCTGGTTGCGATGGGTCAGCACATAGGAGCATCCCCGAACATGGCTTGGACCTAACCCACCACTATAGATTCCCTCCGGTTCTACCCGACGCGCACGTCTCCCGCCTCGAAGTGACCGCGACAGCGACGTCCGTAGAGGGGGGCCACACCCGGAGCCCCAAGACGGGCATCTACCCATGCCACATCACTTTCACACATGCATGACGACCCGACGCGGTGTGCTGGTGGCATAGCTACACCCGGGAGGCCACCGCGAAGCTCCATTAGACCAGGAGATCTAGCCCTTTGAGTTTTGCCGGACGGGCTTTGACCAGTGGAGTCTTCCACCTGGTTGCGATGAGTCAGCACATAGGAGCATATCCGAACATGGCCTGGACCCAAACCACCACTATAGATTCCCTTCGGTTCAACCCGACGCGCACGTCTCCCCCCTCCAAGTGGCCGCGACAGTGACGTCCACGGAGGGGGGGCACACCTCGGAGCCCCAAGACTGGAGTCTACGTGTGCCACATCACTTTCACACATGCATGACAAACCGACGCGGTGTTTCGGTGGCATAGCTACACCCGGGAGGCCACCAGAAAGCTCCGTTAGACCAGGAGATCGTGCCCTTTGATTTCCGCCGGATGGGCTTTGACCAGTGGACTCCTCCACCTGGTTGCGATGGGTCAGCACATAGGAGCATATCCGAACATGGCCTGGACCCAAACCACCACTATAGATTCCCTCCGGTTCTACCCGACACGCACGTCTCCCCCCTCCAAGTGACCGCGACAGCGACGCCTGCGAAGGGAGGCCACACCCCGGAGCCCCAAGACAAGCGTCTACGCGTGCCACATCACTTTCACACATGCATCACGACCCGACACGGTGTGTCGGTGGCGTAGCTACACCCGGGAGGCCACCACGAAGCTCCGTTAGACCAGGAGATCTAGCCCTTTGACTTCCGCCGGACGGGCTTTGACTAGCGGACTCTTCCGCCTGGTTGCGATGGGTCAACACATCGGAGCATCCCCGAACATGGCCTGGACTCAAACCACGAACATAGATTCCCTCCCGTTCTACCCGACGCGCACGTCTTCCCCTCCAAGTCACCGCGACAGCAACGTCCACGGAGGGGGGCAACACCCAGAGCCCTAAAACGGACGTCTACGCATGCCACGCTACTTTCACACATGCATCACGACCCGACGCAGTGTTTCAGTGGCATAGCTAGACCCGGGAGGCCACCACGAAGCTCCATTAGACCAGGAGATCTAGGCCTTTAACTTTCGGCAGACGGGCTTTGACCGGTGGACTCTTCCACCTGGTTGTGATGAGTTAGCACATAGGAGCTTCCCCGAACACGGCCTGGACACAAACCACCACTATAGATTCCCTCCGGTTCTACCCGACGCGCACGTCTCCCCCCTCCAAGTGACCGCAACAGCAACGTCCGCGGAGGGGGCCACACCTCAGAGCCCCAAGACAGGCGTCTACGTGTGCCACATCACTTTCACACATGCCTCACGAATCGATGCGGTGTTTCAGTGGCATAGCTACACTCGGGAGGCCACCACGAAGCTTCGTTAGACCAGGAGATCTTGCCCTTTGACTTCCGCCGGACGGTCTTTGACCAGCGGACTCTTCCACATGGTTGCGATGGGTCAGCACATAGGAGCATCCCCGAACATCGCCTAGACTCAAACCACCAATATAGATTCCCTCCAGTTCTACCCGACACGCACGTCTTCCCCCTCCAAGTCACCGCGATAGCGACGTTCGCGGAGGGGGGGCACACCCCGGAGCCCCAAGACGGATGTCTACGCATGCCACTTCACTTTCACACATGCATCACGACCCGACATGGTGTTTCGGTGCCATAGCTACACCCGGGAGGCCACCACGAAGTTCCGTTAGACCAGGAGATCTAGCCGTTTGACTTTCGCCGGACGAGCTTTGACCAGTGGACTCTTCCACCTGGTTGCGATGGGTCAACACATAGCAGCATACTCGAACACGGCCTGGACCCAAACGACCACTATAGATTCCCTCCGGTTCTACCCGACACGCACATCTCCCCCATCCAAGTGACCGCGACAGCGACGTCCGCGGAGGGGGGGCCACACCCTGGAGCCCCAAGACAGGCGTATACGCGTGCCACCTCACTTTCACACATGCATGACAACCCGACGCACTGTTTCGGTGGCATAGCTACACCTGGGAGGCCAGCACGAAGCTCTGTTAGACCAGGAGATCTAGCCCTTTGAGTTTCGTCGGATTGGCTTTGACCAGTGGACTCTTCCACCTAGTTGCCATGGGTCAGCACATAGGAGCTCCCACAAACCAGGCCTGGACCCAAACCACCACCATAGATTACCTCCGGTTCTACCCGACGCGCACGTCTCCCCCCTCCAAGTGACCGCGACAGTGACGTCCGCGGAGGGGGGCCACACCCCGGAGCCCAAAGATAGGCGTCTACGTGTGCCACATCACTTTCACACATGCTTCACGAACCGACGCGGTGTTTCGGTGGCATAGCTACACTTCGGAGGCCACCACAAAGCTCCGTTAGACCAGGAGATCTAGCCCTTTGACTTCCGCTGGACGGGCTTTGTCCAGTGGACTCTTCCACCTGGTTGCGATGGGTCAGCACATAGGAGCATCCCCAAACACGGCCTGGACCCAAACCACCACTATAGATTCCCTCCGGTTCTACCCGACGCGCACGTCTTCCCCCTCCAAGTCACTGCGACAGCGACGTCCCCGGAGGGGGGCCACACCCCGGAGCCCCAAGACGAGCGTCTACGCATGCCACATCACTTTCACACATGCATCACGACCCGACGCGGTGTTTGACTGGCATAGCCACACCCGGGAGGCCTCAACGAAGCTCTGATAGACCAGGAGATCTAGCCCTTTGAGTTTCGCTGGACGGGCTTTGACCAGTGGACTCTTCCACCTAGTTGCGATGGGTCAGCACATAGGAGCTCCCACGAACACGGCCTAGAACCGAACCACCACTATAGATTCCCTCCGATTCTACCCGACGCGCACGTCTCCCCCCTCCAAGTGACCGCGATAGCGACGTCCGCGGAGGGGGGCCACACCCCGGAGCCCCAAGACGGACATCTACGCATGCCACGTCACTTTGACACATGCATCGCGACCCGACGCGGTGTTTCCGTGGCATAGTTACACCCAGGAGGCCACTATGAAGCTCAGTAAGACCAGGAGATCTAGCCCTTTGAATTTCGCTGGATGGGCTTTGACCAGTGGACTCTTCCACCTGGTTGCGACGGGTCAGCACATAGGAGCATCCTCGAACACGGCCTGGACCCAAACGACCACTATAGATTCCTTCCGGTTCTACCTGACATGCACGTCTCCCCCCTCCAAGTGACCGCGACAACGACGTCCACGGAGAGGGGCCACACCCTGGAGCCCCAAGACGGGCGTATACGCATGCCACCTCACATTCACACATGCATCACGACTCGACGCGGTGTTTCGGTGGCATAGCTACACCCGGGAGGCCACCACGAAGCTCCGTTAGACCAGGTGATCTAGCCCTTTCACCTTTGCTGGACGGGCTTTGACCAGTGGACTCTTCCACCTGGTTGCGATGGGTCAGCACATAGGAGCATCCCCGAACACGGCTTGGACCCAAACCACCACTATAGATTCCCTCCAGTTCTACCCGACACGCACGTCTCCCCCTCCAAGTGACCGCGACAGCGACGTCCGCGGAGGGGGGCCACACCGCGAAGCCCCAAGACGGGTGTATACGTGTGCCACATCACTTTCACACATGCATCACGACCCGATGCGGTGTTTTGGTGGCATAGCTACACCTAGGAGGCCACCACGAAGCTCCATTAGACCAGGAGGTCTAGCCCTTTGGCTTTCGCAGGACGGGCTTTGACCAGTGGAATCTTCCACCTAGTTGCGACAGGTCAGCATATAGGAGCATCCCCGAACACGGCCTGGACCCAAACCACCACTACAGATTCCCTCCAGTTCTACCCGACGCGCACGTCTCCCCCTCCAAGTGACTACGGCAGCGACGTCCGCGGAGGCGGACCACACCCCGGAGCCCCAAGACGGGCGTTTACGCGTGCCACATCACTTTCGCACATGCATCACGACCCGACGCGGTTTTTCGGTGGCATAGCTACACCCGGGAGGCCGCCACGAAGCTCCGTCAGACCAGGAGATATAACCCTTTGACTTTCGTCGGAACGGCTTTGACCAGTGGACTCTTCCACCTAGTTGCGATGGGTCAGCACATAGGAGCATCCCTGAACATGGCCTGGACCCAATCCACCACTATAGATTCCCTCTGGTTCTACGTGACGCGCACGTCTCCCCTTTCCAAGTGACCGCGACAGCGACGTTCGTGGAGGGGGGCCACACCTCGAAGCCCCAAGATAGGCGTCTACGTGTGCCACATCACTTTCACACATGCATCACGAACCGATGCGGTGTTTCGGTGGCATAGCTACACTCAGGAGGCCACCACGAAGCTCCATTAGACCAGGAGATCGAACCCTTTGTTTTCGGCCGGACGGGCTTTGACCAGCGGACTCTTCCACCTGGGTGCGATGGGTCAGCATATAGGAGCATCCCAGAACACGGCCTGGACTCAAACCACCACTATAGATTCCCTCTGGTTCTACCCTAAGTGCACGTCTCCCCCCTCCAATTCACCGCGACAGCAACGTTCGTGGAGGGGGGCCACACCCCGGAGCCCAAGACGGACGTCTACGCATGCCACGTCACTTTCACACATGCATCACGACCCGACGCGGTGTTTCGGTGGCATAGCTACACCCGGGAGGCCACCGCGAAGCTCCGTTAGACCACGAGATCTAGTCCTTTGACTTTCGCCGGATGGGCTTTGACCAGTGGACTCTTCCACCTAGTTGCGATGAGTCAGCACATCGGAGCATCCCCGAACACGGCCTGGATCCAAACCACCACTATAGATTCCCTCCGGTTCTACTCGACGCGCACGTCTCCCCCTCCAAGTGACCGCGACAGCGACGTCCGTGGAGGGGTCCACACCTCGGAGCCCCAAGACAGGCGTCTACGTGTGCCACATCACTTTCACACATTCATCACGAACCGATGCGGTGTTTCGGTGGCATAGCTACACTCGGGAGGCCACCAGAAAGCTCTATTAGACCAGGAGATCGAACCCTTTGTTTTCGGCCAAACGGGCTTTGACCAGCGGACTCTTCCACCTGGGTGCGATGGGTCAGCATATAGGAGCATCCCCGAACACGGCCTGGACTCAAACCACCACTATAGATTCCCTCCGGTTCTACCCTAAGCGCACGTCTCCCCCCTCCAATTCACCGTGACAGCAACGTTCGTGGAGGGGGGCCAAACCCCGGAGCCCCAAGACGGATGTCTACGCATGCCACGTCACTTTCACACATGCATCACGACCCGACGCGGTGTTTCGGTGGCATAGCTACACTCGGGAGGCCACCACGAAGCTCCGTTAGACCACGAGATCTAGCCCTTTGACTTCCGCCGGACGGGCTTTGACCAGTGGACTCTTCCACCTGGTTGCGATGGGTCAACACATAGGAGCATCCTCGAACATGGCCTGGACTCAAACCACCAATATAGATTCCCTCCCGTTCTACCCGACACGCACGTCTTCCCCCTCCAAGTCACCGCGATAGCGACGTTCGCGGAGGGGGGCCACACCCCTAAGCCCCAAGACGGACGTCTACGCATGCCATGTCACTTTCACAAATGCATCACGACCCGACGCAGTGTTTCGGTGGCATAGCTACACCCGGGAGGCCACCACGAAGCTCCGTTAGACCAGGAGATCTAGCTGTTTGACTTTCGCCGGACAGGCTTTCACCAGTGGACTCTTGCACCGGGTTACGATGGGTCAGCACATAGGAGTATCCTCGAACACGGCCTGGACCCAAATGACCACTATAGATTCCCTCCGGTTCTACCCGACAAGCACATCTCCCCCCTCCAAGTGACCGCGACAGTGACGTCCGCGGAGGGGGCCACACCCTGGAGCCCCAAGACGGGCGTATACGCGTGCCACCTCACTTTCACAGATGCATCACCACCCGACGCGGTGTTTCACTGGCATAGCTACACCCGGGAGGCCACCACGAAGCTCCGTTAGACCAGGAGATCTAGCCCTTTGAGTTTCGCCCGATGGGCTTTGACCAGTAGACTCTTCCGCCTGGTTGCGATGGGTCAGCACATAGGAGCTCCCACGAACATGGCCTGGACTCAAACCACCACTATGGATTCCCTCTGATTCTACCCGATGCGCACGCCTCCCCCTCCAAGTGACTGCCGCAGCGACGTCCATGGAGGGGGGCCACACCTCGGAGCCCCAAGACAGGCGTCTACCTGTGCCACATCACTTTCACACATGCATCACGAACTGACACGGTGTTTCAGTGGCATAGCTACGCTCGGGAGGCCACCACGAAGCTCCGTTAGACCACGAGATCTAGCCCTTTGACTTCCGCCGGACAGGCTTTGATCAGCGGACTCTAGACCAGTGACGTCCGTGGAGGGGGGCCACACCCTGGAGCCCAAAGACAGGCGACTACGTGTGCCACATCACTTTCACACATGCATCACGAACCAACGCGGTGTTTCGGTGGCATAGCTACACTCGGGAGGCCACCACGAAGCTCCGTTAGACCAGGAGATCTAGCCCTTTGATTTTGGACGGACGGAATTTGACCACTGGACTCTTCCACCTAGTTGCGATGGGTTAGCACATAGGAGCATCCCCGAACATGGCCTAGACCCAAACCACCACTATAGATTCCCTCCGGTTCTACCCGACGCGCACGTCTTCCCCCACCAAGTCACCGTGATAGTGACGTCCCCGGAGGGGGCCCACACCCCGGAGCCCCAAGACGGGCGTCTAGGCCTGCCACGTCACATTCACAAATGTATCTTAACCCGACGCGGTGTTTTGGTGGCATAGCTACACCCGGGAAGCCACCACGAAGCTCCATTAGACCGGGAGATCTAGCCCTTTGACTTTTGCCGGACGGGCTTTGACTAGTGGACTCTTCCACCTAGTTGCGATGAGTCAGCACATAGGAGCTCCCACGAACACGGCCTGGACCCAAACCACCACTATAGATTCCCTCCTGTTCTACCCGACGCGCGCGTCTCCCCCTCCAAGGGACCGCGACAGCGACGTCCGCGAAGGGGGGCCACACCGCGGAGCCCAAAGACAGGTGTCTACGTGTGCCACATCACTTTCAGACATGCATGACTAACCGACGCGGTGCTTCGGTGGCAAGGCTACACTCGGGCGGCCACCACGAAGCTTCGTTAGACCAGGCGATCAAGCCCTTGGACTTTTGCTGGACGGGCTTTGACCAGTGGACTCTTCCACCTGGTTGCGATGGGTCAGCACATAGGAGCATCCTCGAACACGGCCTGGACCCAAACCACCACTATAGATTCCCTCTGGTTCTACCCGACGCGCACGTCTCCCCCTCCAAGTGACCGCCACAATGACGTCCGCGGAGCGGGGCCACACCCCGAAGCCCCAAGACGGGTGTATACGTGTGCCACATCACTTTCACACATGCATCACGACCAGACGCGGTGTTTTGGTGGCATAGCTACACCCGGGAGGCCACCACGAAGCTCCGTTAGACCAGGAGATCTAGCCCTTTGACTTTCGCCGGATGGGCATTGACCAGTGGACTCTTCCACCTGGTTGCGATGGGTCAGCATATAGGAGCATCCCCAAACACGTCCTGGACCCAAAACACCACTATAGATTCCTTCCAGTTCTACCCGATGCGCACATCTCCCCCTTCAAGTGTCCACACAACGACGTCCGCGGAGGGGGCCAGACCCCGGAGCCCCAAGAAAGGCATTTACGCATGCCACATCACTTCCACACGTGCATCACGACCCGATGCGGTTATTCGGTGGCATAGCTACACCCGGGAGGCCACCACGAAGCTCCGTTAGACCAGGAGATATAACCCTTTGACTTTCGCCAGAATGGCTTTTACAAGTGGCACTACTAGGAAAAGGGTTATAGATGATATGGCCACTAATGGCGCACCAGACATGTGGTGCCCCCCTACTATATAGTAATGACGCACCCTGACTCGGTGCGCCATTAGTGTGGTAGACACTAATGGCGCACCAGACCCACGGTGCGCCATTAGTAACAAATTTTTTTTAATTATTTTTCCAAAAATTCTAATGGCGTACCGAGGAAGAGTGCGCCATTAGTAAAAAACATTCTAATGGCGCACCAATCGGGGTGTGCCATTGCTATGTAAAAAAAACATTCTAATGGCGCACCGCTCGGGGGTGCGCCATTAGTAATCTTCCCCCTAGCTCTAACTCCCCCGACCCCTTCGTCCCTCCCTCTCGCCAGATCCACTTCCCCTAGCTCTGCCCTGACCCACGACGTCGCCGCTCCCGCGCCCCCCACCACTGCAGCTCCGCCATCGCCGACGCCTCCGTGACCTCGCCGTCGCCGATAGCCTCCCCGCGTCGCCCCCCGCCCTATGCCACTGGTGGCCTCCCCACGACGACCGCGGCCGCCGGCCTCCCCACGACCAACCGAGGTATCCCTTTGACGCCGCGGCCGCCGCCGACCCCGACCCCAACCCCGATGCCGACCCCTTCGGCGACTGGCCGCGCCCGCCCAGGTACCTCTCCTCCTTCCTCCTTCCTCCCTCTCCACCCTTCCTCCCCATTCCCTGCCCATGGGCGAGCACCCCTCACATCTTGTACATTTGTTGTCTCTTTTAGCCATTGCTGCGGATTTACCATTTCACTAGGCAGTGGTCCATAGGAGGGGTCGATCTCTATTTTTGGTTACAATGAGAAATTATTGAAAGGGATTCATTCATGCTGATTACAGACGGTGTATTTGGTTCTGTCGACTGAACTATAGAGCATGTATTTTTCATGTCCAATCGATTTTCTCTTCTGCTATCATAGTGTCCTTGATATATGAAAATCATATCTATCAATGTTCATGTGTGCTTGCTAGCTAGTTTATGATATATTACCTTAATCTCTTGAGCAAGAAGGTGGTGCTGCTAACTGTGATCTTAAACAAGAACAGACCGGCATCCATTCGATCTAGCGTCGAAGAATTTTGCAGATTTAAATTCTTTCATGTTGAAGCATTCGCATATCCCCTCGTAGATCTCACTGTCCTCTCTCAAGTTTCTGCTTGAATCTCTACAAAAAGAGAAAGCCGCACGAAAAACTACCTTCTTTCCCCACTTCCATCTAAGTTCTGAAAATTGTGAAGGTCATTTTTAAGCAGAATAGAGACGAAGATCATTCACTCCTGTCAACATCATGCAGAAGTGCTTACATTTGTTTTACATCGCCGCCTATTTTTCTGAAAATGAAGCATGTGGTTGTACTTTATTTTGGAGTAGTATATTACAAATACTTGACTGAAATTATGTGCATATGTGACCATGTGAGACATTTTCTGCTAGATATTCACTACAACCCTTTATTATATTTTAAACATGGCAAGAAAAATAATAATAACTAGTTTGTTTTGAAGTTGTTACCCAACTAATAAAGTGACTGGCAATATCACCAACAGTTATTTGTATTAAAATCACATCTATTATTTCGTTATTTTTGTTCTGATATTAATTGTGCTTCTATTAAAAGAATTGGGAGTTACTCACTGTACTAGAACTCTGTAGGTTCACTTTGAGAATGTAAGCACCTATTATTCCTAGTGATATCATTGGCTCATTGCTGCCTTTGTGCAATGCAGAACTGTTAAGAGTGATTTGGAGGATTCAAGATTCTGTGAAGCTCTTTTGACATTTAAAGCTCAGAACTGAAGGTACTTAATAAACTCAAAAGCATTGATGATAACTCTTGGTGTCTAGAAACAGAGGTAGTTTACATATTGCATTGCTGGTGTTTGTTTATGTTCAGAGTTTAAGCATGTGTAGTGTAATGTAGTGTAGTGTAGTGTAGTGTAGTGAGCTTGTTCTAGTGTAAAATCAGACTAGTATGGCCCTGGCCACAATCTGTCAACGTTAGCCTTTTGTGATTTTCAAAACAAGTTAACTGCATTCAGATCTGTTGATGCTCAAAACCTGTCAATTTCTATCAGCTTTTGATCTATCAAGTTGATATTCAGTCAAGTTGATGTCAAACTTGACACATAAACAGCAGCTTTAATAAACAGAGAGACAAGATGTAGGGTTTTTAGCTGCTGCCACAACACAAAGTCTATAGATGCTGAAGTTGTCAGTATTAATTATCAAATCATTCAGAGTAGATGATGCAAGCAATCAACATTCAGTTTTGACCATAACAGTACACTTGCTCAGAGTTTAAGCATGTGTAGTGTACAACTGCTCTACTAGTGTAAGTCATCTTACAATAAGCAGTACACTTGCTCAGAGTTTAAGTTTACTGAACCTATTCATTTTTGTGAACTTAGTGAACATGATAAGACAAGCCAGATGCTCTATTTTTAATTAACAGTAATCCATGATCAGCAACAATTTCTTTCACTAATTTTTTCAGTTAACAGCAATCCATGATTTTCTTCCAGCTAAAACTATTGATTATTTTTTGTTTGGTGACCTATTAGATCTGGAATGGAAGCTCACATAAGTTGAGCTAATTTTTGTCCATATGAAAGCAGAGGACCATATGGTCTGTGGCCTTTTCATCCATATGCAAGCAATCTAGATACACGCGCTATCTAGCAGGACAGAGGAGGGAGCGTTGGAGGAACCAGATGAAGACCAGTTTCATCAAGATTATGCTCATCATGATGACCGCAACTCTCTTCTATGTGATGGTAGTATAGATGATCGATATCGACTTGTAATGTGAAGACAAACTCGCTACTCGCGGTCTCGAGACTTGTAATGTTCTATCTTTGTTCGGTCTTTTGAATTCGGAACCTAATATGATGGTTTGTATTCGGAGACTAATCTTCTATTGTATTCGATGAATCTGCTGTTGCTGTGTGGTGTTGTCTAAATTCTGTCCAATAATATATTTTGTAACCTGTCAAAATATCAGATTTTTTTTCGTAATATTCATACTAGTGGCGCACCACTCAAGACACTAATGGCGCACTGTAAAAATGACACTAATGGCGCATCACCCACTAGTGCACCATTAGTATGCCAAAGCACATGGGTACATATGGCCCCCTGGGAGGCATACTAATGGCGCACTGTGGGCTATACTAACGGCGCACGGCATCGTGCGCCATTAGTATACCAGATTCTAATGGCGCACCAGGGGTGCGCCATTAGTATTTAATTCTAATGGCGTGGTGCTAGCGGCGCACCACCAGTGCGCCATTAGTAGGCAAAACTGGTGCGCCATTAGCATGCCTTTTTATAGTAGTGTGGACTCTTCCACCTGGTTGCGATGGGTCAGCACATAGGAGCATCCCCGAACACGGCCTGGACCCAATCCACCACTATAGATTCCCTCCGGTTCTAACCGACGCGCACGTCTCCCCCCTCCAAGTGACCGCGACAGCGACATCCGCAGAGGGGGCCACACCCTGGATCCCCTAGACGGGCGTCTACGCGTGCCACATCACTTTCACACATGCATGACGACCCGACGTGGTGTTTAGGTGGCATAGCTACACCCGGGAGGCCACCACGAAGCTTCATTAGACCAGGCGATCTAGCCCTTTGACTTTCGCCGGACGGTCTTTCACTAGTGGACTCTTCCACCTGGTTGCGATGAGTCAACACATAGAAACATCGCCGAACACGGCCTGGACCCAAACCACCACCATAGATTCCCTCCGGTTCTACCCGACGCTCACGTCTTCCCCCATCCAAGTGACCGCCACAGCGACGTCCGCGGAGGGGGCCACACCCTGGAGCCCCAAGACATGCGTCAACGTGTGCCACATCACTTTAACACATGCATCACGAACCGACGCGGTGTTTCGGTGGTATAGCTACTCCCGGGAGGCCACCACGAAGCTCCGTTAGACCAGGAGATCTTGCCCTTTGACTTCCGCCGGATGGGCTTTAACCAGTGGACTCTTCCACCTGGTCGCGATGGGTCAGCACATAAGAGACCCCTCGAACACGGCCTGGACTCAAACCACCACTATATATTCCCTCCGGTTCTACCTGACGTGCACATCTTCCCCCTCCAAGTCACCGCGACAGCGACGTCCGCGGAGGGGGCCCACACCCCGGAGCTCCAACACGGGCGTCTACGCATGCCACATCACATTCACACATGCATCACGACTCGATGCGGTGTTTCGGTGGCATAGCTACACCCGGGAGGCCACCACGAAGCTCCGTTAGACCAGGAGATCTAGCCCTCTGACTTTCGCCGGACGGGCTTTGACGAGTGGACTCTTCCACCTAGTTGCAATGGGTCTGCACATAGGAGCATCCCCGAACACGGCCTGGACCCAAACCACCATTATAGATTCCCTCCGGTTCTACCCAACGCGCACGTCTCCCCCTCCAAGTGACCGCAACAACGACGTCCGCGGAGGAGGGCCACACCCCGGAGCCCCAAGACGGGCGTCGACGCATGCCACATAACTTTCACACATGCATGATGACCCGACGCGGTGTTTCGGTGGCATAGCTACACTCGGGAGGCCACCACGAAGCTCCATTAGACAAGCAGATCTAGCCCTTTGACTCTTGCCGGACGGGCTTTAACCAGTGGACTCTTCCAACTGGTTGCGATGAGTCAGGACA
The DNA here is from genome assembly GCA_022496015.1 of Hordeum marinum. NCBI lineage: Eukaryota > Viridiplantae > Streptophyta > Magnoliopsida > Poales > Poaceae > Hordeum > Hordeum marinum. The sequence continues at coordinate 465,336,739 of CM039674.1, forward strand.
TAGGAGCATCCCCGAACACGGCCAGGACCCAAACTACCACTAAAGATTCCCTCTGATTCTACCCGACACGCACGTCTCCCCCTCCAAGTGACCGCGACAGCGACGTCCATGGAGGGGGGCCACACCCCGAAGCCCCAAGACAGGACTCTACGTGTGCCATATCACTTTCACACACACATCACGAACCGACGCGGTGTTTCGGTGGCATAGCTACACTCGGGAGGCCACCACGAAGCTCCGTTAGACCAGGAGATCTACCCGTTTGACTTCCGTCGGACGGGCTTTGACCAGTGGACTCTTCCACCTGGTTGCGATGGGTCATCACATAGGAGCATCCCCGAACACGGCCTGGACTCAAAGCACCACTATAGATTCCCTCCGGTTCTACCCGACGCGCATGTCTTCCGCCTCCAAGTCACCACGACATTGACGTCCGCGGAGGGGGGCTACACCCAGAGCCCCAAGACGGGTGTCTACGCATGCCATGTCACTTTCACAGATGCATCACAACCCGACGCGGTGTTTCGGTGGCATAGCTACACCCGGGATGCCACCATGAAGCTCCATTAGACCGGGAGATCTAGCCCTTTGAATTTTGCCGGACGGGCTTTGACTAGTGGTCTTTCCACCTGGTTGCGATGAGTCAGCACACAGGAGCTCCCATGAACACGGCCTGGACCCAAACCACCACTATAGATTCCCTCCTGTTCTACCCGACGCGCACGTCTCCCCCTCCAAGTGACCGCGACAGCGACGTCCGCAAAGGGGGGCCACACCCCGGAGCCCAAAGACAGGTGTCTACGTGTGCCAGATCACTTTCACACATGCATCACTAACCGACGCGGTGCTTCGGTGGCATGGCTACACTCGGGCGGCCACCACGAAGCTTCGTTAGACCAGGAGATCTAGCCCTTTGACTTCTGCCGGACGGGCTTTGACCAGTGGACTCTTCCACCTGGTTGCGATGGGTCAGCACATAGGAGCATCCCCAAACATGGCTTGAACCCAAACCACCACTATGGATTCCCTCCAGTTCTACCCGACGCGCACGTCTTCCCCCTCCAAGTCACCGCGACAGCAACGTCCGCAGAGGGGGGCCACACCCCGGAGCCCCAAGACGGGCGTCTACGCATGCCACGTCACTTTCACACATGCATCACGACCCGACGTGGTGTTTCGGTGGCATAGCTACACCTGGGAGGCCACCACGAAGCTCCGTTAGACCAGGAGATCTAGCCCTTTGACTTTTGCTGGACGGGCATTGACCAGTGGACTCTTCCACCTGGTTGCGATGGGTCAGCACATAGGAGCATCCTCGAACAAGGCCTGGACCCAAACCACCACTATAGATTCCCTCTTGATCTACTCGACGCGCACGTCTACCCCTCCAAGTGACCGCCACAGCGACGTCCGCGGAGGGCGGCCACACCCCGAAGCCCCAAGACGGGCGTATAGGTGTGCCACATCACTTTCGCACATGCATCACGACCAGACGCGGTGTTTCGGTGGCATAGCTACACCAGGGAGGCCACCACGAAGCTCCGTTAGACCAGGAGATCTAGCCCTTTGACTTTCGCCGGATGGGCATTGACCAGTGGACTCTTCCACCTGGTTGCGATGGGTCAGCATATAGGAGCATCCCCGAACACGGCCTGGAACCAAAACACCACTATAGATTCCCTCCAGTTCTACCTGACGCGCACGTCTCCCCCTTCAAGTGACCATGACAGCGACGTCCACGGAGGGGGCCAGACCCCGGAGCCCCAAGACGGGCGTCTATGTGTGCCACATCACTTTCACACATGCATGAGGACCCAATGTGGTGTTTCGGTGGCATAGCTACACCCGGGAGGCCACCACGAAGCTCCGTTAGACCAGGAGATCTAGCCCTTTGACTTTCGCCGGATGGGCATTGACTAGTGGACTCTTCCACCTGGTTGCGAAGGGTCAGCATATAGGAGCATCCCCGAACACGGCTTGGACCCAAACCACCACTATAGATTCCCTCCGCTTCTACCCGACGCGCATGTCTCCCCCCTCCAAGTGACCGCCACAACGACGTCCACGGAGGGGGCCCACACCCCGGAGCCCCAAGACATGCGTCAACGTGTGCCACATCACTTTAACACATGCATCACGAACTGACGCGGTGTTTCGGTGGCATAGTTACACCCGGGAGGCCACCATGAAGCTCCGTTAGACCAGGAGATCTTGTCCTTTGACTTCCACCGGATGGGATTTAACTAGTGGACTCTTCCACCTGGTCGCGGTGGGTCAGCACATAAGAGCATCCTCGTACATCTCCTGGACTCAAACCACCACTATAGATTTCCTCCGGTTCTACCAGACGTGCACATCTTCCCCCTCCAAGTCACCGCGAGAGCGACGTCCGCGGAGGGGGGCCACACCCCGGAGGCCCAAGACGGGCATCTACGCATGCCACTTCACATTCACACATGCATCACAACCTGATGCGGTGTTTCGGTGGCATAGCTACACCCGGGAGGCCACCACAAAGCTCCGTTAGACCAGGAGATCTAGCCCTCTGACTTTCGCCGGACGGGCTTTGACCAGTGGACTCTTCCACCTAGTTGCAATGGGTCAGCACATAGGAGCATCCCTGAACACGGACTGGACCCAAACCACCATTATAGATTCCCTCCGGTTCTACCCGACGCGCACGTCTCCCGCTCCAAGTGACCGCAACAACGACGTCCGCGGAGGAGGGCCACACCCCAGAGCACCAAGACGGGCGTCGACGCATGCCACAACACTTTCACACATGCATGATGACCCGACGCGGTGTTTCGGTGGCATAGATACACTCGGGAGGACACCACGAAGCTCCATTAGACAAGGAGATCTAGCCCTTTGACTTTTGTCAGATGGGCTTTAACTAGTGGACTCTTCCACCTGGTTGCGATGAGTCAGGACATAGGAGCATCCCCGAACACGGCCAGGACCCAAACCACCACTAAAGATTCCCTCCGATTCTACCCGACGCGCACGTCTCCCGCTCCAAGTGACCGTGACAGCGACGTCCACGGAGGGGGGCCACAGCCCGAAGCCCCAAGATAGGCGTCTACGTGTGCCATATCACTTTCACACACGCATCACAAACCGACGCGGTGTTTCGGTGGCATAGCTACACTCTGGAGGCCACCACGAAGCTCCGTTAGACCAGGAGATCTAGCCGTTTGACTTCCGTCGGACGGGCTTTAACCAGTGGACTCTTCCACCTGGTTGTGATGGGTCATCACATAGGAGCATCCCCGAACACGACGCGCATGTCTTCCCCCTCCAAGTCACCACGACAGCGACGTCCACGGAGGGGGGCGACACCCCGAAGCCCCAAGATGGGTGTCTACGCATGCCACGTCACTTTCACACATGCATCATGACCCGAAGCGGTGTTTCGGTGGCATAGCTACACCCAGGAGGCCACCACGAAGCTCCGTTAGACTAGGAGATCTAGCCCTTTGACTTTCGCCGGACGATCTTTGACCAGTGGACTCTTCCACCTGGTTGCAATGGGTCCACACATAGGAGCATCCTCGAACACGGCCTGGACCCAAAGCACCACTATAGATACCCTTCGGTTCTACCCGACGCGCACATCTCCCCCCTCCAAGTGACCGCGACAGCGACGTCCGCGGAGGGGGGGCACACGCCAGAGCCCCATGATGGGCATATACGCGTGCTACATCACTTTAACACATGCATCGTGACCCGACGCGGTGTTTTGGTTGCATAGCTACAGCTGGGACGCTACCACGAAGCTTCGTTAGACCAGGAGATCTAGCCCTTTTACTTTCGCCAGACGGGCTTTGACTAGTCAACTGTTCCACCTGGTTGCGATAGGTTAGCACATAGGAGCATCCCCAAACACGGCCTGGACCCAAACCACCACTATATATTCCCTTTGGTTCTACCCGACGCGCACGTCTCCCCCTCCAAGTGACCGCGACAGCAACGTCCGCGGAGGGGGGCCACACCCCGGAGCCCCAAGACGGGCGTCTACGAGTGCCACATCACTTTCAGACATGCATCACGACCCGACGCGCTTTTTCGGTGGCATAGCTACACCCGGGAGGCCACGAAGAAGCTCCGCTAGACCAGGAGATATAGCCCTTTGACTTTTGCCGGAATGGCTTTCACCAGTGGACTCTTCCACCTGGTTGCGATGGGTCAGCACATAGGAGCATCCCCGAACATGGCCTGGACCTAACCCAGCACTATAGATTCCCTCCGGTTCTACCCGACGCGCACGTCTCCCGCCTCGAAGTGACCGCGACAGCGACGTCCGCAGAGGGGCCACACCCGGAGCCCCAAGACGGGCATCTACCCGTGCCACATCACTTTCACACATGCATGACGACCCGACGCGGTGTGCTGGTGGCATAGCTACACCCGGGAGGCCACCACGAAGCTCCATTAGATCAGGAGATCTAGCCCTTTGAGGTTTGCCGGACGGGCTTTGACCAGTGGAGTCTTCCACCTGGTTGCGATGAGTCAGCACATAGGAGCATATCCGAACATGGCCTGGACCCAAACCACCACTATAGATTCCCTTCGGTTCAACCCGACGCGCACGTCTCCCCCCTCCAAGTGGCCGCGACAGCGACGTCCATGGAGGGGGGGCACACCTCGGAGCCCCAAGACTGGAGTCTACGTGTGCCACATCACTTTCACACATGCATGACAAACCGACACGGTGTTTCGGTGGCATAGCTACACCCGGGAGGCCACCAGAAAGCTCCGTTAGACCAGGAGATCGTGCCCTTTGATTTCCGCCGGATGGGCTTTGACCAGTGGACTCCTCCACCTTGTTGCGATGGGTCAGCACATAGGAGCATCCCTGAACACGGCCTGGACTCAAACAACCACTATAGTTTCCCTCTAGTTCTACCTGACGCGCACGTCTTCCCCCACCAAGTCACACCTCGGAGCCCCAAGACGGGCATCTACGCATGCCACATCACTTTCACACATGCATCACAACCCGACGCGGTGTTTCGGTGGCATAGGTACACCCGGGAGGCCACCACGAAGCTCCGTTAGACCAGGAGTTCTAGCCCATTGACTTTCGCCGGACGGGCTTTGACCAGTGGACTCTTCCACCTGGTTGCGATGGGTCAGCACATAGGAGCATCCCCGAACACGGCCTAGACCGAAACCACCATTATAGATTCCCTCCGGTTCTACCCGACACGCACGTCTCCCCCTCCAAGTGACCGCAACAGCGACCTCCGCGGAGGAGGGCCACACCTCGGAGCCCCAAGACAGGCGTCTACGTGTGCCACATCGCTTTCACACATGCATCACGGCCCGACTGTTGGAGAGCGTTGCATGGGAAACAAAAAAATTCCTACGCACACACAAGATCTATCCATGGTGATGAGCATCTGCGAGAGGGAGAGTGGATCTACATACCCTTGTAGATCGCTAAGCGGGAAGCGTTAAGAAACGCGGTTGGTGTAGTCGAACGTCTTCGCGATCCAAATCGCCGATCGTCCCGTGATCTCATCACGATCCGTCCTGCGATCCAATCACGATCCGTCCCGCGAAGTCATCATGATCCATCCCGCGATCTCATCATGATCCGTCCCGCGATCTCGTCACGATCCGTCTCACAATCTTGATCAGGGTCCTTCCGATCTACCGCCAAACGGACGGCACCTCCTCGTCCAGCACACGTACAGCTTGATGACGATCTCCACCTTATTGAGCCAGCAAGATGTAGCGGAGAGGTAGAAGAGTTCTACGGCAGCGTTACGCTGCTGCGGCGATGGTGGTGAAGCTATTTTGGCAGGGCTTCGCCTAAGCACTGCAGAAAACCGATCTAGAGGAGAAACTATGCACTAGAGGAATGGGTAGCACGTGGCTGAAAATTCTATGCAAAACCCTAAAATCCTCTAGTATTTATAGGAGGAGAGGAGGAGGAGTATTGGATGCCAAAAAGCCAGCCCTTCGGTCGGCCAAAGTGGGGAGGAGAGGAGGACTCGTCCTCCAATCCTAGTAGGACTAGGATTCCTCCTTTTTTTGGCCTTTTTCCACCTTTTTCCCTTTGGGATTTTTCTCCCAGCCTCATGCGCCTTGTGTGGGACTTCCACCAGCCCAAAAAAGGCTGGTATTTACTATCCCACAGCCCATGAAGCCTCTTGGGTTGAAATACCCCTCCCGGTGGTCTCCCGGTACACTACCGGCACTCCCAGTACATTACCGATTAGCCCGAAACTTTTCCGGCGACCAAAATAGGACTTCCTATATATCAATCTTTACCTCTGGACCATTCCGGAGCTCCTCGTGATGTCCGGGATCTCATCCGGGACTCTTAACAACCTTCGGTCACCACCATACATAACTTTATACTATCGAATCGTCACTGAACCTTAAGTGTGCACACCCTGCGGTTTCGAGAACTATGTAGACATGACCGAGACACCTCTACGGTCAATAACCAATAGCGGGACCTGGATTCCCATATTGGTTCCTACATATTCTGCAAAGATCTTTATCGGTCGAACCTCTATGTCAAGGATTCAGTTAATCCCGTATGATGTTCCCTTTGTTCTTTGGTATGTTTACTTGCCCAAGATCCGATCGTCGGTATCTCCATACCTAGTTCAACCTTGTTACCGGCAAGTATCTTTACTCGTTCCATAATACAAGATCCTGTGACTAACACTTAGGCACATTTCTTGCAAGGCTTGTTGTGATGTTGTATTACCGAGTGGGCCCTGAGATACCTCTCCGTCACACAGAGTAACAAATCCCAGTCTTGATCCATGCCAACCCAACAGACACCCTCGGAGATACCTGTAGAGTACCTTTATAGTCACCCACTTACGTTGCGACGTTTGATAGACACAAGGCACTCCTCCAGTGTCAGTGAGTTGCATGATCTCATGGTCATAGGAACAGATACTTGACATGCAGAAAACAGTAGCCTTAAACTGACACGATCATATGCTACGTTTGTAGTTTGGGTCTTGTCCATCCCATCATTCTCCTAATGACGTGATCCCATTATCAAATGACATCTCATGTCAATGGCTAGGAAACCTTAACCATCTTTGATCAACGAGCTAGTCTATTAGAGGCATACTAGGGACATCATTTTGTCTATGTATCCACACATGCATCTAAGTCTCCGATCAATAGAATTATAGCATGGATAATAAACGATTATCATGAACAAGGAAATATGATAATAACTAATTTATTATTGCCTCTAGGGCATATTTCCAACAGTCTCCCACTTGCACTAGAGTCAATAATCTAGTTCACATCACCATGTGATTTGCATTGTTATGAATCTAACACCCAATGAGTTCTGGGGCTCGGTCATGCTTTGCATGTGAGAGAGCTCTTATAGTCAACGGGTATGCGACATTCAGATCCGTGTGTACTTTGCAAATTTCCATGTCAAACCGTAAACACTGGTACCACACTCCACTTGGTACTATTCCAAATGGATTCTCCACTATACGTATCCAGATTGCTACTACGAGTCATCCAGATTGGTGTTAAAGCTTCCATCGACGTGACTCTTTACGATGAACTCTTTATAACCTCCATAATCGAGAAACATCTCCTTAGTCTTTTAGTTACTAAGGATAATCTTGACCGTTGTCCAGTGCTCCATTCCAGGATCACTTTGAAACCTTCCGGCCATACTTATGGCAAGGCTGACATCAGGTCTTGTGCACATCATTGCATACATGATAGAGCCTCTGGCGGAAGCATAGGGGATGACACTCATCTTTTCTCTATCTTTTGCAATCACTGGGCATTGGGTCTTACTCAACTTCATACCTTCCAAACCAGGCGAGAACTCTTTCTCTGACTGATCCATTTTGAACTCTTTTAAAATCTTGTCAAGGTATGTACTCATTGAAAGACTCATCAAGTATCTTGATCTATCTCTATAGATCTTGATGCTCAACAATTAGGTAGCTTTATCCAGGTCTTCCTTTGAAAAAATCTTTTCAAACAACCCTTTATGCTTTCCAAATATTCTATATCATTTCTGATCAACAATATGTCAACCACATATGCTTATCAGAAACTCTACAATGCTCCCACTCACTTTATTGTATATAAAAGTTTCTCGTAAACTTTGTATAGACTCAAAAACTTTAATCACCTCATCAAAGTGTATATTCCAACTCCAAGATGCTTGCTTCAGTTCATAGAAGGACCACTGAAGCTTGCACACCTTTTAGCATCCTTAGGACTAACAAAACCTTCTGGTTGTATCACACACAACCTTTCCTCAAGAAAGGAAACAATGTTTTGGCATCCATCTGCCAGATTTGATAATTGAAAAATGCAACAACTGCTAACATAATTCTAACAGCCTTTAGCATTGCTACGAGAGAAAGTCTCATTGCAGTCAACTCCTTGAACTTACCAAAAACTTCTTTGCGACAAGTCAAGCTTTATAAATGGTGACATTCACCATTAGCGTATGTCTTCATTTTAAAGATCCATTTGTACTGAATGACCTGCCGTCCAACGAGCAAGTCCACCAAAGTCTATACTTGGTTTTCATATATGGATCCTTTCTCGGATTTCATGGCCTCTAACCATTTGTCATAATCCGGGCCCATCATCGCTTCTCCACAACTCGTAGGTTCATTGTTGTCCAACAAATGACCTCCAAGACAGGGTTGTCGTACCGCTCAGGAGCAGTACACATCCTTATCGACCTACGAGATTTGATAGTAACTTGATCCGAAGCTTCATGACCATCATCATTTACTTCCTCTTCAACTGACGTAGGTTCCACAGAAACATCTTTCTGTGCTGCGCTACTCTCTGGTTGAAACAAAGGTTTAACAACCTCATCAAGTTCTATCTTCCTCCCACTCAATTCTTTCGAGAGAAACTTTTTCTCGGGAAAGAACCCATTTTAGCAACAAACATTTATGCTTGGATCTGAGATAGAAGGTTCACCCAACTGTTCTGAGGGTATTCTATGACGATGCATTTGTCCGCTTTGGGTTCGAGCTCATTAGGTGAAAACATTTTCCACACAAGCGTCGTAGCCCCAAACGTCAAGAAATGACATCTTAGGTTTCTATCAAACCATAATTCACACGGTGTCATCTCAACGGATTTAGATGGTGCCCTATTTAAAGTGAATGTAGTTGTCTCCAATGCACAACCCCAAAATTATAGTAGCAAAACGATAAGAGACATCATAACATGCACCATATCCAATAGAGCACGACTATGACGTTCGGACATACCATCACACTATGGTGTTCCAGGTGGTGTGTGTTGTGAAACAACTTTCACATTGTCTAATGTTGTATGCCAAACTCATAACTCAGATATTCACCTCCACGATCATATCACAGATATTTTTATCTTCTTGTCACGATGATCTTAAACTTCACTCTGAATTTGCTTAAACTTTTCAAATGATTCAGAGTTATGTTTCATTAAGTAAACATCCACTATATCTACCCAAATCATTAGTGAAGGTAAGAAAATAACGATATCCACCACATGCTACAAGACTCGTTGGATTGCATACATCAACATGTATCATTTCCAATAAATCACTTGCCCACTTCGTCAAACCAGAAAACGGGGTCCTTAGTCATCTTTGACCAAGAGGCATGGTTCGCATGTCTCAACCGATTCGAAATCGAAAGAGTCCAAAGATCCATCAGCATGGAGTTTCTTCATGCGTTTTATACCAATATGACATTTAGCAGCAGTGCCACAAGTATGTGGTACTATCATTATTAACATTGCATCTTTTGGCATCAATGTTATAAACATGTGTATTACTACGATCAAGATTCAACATACCATTCTCACTGGGTGCATGACCATTGAAGGTATTATTCATGTGAACAGAATAACCATTATTCTCTAACTTAAATGAATAACCGTGTTGCAATAAACACGATCTAATCACGTTCATGCTCAACGCAAAACACCAAATAACACTTATTTAGGTTTGTTACTAATCCCGAAGGTAGAGAGAGTGTGCGATGTCGATCACATCAACCTTGGAAACACTTCCAAAACACATCGTCACCTCACCCATAGCTAGTTCTCCGTTTATTCCGTAGCTTTTATTTTGAGTTACTAACATTTAGCAACCGAACCGGTATCCAATACCCAGGTGCTACTAGGAGTACTAGCAAGGTACACATCAATAACACGTATATCAAATATACTTCTATTGACGTTGCCAGCGTTCTTATCTACCAAGTATCTAGGGTTGTTCCGCTTCAGCGACCGCTCTCCTCATAATCTAAGCACTTAGTCTCGGGTTTGAGTTCAACTTTGGGTTGCTTCACTGGAGCAGCAACTGACTTGCTATCCATGAAGTTTCCCTCCTTGCTCTTGCCCTTCTCGAAACTAGTGGTTTGAATAACCATCAACACTTGACGCTCCTTCTTGATTTCTGCCTTCGCGGTGTCAAACATCGCAAACAGCTCAGGGATCATTATTTCTATCCCTGGCGTTTTATAGTTCATCACCAAGTGCTACTAGCTTAGTGACAGTGACTTGGAGAACTATATCAATCACTATCTTATCTGGAAGATCAACTCCCACTCGGTTCAAGCGATTGTAGCACCCAGACAATCTGAGCACATGCTCAATGATTAAGCTATTCTCCTTCATCTTGTAGGCAAAGAATCTTGTTGGAGATCTCATATCTCGCAACATGGGCACATACCTGAGATCCTAATTTCAGCTCTTAGAACATCTGATATGTTCTATGACGTTCAAAACATTTTGGAGCCTCAATTCTAAGCCGTAATGCATGACGCACTAATCTATAAGGTAGTCATCAGAACGTGCCTGTCAGATGTTCACAACATCTACAAACCACGCTAGAGGGGTTGGTGCACCGAGCGGTGCATTAAGGACACAAGCCTTTTGTGCAGCAATGAGGACAATCCTCAGATCACGGACCCAGTCTGCAATATTGCTACCAGCATCTTTCAACTCTATTTCTCTAGGAACATATAAAAATTAAGGGAGCTACAGCGCGAGCAAGTGATCTACAACATAATTTGCACAGACACTATTGACTATGTTCATGATAATGAGTTCAATTAATCATATTACTTAAGAACTCCCACTCAAATTGACATTCCTCCAGTCATTCGAGTGATACATGATCCAAATTCACCAACTCAAGTCCGATCATCACGTGAGTTGAGGTGGTTTCAGTGGTGAGCAACATCATGTTGATCATATCTACTATATGACTCATGTTCGACCTTTCGGTCTCTTGTGATCCGAGGCCATGTCTCTACATGCTAGGCTCGTCAAGTTTAACCCGAGTGTTCTGCATGTGCAGCACTGGCTTGCACCCGTTGTATGTGAACGTAGAGTCTATCACACACGATCATCACGTGGTGTCTCGACACGAAGAACATTCGCAACGGTGCACACTCAGGGAGAACACAATTTATCTTGAAACTATGTGAGGGATCACCTTATAATGCTACCGTCGTCCTAAGCAAAACAAGGTGCATAAACGGATTAACATCACATGCAAATCACAAGTGACATGATATGGCCATGAACTTGTGCTTTTGATCTCCATCATGAAAGCACCGGCATGATCTCCAACGTGAGCGGCACGACACCATGATCTCCATCAACGTGTCACCATTGGGGTTGTCGCGCTCAACATGCTTCTACTACTATTGCTACCGTAGCAATAAAGTAAAGCATTACATAGCGCTTAATGATTGACACGCAGGTCATACAATAATTAAAGACAACCCTATGGCTCCTGCCGGTTGTCGTACTCACCGACATGCAAGTCGTGATAATCTATACATCACATGATCATCTCATATACCCTGCAAAAACAAGTTAGACGTCCTCTAATTGTTGTTGCATGTTTTAGGTGGCTGGTATGGGTATCTAGCAAGAACGATTCTTACCTACGCAAAACCACAACGGTGATACACTAGTTGCTTTTCAACCTACTCAAGGACCGCCTTTATCGAATCCGATCCAACTAAAGTGAGAGAAACTAGCACCCACAAGCCATCTATGCAACAAGTTGTGGTCGAGGGAACCGGTCTCTCGTAAGCGTACGAGTAATGTTGGTCCGGGCCGCTTCATCTCACAATACCGCTGAACCAAAATCCGACCAATGGAGGAAGCAATCTAAGCATCAATGCCCACAAACCTTTTGTGTTCTACTCGAGATCTCATCTACACATAGACCTCGCTCATGATGCCACTGTTGGAGAACGTTGCATGGGAAACAAAAAATTTCCTATGCACACGCAAGATCTATCCATGGTGATGAGCATCTACGAGAAGGAGAGTGGATCTACATACCCTTATAGATCGCTAAGCGGGAAGCGTTAAGAAACGCGGTTGGTGTAGTCGAACGTCTTCGCGATCCAAATCGCCGAGCGTCCCGCGATCTCATCACGATCCGTCCCGCGATCCAATCATGATTCGTCCCGCGAACTCATCATGATCTGTCCCGCGATCTCATCATGATCCGTCCCGCGATCTCGCCACGATCCGTCTTGCAATCTTGATTACGGTCCTTCCGATCTAGCGCCGAACGGACGGCACCTCCGCATTCAGCACACGTATAGCTTGATGACGATCTCCGCCTTCTTGATCCAGCAAGAGGTAGTGGAGAGATAGAAGAGTTCTCCGGCAGTGTGACGGCGCTGCGGCGATGGTGGTGGAGCTATTCCGGCAGGGCTTCGCCTAAGCACTGCAGAAAACCGATCTAGAGGAGAAACTATGCACTAGAGGAACGGGTAGCACGTGGCTGAAAATTCTGTGCCAAAACCCTAAAATCCTCTAGTATATATAGGAGGAGAGGAGGAGGAGTCTTGGCTGCCAAAAAGCCAGCCCTTGGGTCGGCCAAAGTGGGGAGGAGAGGAGGACTCCTCCTCCAATCCTAGTAGGACTAGGATTCCTCCTTTTTTTGGCCTTTTTCCACCTTTTTCCCTTTGGGCTTTTTCTCCCAGCTGCATAGGCCTTGTCTGGGACTTCCACCAGCCCACAAAAGGCCGGTATTTACTCTCCCACAGCCCATGAAGCCTCTTGGGTCGAAATACCCCTCCCGGTGGTCTCCCGGTACACAACCGACACTCCCGGTACATTACCGATTAGCCCGAAACTTTTCCGGCGACCAAAATGGGACTTCCTATATATCAATCTTCACCTCCGGACCATTCCGGAGATCCTCGTGATGTCCAGGATCTCATCTGAGACTCCGAACAACCTTTGGTCACCACCATACATAACTCTATACTATCGAAACATCACCAAACCTTAAGTGTGCACACCCTGCGGGTTCGAGAACTATGTAGACATGACCAAGAGACCTCTACGGTCAATAACCAATAGCGGGACCTGGATGCCATATCGGTTCCTACCTATTCTACAAAGATCTTTATCGGTCGGACCTCTATGTCAAGGATTCAGTTAATCCCGTATGATGTTCCCTTTGTTCTTTAGTATGTTTACTTGCCCGAGATTCGATCGTCGGTATCTCCATACCTAGTTCAACCTCGTTACCGGCAAGTATCTTTTCTCATTCCGTAATACAAGATCCCGTGACTAACACTTATTCACATTTCTTGCAAGGCTTGTTGTGATGTTGTATTACTGAGTGGGCCCTGAGATACCTCTCCGTCACATAGAGTAACAAATCTTAGTCTTGATCCATGCCAACATAATAGACACCCTCGGAGATACCTGTAGAGTACCTTTATAGTCACCCAGTTACGTTGCGACGTTTGATACACACAAGGCACTCCTCCGGTGTCAGTGAGTTGCATGATCTCATGGTCATAGGAACAGATACTTGACATGCAGAAACAATAGCATTAAACTGACACGATCATATGCTACGTTTGTAGTTTGGGTCTTGTCCATCCCATCATTCTCCTAATGATGTGATCCCATTATCAAATGACATCTCATGTCAATGGATAGGAAACCTTAACCATCTTTGATAAATGAGCTAGTCTATTAGAGGCATACTAGGGACATGGTTTTGTCTATGTATCCACACATGCATCTAAGTCTCCGATCAATAGAATTATAGCATGGATAATAAACAATTATCATGAACAAGGAGAGATGATAATAACTAATTTATTATTGCCTCTAGGGCATATTTCCAACACCGACGCGGTGTTTCGGTGGCATAGCTACACCCGGGAGGCCACCACGAAACTTTGTTAGACCAGGAGATCTAGCCATTTGACTTTCGCCGGACGGGCTTTGACCAGTGGACTCTTCCACCTGGTTGTGATGGGTCAGCAGATAGGAGCATCCCCAAACACAGCCTGGACCCAAACCACCACTATAGATTTCCTCCGGTTCTACCCGGGGCGCACGTCTCCCCCTCCAAGTGATCGCGACAGCGACGTTCGCGGAGGGGGGCACACCCTGGAGCACCAAGACGAGCGTCTACGCGTGCCACATCACTTTCACACATGCATCATGACCCGACGTTGTGTTTCGATGGCATAGCTACACCCAGGAGGCCACCACGAATCTCCGTTAGACCAGGAGCTCTAGCCATTTGACTTTCACCGGACGGGCCTTGACCAGTGGACTCTTCCACCTGGTTGCGATGGGTCAGCACATAGGAGCATCCCCGAACATGGCCTGGACCCAAACCACCACTATAGATTCCCTTCGGTTCTACCTGACGCGCACATCTGCCCCTCCAAGTTACCGCGAGGGCGACGTCCGCGGAGGGGGGCCACACCCCAGAGCCCCAAGACGGGCATCTACGCGTGCCACATCACTTTCACACATGCATCACGACCCGACGCGGTGTTTTAGTGGCATAGCTACACCCGAGAGGCCACCATGAAGCTCCGTTAGACCAGGAGATCTAGACCTTTGACTTTCGCCGGACGGGCTTTGACCAGTGGACACTTCCACCTCGTTGCAATGGGTGAGCACATAGGAGCATCCCCGAACAAGGCCAGGACCCAGCCCACCACTATAGGTTCCCTCCAGTTCTACCCGACGCGCACGTCTCCCCCTCCAAGTGACCTCGACAGCGACGTCCGCGGAGGGGGGCCACACCCCGGAGCCCCAAGACGGGCATATACGTGTGCCACATCACTTTCACACATGCTTCACAACCGGACGCGGTGTTTCGGTGGCATAGCTACACCCGGGAGGCCACCATGAAGCTCTGTTAGACCAGGAGATCTAGCCCTTTGACTTTCGCCAGATGGGCTTTGACCAGTGGACTCTTCCACCTGGTTGCGATGGGTCAGCACATAGGAGCATCCCCGAACAAAGCCTGGACCCAAACCACCACTATAGATTCCCTCCGGTTCTACCCGACGCACGTCTCCCCCCTCCAAGTGACCGCGATAGCGACGTCCGCGGAGGGGGGCCACACCCTAGACCACCAAGACGGGCGTCTATGCATGCCACATCACTTTCACACATGCATCACAACCCGACGCGGTGCTTCGGTGGCATAGCTACACCTGGGAGGCCACTACGAAGCTCCGTTAGACTAGGACATCTAGCCCTTTGACTTTCGCCGGATGGGCTTTGACATGTGGATTCTTCCACCTGGATGCGATGGGTCAGCACATAGGAGCATCCCTGAACACGACCTGGACCCCAACCACCAATAGATTCCCTCCGGTTCTACTTGACGCGCACATCTCTCCCCTCCAAGTGACCACGACAGCGACGTTCGCGGAGGGGGGCCACACCCCGGAGCTCCAATACGCCCGTGAGGGGGACACCACCCGGAGCCGCATGCCACCACATGTTCACACGCATAGCTAGGAGGGCCCACCACAACACCTCACGTGTTTCCTACCCTCCCAGGTACCCCGTCCCGTTTCGTCCCTCCGTGACAGGGCGGTAGCATCCGTGAGAAAAAAATAGAAATAAAAAAGAAATTATCCAAAAAGAAAAATTTAAGTTAATCAAATTAGTTTAAAAAAAATAAAGAAGAAAGAAATAATTAAAATAGCAAAAATAGCAAAAATAGCAAAAATCTATGCCGGCGGCTCAGATGTCGGCATAGGTACACCCACGGATCGAGGAGGTCACATGGATCGGTGACGTAGCGGTGCGAGGAACTATGCCGACGTCTAGGCTGTCGGCGTGCCTAACCGGCGTGAGGCGCTCGGATCGATGACGTGGCAGCTTAGCTATGCTGACGACCCCTTTTAGCTCCGTCGGCGTAGGTCTCACACTGTCAAACAGCTGTCGCCGCCCGGGTAGCCGGGCCCACATGTATGCCGACGGCTTGCCCTATGCCGACGGCCACCGTAGGCATATACGAAGTGCTGCCAACAACCGATGTATGCCGACGACCCCTGTCGGCATAGGTGGTCATATGCCGACGACTTCTCTATGCCTACGGCTTGACCTAGGACTTAGGTTAGGCTGTCGACGGGAGCCATCAGCATAGATTAGGCTGTCGGCAGCGTTTGTTATTCTAGTAGTAGATGTCCTAGGACTTAGGTTCGAGTCCATCGCTAAGGTGGTGAACTCAATGGGGTTGAACGGGACGAGAGACACGAGTTTACCCAGGTTCGGCACCTCGGAAAGAGGTAAAAGCCTACATGCTGTTTTGTGTTGTGTTGATGGAGTATTGATTACAAGGGAGTGGATTTTCTTGACCTAGCTATCGATCAATTGTCTTCTGTCCTAAGTCATTACAGGGTGTTGCCTTTATATAGGTAGGTCGAGGCCCTGGAGTTACAAGAGTCCAAACCGACTTACATAAAGTGTCCGATCTTGTCTGTAAGCCGCCTTGCCTTTTTGGGCAAGTCGTCTCCCAGGCGGCTTTACACGCCCGGTCTCGCGCCATCTACCGTCTTTGGGCCTCCTCTTGGCCCATATTGTAAGTCGCCATGTAGTCTTGTCTTCAATCCTCAGGCCCACTTTAAGGGTCTTGATTATGAGCCGCCAGGCGTGACCCGGGCCCTCCTGGGCGGGTCTCTCCACGGGGTTATATCCCCAACATTAGGCCCCAGATTTATTTGAACCTGTTCATGTCAATCTTCAGACCATTCAGCGACGAGTCTCACAAACTTAATCACATGAAAATAAAACTTTAACCCACACTGACGTCACGTTGGATATATTCAAAAAAGATTCCTTGACGTCCCAATAGATCGTCTCATTAAACGGTCGTGCCGAAAATCATGGCATCTCTTTTCGCCAAATCATCATTGTGCCTCCTCGATTCCCGCGCGGACTGTTGATGTCCCACCTCATAAATAGGCAAGGAAGGGGGTCCCATTTCTTTTCTCCTCCCCGCCGCCACCATTTATCTTCATCTTCTTTCTCAAGTGCTCGTGCAACTGAAGCTCCACCGCCGTCGCCGGTCTTCTTCGTCTTCACCGATCGAGGCCGCTACATCAACCTGATCAGACCATAACTCGCCGGCATTTCGGCCATCTCCTCCGTGCTCATCAGGCTAATTCCTCTCTCCTTCTTAGATGCACATTAATTTGTTGTTGTTCCTTTGCGTTCATCGCTGCTCGTTGGAGTAGTCAATGAAGATCAGTAGATAGCATACTTTTCGGGTCCCCAATCATTAGGCCTCCCACCTAGAACTCCGTTTATCATGTATCTCCACTCGTCGTAGATCAAAAACCTTGATAGATCCCTGCGCACGTACCGTCTTTTCTTCCGTCCCCCATCTAGGTTTAGAATATTTCTTATTTTATTCTCGCCCATAGCTCTTGCCATAGTTGTAGTTGGCAACTCAGCCCGTTTGTCAACACTTCACGAAAAAAATTCGGCGCTAGCTATCTCTTTAACCTGCCATCGTACTTGCTGGCTCATGTAGCAACCATTTTTATTTGCCTTGATCTCACAACAGCCGGCAGCTTAAAACACCAACTTAACCCGCCGAGCTCAATTTCCGTCTTTAGCTTTGTCTCCTCTTATTGCTAGGTTTTACTTGACCCACCATGATCTTTGTGCTTTCCTATAGTGTTTAACCCACCGCTATGGACAAAGCCACCACTTCGTGTGACTGGGTCACTTCCGGGGGTACCGAAGCATCCTTATAGGAGTTCGTGACTAAGGGAGTCCTGCCGGCTCAGAATATCATTCATTGGCAGGCTTTTGGGAAAGAGGTCAGACCCGTGCCTTTGGAAGGAGAAGTAGTTGTGTTCACGGATCACCTTCTCCACGGCTTCTCGCCGCCTTGGTCAAAAAAAATCCAAGATGCCTTGAACTTCTACAAGCTTCATCCTCAGGATATTGGCCCCAACTCCATCACCAACTTATGTCAATTTCAAGTCCTCTACTAGGTTTACCTATAGGAGGAACCCACAGTGAACCTCTTTAGGGATTTCTTCTATCTTAACCGCTAGACTAAACTAGCAGCCGGGCCGAGTCTTGAGCTTGGAGGGGTGTCAATCCAAAGGCGGAGGGATATAACTTTACCTGCAACTGTTCTGCCCAGTCATCCCAAAGACTGGAACCGTACTTTGTTTTATTGCAAGGACATCTCTCCACCCGAGGAGAATCCACTTCCAGGTCATCGTCCAACCTGGCTCTGCACCAACACCGAGCTGCCTGAACGAATGAGCGCCGTGGAGCGCGTTAATTATGATCTGGCTTTCTTGAAGATTTCAGCCTTGCTGGCTAATGGTCTCACCGGCGTGGACTTGACCTGTTGCTGGGTCGGCTGGAGGACCCTGCCATTGAGCCGACATGACAAGCTAATGTGTAAATATTCCGGTGAAACAAGTGATCCGATGTGCTTCAACTGGACACCTTTGAATGAAAAGGACCTCAACACCATCATAAAGTCGCTGCTTGGAGACAATCAAGCTATGTGTAACCAGATCTGGTTAAAGCTGTTCTGTATTCTTAACCCGACTCAAGAGGTAAAGATCCTTTGCATAAATTGCTTGTTTGTAACCTCTCAATCTTGGGATTCATACTCTTTTTGAACCTTCTCTGACTCATATACAGGCAAAGTCCAATTTCTTGAAGAAGAAGTTTACCCCTGCTCCCAAAAAGAAGGCGAAGACAAATAAGATCCGTACGACAGGTACTACGGGTACGACGGGTCGTAGGAAGAAACAATATGCTGCTAAATTGCTCCAACTTAATGAGTCAGAGGTAGAACTTGACTCCCTTTGTCTCCTATTTATGCATCTCATTGACGCTGATTATTCTCAGGAGGAAGCACAGACAAGCCACCCTGATGCTGCAGAGGCAATTGTTGTCTCCACCGACTCAGAACCTTTACCAGTAAAGAGAATACAGCGGTCTGTTCATAAGGTAAAATGTTCACGCCCTTTCGCTCACTTGGATCCCGACTTTGTTTTGAAGAAACAACAAGATGAAACCAGACGCCACACCCGGAGCACCGACTCTGAAGATCTCATGGCCGACTTAACAAATGATCCGGCTCCTTGAAAACGGCACACTAAGGTACTCCTTCGACTGAATCCTTTGTCTGTATACTATTCTTGTATTGTAACTTACCTTGTTTTCACAATCTTAACCTTTCAGGAATCGCCCCCTTCTTCTGGCGACTTAACCGCCTCTAAGCTGCCTCCTCTTAAAATCAACCCATAGTATATACTCTTATACTCAGTAGCGTATATTAATACTCTTTATCCTTACTTCTATTTGTAAATGACATCTTTTCCTACGGGGCTCAAGCCAAACGAAGGAATGTGAGCGGGCCATCCTTCACTCATGTTACCCAAGAGCTAGAGAACCCCAAGCCGGATTCCCCTGAAGCTCACGTTGAGCCTTCTGAGGCTGATAAAGGCGCCCCTGAGGATGTTCCTCCACATACTGAGCCGGCTGACTTTGATATGTCGGCTTCGGAGGCTCCTCCGGAAGTCGATCCTCAGACGCCCAGTCCTTTAACATAAACTGAAGACGTAACTCCTCAAGAACAAGTTACTGGGACGGGTTAATTACAATTCTCCGGCTCCTTCTTATGTGCTAGCAAAACATGTTAATAAGGACGAGGCGCCCTCACCAGAGAGGGAGAAGATAGATTTTGAGTTCCCTAGCTTGGAGAAGCTGACTCTTGCTGAATTACATGCTGGTTACCTGAACTATCTCTCCTCAAGACAGAATATGGAGACCAAACTTGTGGGATTAATGAAGCAAAAATATGAGGTACTTCTTCTACATTTCCTTTCCATATATCCTTATGTAGCCCCCAAGATCCGGTTTAATGTTGAAAATAGAAGACCGGGTCTTCAACTTTTCATGTGTTGCAAATAGCATGTCATGTAGCCCCAAGTAACGGGTTATTATATCAAATAATGAGCCGATACTTCATTTAGAATAGGATCCAACTATAGCCCCCAAGTCCAGGTCTTTATGGAAATGATGAGCCGGAGCTTTACTGCTTAGAAACGCCAAGTGTAGCCTCTAAGTCTGGGTCATTAAGGAAATGATGAGTCGAAGCTTTACTACTTAGAAGCGCTAGCCTCCAAGTCCGGGTCATTATGGAAATGATGAGACGGAGCTTTACTGCTTAGAAGCGCCAAGTGTAGCCTCCAAGTCCGGATCATTATGGAAATGATGAGTTGGAGCTTTCCCGTTTAGAAGCGCCAAGTGTAGCATCCAAGCGCCGACTTATCTTCCTGAAGATGACCCGGGGCTTTTAGATTTTGTAGTCATCTATTATGTATATATAAGGTGCTTGAGGGGTTAAGTAGAGAAAAGATAAATAAGATAGAAATTACGACAATAATTAGAAACATCTGGTCATTGATTTGGTGGATCCATAACTAACAGATGTAATTAATGGATTAGATCCAAAGAGTGCTCCGTCTGAAAAAAAACAGCTGTCCTTAGCATGCACGTATATATATAACTAAAAGATTATTAAGGTTTCATGATTTAAAGCATTGTGCTCGATCGATCAGCCCTGACTCCTCAAAAAAAAAAAAATTGATCATGCCAACTAAAAGGTTGATCAGCCCCCAAGCCGTTCCATAAAAAAGACCGACCAGCCTCCAAGTAAAAAAAAAGGTGCATCAGCCCGACAACTCCGTCAGCTACACGTACATGTGTAAATAAAAGCCATCAAGCATCCAAGTTTTAAAAAAAAAAGGTCCGTCAGCCCCACAGGTCCGTCACCTTCACGTACATGTAAATAAAACCCATCAACTTTATGTCCATTCATGCAAGGTTCGCGTATATGTAAAAAAAACTGCTAACTGGATCGATCCCCACTCCTTCAAATGGATAGACCAGCACTCACGTCCTTAAAAAAAATTATAGATCAGCTAGGTAAAAAGAAAATCAATCAGCCCGTAGTTCTTTCAAGCTAGATTCGCGTACATGTACAAAAAAAACAGCTTCACATATTTTCATTTAGTTTCACGTCTGTGTCGGAAAAAAAAAACTGTTTCACGTGTTTGCATCCACCGAAATCCATCCAAGAGCTTGCTTTGGCTCCTCCGCGTGGCTCGCGCGAGTCATTGGGCAAACTTGCAGAATATCTGAACTTGCAGAATATAGGGATATCTCCAAGTTGACAAACTTGCAGAATAATAGTGATGAAAAGGATGACACTGCATAATATAGGGATATCTCCAAGTTGACAAACTTGCAGAATATCTGAACGAAACTGCCGGTTACTAATGTGCAACAAGCTCCCACACAACATGAGATAAGGGACATGATATCTGATTGTTTAATTGCTAATCAGTAAAATATCATCATACCCTTACTACATCGTGATCATTGTACAAGGTTTCCAAGCAAGAAGAGTAGAGAAAATAAAATTCAAGCCTACGGAAGGTTGAACTAATCGAAATATTTGGATGAGGAGCAGATGAGGCAGCATGTGTGCAGATGGGGTGTCGATGTGAGTGGTGTCTTGAGGGACATACTTTTGTAAGCATATTGGAAAAGAATATGTGCTGATTGGTCTAAGGAAAGTTATTACAGAACATATGTGGGTAATTCTGTTAGTTCCGATGATACTAATTCGTTAGACTTGCCTTATCGGGGTGACAATTATGGCTACTACATTAAGACAAGCTCGGATGACAACTAGGACATGTACTATGTCCCCGTAGTAGGGAACAATGATGAACCACAAAGTTAAAAAAAGTTATGGTTTAAACCTAATAAAGAGAACGTGATTTTCAAAACAAAAACATATGTAGCCTCCGTTCTTTATGTCCTTGACCCCAGGTACCAGCCAACAGAACGGGTCTCTGCACCAGTGTTGTCGGTCTTGCTTCAGGATCAATGGTTTCTTCGCCGCCGCATAGATACAATGAAAAACTATCAACTCTGAATCTCTTTTTGTAAAAAGAAAACCTATGTTCAAGGCATGAATTCCCGATCTCCTTCTCCAAGGCCCCGACTATGCTCACTCCATATCCAAGCCTTCGATCCAATAGCTTCATCGATCCTTGCTACTAGGTTGTTGCCTCGGGACGTACAAGCGTGCGATCCACCAACTTCCTCGATAGTACATGTATATGGAGGCAACAACTGTTGTAATATTATGGCAATGGTGGCGGAATGAGTACCCGCCTTTTAGGAATGAGGAGGATGGCATTTGATTAGGTTTCCTGCATTTCCTTAGAATCCTCGGAGTAAGAATTGGTAGAAATAGTTCAATGGTTTCAAACATTGACAAATCTATATCATTTGATATGTGAGTCCTCAAGAATTTTATATAGTGCAACCAATAGTAAGAGAATATACACCTTGCTATAATTTATATGTAGAATGCATTCAAACCTGTTTTCTTATTCGGTTAATTAATCTTAACATCTCTTTGACAGTTTGAAAATTAATAGGCATAGGGGGCCTAACAATGCCAATGTTGGTTCCAAGATCAGAAAAGAGTGGAGTGAATATAAACAAATGATGACTACACCTTTGTATTTGACCTTCATACTTAATATCATCATTTTATAACCTGGTCATAAGTCAATCGAGTGAAGATCAAGAGCAGCCCACATCATACAAGATGGTACAAAAACATAAATGGAAGGCTATTCACTCACAAAAACTACCGTAATTGATTTATTAGGTCAGTTATATAGTGAACATAAATAAATAAGGGGAAGTGAGACCCGGAGATAAAAAACTTAGACATATTTCTGCCTAAATTTTTTTTTACGCCAGCGTTCTAAAGAATCATAATAAAGGAATGGACTAAGGGTAATAATATATGAAAATTATCTAAATGCATGGGAAAAACTTTTAGAATAGTTCTTCTTCACCCAAATGTTGCTACTCACCTTTTATTAGATTAGAATAAGTACATGAAAAATTGTTCTTCGAAATAATAACTAACATATCATTGCTAACATGATATGGCAGGATGAATATCATTGCTAACATGATTCAAAATAATAACTAACATTTCACTACTAATATGCAGAAGTAATGAAAATGTGCATCGACATTTTATGGAAATAACTCATTCATCCCTAACATCGATGCTCAATATTATCTGATATTTGAGGCCCATTAGATATTTGAGAGCTTGAATATGAATAGCTGTATATGGCAACTACCAATGTTCATTCCGAGATCGAATAAAGGTGATAGGCATAAAAATATATATTTCCACTACCTTATTTACATTAGTTCAACCTTACAAACCTTACAAACAGATAAGAAGAAGGGGGAAATATAAGATGAAGAGGTAAGGGTAAATTTTGGACCTACACGCCGAAGATGGCAGCTGCTAGGTAGGACGAAGAGGACGTATTGGTTGGCTTTCACTTTCTCTAATATGGATATGTGTTCTAGAGGATGAAATCATCCCGGATCCAAGCTGGCTACAAGAGATGTGATCCATGCCCACAAGGCCACAACGAATAAGCATAAACACCGATGTTTCTCTTTGCATAGTTAGACATCAGCTGGCGGCATCAATCTGGGAGTCCATGGAGAAATGGAGGGTGTCTTTGCTCTATCAGTAGCTAGACATCAGCCGGCAACATAAATCCAGGGGAGAATGAATAAAGGAAGGAAAGGAGAACTGGGACTCTAGCAAGACCACATCCTCTGTATGAAAGTGTGGATTTTGGAGTGTGAGAGATGCATGAAGGCTATGTGTATTTGCATGAGCCTGTTGGGCTAAAGCCCAACTAATCAGTCAACACCGAAAAATATATTATACCACAAACATGAAAAATAATCAGATATAAAATTGTTCTAGAAAATCAACTATGAATTACAAAAAAATACCTATGATTAATGTACATCATCTAGGGAAACGTTTATTGCATATACGTATATTTACTGTAAATTATGTAATTTTGGTGATACAAAATTTTCTGAAAATAAATCCATTCAAACATATACTTCATGGGAACATGAACATAATAATATAATCATTACAAATTCACCTATATTGACTCAAATTTGATTCATACGGTACTTTAATACGCCTCAACAGGATTGGGAAGCGAGCCACACACCATGCTCATATCAGTGAAGCTGCATGAGGCGAACCAGTGGATTCGAGCATGTAGCACTAAAAATGTTCAGCAAAAACATAGCCTCCAAAGATTTCCCCAAAACATTCAAGGGGTAACCCTTATATATATCCTTAAAATCGCCAATTCAGGACCATTCCAAAGATATGGTAAATATGTAGCTATTTCAACCAAACTATAGTAAATACTAGCCCGCGCGAAGAGCGGGCCACTTTGCTAATTAAGTAAAACGGTAAACATTGGCCCTCAAGTATCGAGTATATTGCTTGCAATCTGCTTGACACTTGTAATATTGTTACTTCATCACCTCTAAATACCAACAGTGTCGCCTTAGCAGACTGGAAAAGAACTTATGAAGCTTGCTTGTGCTATGCAGGAAGCTTTGAACATGGCCGAGTCTGACCTGACTGGCCTTAGAGAAAATTTGGCTTCACAACAGACTGTCCGGTCTGAGGCGGAAGAGAGATGGTGGCTTTCTATCATAGAGTTTGGAAAATTTAAGACGGATTTTGAAGCTTTCAAATAATGCGTTGAGACTGAACAAGCCGCCTTGGCTAAGCATGCAGAAGACGCCGAGACAAAATTAAAGCCCGTGACAGAAGAGCTGGCTGCTCTCAAATGTCATATATCTCTAATGACCCTGCATCTTTGGTAAGCATTTTTTCAATTTAGAAAAACTCCTTAGTTTGCTGAAAAACTCTCCAGGCGGCTTACAACAACTGATTTTCTTTGCAGGCCAGAGAAACCGCCAGCTTTCCTCCAACAACTTGTTGAAGCTAAAAGCAATATATACTCTGACGAAACAGCTGTACTACGTGACCCTTTGTACTATCAAGTATGTGCTCACTGAAAAAGGCATCCCCAAGTTCATGAAGGGGGTGATAGAATTCTTCTCCACCATCCCAAAGCAAATTGAAGAACTAAAAAGATCAGCCGCTCGTAAGGGCGCAATGGCCTCTTTAAGCCGGTCATTGGCCTTCGGTCTTGAGCTTACTATTGAAGAGATGATGGTTGGCTTCCCTTCACAAAAGGATGACTACTCAGAATTTACTCAATAAGACTATGCCCAATGCATGAAGGCTTCACGAGTACTTGCGTCTGCACTTGTCACCGAAATTGACTTGTCTTCATACTAGGCGGCCTACAATGAGACCAACAGTCGAGTGTGAGGGTTGACTTTTGAAGCCAGAGACCTGATTCCTGCACGTCATAAGAACCTCTTTGCTCCTGACATTGACCCGTCTCCCCTCTTTGATGATGAAGCTCAGTTTGAAGCCTTAACAAACTGCAAATGGGATGTGGACAACCTTAAGATCAAAGAGAACGAAGACCCGGCACAGGATGACCCGGCGACAAGTTAAACAGGTTGTCCCTGTATGAAGGTAACCCGGCTTGGATGATCCACCGGGTTACAATTGACTCAAAAAAACATTGAATTCACAGACTTTTGGGCTCTTCAAGAGATTTGTAATAGCCATAGCTAAACTTGATTGTCTTTCTCGTGCCATCGTGAATGTTTTGGAGTTTGAATAGCTTTATCTGCTTATCCGTCCTTCTTTCTGGCTATGATCATCTTTCTGCACACTTGATGGCGACTTATCATAAAAGACAAGGCCTGCAAAAACAAACAAGACGGAGAATATAGTCTCCACAAGTTTTAAGGCGGCTTTGAAGACACAACCCAAAGATGTTAATTCTCTTTCTTGATAATCTTTCTTTTCTCTTTTTCTTTTAAAAAAATATGAGCATGATCACCCAATCCTCATATGCCGACTCTCCCATGGCACATATTCGTCGTTTTAACCTTAACAAGTGCCAGATCTTTAAAACGATTGACTGTTAAGAGTGCAACGAGCCATATAGTGGAGAGGCTACAGCAGGGCATGAGTACCCCCATACCCATAAGCCGGCTCTCACGTGACATATATCCATCGTTTTAACATTAAACAACTCAGGGTCTTTAAAAAGATTGACTAAATAAAGGTAGGAACATACCACAAGGCGGACAGACTTCAGCAAATAGGTGAGTTTATTCTTGCTTTCCGTAAGCCGGTCGTCACGTGACATAAGCCACCGTTTTAACCTTAACTAGTATAGGGTCTCATGGGAAGATTTACTGTCAAGTACTTTGATCAGCTCAGGGTCTTTAAATCGAGATTAACTGGTAAGAGTTTGGTAGGTCACTTAGTGGAGTGGCATCATGCATACATGTAGGTTTAACCCGGTCGGGCGGTGGCTGAAGAGCCGGTCAAGAGGGTGTGACAGCTAAACCCAGTGGGTTGGAAGCCCCCAAATGACCTTGTTGAAGTATCACCTTTTTTGCACAATCTTTTTGCACGAAAAATGGCAGAGGCACCGGACTATGGGGATTCCGACTTTATTATATTGAAAAGGGTAGATACAATGATGGATGTATGTACATTGATGAGAGTCAATGACTCATGTGTAGTAAGGTCGGAGATGAGCAATATTCCATGACAGGTTGGTCTCCTGCCCAGAGGTACGTGACTTGTCGCTTTCCCATAAATCAATGAGGTAATATGACCCGTTATGGAGATTTCTGCTGACCACGAAAGGTCCTTCCCAAGGAGGAGATAACTTATGCATAACTGTCTGATCTTGAATCAGTCATAACACGAAGTCGCCTTCTTGAAACGTCCTAGTCTTAACTCTGCGACTATGATAGCGACACAGGTCTTGCTGGTAAATCGCCGATCGTGCTACTGCAAGATCCCGCTTTTCCTCCAAAGCATCTAACGGGGCCTGACGCACCGTCTCATTGTCAGCTTCAACGTAAGCTGCCACTCTAGGCGAGTCATGACGAATATCACTTGAGGGAACGGCTTCCGCACCATAAACCATGAAGAAAGGTGTGTAGCATGTTGATCTATTGGGGGTAGTTAGGATACTCCAGAGAACTGATGGTTACTCCTCCACCCAACAACACGACGTTCGCTCTAGAGGAACCATAAGCCGAGGTTTTATTCCTCTCAAGTTCTCTTGATTGGCACGTTCTGCCTGACCATTGGACTGTGAATGAGCGACAACATAAACATCAAGCCGGATGTGTTCACTTTCACAAAACGCTTTGATAGCCCCCTTGGATAGATTAGTTCCGTTGTCCGTGATGATACTGTGAGGGTAACCAAAATGATAGATCAACTTCTTGACAAATTGAACTGTCGTGGCCGCATCAAACTTGCTAACAGACTCTGCCTCAACCCACTTGGTAAACTTGTCAATCGCCACTAAAAGGTGGGTCTTCTTATCTTTAGATCTCTTGAAAGGTCCAACCATATGAAGCCCCAAGACCGCAAACGGCCTGGTTATTGGAATCATCCGCAATTCTTGAGCCAACACGTGAGCACGTCTCCCAAATTCCTGACATCCATCACACTTGGTGACCAAGTCCTCTGCATCTTTGTCAGCCGTCAACCAGAAGAAACCATACCGGAAAGCTTTTGCCACCAAAGACTTTGAGCCGGCATGATGACCGTAGTCACCGACACGTATTTCATTTAGAATATCCTTACCTTCTTCGGGGGAGACGCGGCCTTGAAAAACACCGGTTATGCTGGATTTATGCAACTCACCATTGATGATAGTCATAGACTTAGACCGCCTCATGATCTGCCTCACCAAGGTCTCGTCCTCGGGTAACTCGCCGCGAGCTAGATACGCCAGATAAGGTAACGTCCAATCAGGAATAGCATGTAGAGCCGCCACAAACTATCCCTCCGGGTCAGGTATAGCCAGATCCTCCTCAGAAGGTAATTTAACAGAGGGGTGATGCAACATGTCAAAAAAAATGTTAGGTGGCACTGGTAATATGAGAGCCCAGCCTTGATAACGTGTTAGCCGCCTCGTTCTTTCGACGGTCAATATCATCCCCCTGATAACCTTTGAAGTGGCCAGTGATGATATCCACCGCATGACTGTAGGCCGCCATCTGTGGGTCCTTGGAATCCCACATGCCTGAAACTTGCTCAGCCACGAGGTCTGAGTCGCCGAGGCACCTCACTTGTCTTGGATTCATCTCCTTAGCCACACGAAGCCCGTCCAGCAAAGCTTCATACTCAGCTGCATTGTTAGTACAAGTAAACATTAACCTTAACACATAAAAAACTTGTCACCTCCAGGGGAAATTAAGACAACCCTAGCCCCCAATCCTTCCAATTATCTGGATCCGTCGAAGTGAATTGTCTAGTACGTGTTGTCCGGCTTCTCCTCGAGTGATTGACTCTCCGTCCAATCATTTATGAAATCCACCAAAGCTTGACACTTGACAGACGTACGAGGCACACACTTTAAATTAAGGGCCCAAGTTCTAGTGCCCACTTAGCAATCCTGCTAGTAGCTTCTCTATTTTAGATGGTATCTCCCAAAGGGGTAGAGCTAACCACTATGATCTGGTATCCAAGGAAATAATGCTTCAACTTGTGGTTTGCCATGAACACACCATAAACAATTTTTGCCAATGCGGGTATCTTTGTTTGGATTCTACCAAGACCTCACTGACATAGTAAACTGGCCTCTAGACTGGATACTCCTTCCCCGCTTCCTTCCGATCCACCACAACCGCATCACTGACTTCCTGTTGTTAGTCACTACGTATAAGAGCAAAGGTTCTTTTTCAGCCGGAGCAGCCAAGATCGACGGCTGAGACAACTGTCTCTTGAATGCCTCAAGCGCTTCTTCTGCAGCCCTACTCCAGAAAAAGTCATATCTCTTTTTCATCATCTGATATAAGGGAATAGCCTTCTCGCCAAGGCGGAAGATGAAGCGTCTTAAAGCGGCAATGCAACCCGCCAAGCGCTGCACATCGTTAACGCTCGACGGCTTAGACAAAGAAGTAATGGCTTTTATCTTGTCCGGGCTAGCCTCAACACCTCGCTCTGAGACTAAGAAACCCAAAAGCTTGCTTACAGGAACACCAAAAACACACTTAGCCGGTTTAAGCACCATCTTGTAGACCTATAAGTTGTCAAACGTCTCCTTTAGGTCATCAAGCAGAGTCTCTTTCTTCCTTGACTTAACCACAATATCATCCACATAAGCATGAACATTGCACCCAATATGACCATGAAGGCAATTTTGCACACAACGTTGATAAGTCGCCTACGCACTATTAAGCCCAAAAGGCATAGACACATAGCAGAAAGCCCCAAAAGGTGTTATAAATGATGTCTTCTCTTGGTCCTTCACTGCCATCTTGATCTGATGATAACCCAAATAAGCGTCCAGGAAGCATAAAACTCTCGCAACCCATTGTTGCATCAATAACTTGGTCAATGCGGGGAGAGCAAATGGGTCAACTAGACATGCCTTGTTAAGATCTGTGTGATCCACACACATACGCCACGTGCCGTTCTTTTTAAGCGCAAGCATGGGATTAGCCAACCACTCTGGGTGGCAAACCTCCACGATGAACCCTGCGTCCAAGAGCCGGGCCACCTCTTCTCCAATTGCTTTACGCCACTCTTCGTTGAAGCGACGGAGGAACTGTTTAATTGGTTTAAAATTGGGATCCACATTAAGGTGGTGCTCAATGAACTCTCTCGGTACACCCGGTATGTCAGAAGGTTTCCATGCAAAGATGTCCCGATTCTCACGGACGAATTCGATGAGTGCGCTTTCCTATGCGAGGTTCATGTTAGCCCCAATAGTGAATTGCTTTGACGAGTCGCCCAGAGAAAAATGCACGAGCTTTGTATCCTCCGCCACAAATTTTAGGGGCGGCTCAGACTCTGTGCTGGGATTCTTCAACGGAGTCATATCTATCGGGTCAACATTATCTTTGTAAAATTTGAGCTCCGCCTCAGCATAGCTTGATTCCGCGTAGGCAGCGTCGCCTTCTTCACACTCAAGATCCACCTTTCGGTCACGGTGTACCGTTATCATCCCCTTGAGAGCCGACCTATTGAGCTGCAAGTAGACATAAATGGGCTTGGCCATAAATTTTGCAAAATCGGTCGGCCAAACAAGGCATGATATGGGCTCTTAATTTTCACCACCTCAAAACACAAAGTCTCCACACTGTAGTTGTAGTCATCTCCAAATGGCACCTCGAGGGAAATCTTGCCCACCGGGTAAGCTGACTTGCATGGCACGACACCGTGAAAAACTGTTGATGACGGCTTAAGGGCCTTGTCAGTTAGCTACATCCGGTGAAAAGTGTCATAATACAAGATGTTTATGCTACTGCCACCATCCATCGGTACCTTTGTGAACTTATAACCTCCAACCCGAGGTGCTACCACAAGCGCCAAGTGCCCTGGATTATAGACCCGTGGCGGGTGATCCTCCCTACTCCACGAGATAGGATACTCAGACCAATTCAAATATTGTGGGAGAGCCGGCGTTGCCGTGTTGATTGCCCTCTTGTGTAGCTTTTGATCCCATTTGTCCAGGATTGTAGTGAAAACATGATACTGGCCTCCACTGAGTTGCTTCGGTTTACTCTGATACCCTGACTAGTTGGTTTTCTACTGACCACAATTGTCGGACTGTTGATGGTCACCACCTTGACTGTCTTGCCCCTCATAACCTGAACCTGAGCTGCCTCCACCGAAGCCGGTCCCTGAGCCGCCTGGACCTTAGACGCCCGACTACCCATTACCATTATTACGATGTTGGTTAAAGCTGTAGTTTTGAAACTCTCGCATAACGTTACAGTCCTTCCACACGTGACCGGTTGGCCTGCCGGGTGCGCTGTGCTCCGGGCAAGGCTTATTGAGCGTTTCCTCCAAGTTAAAGGGGTCTTTACAAATTTTGAAGGGCGTCTTACCATTACCCTTGGCACGATTGTTCCCAGCACTGGCATTTGCCACCTGTTCTAACATGCCATATGGGTTCTTTCTCTTGTCGTGGCTATTATTTCCAGCCCCGTTCTGCTGTTGACTCTTGCCATTGTTATTCTTCTTACCCTTAGCTGATTTCTCATCATCGAAGCTCAGATCTTTAGTAGTATATAAATCAACATACTTTGTGAGAGCCCTCATGAGTTATCCCATGTCTTGATAAGAGCGCTTCAGCTGCCCGAGCTTCTGCTTAAGGGGTAAGAAGTGATAGTTTTTCTCTAAAATCAGAACCGCCTGAGACGCCGAGATGTTCTCGGACGAGTGGATAACCATCAAAACCCGCCGAACCCAATGATGGGCCGATTCATCCTCATGCCGTACACAATGGTCAAGATCCACAAGTGTCATAGGCTGCTTGCATGTTCCCTGAAAGTTTTTTTATAAAACATGCCTTCAACTCGGCCCAAGATGCAATGGTATCGGGAGGCAAACCCTTTAACCATGTGCGAGCCGGTCCTTCTAACATCATGTTGAAGTAGTTTGCACAAATCGGATGACGTCCAAAATCTCCATGGCGAGCTCATAACTTTCAATCCAAGCCTCAGGGGGTAAATCAACCATATCATTAGGCACCTTACATGGCTCCTTAAAGTCCTTGGGCAAACGCTTGTTCCACAGAGCCACCGTGAGGCAAGGCACACCAACGCCCCTGGATGAGACTCAATCTCCCACTGAAATGGAAGAGGTTATTGGAACCGGCTCAGGAATCACCGGGTAATCCGTCACCGGAGTCGCTCCCCGATGATCTTGGCCTCTATCCACATTCTCCTGAGCATTAATTCGAGGCGAGTTATCATTAGGAGGGTTGCGTCTTTGCTCGCTACTGCAAACCGCCGACGACTCTATGCACCGGCTGTAGCTACGACTTGGGATGGGTGTGGAGTGCACACGACTCCAGCTGTATGTGCACTTTTCTTGTTGAGCCACCACCGTCTGTAGCAATCCACTGGCGTTCCACACCTCCTTAGCAAATGGCATCCCTTCGGCGAAGGGGAGTGCGTTGAGCTTAGCAGCTGCCACTATCATGTTCACCACCGGGTTAGAATAATGGTCTGGTGGTGTCACAAGGTGCCACGGCGGGGTCTGATCCCTTCGGGGCGGGTCTGGCTGTCGCGGGGCCTCCATGGCCCGGGTTATGGCTGGTGGCACACTCGGTCCTGTTCCGGGAGTGTTGAAGAGGTTTTGGGGCTGAAGCTGCACATGGAGGCTGACTTGGGTTCTCCTTCGAAGAACCGCCTTCAAAGCATCTTGGTCTAAGCTAAAACGGAGAGCCTCTGCCCTAAAAAGTTCCGACTCAGCATTCATCTGAACTTGCAATGTGTTGGTATCCTCCTGGGCCAGAGTCATCAATCCCTTAATCCCGGTGATCTCGGCATTGCGCTCTGCCTGATTTCTGGCTGTTACCTTAGTGGCCATCAGGGTTGTTAGCTCCTCCATCAGTTCCATCAAGACTTGAACCGGTGGACTAGGAGGCCCGACATCTGGTGTGGCGGCACCCGCTATTGCTCCACACGTCGTTCTGTTGAAAGCCGACATCGAGCCTGCCATGAAGACGGTAGCTTGGCTCGGCGGGTCATAGGGTCCTGGAATATTATCGCCATCGGCATAGCCCCCAGGACCACTATCCTGAAGGTGGTAAATTGATTCCGCCTCTCCACTGGAGGATTCGTTATCTGAGAGGATGAAAGTTTCCCCTAGACAGGGAATCTTCTCTGCCTTGCGTGAAGCCGACGAGGATGCTCCTCCGCCCGGGTTGGACACGGGCAGGTTGCGCGCGTCGGGTTAGCTCGACAAGGTCGATGTAGATGTCTAGCCTGGACATAGATCCGCCGATCTTCCCAATAAACACATGAATCTTTCCGAAGGGAACCCGGTACCCATACTCGATTGAGTCAGCCTTCGGCCCCCATCCAGCATTGTCGATGTAAAGCTTGTTGTGGCGACTGTTAGTCATCATGCCGAGGGTGTATCCCTCAATCCCTTGGAGAGATCCCTACGAGAACTCCACACCACAGCGCGCTAGCCCCATGGTGGGTGCCAGCTGTTGTGGTTTTGATACGACAGATGTCCTGGGACTTAGGTTCGAGGCCATCACTAAGGTAGTGCACTCAAAGGGGTTGAACGGGACGAGAAACACAAGTTTACCCAGGTTCGACCCCTTGGAAAGAGGTAAAAGCCTACGTCCTGCTTTGTGTTGTATTGATGGAGTATCGATTACAAGGGAGTGGATTCGCTTGACCTAGCTATCAATCAATTGTCTTCTGTCCTAAGTCGCCGCAAGATCTCGCCTTTATATAGGCAGGTCGAGGCCCGGGGTTCCAAGAGTCCAAAGTGACTTACACAAAGTGTCTGATCTTGTCTCTAAGCCTCCTTGCCATCTTGGGCAATCCTTCTCCCAGGCGGCTTTACACGCCCGAGTCTCGCGCCATCTTCTTGGCCCATCATGTAAGTCGCCATGTAGTCTTGTCTTCAATCCTCATGCCCACTTTAAGGGTCTGGATTATGAGCCACTAGGCATGACCCGTCGCTCGTGGGCAGGTCTCGCCATGGGGTTATATCCCAGCAGTAACCGCCAAGCAGCAAGATTCACAAAGTACAATATCCAAGTACCAACACGATTAGGCAAACTTAAAAAGTAGGGACGCTAGTCCGGATTAGGCGAAGGCCGTGACGTCTGGCAGTGCACAAGGGAGCGAAGTCTAGTTGACATATCGTCGAGGGCTTCATGTTGGGTTGCTTACTTAGGACCTTCTATTGTTGCAGAAAACTAAGCAATGTGTAAATATCAATGGATGAGCGAGGCAAAATTAGTTTCTCAATAACTAGCTTAATATGGATCATCCAAACTGTCCAAGACATCCTGCCAAAAACCGTCCACAACTAGGGACTATCGAAGGAGATCAAGCCTGAAGGTCTTCGAAGAAATATGGGAAATTTGAGTGGCACCCAATTAATTCTCGAATACAGCTCCAAACATTGGATAGTCACGCAAGTGAAGAAAAATGTGATTCGAGTCCTCTGCTCTAAGCATAGCAGACACATGCCATCGCCTCAGCCATTTCACTTGAGTACCTCCACCCCTGAAGATACCCTACCCCGAATGAGTTTTAAAAGGAAGATCCAGATTTTAAAGCCAATTTGACGATCTAAATCCAAGACAACTCCTCTGCCCCCTTCGAGTGAGCAATATGTTGGTATAGCGACTTTGTATAGAAGTGCTTGAATCCTCCAGGTGCCAAGATATGCTATCAGAACATACGAAGGGGGATTGGGTCGGATGGGTGTAGCGGTGGATCTTTGTAGCACCCTATTGGCATAGCAAGGATCTAAAAGATCATGTTAAGAACTGTGATCATCCTAACATGGTGGATGTTTGTAGCACCCGCCACATTGGCGATGAGGGTAATGATCCCATAGTTTAGTTCGCATACATCTAACACTCCTTGAAAAAATTACTCGAACATCTCCATCATGTAGTTTTCCAAACATTTACAATAGCAAATCAAAGCATTTCAGACCAAAGTAAAATATGGGATGACAAGGGGCGCATCATATTACAGTTTGTACTAGGTGATTTGGGTTGCTGATTTGGCTGTAATCTTCACGATTTTTCAGATTCCATCCGCATTTGTTCCCATGCGATCTTTAGACATCAGAAGGTGTTAAGAGAGGTTGGGACTCCTATAGAGCCATTGGATCAGGCGAGAAGAAGTGGATCCATGGAGGTCAGCTACATATACACTACAATGCCTAGCTACAGCCTATCATCTCCCACGTACCGCCACACATCCATGTCAAGCTGGCACACCTGCATTGCTATAAAAATACCATCTCCACCATAGAGGAAGGGACAAGACAAGGAATAAAGGAAGATGGAGTCTCCGCTAAGACCCGCACCGGCCGGAGGGCCGGTGCCATCTCCATGGACGCAACAATGCCTTTCTCCTTCCCCAACATGTTGTTGGATTTTAGTTTGTTTCTAAATGTCGGGGTTACAAATATGGGGTAGGCCTAAGTATATGAATATCCTAGCAAAGGTCCAAACCCCACTCGGCATATGACCTATAAGATTATGGGCCAAGGACCACCAGCATCGGTCCACCAAGGATGAAGCCCAAGAGATTGAAGAACGGCGATGTGGTCTAGAGTACATAGACTAAGACCCTATAGTCGCATCATGTACCCCTTGAAGGACAAGACCTTACATCTGGTTAAGAAGAAGATAGGAGCAGTCAGTTTGTCCTAATAGTCGGTTGCTACCTAGGATACCTCACACCCACAATGTCATAATGACTTTAGTTACCCAATGGTGAAATAAGCTAGTTAAATATGGGAGTTATTAGCAGTAGTAGCCAGGAATAGTCGGTCATGGATCTAGCCTTCAATAGAATTGATACCATCCCGTTATGTACCAACTTCTAGCGCATTCTATATAAGTTAGGAGGGGAGCATCGGGTCAAAGTTTGAGCATTCACATTTTGTACCTTACGCCAAGAGCTAAGAGCACCACAGGAGTAGAGTATTACCTACATTGTAGAGGGCCTAACATGTATAATTCCCTGTGCATACTCCCATCTACACTGCTTCATAGATATGATTGCCTCTACATACATAGCTCCATGGTATTGTCAGAATTATGTCAACATCGGTTGGCCTGCATCGTGGGGCAAGTCTTTATTGACACCATGGTGCGAATGGCTTCGTATTTAGTTTCGGCTGGCACTATCCATTTTAGTGAGCTCAAGTTCATCATTGTTGGTTCGACTTCGCATATTTATGCCCCACTGACCATTGATGACCTTTCGGTTCATGCGGGCAATCGTTACTGGGCCAACAGCTCACGAATCCTGAGCCTCCAACTCCCATCATCGCACCAGTCGATGCAGCTAATAGTATCGTGACATCGTCGGAAGATCTTCGACAAGCCTCGTCCTTTGTCCCATCAACCCACAAGCCAAGTCATGGGAATGATGGACTCAGAACAACTTTTCATTCTATTGGAGTCAGCATTCGATGGCGAGGAAAGCTGCGCGTCATAGGCATGCGTGGCTAACATCTTCAAGGCTGGTATGCCACCTTGTGGGTCAAGTCATAGACACGCGGCACCAGTCGATCCTTCTACCAAAGTCGCGGATGTTGCGGCAGGTGTCGAGGAACAAGGCAGTCAACAACTCACTCGAGTGCAGCGCGACGTGGCGGAGCAACTCCCGAACAACCCAATCTCTCGGGATTTACCAACTGATAAGCCCCTCGACATGGCATGCCAAATTGCTCTGGTAGATCATGCCCCACTGGTCCAGGTTTAACACAACTTCATTTTTTGCGAACAGACGCTGCCCGATAATAGTCGGTCACATCATCCTAACTCTTCTGTTGTCAGACATGGGCAAGACATGAACAAAGTCATTTGTAGTTGAAGACCCAAATGATTTATGTATCCTTTGTACCCTCGGTAACCATTGCCAGGCTGGCTGAGGCAATCTAGCCTAGATATGAAGTTGTGGCATTTCACAGATCTCATCCATCTTGAAGGATCAGTCACATAGAATCCTCTCATCTCTCAGTCTACTGAGTGGCTGGCATCTCATAGTCGGATACCGTAGAAGAAATGGCTTCATGTTAGAGCACATTTCTTCATGTGTGGTTTTGGTGATTGATGACTGATGACCCACAAGTATAGGGGATCAACGTAGTCCATTCGAGAAGTAAGAGTGTCAAACCCAACAGGGAGTAGAAGGAAATGATAAGCAGTTTTCAGCAAGGCATTCCCTACAAGTGATGTGAGTAATAGCAGTAGATAGTTTTGTAGCAAGATAATTCATAACAGGTAGCAAGTGATAATGGCAACAAAGGTGCAGCGAGGTATCCCAATCGTTTTTGTAGCAAAGCACAGATCTAAAAGTACTATTATATTAAGCAAGTGCTCCCGAGGACACATGGAAATTTCTGTCCAGTCGTGTTCATCATGTTGAGTTGACTCGCGTTCGCCCATTTGATAATTTAATATGTGGGTGGACCACTGCTAAGGTGCTGTTATTACTTGAACTAATGACCTACTTATGATTAACCCCT
Organism: Hordeum marinum; assembly: GCA_022496015.1. Lineage (NCBI taxonomy): Eukaryota > Viridiplantae > Streptophyta > Magnoliopsida > Poales > Poaceae > Hordeum > Hordeum marinum. The sequence goes on from CM039674.1 coordinate 465,374,114, forward strand.
CTCGCAAGAATCCGCAACTATGAAGAAAGAATTAAGATAAATCTAACCATACCATGAAATATGTGGATCCAAATCAGCCTCTTATGAAGCAACACATAGACTGGGGTTTAAGCTTCTCGCACTCTCACAACCCACCATCTACTTGTTACTCCACAATGACTTCCCTTAGTCCCATATCATGGTGAAGTGTCATGTAGTCGATGTTCACATGGCACCACTAAGAAAAGTAACAACATACATATCATAAAAATATGAACACATACCAACTTCATAAGATTACTTATAACAAGACTTCTCCCATGTCCTCAAAAACAATAGTATCTACTCACACCTCATCAACATGTTCAAGATCAGAGGTATAATAATGACAATTAAGGCTTTGAACATAATCTCTTTCACCAAGTAATCCAACAAGCATCAACTACAAGATGTAATCAACACAACTAGTAACCCCACACGTACCAATCTGAGGTTTTTGGACAAAGATTGAATACAAGAGATGAACTAGGATTGGAGATGATATGGTGCTGGTGAGGATTATGATGAATATTTTTCCACCCACTAAGGATGAAAAGCGTTGGTGATGACGATGGCTTCGATCTCCCTCGCCTTGAGAGGGATTTCCCCAGCAGAATCTGACTGCTAGAGTGCAATAGGGCCTTTGCCCAAGTTTCTGCCTCGAGACGGCAGTGCTTCGTTCCAAAAGGTTTCTTATGATTTTTTCTAGGGTAAAACACACCATATAAGAGAAGAGGGGCGTCGAAGGACTAGCAGGGGGCCCACAAGCCATTAGGGCGTGCCCCTAGGGGGGCGCACTATTGGCTTGTGCCCTGCTAGTGGGCCCCCTCTGGTATATTTTGATTCCAGGAATTCATAAATATTCCAAAAATATTCTCCGTGAAGTTTTAGGTCATTTGGAGTTTGGTGATTTTTTTGCCTTTTTCTCGGTTTTCCGGTCCAGAATTCTAGTTTCCATGTATTTCCCTCCTTGTGGTGTACCTTGCATATTTAGAGAGAAAAGGCATAAGAATTGTCATAATGTGGAATAATAGAGAAGAATGAAGTAAATAGTAATAAGAATTCGTGATGCAAAATGGACGTATCAACTCCCCCAAGCTTAGACCTCGTTTGTCCTCAAGCGAAAGCCATACTCTACTATAATGACCACATAATTTTATAAAGAGGTCTTAATAAAAACAGAATACGAACATGAGATCATCATGTATATGATCATAGCAGAAGGATTTTCATGATATAACTTCTCATAAACAAGTAACAATCTATTCACAACTGAAGAAATACGAATCATAATCTTTATTGAGAACCAATAAGCAATGCAATTAGTCTTTGAGATAATCATAGCTTTTGTAATCGAGAGAAGAGTCAATGTAAGATCTTTTTATTTCTAGCAAGTTCACATATTCAACTATAATCACTAGTGCAGAACCGACCTATAGTCGTGGTTCGTAAGGGCCTTTAGTGCCGGTTCTAGAACTGACACTAAAGGGTGGGGACTAAAGCCTCCCCACTTTAGTGCCGGTTCAACACGGCCCGACACCAAAGGCCCTCCACGTGGCGTTAACGGCATCGTGGGATGGGGGGACCTTTAGTCCCGGTTGGTAACACCAACCGGGACTAGAAGTATTGAGTTTTTTTAGTTTTGTTTTATTTTTCCTTTTAATTCTTTAGGGTTTTATGAATTAATTATGGTTATACGCCGTTATACAAATTTTCATACAATACAAATTAAGAAGTTGTTATATCATTATGTTCATGATGAATTATTATATCATTGTGAGGAAGAAACATGGATTATATTCATCCAAATGAATAAAAAGTGATCAAAAATTGAATTAGTAGGACGACGATCCTAGTAATTCAACTTTTGGTCACTTTTGATCCATTCACATGAATCTAATCCACTTTCCTTCCCCCAATGATATAACAAATCATCATGATCAACATCATCATCATATTAATATATAAAAACTCTTGCATCATATCATCAATGGCAACACTATAGCTAATTATCATCATAGTCATTACCACCAACTCCTGCTCATCATCATCATGAACTCTAACACAATGTAGCACATAATAACACATTGTACCTAGGACCTACGTACTCCTCTCTCATAGGACCTACTCTACCCTCTCTTAGGTACTATATCATAAAACAAGATAGGCCCTGACTCTTCATTATGGAGAATGGAGATCATGTTGTCTCCAATTATTGGCCTACGCATAATGTTGCTTCCAAGTAGCTCTCTAAGGTTGACCATACATTTTTTCCAATCTTTGATTGTCATGACTCCATCGGTTTTAGAAATCCGGTATGGACAAGAGTGATGCGTAGGCTGACCTGGCCGTGGTGGCCCTAAGCTCGTAACAACAACACGACCTCTCGGAAACATCATATGAGGCACAAAATCCTTCGGGGTTTTCTGTTGAAAAATATAGTAATAACTTTGTAGTTATCAATGTAGTTTAGTTTTAGAAGAATTTATGCAAAAGATGCACGAATGTCGTAATAGTACAAAATCTTACCATGCAATCTCCATGGATGTTACCGAAGCATACCACGCGCACTAGTGGCACGTATTGACCATAATGTTGAGGAGTTTTATAATAGATATTGTAATTCTCAAGATGATTAAGAAATGCGGTAAGATGGTCTTTCTCCTTACAAGTTAATTCTGCTTCATCATTGTAGTAGTAGGTTCTGTCTACAATCTTCTGTACATTTTTTGAAGAATGAAAATAAGCTGTCATTGGAAATAAGTTATCAACTATTTTTAAATAAAAAATATCAATTTCGTAATAAATATGGTTGAGAAACTCACATAATGGTAGAACTGGAGGCGTCTGCACATCGACCGAGATGTCGATATTACCTTCAATTTCATCTTCTGGACGAATATCAAAGTTGATAAGCATATTAGGCTCAAATGCATAAGCCTTGCATAGTGCTATCAAACTTTTGCATTCAAAATAGTATTAGGTGTCTACATGGTACAATTTTACCGCTAAACTATAACCATGCTCGTTCCTCAAGTGAAGTATATTTACCTCCATATCTTTTTTAGTATCGAAACCAATCTTATCCAAGACAACAATTCTTGCATGGCAGGAGATACGCTAGTAGAATAGTAAAAAATTAAAAATATAAGTAAAATCAAAAGAAGCAAAAGTCATGCTTAATTACGAAAAAAGACTTGTCGTTGTGACTTAATGTATCCACTTCGAAGGTCTCATCCAGCATGATCCTGAAGCGCCTACCATCAACTAGGAAAGGCTTGTCACATAGGCCGTGCTCGTCTTTGCAATATTTGCACATAGCGAATTCCCTTTTGTCGTCAGACATTTCCTATGTTCATAGTTGAAACATTTAAAATCGATCAAAGGAAACTACGAGAAAACTGATCAACACACAGATCACTATTACTCAATATGCAACAGGTTGACTTTAGGTCTGTTGAGTCTTTCCTTCCTAAACTTTCATCTCATGTATATGGTGGGCGCACTCCTTCTGATATTGTGACCGTCGGTGATGGTGGCTCCTCCATTCATCTCAGAGTGCATTACACCAAAATGTCTAGCACACTGGAAAGAAGGGGAAGCCACCCCCACGACAATAGTTGGGATTCTTCCTCTATCATATATATATGTGGTGGACACTCTCCCTCACTGAAATACACACAAGGAGCCGAAACAAACGTAAAGTCAACCCGTTTCATATATCGAGCAATGACATATAAAAAATACAACATTAAAATATGCAACTTTTGCAAATACATATATTAGAACAAAATGTAAAAATTCCTGGGTTATTACTACCCTAATAATATTCAATTCTCATTAAAAAATCTAATTAAGCAACATTATATACTTCGTCTAAGCAACATTATATACTTCGTCTAAGCAACATTTTAATAAGTTAGGGACATTATATACTTCCAATTAAGCAAAAAAATCCAATTAAGCATATATACTTCTAAGCAACATTTTAATAGGTTAGGGACATTATATACTTCAAAATTCATCTAATTAACATATATATATCAAAATTCATCTAACATTTCTATACCTCAAAATATAAAAAACTAAAAAATATTCATCTAAAATTTATATATCTAATTCATCTAATATTTCTATAACTAAAAGTATAAAAAACAAAAAAACAAAAAAAAAGAAAATGTGTGTGTGTGCGTGTGTGTGTGTGCGGGCTCGATCAACCGATAGGAGGGCGGCCATGGTGGCAGGGGCTCACAGCGGGGCGACGGGCGGCGAGGTGAGGCGACGGCGACGACAACGACGACCGAGTGAGATGGTGTCGGCGACGAGGGGTGGCACGCGACGGTGGTGGCGACAGGGGGCTCGCCTGGGCCAGCGACGACATGGGCGACGCGTCGGTGGCGTCAACGGCATCGGGGCAGCAACGACGTGGGCGGCGACGGCGTGGGCAGCGACGGCGTCAGGGTCGCGCATGGGCAGCGATCCTATGGTTGAAGAGACGAAGAAAACAGAGGGAAACTGAAATTTTTCAACTCCTGGTTATATAGGAGGACCCCCTTTAGTTGCGGTTGGAGCCACCAACCGCGACTAAAGGTGAATTTCACCAACCGACGCGGCGGGAACACTACTAGGGAAAACCTTATAGAGAGGAGCCTACCAGTAGTGCTGGACAAATAAAACCGCTGCTGCTAATTACCAGTAGTGCTCTATTCCTGTAGCGCTACAACTAAGGGCTTAGTAGTAGCGCTGGGCGCTAAGAAAGCGCTACTAATAAGGTGGCCTCGACGACCCCACCGACACTATTTATAGTAACAGTGCTGGGTGGATGGAAGCGCTACTGCTAAGGCTACTCCCAGTAGCCCTTTATGACATGCAAGCACTATTGCTAATGTGCCACACATAGTATCAGTGCGTTTTTGTAAGGAGCGCTACTGCTAGTTACAGCTGCTACCACCTTTTCACCCCCTCTCTCCCTCACTTTGCCCTCTCTCCCCTCTCTCCCCTCCTTTCCCCTCTCCACTCTCCACCATTGTTGCTCTTCTTCTCTCTTCCTCCTACCTCTCTAATTCTCTCCTCATTAATGTCCCCCTCCACCATAAGTCTCCTCCATAAATGCATGGCCTCTCTCACATTATCTCTCTTTCTCCTACCTCTCTTCCTCTCCCCCCATTAATGTCCCCCTCCAACATAACTACTCTCCATTAGTTAGCTAGCTAGATTCACCTCTCCTCCCCAAGAACTAGATCTAGCTAGCTATTTAGGCATCCACACGTCCCGATCGGTCTCTCTCATCATCTAATTAACGGCATGCTCTCTCGATCGATATCGCTCTCGGGAGATATGTAGGTGAGTAAAAAGTTGTTCATTTCAAGAATGGGATTATGTGTGTGAATGCGAATATGTGTGTTTGGGATATATGGAGAGATTTGTGTGAGTGACATGCCCTCGAGTTTCTTATGTTTCGCCGAGATGTCGATTTATTTCCGTTTCGGTGAATTTTGAGCAAACTCAATATGTCCTATTTTTCGGCAAGGTCGTGCCAAAATTTTATATGACTTTGAAGCATGCATGCATTATTTATTTTATAACCCTTTTGCTTGTTATACCGTGCAGTCGGTCATAAAGGTTAGTGGATGGAAGGTGGAGTGGTACATGCAATCCGTGGTGATGGACATGTACGCAAATAATCGGACTAGGATTAGATGTCTGTGTGCAAGATGCAAGGAAGGAGTCCTTTTGGACCCTTTTGATCGTGGCACTTTGAAGGCGCACCTACTGAAGAAAGGTTTCATGGATGGCTATACTCAGTGGATAAGTGAAGAAGCTGGTGAGGAGGAGGACATCCGCATGGCAGGGAATAACGACATGGGGCTCGATGAAGAGATGACCAATCCACACGACGATGGCGCCGGTGAATAGTCTGGAAATGACAGCATCGGAGAAGATTTCGGACACGGCGAAGAAGAGTCCAGACATGGAGGAGAAGAGGGCACGCCACAGTCTTTTATGCTACTAAGTGCAGTCGTGCAGGACCCTCATGTTCGAGACCTCCTTCACAAGAGTATGACTAGCGAGAGAGCTGCTTCTAGAGAGGAGGCCAAGCTGGCGCAACTTGAAGTAGACTCGAAGAGTCCATTGTGTGACATTTGCGATCCTGAGGTGACCCGCTTGAGTTTCACGCTCGAACTTCTAAAGACGAAGGCCAAAAACAAATGGACACACAAAAGCCTCGATGTGGATTTGAAGTATCTACATAATAAAGTTCTTTCCATGGGGAACCTGTGTCCTACTAGTGTCGAGGAGGCCAAGAAAATCGTTTGCCCTTTTGATTTGCTACACATTAGGTAGCACGCATGCATCAACGATTGCATCATTTATCGGGGGGGGGGGTAGCACGCGGAAAAACCAGCTCTTCAGTGTGCAATGCTTCTCGATACAAGAAGACGGGAAAGAAAGCTCCTCAGAAAGTTGTATGGTATTTTCCGATCACTCCCCGTCTATAGCGGTATTTCGTAGATCCTAAGGAAGCAAAGATCATGCGCTGGCACGCGGAGAGGAAGAAGCTCGACGATGGAGATGGTCCAAAGCTAAGACACCTCGTAGATGGTAGCCAATGGAGAGCATTCAACGTTGTATATGGATTTTCTGCACAAGATCCAAGGAGTATCGTGCTTGGTGCGAGTACCGATGGCATGAATACGTTTGGAAACCAGAACACCAACCACAGCACATGGCCCGTGTTTATATGGATGTACAACCTCCCCCCATGGTTGTACATGAAGACAAAGTACGTACACATGAGCATGCTGATTCAAGGGCCGAAACAACTGGGAAATATTATTAACCTATATATGGGGCTTCTGCAAGAGGAGCCAGACACATTATGGAAAACACCGACATGGACATAGGACGCCAGCAAAGGAGAGTATTTCCATATGAGAGCCGCGCTGATGATGACGGTGCATGACTATCTCAGTTACGGGTACACCTCAGGTCAGGTATGCCATGGATACTGTGGATGCACGAGGTGCATGGATGATACAACATCTCAGCAGCTTACATCAACAAAAGATGGTGGGTCCGGGAAAATCGTGTACATGGGCCATCGTAGATGGCTCAAGAAGGATGACCCATGGAGAAAGCATGGAGATCTATTCAATGGGTTGGATGAGCTTCGAGTACCTCCACGTAAGAGGATCGGCGCAGAAATCGACAAGCTGTTGAGAAACTGGGAACAATGCCCCGCGCCGGGAAAGATAAAAAAGGCACTGGAGCCGCTGCTGAAGGTATGGAAAACAAGGTCTGTTTTCTGGGACTTGGAGTACTGGCCCAATCACGACACGCCTCAAATGCATATCACGAAGAATGTCCTCGAGAGCATGCTTGGCACACTGATGAACATGGCGGAGAAGACAAAGGATGGGCCGAAGGCAAGGAAAGACTTGGAAGATTTCAAGATCCGGAAATATCTCCACCGTAAAAAGTCAACGGAGGTGACGGAGACAGAGACGGAGGAGGGGGAAGGGGAAGAAATGTCAACAAGAAGGAGGAGAATTATTGCCCCCCTTCTTGCTTCACCTTAAGTGCGAAGGAGATCAATCAATTCATCAAGTGCCTTATGGGAATCAAAGTCAATTCCGGTTACTGTGGGAAGATAAGCAGATTTCTAGACCCCAAGAAGAAAAGGTTCAACGGGATAAAGTCTCATGACTATCACGTGATGATGATGCAGATACTCCCGGTTTCCATTAGAGGGATAATGGAGAAGCACATCCGTGACACGCTTACGGGTCTCTACAACTTCTTCGATGTTATCTCCCGAAAGTCCATAAGTGTGAAGCATCTCCGAAGGCTATAGGAAGAGATCGTTGTCATACTATGTGAGAATTGAGATGCACTTCCTGCCCGCGTTCTTTGACGTCATGGTGCATTTGTGTGTCCACATTGTGTACGACATCATCGACCTCGGGTCGACATTCCTTCACAGCATGATGCCGTTCGAGAGGATGAATGGGGTCATCAAAGGATTCGTTCGTAACATGTCCCATCCCGAAGGGAGCATCGTCCAGGGGTATCTGACGCATGAGTGTGTCTCCTTTTGCGAGAATTATATAGGCTTTGGAGACCCTATTGTTAGTTTGCCTATCAAGAAGCATGATGGGATGCTCCAAGGAGATGGTCATAACAATGGCCGGAGGGAATTGCACGTGGACTACTCGGATCGACGGAACGACTTTGAGATGGCTAACTTAGTAGTGCTACAACACCTAGATGTGGTAGATGATTATGTGGCACCGCAAAGAAAGCATCACAAAGAAGTACCGTGATAAGGGGATGCTCAAGACGGACGACGAAGTTACTATACAGCACAACGCCACTTTCTTGCGTTGGTTCAAAGAGCAAGTTCTTGAAAATCCCCCAGAAGAGGGCAGTTCGAACGGATTGCTAATACACGCCTTAGCACATGGCCCCATGCCCAAGCTCGCGACCTATAAGTTCTATGATATAAATGGGTACACGTTCTACACGGAGGCCAAAGACATGGATAGTGATTACTAGAACTCTAGGGTCACAATTCAATGTGTGACCGATGCCAAAGGCAGAACTGAAAGATTCTACGGAAGGGTCGAAGAGATCTGGGAGCTTGACTATGCTGGAATGCACGATGCGATGATGTTCCGTGTCAGATGGGCCAAGGACATCGTACGAGAAAACAAGTATTTCACCACCATGTCTATACCCAACGCGAAGAGCACTCCGGTGAACGTTAATGTCATTGCCAAAAATGAGCCATGGGTACACGCTAAGCATGTGACACAATGTTCTTCATAACTGACCCGGCCAATCCCAGCCGTGTTGTCATGAGGAGATCCAAAAGGAGGAGCATCAGAATGGATGGAGTCACCAACAAGGAAGACTACGACCAATACGGCAACCGAATGAGGGAAGCTGACGATGACGATGAATCATACGTGAAAAGAAGAATAAATACTACATTACCTAAGAAATATCGTACTCCATGGCTCCGGAAAAGTCATAAGGAGGGGCTCAATTACTCGGCAACGAACAAGAAAGGGAAGAAGCTCAATGTGAAACGTCGTCGACACAGCTGATCAGAAACCATCATTTATATATATGTATCTACTTTGTGTACGCACTTAAGTAACCATTTTCGGCCAACTGATATATTACCACCACATACATGGTTCCGGTGATAATATTCGCGCAGTGTGCGAGAGGGTGACGCCGTCGTCGGGAGAAAAACAAAAAAACAAAAAAAAACAAAAGGGAGAAAGCAATACAAAAGAAAAGAAAGGAAAACAGAAAAGAAAAGGAAAATAGTAAAATAAAGGAAAACTAAAAACTAGAAAAGGAAAGATAATTAAAAAAAATTAAAATTGAAATAGTTAGCAGTAGCGCTTGTTTAGGAACAAACGCTATAGCTACCTTAGCTATAGCGCTGATTCCTAAACAAGCGCTACTGCTATTTGGGGTTAACCCCCACGTGGGCTCCCCCGTAGCAGTAGCGCTCGTTTAGGAACAAGCAGCATAGCTAACTTAGCTATAGTGCTGGTTCCTAAACCAGCGCTACTGCTAGTTGGGGTTAACCTCCCGCTGCTCTGGCTCAAAATTTCGCCAACTCCTTCCCCCCGCCCCTCTCCACTCTCTCCCCCCTCTCCTCTGTTGCCGCCACCCTCTCCCCTACCCGCCCTCGACCTTGCCGCCGGCTACTGTCGCAACCCTCTCCCTGCCCGCCCTCGACCTCGCCGCGCTCGACCTTACTCCCCCTCACACACTCTCACTCTTGCTGCTGCCCTCCCCCACGCGGCGTCGTCCCCCGCGCGCTCCCCCGTCGACCGCCCTCACACGCGCCGGCCGACCGCCCTCTCCCACGCCGGCTCTTCTCTCCCCCGCCAGCCACCCTCCCCCGCACCGGCCTCCTCCCCCACCGGCCGACCTCCCGCGCCGGCCCTCCTCCCCCGTCGCCCCCCCCCCCCCGCGCCGACCATCCTTCACCGAGAGGTACTCCTCCTCACTCCTCCCTCCTTCTCCCTCTAGGTTAATTTGGTTTATTAACTAGGTTAGTTGGATGTTTTTTAGATGTTTGGTTAACTAATTTGGTTACTAAGTAGATGTTAGTTAGGTTAGGGCAGTAGTGGTACTGTTAATTAGATGTTTTTTAGTTAGGGAAGTAGGTTAGGTAACTAAGTAGATGTTAACTTAGGGAAGTAGTGTTTAATTTATAGAAAAAATTCAATATAGTTTTTTTACTGTTTTTTAGGAAGTTTTTCATAGAATTAGTTAGAAAATTGTAGAAAATTTGATGGCTGTGGTAGAGTAGTAGCTACATGATATATGTTCATTGTTGTTCATTGTTGCTATATGATGTATGATATATGTCGTTGGAAATTTGCCGTAATGTCTGAGTGGCCTATGTTTTGCCGGAATGTTGATTCATTTCCGTTCTGGCAAATTTCAGGCGCTCCATATGTCCACTTTTCAGCAAAGATCATGCGTAAAATTTCCGTGATTTTTGGCATGACTCGTGCTAGAAACTAGGACATATGGAGTGTCCGGGATTTGCCGGAAGGGGAATTAATCAACATTCCGAACAAATATATATAGGCCCCTTTTTTCTCTTCATTATATATGTTATTTACAAATGTTGAATAGGAAACATGTCTCACGACGCCGAAGCCACGGGTTTGTCTCGCCTCGTAGTAGACCCCCACGAGGCAGCAAATGCATATTTCAATTACCTGGACGAACACTAGATGGGGTTGCATGGTGGCGGCAGTGGCACCAACCCTGACACCGACACTGGCACTGGCACCGGCACCGACATCACCCCCGAGACCAGCAATGATGCTGTCGTAGCCGGTAAAGCACCAAAGAAGAAGAGGTCACGAAAACCAAACAAGCTCGACATCGGACAAATTGTGGTCACGGAGATGCACCCCAAGAAGTTAGAGCCAAAGCCGCCGGAGGAAGCGCGCTCGCGCTGGGGCAATCAACCAGGATGCATCATTAGGGAAACCGCAAACATCAATGACGTTATGTTGAAGAAGATACCAAATATGGAGCACATGCTCCTAAAGAAGTTGCACAATAGGTTCCTGTTCCACGGGATGAAAAAACATTTAAAGACCCGTGGGACGACGTTGCCATGACAAAGATAAACGCCAAGGCGATGGTGACGTTCACCAACGACTTGTCCTCCTAGAAAGTTCAGGTGAAAAAAAGCGATTGCGAAGAATGAACCGTGGTCCGAGATTCATGCTGATAAGCCGTCAAGAACGCAAGAGGACTTTGAAAAATTCAAGGAGAATTGCGGTAAAGAAGTCAAGGCAAGGTCGGAGAAAATGAGGGTGCTCCAAGCCAGGAACATGCCTCCCCACCGCCTCGGAAGCCGTGGTTACGAGGGGAAGAGGCACGTATGGGCCAAGGAGGACGCCGAACATGAAAGTCACGGAATCCCAGACCCCTTGGCGGAGTTCACCGACCCGCTGGAGCATGACTGGTTCAGGGCCTGGTACAAGTGGGATAAAGTCAACAAGAACTTTTACACGGACCCGAACACAAGGGAGTTTATGAGACTTCTGGTAACTATTATATGACCCCCCCGAAGTCTCTTCTTCGTCTCAAGGCGCCCAATATCACGCCAACCCCACCTACCACATTACCAGCACCTGTCGTGGCGGGTGGTAGCAGACGACGCGAGGGAGAGCCTACATTAGTGCTAGATCATGTCGCCCACGCTGTTGAAGAAGCAAATGTTGATGACATGGAGGAGGAGGAGGATGACCTAGAAATATATTTCAATATCGCTTACGATGATGGAAGGTTGATGGCTCAGGACGACGCTGACTCAGGCTATGAGCATGGAGATGATGACTTGATGCTTCCTGATTTGCCGGAGCCGGAACATCCTAAGGTGGAATGCAAAAAGTCTCTCGTCAAGAAATCCTCACAGGAGACACCTCCAGATGCCGCCTCTACCCAGCAACCCCTCAAGGCCCGTCCAATGTTTAGCCCGACGACACTTGGGGTGGTGGTTAGCGAAGGTATGTTGGGCTCACTACCGCTGCGACCTAACAAGAAGGCAAGGAGGAGACCGGAAAAGAAAGGCCCTAAAGGCGCCAGAGCTGCTTCAAGCAGCCAGTCGCCTCTGAAGCCCTGGGTGGTAGACAGAATACCTATCGAAGGTAAGAATTGTTTCCATGTGGGCAGCGAGCTGATCCTGCCCCCCAAAGTGATAGATAACATACTGAACAATAATCTAAGGAGACTCCATGAAGATGTGCTGGCCAGATAAAAAAGCCTTCTGATCGCGGAAAAACCAGGATACCCGCTTTACGCGGCTCAGGTGCCGGGTGGGAAGTTGTACATCGACACCTGGCCCGCGAATCAGTTCATCCTGCGATTCGACTACATCTACAACATGTTCCACATGACCAAGATGGATTTCCAGTTCATCCGCATGTATGCGATGTATCTCAACTACTTCATCAGGATCGGCAACATACCATATATCTTTGTCGTGGACCCGTTCTATATGCACGAGAGCTACTTGGCAGTTTGCAAAGAGCACCGTGACTATGCGAGCAAGTACCTCGGCATGTTCATGATCACTAATAAGGACAAGGAAGCGATTCTCCTGCCTTATAATCCCACATAAGTCATCCGCGCATATCCTTTCGTAAGTGTCGTTAATCATTCCTTTGCAAGCATGGAGGCTAATTAGAAGTGTGTACTTCATTTGTGCAGCGGGGGCGGCTCCGTGCTCATTGTTCTGTACCAAGAGTACTCCCATGCTATATACTTGGACTCATCGAAGAACATCAAGAAAAAGGATTACACAGACGTAAAGAGAGTTCTCAATAGTGCCCTATTTACCTTCAGCATGTCTGGTGGATATATAAAGGTGAAAAGGAACAGGAAGGATGGGCTGGTTTTCCGCCATAAGACCTACTTCTGCTGCATCCAGCAACCGCACACCAGTCAGGCTGATGGATTCTACCTCATGCATCACCTGCTCGAATACAGAAGGGATAATCAACGCCCTCGCATGTCACCTAGTACCGAAGATGCCGAGATTGTCAGATGGGCCACAAGCACAGGACAGACACCGGATCATCGACTCCGAGCTGAGTATTATCACGTATAGTGTAAACTTGCCCAAGTGATGATGAAGCAGGTCCTCGAACCAACAGGGATGTTATACCATGGGCCAACAATGACGCGGTATGATGTCTAAGCACTGCTACTCGCTCAACGTCTGGACCTTAAGCCTTTCATGAAGCTCGGGTGCTTCATCCCTGACCATGAAGATTGGACCATCGACATGGAGGACTGATCGCTCTTGCTATTTCATTAGTTTGGGTATATATGAGGAACTTCGTCACTTGTGTTTACTATAAGTTGCCTATATTTTGCTAATTATGCCTCTTTGTTTTCTTAAGTACATTATGTTGCCTATTATTGTTTAATTGATCAACTGTTGATGCAGGTACATAGATTAGAGATGGCGTAGGGCTGCTATGCCGTGTTTGTTGGGAAGGTTCTAGGAGTCTACGACCACTGGCCAGATGCTCAGGCCCAGGTGGACAAGTACCCGGGTGCTAGCCACAGATGGTTCAATAGCAGAGCCGAAGAGGAAAGGAGTTACTTGAGGTGGACACTCCAGCATGAGCGAGGGCGGGACTGCCGGTGCCTCAAGTACTACATAGTCGCCCTCTGGCTAATGTTGATCGCTCTTCTCTTCTACATCATGGTTTAGATAGAGATGATGAAACTTGTGTGTGTGCCATGACCATGCATTTGCACTTATTCGAGACATGACATGGTCACTCTTGCGTATCGCTATTTTCGAGATGTGATGATATTTGTGTTGAATGATGATGATGGTATGACGAGAGTACTGTATGTCTATGATATGATGGTAATAGTGTATGTTTAGTATCATTTGATGAAACTACTGTATCGATCTTGTATAAATACATCACAAATACATAGAGGGTGTAAACCTATGAAAGCAAGAATACTAGCAGTAGCGCTAGAAATCATCTAATAGCAGCGCTGGGTTAGCGGCAGCGCTTTGTTTGCCCGAGCGCTATAGATAGTTAGCAGTAGCGCTGGCCTAGCAAGCGCCACTGTTAAGAGCACATAGTAGTAGCACTTGCCAGGCCAACGTTACTACTAAAACTTAGATGTAGCGCGATAGCAGTAGCGCTGGACCCACGGCTACTAATATGCATATTTCGAGTGCTACTACTAGGGTTTTCCCTAGTAGTGGAAACACAACCCTTTAGTCACGGTTGGTGGATCGAACTGCGACTAAAGACCCACCTTTAGTCGCGGTTGGAGCCACCAACCGCGACTAAAGAGTTGTGTGCCAGGCGTGGGGCGGGGTGGATGTTCAGTCCCACCTCGCTTGCCGAGAGGAGCTCGCACCGGTTTATAAGCCCCGTCGCGGCTACCATGTCGAGCTGCTCTCTTAAGCAGGCCTTCTGGGCCTACCTCTCCTCTGCGCCCTGTGGGGCCTGCTCGCCCGTACGGGCCTGTGTCCTGGCCCAACCAGAGGTTGGGTTTCTAGTCGTATGCTGGCTGTGGCTGCCCAGTAGGCGGGCTTTTTTAATATTTTTTTTGTTTTCTACTTTATTTGTTTTCTTTTATTTTTGAGTTGTTTTTTTCTTTATTTAGAGTTTCTTTGTGAATCTTTTTTCTTTACATAGAAAAATTATAAACTTTCTCTTAGTGCTAGTAGTTTTCAAATTTGAATAGTTTAAATTTGAATTATTTGAAATTTGTGTGAATCACTAGTTTGTGAATAACTTTACTTTAAAAATAGATTTTTCAGTGATTCTTTTTTCTACTGTTTAATATTATCGTGTTTATCATTATATCGAATTTGGTAATTCTTAGGTTATTTAAAAAATGAAATTCCTTTGTAACAGGCGAGTTTTCGTCTGAAACCCTGATACTTCGAAAGAGATTGTCCATTTTGTACACGAAGTGCATCCAGTTTGAAGCACATGCTATGTGGGTGAAATGATGATACCAAGCCAACTTTCAACCTTTTCAGAGTTCATTTGAAGTGCTTATCAATTTTAGGGTCATTTAGCTCAAAAAAATGAGTAAATGCATGAAAAATAACAAATGAAGTCGGAAAGGGTTGAAAATTGATGGCCTCCCTTCGAATGGTGCATACTGAACGCACAAAACACATAAGTACACTAGTATTACAAAGATTCCCTTCGGTTTGTCCGAAGTGGGAATTTCTAGATATATAAGTCTGAAAACTAACTAGAGAAGTGGGTCACATTCTAGAGTGGGATCTTTGGGTTTAAAACTTTTTCTTCGCGTGTCTCCCTTTGCGTCGTAACCATAGGCAATCTTCATCGTTTAACTTGATGCTCGAGTCAACATTCACTATGAAGGGAGCAATTTCATGAAACTTTTCATAATCTTCTAACATGTCTATCTTGTCCTCCACTCCCACGATGTTTCTTTTCCCTGAAAGAACTATGTGGCGCTTTGGCTCATCGCATGATGTATTTGCTTCCTTATATTTTATTTTTCTCGGCTTGGTAGGCATGTCCTTCACATAAAAAACCTGCGCCACATCATTGGCTAGGACGAATGGTCCGTCTGCATGCCCAAGATTGTTGAGATCAACTGTTGTCATTCCGTATTGTAGGTCTTCCTTTACCCCACCTCCTGTCAGATTGACACATTTGTACCAAAACAAAGGGACCTTCAAATCAAGTCCATAGACAAGTTCCCATATCTCCTTTATGTAAACATACTATGTGTCCTTTAGCCCATTGTTGTTTGCTGCATCAAAGCGGACACCACTGTTTTGGTTGGCGCTCTTTTTATCTTAGGCGATCATGTAAAATGTATTCCCATTTATCTTGTACCCTTTGATAGTCAATATAGTCGAAGATGGTAACTTGGACAGCAAGTACAGTTCATCTTCAACAGTGTCGTCATGCACGAGACGTGTCTGCAACCAACCTGCGAAAGTCACTGTTTGTTCATGTGTAATCCAGTCGTCAGACTTGTCCGGGTGTTTGGAGTGTAGAATATTCTTTTGTTGCTCGATATAAAGAGCCACCAATGCGAACTTTGTAGAACTGTGTAATGTGCTTGCGCCAAAGAATGCCCATCCCGGCATATTAGTGATTTCTTTCCTAGCGTGCTTTTTCCACCCAGTCTGCCCTCATGCCGCGATTCAGGAAGACCTATCGGCTTAATGTCAGGAATAAAGTCAACACAAAACTCAATGACCTCCTCTATTTCATGTCCCTCGGAGATGCTTCCTTATGGCCTAGCACGATTATGAACATATTTCTTTAAGACTCCCATGAACCTCTCAAAGGGGAACATATTGTGTAGAAATACCGGACCTAGAATGGCAATCTCCTTGACTAGGTGAACTAGGACATGCGTCATGATATTGAAGAAGGATGGTGGGAACACCAACTCGAAACTGGCAAGACACTGCACCAAATCATTATCTAACCTTGCTAGGATTTCTGGATCAATTACCTTCTAAGAGATTGCATTCAAGAATGCACATAGCTTCACAATGGCTAATCGAACGTTTTCAAGTAGAAGCCCCCTCAATGCAACCGGAAGTTGTTGCGTCATAATCATGTGGTAATCATGAGACTTTAGGTTCTGGAACTTTTTCTCTGCCATATTTATTATTCCATTTATATTCGATGAGAAGCCAGGCGGTACCTTCATACTGAGAAGGCATTCGAAGAAGATTTCCTTCTCTTCTTTGGTAAGAGCATAGCTAGCATGACCCTGAAACTGCTTTGGATCCATGCCTTCTTTTCTATGCATACGTTGCTGGTCCTCCCATGCCTCTGGCGTATCCTTTGTCTTCCCATACACGCCCAAGAAGCCTAGCAGGTTCACGCAAAGATTCTTCGTCACGTGCATCACATCAATTGCAGAGCGGACCTCGATATCTTTCCAATACGGTAGGTCCCAAAATATAGATTTCTTCTTCCACATGGGTGCACATTTGTTAGCGTTATTTGGAACAGATTGTGCACCAGGACCCTTGCCAAAGATTAGTTTCAAATCCTTGACCATATCAAGTATTTCCTCACCCGAACGGCGGTGAGGCTTCTTCCAGGGATCTGCCTCACCTTTGAAATGTTTGCCTTTCTTTCTTACTATGTGCCTGCTCTAAAGAAATCTACAATGCCCCAGATACACATTGTTCTTACATTTATCCAAATATATACTGTCAGTATCATCTAAACAGTGCGTGCATGCGTGGTATCCCTTGTTTGTCTGTCCTGAAAGGTTATTGAGAGCAGGCCAATCATTGATGGTTACAAACAACAGCGCATGTAGGTCAAATTCCTCCTGATCTTTCGCATCCCATGCAGGTACACCTTTTCCATTCCACGGCTGTAAAAGTTCTTCAACCAATGGCCTTAGGTACATATCAATGTCGTTGCTCGATTGCTAGGGCCCTTGTATGAGCACTGGCATCATAATGAACTTCTGCTTCATGCACAACCAAGGAGGAAGGTTATAGATACATAGAGTCACAAGCCATGTGCTATTATTGTTGTTCTACTCCCCAAAAGGAATAATGCCATCCGCACTTAAAC
Source organism: Hordeum marinum (assembly GCA_022496015.1). Taxonomy (NCBI): domain Eukaryota; kingdom Viridiplantae; phylum Streptophyta; class Magnoliopsida; order Poales; family Poaceae; genus Hordeum; species Hordeum marinum. Next base: position 465,391,771 of record CM039674.1, read on the forward strand.
CAAACCATACGTTCCTTGCATCCTTTGCAAAGTCCTTCCACTTTCTCTCGATTTTTGTCCACTGTGACCCATTAGCGGGCACTCTCAACTTCGTGTCTTTCTAACGGTCTTCATTGTGCCATCGCATCAACTTGGCATGCTCTTTGTTTTGGAACAAACATTTCAACCGTGGTATTATAGGAGCATACCACATCACCTTTGTAGGAATCTTCTTCCTGGGGCGCTCGCCCTCAACATCACCAAGGTCATCGTGGCCGATCTTATAGCACAATGCACAACATACCAAGCATGCATTCAAATCCTCATACTCTCCGCGGTAGAGGACGTGGTCATTAGGGCATGCATGTATCTTCTCGACCTCTAATCCTAGAGTGCAGACAACCTTCTTTGCTTCATATGTACTCTCTGGCAATTCTTTGTCCTTTGGTAGCTTCTTCTTTAACATTATCAACAACTTTTAAAATGCCTTGTCAAATACACCATTCTCTGCCTTCCATTGCAGCAATTCCAGTGTGGTACCCAGCTTTTTATTGTCATCTTCGCAATTTGGGTACAACCCTTTTTCGTGATCCTCTAACATGCGCTGCAACTTCAGCTTCTCCTTTTCACTTGTGCAGTTTCTCTTTGCATCGGCAATGGCCCGACCAAGATCATCAGCGGGCTCATCTATGCCTCTTCTTTAGATCCTTCCCACATTGTCGGTTCATCTTCTTCCCCCATTGTTGTACCATTGTATTCATGGAACCCATGGTCAGGATAGCTGTCGTCATCCTCTTCTTCTTCATTCTCTTCCATTAGGACCTCGACCCCTCTTTCTCCGTGCTTGGTCCAACAGTTATAGCCGGACATGAAACCAGACTCAAACAGGTGGACATGAATGGTTCTTGAGTTAGAGTAATTTCGATCATTCTTACAGCCAGCACATGGACAATACATAAAACCATCCGACCGCTTGTTTGCCTCAGCCGCAACCAGAAAAGTATGCACACCATTAATGAACTGGGGAGAGCATCGGTTCTCGTACATCCATTGTCGGCTCATCTTCATTACACAACACCGAAAAGACCAAATTAATACAAGTTCATACATAAAGTTCGTACACACTTGTTCTCATAAAACAACATACAAACTATCTAGCTAAAGCATTTAAATGCAAGAACAAATGCGATCAACATCGCAACTAAGGTAACAATTGATCCAATGGCATAGTGATACCAAGCCTCATGATCAATGGCATATCTTTTATATTTTCTAATCTTCAAGCGGATTGCACCCATTTTTATCTTGTGATCATCGACGACATCGGCAACATACAACTCCAGTTTCATCTTCTCATCTTGAACTCTTTTCAATTTTTCTTTCAAATACTCGTTTTCTCTTTCAACTAAATTTAACTTCTTGACAAGAATATCTATGTCGGTTGGAATCTCCGGTTCACATACCTCCTAGATAAAAATATATATGTCAACTTGATTGGCATAATTGTCATAAACACAAAATGCAACAAAGAGTTATAAAACAGAGTATATACCACATCCGCATCATAGACGGGATGAGGGCCGACGGGGACCGATTTCAAAACCATGCCACTATGTATAACAAACAACCATATAGGGAATAAAACTATACAAGTAACTAACTAAATCCTACAAACATGGTTTTTTTTATAAAAAGGATAAGAACAAGAAGCTCACCAAGGTGGTGCCGGCAACGTGACGGTGTGGGCGATCGACGATGGTTAGGACGCGGATGGGAAGGCACTAAGTAAACCACACCTACAAATGCAACGTAAGAAGTTAATCTGAGCTCAAATTGCATAAATGAAATAAACTACCACATACAAACTAAAACCCACCAATTACTATACTTATAGAGCATTGCAAGAGCTAATCTAGCAATGAGAGATGAAAGGACAAAGTTGCTAACCTTTGTGAACACTTGGCAGGATGGGATGCCTCCAAATCTTGACAAATTTTGGCAAAAATGGAGGATCAGCTCGAGGAAGAGAGGAAAAATAGAGAGGAGAGGAATGGGGAAGAACAGAGGACTCTGCTCGGGCTGGCGCTGAAGGGTTTCAATATAGGGGGACCTTTAGTCCCGGTTGGTGGATCCAACCGCGACTAATGGTTAGCCTATAGTCGCGATTGGAGCCACCAACCGGGACTAAAGGTTACCATGGGGCCCCAGGCTGACGCTGGCCTGCCACCATGCCTTTAGTGCCGGTTTGTGGCACAAACCGGGACTAAAGGTCCATAACGATTCGGTACAAATGATCACCATCACGAACCGGCACTAATGATCACATTAGTGCCGGTTCAAAAACCAACCGGCACTAATGAGGCAGACAAAAGGTCTATTTTCTACTAGTGAATGTAGCTTTCTATGATTGTTAACATACATTGCATACTTTTGGAACAAGTGATTCCGTGGGACACATAGCAAGATGGGGACTTTATTGTTCTTGCCACCCAACTTATTTACCTCAAGGATAATGTTAACAATAATGGAGCATGATCATCTACATTCAATAGGATATATTTGTTTGAACCTTTCCTTAACACATAATGCTTGCCAATAAGGAGTTGAAGAATATTAAGAAGGGAAATATTATTGACTCTGGCATGAAAACTAAAATTTTGTAACAATGTAAAAGATAGGCCCTTCGCGAAGGGAAGAAGAGGTTGTCATGTGCTCTTATTTGTTTTTTATGTTCAATCCCTTATTGCAAAAGAACATCACTTTATATTGCCCCTTGTGATAGTGAACTTTATTATGCACTCCGTCGCTTTTATTTCTTCACTATCACAAGATCGTACAAAGCTTACTTTCTCTTACAATAAAAAATCTTACATGATTAGAGCCAATTATTATTGGCTTGTGCAGCAATGAAAACTTACATGAAGGATCTTATTCAATCCATAGGTAGTTATGGTGGACTCTGATGGCAAGAAACTGAGTTTATGGTTTACAAATGCACAAGTAGTATCTCTAATTAGTGCGAATCTTTGGGATAGCAAAAGATCTTAAGCAAGCATCACATGTTAAAGGATCCAATACCATATAACTTCTATGCAAATGTAAGCAACCATGATCATTATGTTGTCTTCCATGTCACGCTTCAACACTCGGTCATTATGTAATATTTTGATGGAAGCTCGCAATCATAGAAGGTGTTCAAGATAGAATATTTATATGTAAATCTCCTCTTATCTACCATACTTTTGCATAGATCATACCAATTACTAACATTATGTTTGTTGGTTTTCAACACTTTTCATTGCTTATACCTCTTTTTTATTTGAAGTCCTTACCTCTCATGTGATAAGCATATGATCTTTTTCTATTATTTTTATTGTCATGCTAATATGTTGGGTGCAAGTGAGGGTGAGGCACATGAACTCAACTAACTTTATTATATAACTCCCACACTCGGTTACAAGGATAGGTAGAACTCAAAGAAAAAGCTCTAAATAAAGCAAATATGAAATTCTAACTCTCTAAATCACGAAAAACTAAAGATCGAACTAATATAGGTAACAGTGATAAAAAGTGATGGTGATACGATAGCGGGGCACCTCCCCCAAGCTTGGAACAAGCCAAGGGTGGTGCCCATACCCATGTACTCAAGTGTTCTTCGGTGCTGGCGGTGGTGTGCGGTGATCCTCCATCTTCCAAGGCATAGTTTCCCCATCAAAAAAGAAGCTCTTGTCTCCGGAATTCTGAAATCGGCAGTGAGGCTCATCCTTTTAAACCTAGATTCATACTCATAGTTCTAGAGTTGGAGTTCATAGAGTTGATCTTGGAGGTGCTCTATCTGCCCTTGAAGCTTGGAGAGAGCCTCCCCCACACTGTTTATGCCCATCTTGTTTTCACGGATGAATTTTGTGATCATAGAGTGATTAGCACTCAGACCACGTTCAACCATTCCTTGACACTTGAAGATCTCTTGCTCCACTTCTACAAGCCTGGCCTTCTCGCTTTCCTCCTTCTTGGGGCCTTGAACATCTCAGATGTGGAGCACCCCCTCACGCATATCAATGGCTTGAGGGTGCTTCATAACCTATGACAAGTAGGGTTGATGACCTTCTCGAAGAAACTGTCCTTGGATGGCTTAGGGGAAGTCATGGCAATCTACATCTGTCAGAAATATAGCCCAAAACAAGAAAAGAGGAGAAACTTGCGATGCGGTGGTGAAAACATTCGTGAGTATATATAATGATTTTTTCTAGGTCAGAATACGTGTTCTGGAAGAAATCAGAGTCCAGAGGGCACACGAGGGCCCCACAAGCCATCAGGGGTTGCCTTGTTGGCTTGTGCCTCCCTCGTGGGTCCTCCTGACTCCATTTATTTTTCTAATTTTTCTAAAATACTAGAAACGACAGAATTTTTTTGGAATTTTTGGAGTCGGTTTAATTACCATACCACATACGTACCCCTTTTTTAGGTTTCTGGAGTATTCTGGAAGGCCTCCTTGATGTGTTCTTCCGGTGTAATAACTGGGATGACATTTGTTTCTTCATTAATGGGTGCACCTGAAATATAATGCTTAATTATTTGCCCATTCATCACTCTTGGGTTCTTTCCTTCGAATTTATTGATTTTGTTAGCACTGGAGCGATAAACCTCCTCAACAATGTATGGCCTTCCCATTTGGAGAGAAGTTTTCCTGCAAAAAAGTATGAAACAAGAGTTGTATAAAAGCATTAAGTTCCCTACATTAAATTCTCACTTTTGAGTCCTCTTATCATGCCATCTTTTAACCTTTTCCTTAAACATCTTATCATTTTCATAGGCTTGTGTTCTCCATTAATCAAGTGAGCTAATGTCAAATAACCTCTTTTCACCGACAAGTTTAATATCATAGTTAAGTTCTTTAATTGCCCAATAAGCATTATGTTCTAGCTCGAGAGGTAAGTGAAACGCCTTTGCATAGAAAAAGTTATACGGAGACATACCTAGGATGCTTGTAAACAGTTCTATAAGCCCATAGCGCATCATCTAGTTCTTATACCAATTATTCCTAGATCTATTAACAATCTTTCGCAAGGTTAGTTTTATTTCTCGATTACTCAATTCAACTTGACCACTAGACGGAGGATGATAAGGAGATGTAATCCTATGGTTAACATCATATTTAGATAGAATTTTATGGAAAGCACCATGAATAAAATGTGAACCACCATCAGTCATCAAGTAATTAGGGACTCCAAACCTCAGGAAAATGATGTCTTTAATACTTTTAATAGAGGTGTTATGATTATCACTACTAGTTGGAATAGCCTCTACCCACTTAGTGACATAATCAACAACAACTAAAATACGAGTATACCTATTTGAGGAAGGAAAAGGTCCCATAAAGTCAAAATCCCAAACATCGAATGATTCAATAGCAAGTGAATAATTCATAGGCATTTCCTGACACTTACCGATGTTACCAAGTCTCTGGAATTCATTGCATGAAAGGACATACTTAAAAGCATATTTGAAAAGAGTAGGCCAATAGAAACAAGATTATAATACCTTGTGTGCAGTTTTGTCACCGGCATGGTGTCCTCCGTAAGCTTTGGAGTGGCACTTCCGAAGAATTTGTTCCTGTTCATGCCCAGGTATACATCGTCTAATAATATTGTCTACTCCCTCTTTATAAAGATGCGGGTCATCCCAAAAGTAATGTCACAAATCATAGAAGATTTTTTTGGTGATAGGTAAAGCTAGGTGGAATGTACTTAGCAACAATATAATTAGCAAAATCAGCATGCTAAGGAGCACTACGTGAAGTGTTTATAGTAGCAAGTTGCTCATCAGGAAAACTATCATCGATAGGAAGTGGATCATCAAGAACATTTTCCATCCTAGACAAGTTATCTGGTACGGTGTTTTCAGCTCCTTTTCTATTAATGGTATGCAAATCAAACTCTTGAAGTAAAGGACCCACCTAATGACTCTAGGTTTAGCATCTTTCTTTTCCATAAGGTATTTAATAGCAGCATCATTGGTCTGAATAGTTACTTTGGAATCGAAAATGTAAGGTCTAAACTTATCACAAGAAAGAACAACTGCTAAAACTTCCTTTTAGTGGTACCATAATTCCTTTGAGCAGAGTCTAGGGTTTTACTGGCATAATGAACAACATTTAATTTTTTTGTCTACTCTTTGCCCTCGAACAGTGCCAACAACATAATCACTAGCATCACACATAATTTCAAAAGGTAGGTTCCAATCAGGTGGTTGGACAATAGGTGCAGAAATTAAAGGATTCTTAAGTATCTCAAAAGCTTCTATGTAATCATCATAAAAATGAAAGGAACATCTTTTTGAAGAAGATTAGTTAACGACCTGGAAATCTTTGAGAAATCTTTGATGAAACGCCTATAGAAACCAACATGACCAAGGAAACTTCTTATACATTTGCTATATCTCAGGCATGGCATTTTATCTATTGCATCAACTTAGGTTTGTCCACCTCAATGCCTTGTTCAGAAATTTTGTGCCCAAGCACTATACCTTCATTTACCATAAAGTGGCACTTTTCCCAATTCAAGACAGGACTAGTTTCTTCACATCTCTGCAAAACTCGATCAAGGTTGCTCAAGCAATCATCAAAAGAAGTCCCATAAATAGAAAAGTCATCCATGAAAACCTCAAAAATCTTTTCACAAAAATCAAAGAATATAGCAGTCATACATCTTTGAAATGTAGCAGGTGCATTGCATAAACCAAAAGGCATACGCCTATAAGCATAAGTTCCGAAAGGACATGTAAAGTTAGTTTTCTCTTGATCGTCTTTTGACACAGGTATTTCTGAAAATCCAGAATATCCATCAAGAAAGCAAAAAATGTGTGTGTTTAGATAATCTTTATAACATTTTATCAATAAAAGGCAAGGGGTAATGATCTTTCTAAGTAGCTTTATTTAATTTCCCAAAATCAATTACCAACCTATAACCAGTTATGATTCTTTGTGGAATAAGCTCAATTTTTATCATTAGGGACGACAGTAATTCCACCTTTCTTAGTAACATAATGAACAAAACTTACCCACCAACTATCAGCAATAGGATGGATTATGCATGTGTCCAGGAGCTTTAGCATTTTGGTTGTTACCACTTCCTTCATCTTGGGATTTAAGCAGCGTTGGTGATCAACAAAAGGTTTAGCATCTGGTTCCATATTAATCTTGTGCTGACATAGAGTGGGGATTATGCCCTTTAGATCGTCGAGAGTATAACCAATAGCATCCCTGTGCTTCCTCGGAGTTTTAAGTAATCTACTTTCTTCATGCTCTGAAAGGTTAGCACCGATAATAATAGGATATATCTTATTTTCATCAAGATAAGAATATTTCAGAGTATCAGGTAAAGTCTTTAGTTCAAACACGGGATCTCCCTTGGGTGGAGGCGGATCCCCTAAAATATCAACTCGTAAGTTGTGTTTAAGAATGGGTGTTTGTTTAAGGAATATGTCATCTATTTCATTCCTTTCATTCATAAGCATATCATTCTCATGGTCTATCAAATATTGTTCTAGAGGTTCAGTAGGAGGTACGACAATAGAAGCAAGACCAATTATTTCATCCTTACTAGGTAATTGCTTCTCATGTGATTGATTAGTAAACTTGGAGAAATTAAATTCATGCGACACATCACCAAAGCTTACTCTAACCTTATAAGTAACACAATTGATTTCAGCATTAACGATGTTGAAGAAAGGTCTATAAAATATAACGGGGCAAAAGTTATCTTGTTCTGAACCAAGTACTAAGAAATCAGTGGGGTACTTGACCTTCCCACACAGAACCACAACATCTCTAATGATCCCAAGTGGCGAAATAGTATCTATGTTTGCAAGTTTAATAGTAACATCAATATCTTCCATAGTTAAGGGTGCTATATCGTTCATAATTTCCTGATATAAGGTAAAAGGTATAGCATTGACACTAGCACTGACGTCACACAAACCATGATAATAATGTTCTCCATTTTTAACTGAAACAACAGACATGCCAACCACTAGTTTATTTTTGTCTAACTCATCATGTTTGTTTCTAGTAGGTTTCACAATCCTACGAGCTTCCCTCAAAAAATAAAGAACCTAACCCTCAACATTATTATCTAAAAGATATTTAACCATGGCAACCTTAGGCTCGACATTTATTTGTTTAGAAGGTATAGGTATCCTAAGATGACTTTTATTAACCGCAGTTGAAGTCTTAGCGTTTTCCCTAACTCTAACAGGAAAAGGAGGTTTCTCAATGTAAGCAGTGGGAAAAATTAGATCAGTATGACTAACAATTAATTCTTCCTTATTAGTTTTAATTGGTTTCTCTAATGGTGGTTCAATGGGAGGCTGATATTTCAAGCACTTCTCTTTGGGAAGATCAACATGAGTCGCAAATGATTCGTAGAAAGTAGCTACTATTTCAGAGTCAAGACCATATTTATTGCTAAACTCATGGAATGTATCAGTTTCCAAAAAACATTTAACACAATCAAAATTAAGTTTTATACTTGACTCTTTACCTTCGTTGAGTTCCTAATCTTCAGAGTTGTGTTTAATCCTTTCCAGAAGATCCCACTTGAATTCAATAGTTTCATTCATATATGAGCTAGAGGAACAGGAATCCAATAGTAATCGATCATCATGAGAAAGTTGAGCATAAATTTTTTGTGTAATCATTTATCTTGAAAGCTCATGATTAGGGAATGTGTGTATCATAGATTTAAGCCTCCCCCAAGCTTAAGCGATGCTTTGTCCTTTACGATGCCAGAGATTATATATATAGTTCCGATCACAGTGAACTAGATGCATTGGATAAATCTTCTGATCAAATTCCAACTTCAAGCAATTCCAGTCCCATGATTCAATATTATCCAATACCCTATACCACATTAATTCTCTTCCCTCCAAAGAAAAAGGGAAAACTTTCTTCTTAACTTTGTCCCTAGACAAACCTACAAGCTGAATGTCGGGACCCCGATCCTAAGTCATATGAATATAGCTTGTAACATATCACATCACTTTGCGTCCTCACACACGGTAAACCTGACAGCTGCCACCTTAACTTGGTAGGGACCATTTGCGTCTTTTGTCTCATGTATATGATTATGTCGCTAGCAGTCATACGCCAGAAAACCCAGGTGGACATGACTAGTTATAGACCCAAGTGGCACAACCGTATAGGGACAGACATACATAACCCAATGGTGCAGGTGTCATTCATCAACATATGTAGACGAGTCACAGCAATCTACATGGACTCCATTACACCGCGTGACATTCCCCCATAGGGACAGACATAACAACAAAGAAGGATACATGCCAGTCAATCAATGTGTCTGGAGGAGTAGCAAACTACCATGGCCTAGTGGAAGCACAAAGAGGAATTTCCCTATAAAGAGGGCTACTATAGGTACACAACTAGGTGTCGAATCCCACACATACCAATACATTTCAAACATACATGCATTATGCACGATATGCATAGATAGAACAGGGCATCACAACATAACTCTATGACTCAAGTATTCATTAATGACTCATAAGAGCCAACATAGTGTGATATTAGAAACAGGGGTCACATGACCCAACACTCAAGTCATACAAGCTCCAAGCGGAAGCAAAATATGTCTGAGTACAGACATGTACTAAAGTGGCTAGAGGATCCTGAAAAGTTACAATGACCCTACCAAAGGAACCAGACCTTTGTTTGGGATTCCCATGCTAATCTGATCAACATAGAACTTCACGTCGTAAGAATCATTAATGAGAGTAATGTCTGCTCTGCAAAAACATAAATTAAGCAATCGTGAGCACAAAGGTACTCAGCAAGACTAACATAAGAACTAAGTACATATGCATCATTGTCAACAAAGCGGGTTGTGGAGTTTATTCCAACAAGCCATCTTTGACTCCTGGCTAACCTGTACTATGACTATGAGTACTTTCTTTGAGGTGAGATATCACACACGAATCCACATATTCACCAAATCAATACACCACTATGCATCCACTCCCGTCTCCCTACGAGAAGGCCATCCATAACACTCACGCTTATCTTGCGCATTTTAGAGTATCCATTTCAAGTTTTCCACGAACCACATAAGTTTTCCAAGTAGTCCATATCCGAGGACGCGGCTTTGTCAAAAAGATTATTTCACCTTGCAGGCGTATACTTCTTCCCACATGCTCCCGTCACTTATCGCCATGTGCACGTAAAAAGGCACTTCGACAATCTTCAAGAGGAAGCCCAACGAGAGAGTCGGCCACGACCGTCAATCACACAAGACCCTAGTCCAGGTTTATCCCCTATTTGAGATTGAACCTGCAAGGAAGTCCGGCCAAAGTTTTCTTTACGGCCCCAAATGATGTGCGCAGGGTTCCACAAGTCCACCATCTGGGTGACACTTGGTACACCGTGCCACTTTGCATCTACCGCATCGAAGGCCACCCCGTCGGGAAGCGCTAAGCACGGCCGCCAACACTTTTCCTACAAACATGAGAAACTAGTTGCAACTCCTGGACAAAGATCTAGGTGGTTAATAAGCCGAGAGGGGCCAAGTTTACCGGAACCCAATGTGTGGTAGTATCTTGTCTTGGATAACATACACATAACTCAGTTCTTAAGGGCGGTCCCAATGATACAACCCTCCATGTATTCTACATGGCCTCTCATTGCTATCTTTACCAAATCGTCTTCACACACTTAGCTCTCACATAGTAGCACATGAACACATCCATTCCATTCATTGCCCAGATGGATCAGACCCGATACGACTCTAAGCATAGTAGGCACAGTACGCAAGCATGGATGAGTAAGCACAACAAGGCTCAAGCAGTTGCTACTCATGCTAAGTGGTTTCAACTATTTACTCTAACGAAGATAGGTCATGCACAGGAATGGGTTCAACTACCGAGAACATGTAATAGTTGAATCGTTATTGTCCTAATGTAGTAAAAGAGAGCAGGAGCGAGAGGGCATGTTTATATCGGAATGCTGAAAGGGGTGTCGCTTGCCTGACAGTTCTGAAGATAGTACTTCTCTTCATTAGTGTCAACGATCATAACGTCGGAACCATCGTCCAGCGAGAAGGAACAATACCCACAAAACAAGAAAGGAACACATTCAATGCAATGCAACAAACATAATGTTTGACATGTCATGTTAAGGTACCGAATTGACCTAGAGAAACAATTAACCAAGTTAATTGAGGTGGAATTCAAACAAGTTTGAATTCCAACTCCAAATGATATTTCATATATTTCCCTAATCATAAAATGTCCTACTTGGTGATGTTAACTTGATCAAATGTGCATGATCATGCCATAAACATATTAATTGGATTTGTCTCATCATTTTTCATATTCAAATTATTTTCATCCAAGTTACACATTATTTTCTATGATTTTTAGAAGTTTTAAACATTTTTTAGGAATTTAATAAATCATTTAGATTTATTTTAAATCTAGAAAAGATAATATGACGTCAGCATTGTGTCATAGTGATTTTAGCAGGTCAACTGACCGGCTCAGGTCAAACCGGACGTGCGGGCCCCCCATGTCAGTGTTTGTAGCTTTAATTAAAAGGGTTTATTTTAAACCGGGGATTAACTAGTTAGTGGGGTCCATTGTCAGTGGCACATAGGTTTTAGTTAGCGGCGTCATTAGCACTAATGACATTGCCATGTCGGCTTCACCGGGGTTTGGCCGGCGGTGACCACCCAACGCACGAGAGCAGCGCCAGAATACCATCTCCGGCCACCAAATGGACGATGGCGGGTACCTACGCGGATCTGGGAGTATCCCACATAAATCTAAGTAGTCAAGAGGGGATAGGGTGGCCTGGGCTCATTGGAGGCAAGCTCACAACGGCGGCCGTGGCTCGGCCTCGAAGCAGACGATGCTACGGAGCGAGGCATGACAAGGTACTAGGGGCGTTTGGCTCCCGGGACCTCCAAGAGTTCAAACCCATGCTAGGACACGATCTAATTGAGCTCAGGCCATGCCAGTGACATGGCACGGCAATCAGAACTCGACCACGATGGGGAATCTAGCTAGGGGCCGCGAAGAACCAGAGGGAGAGGGTGATACGGGGCAACGACTCATCACAAGTCTAGCAGAGGCGACAATGAGATCATGGAAGCTCTCGATGGAGCGAATTGAGCTCGGCGACCTCCGGTGCCTAGTAAAGGAAACGACGACGATGGTGACGGTGGGGAGATTTCCTGGTGAATTACTTCGGCGTCGTGGACTACGGCGATGCAGCGGAGCTCAGGAATACTTCATCGAGGCAGGAGATGGCCGGTGGCTATGGGCGCGGCGGCGGTGGTGCTTGGCCATGGTGACGGGAGGGTGAGAGAGGGGCGAAGGGGGAGAATTGAGGGGTCAGCAAGGTTAGGACGGCAGTGCGGAGCTTATCCCGCTCGTCGCACTGGCCAGGGGGAGCAGGCAGGCAACTCGCGTGGCATGCGCTCGGCGAGGCCGTGCTCAGTCTCGTCTTTGCCTACTGGCAGAGGTTGAAGACGAGCATGCCCCTTGTGGCTGGGCTTCTCTATTGGGATGTCCAGGTAAGCTTCTTCCTCTCTTTTTTTAACTGTTTCTGTTTTCTATTTTTGCAAGTTTATTTTGGATTTGGTTATAATATCAGATCATTTGTACAATTCCTGAAAATATTTGTGAGCAGTAACTGAATTATCCCAGAGGCCCTCAACAATTTTCTAGAATTATTGGAGCATTTAAAAAAAAATATATAGCACTTCATATCTCCAACTCAAATATTATATGAATTGATTCAAAAATCCAAGATGGCTAGGAAAAATATCCATGACCTCTATTGTTGTTTCCAACATTATTCAAAAGTCATGAACTTTTTATGGCCACTTTGGGTTCAGTGAAAAGTTTTATATTTGAACCTAGTTGCATCCATTATCTGCTAGTGTTTGATCAATCCTCAATTCAAATTCATTTGAATTTTAACATGATGCATGTATGCCAATGCAACTAATACAAGCAATAACTTAGGGATGTGACAACTCACCCCACTAAACAAGAATCTCGCCCCGAGATCCAGTTGTAGGGTAAGAGGACAGAGGGGATACTAAACAATCACAATTTTCATGACCCAATTTCCTTATTGAAAATGTCGATTCATTGCATCATGTTGATCTTGACATCTTTGCTTTCGAGATCTTCATCCAACATAACGACAAAAGGAATGGAAAACACTACAAGAATCGATCTTCATGAAGGTTGAGCAACTCATGATCAACTCACGCAATGAGACGTAAGAACATCTCTTGAGCTGAGACATGAAACACACATCGGGAACGATGGAACGAGGCAGATGGTGGAGGTTCAATTGGTAGGCAACAATTCCACTCTTAGCTAGGATGGAACATGGGTTCCAAAGTAGCGAGGAGTTAGTTGCCCTTCATACCATAACGGGTACCTTACGGAAGATAACTCGTAGGATTATCCCGTAAGTGGCAAAAAGAATTACTTTTGATCCAAAGATCATTCAAACTCTTCATATGAGGTTAAGGCAATTCGCAAAGCATCATTTGAAGGTATTCAAAAGAATGGCATAGTTAGATCGGAAAGGAAACTAGAGTTATAAAACAACTCGGCAATGTGAGGCACATTCCAATTGATACTGAGGGTATAACCCAGTGTCTAAGCGTGTGATAACCCACAAGTATAGGGGATCACAACAGTTTTCGAGGGTAGATTATTCAACCCAAATTTATAGATTCGACACAAGGGGAGCCAAATAATATTTGAGAGTATTAGCAGTTGAGTTGTTGATTCAACCACACCTGGAGATAAATATCTGCAGAAAAATTGTCAGTAGCATAGTAGTATGATAGTTTGATGGCAGTAGTAACATTAACAGTAGAGGTAGTAACTTAGCACGAACTACTAGTGGAAAACTCGTAGGCATTGGATCGGTGTATTCGTTGGATGATATTCATCATATAACAGTCATAAACTAGGGCGACACAGAACTAGCTCCAGCTCGTCAATATAGTGTAGGCATGTATTTCGTATATAGTCATACGTGCTTATGGAAAAGAACTTGCATGACATATTTTGTCCTACCCTCATGTGGCAGCGGGGTCCATAAGGAAACTAAGGGATACTAAGTCCTCCTTTTAATGGAGAACCGAAACAAAGCATTAATACATGGTGAATACATGAACTCCTCAAACTACGGTCATCATGGAAGTATCCCAAATATTGTCACTATGGGGTTAACGGATCATAACACGTAATAGGTAAATATGACTAGGCAAGATCAGATCAAGAACATAGATATAACAATGATATCATAAACGGTTCAGATGAAATCATGGCACTCGGGCCCTAGTGACAAGCATTAACATGGCAAAGCCCTAGCAACATCAATCTTAGAAGATAGTGGATACTAGGGATCAAGCCCTAACAAAACTAACTCAATTACATGATGAATCTCATCCATCTCCTCACCGACCAGAAAGCCTATGGATAAATTACTCACTCCCGATGGGGAGCATCATGGAATTGGCGATGGACAAGGGTTGGTGATGATGAAGAACGAAGATTCCCCTCTCCGGAGCCCTAAACAGGCTCTAGATCTGGCCTCTCGATGATGAACAGGAGGTGGTGATGGCTCCATATTTTGAAACACGATGAAACTTTCTCTCTGATTTTTTCTGGAAAATTAGGATTTATAGCGCTGGAATTAGGGTCAGAGGTCCACGAGGTGGGTATGCTCCACCAGGCCGTGCTAGGGGGGTCTGGCACGCCCTGGTGGAGGGTGGCCACCCTAAGCCCCCTCTCTGGTGGCTTATGGCTCCAATATTCCTCATATATTCCAAAATAATTCTCCAATAAGTTTCGTTCCATTCCGAGAACTTTTGTTTCTGCACAAAAAACAACACCATGGTAGTTCTACTGAAAACAACGCCATACCGTGTTAGTTTCATTCAAATCATGGAAATTAGAGTCCAAAACAAGAGCAAAAGTGTTAGGAAAAGTAGATACGTTGGAGACGTATCATGTCCCCCAAGCTTAAACCCATTCTTGTTCTCAAGCAATTCAGTTGACAAACTAAAAGTGAGAAAGAAAAACTTTTACGAACTCTTTTGTTCTTGTTTACATACATATGCTTAAGTAGCACCCAGGTTTTCAGCAAATATTATGACTAACCATGTCAACAATAACTCTTAAAGATTATATTAACTCATATCAATGACGCAAGCAAATAGCGAGAAATAATAAGATATCTCAGTGTAAACATTTGTCAAAAAAATCATTATATAATATGAAAATAGTGGTACTTGCTAGCCCTTTCTGAGACCGCAAAACATAAATGCAGAGCACAACCAAAGTTCAAGCAATGACTAAACATTGTAATTCATGGTAGAAAAGATCCAGTCATGATGCATAAACATTCACTATACACAACGCATGAGGATAAAAATAGTGCTCTCAGATCTGGTGCTTATTTTAGAAGGTGATGACTCAACATTAAAGCAAATAGATAGTCCCTTCGCTGAGGGAAGCAAGGATTTACAAAGGTGCCAGAGCTCAAAGCTTAAATAAGAGATAAGTATAATTTCTGGGAGGTACACCCTTCCTGTCAACATTACGATCGAGAGCTATCAATATCTTCCATGTTAAACAAATTAGCGGCGGTTCCCAAGCGGTAAAAGTAAAGTTTACCCCCCCTCCACCACCAAACACACTCCACGACGAGCCCAATCTACAAGTACCATCCAAACCAACAACATTCCTAGGGGAGTTTTGTTTAATTATTTGCATTTCTATTGATTTCGGGACTGGGAATCCCTATTACCTCCCTTCTCGTGCAAGGATGAGTGAATAAACACTCATCATGAGAGTAACCCACTTAACATAGAAGATACTGACCACCCCCTGTCACTCCATGAGTGGTCCAGGCACACAAAATAGATGTTCATTTGAAATTTTTAGAGGTGGCACATGAAAATTTACTTGGAATGGCAGGGTAATACCGCATATAGGTAGATATGGTGGACTCATCTGGAATAACCTTGGTTTAAGGATTTCGATGCACAAGAAGAATTCCCACTTACTACAGGTGAAGGCTAGCAAATAGATTGACAAGCGGCCAACTAGAGAGCAACTACGGTCATAAATATGCATTTTGAATAATAAACATTGAATGCCATCATGAGTAGGATATCGACACCATAAACATAATTACATGAAGGCTATGTTGGTTTTGATTCAACTACATGTGTGAACATGTGCCAAGGTAATCCACTTGAAACATTAAGATGAGGATATCGTATCATCATACTACATCACAACCATTTTAATGCATGTTGACATCTAAGATAAATAATTATCCACTCCTAGCTACTTGAGCATGGCATGAGCAACTATAATATCTAATTATCATTGCAAACATGTTCAATCATAATATGCTGAATCATGGGTACTAGGTTAAACATATTTACAAAAACAAGATAAAGTTGAGTTCATATCCGCTTCTCTCTACCACAGCCAATTCATCAAATATCATCATTATTGCCTTACACTTGCACAATCGAATGATATGGAAATAGTAATAGTGCAAGAGTGTCGTGGACTAAGCTGGAATCTGCAAACATTTTATTCAGGAGGAGAAAACAAAGTAATATAAGCTCTTTGTTAGATCAACAATAAAGCGTATGAGAGCCACAAAACATTTTCATCATGGTCTTCTCCTTGGTATGACACAATAAAAAAGAAAAACAATTTTAGAGAAACACACTAACATATTTTTGGAGTTTTTAGTTTTTCTTGAAGAAAGCAAATAAGAGAAGGAAAAACAAAAACGAGAAAAACTATTTACACGAGAGAACTCCCAACAAGCAAAAGAAGAAATGAGAAATTTTTTAGGGTTTTATTTTAATACTACAACTAACTAAACTAAAAAGAAAAACCGAAAGGAAACACGATGTATTTTTGGATTTTCTCAAAGCTTTTCAAACACACAAGAAGAAAACGAGAAAAACAATCTAGTTTGGATAATACAATGAAAGAGTGTGGACACCTACAACTGAAATAAAATGTGTAATTATGAATGTAATGTTGGTGGAAATACGTACTCTCCCAAGCTTAGGCCTTTGGCCTAGCTTGGTAATCACCATCCGTAGCCTGGATAATAGTTTGAGTCGATACTAGTTGGTGGTGGTACCTGAGCGTCCCACTCATTGGGTTCCTCCTTAGCTGCTGCTAGGTTGTTCTGGTAGGAGATAATGTTATCTGGCATAACTCTATATCTGTTCCTGGCAACAGAATTAAACAAGGCAGGTGCAGGCAATGGGATAACATCACGAGTTACAACACTAAATACTAAATTGTAGTGAATATTATGAAAGAGATCAGCTTCATCAATAAAGTGGTCGTCCTGCAACAACGTGTGATCTTGATAAACCTTGGGAAAAAGATAATCATGTGGGCGTATCTGAACTTCAAAATGACTCAATAAGCGAGTAGCGTAAATGCCACCATTTATCTTGCCCTTACTCTTGTTAAGGTGCAGGCATCGTGCAAAAATAACTCCCAAGATAAAAGTGTGATCATTATATAATGCACGTTGTAAAATGGAGAGCTTAGGGGCAGTGAGTGCACCGACCCTTTCCTTAGCGGTTAAACACCTAGGGATGAATATAGCAAAGTAGTGCATAGAAGGAAACTGCAAACTGGTAATAGTTGCTTTTGACACGCCTCTTTCATCACCCACTGTTAAAGTGAGGAGAAAGTCCTCAAACTCTGCTGGTCTAGGCTCTCTTAATTCCCCGTCAGAAGGAATTAGAAATATGTCACAAAAGTCAGTGAACAATATCTTGTAGGTTTCAACATATAGATTAAACTGCACCTAAGGAGGATTATTCTTACTTAGGAAATGAAAACTTTACGTAAAGGAGTTTGTGAGGACGTGGTACTTTTCACACTTATCTGCTGGGAAGTTGGTCAGCCCAGCATTTTCAATGAATTTAGAAAATTCTTGATGGAAACCAGGCTCCTCCACAAAGGCAGTATGTGTCCATTCGCACAACAACACTTCCTCCTTCATCAGAATGTTTAGGTTGCTATCAGACGATGTCCAAATAACTCCCCTAGCATTCTTCTTGGAGGAGTACTGCCTAAATAAATTCATCTTATTTTCTACAAATAAATTTATGAAAATTTTAGTCCACAAATTTTTTTTAACAAAACTTAATAAGATTGATAGCAACTACTCCTAGGGATGCATAGAGGCCATATCAAGCATTCAAACTACTTAGAACTCTAAGGTTTCAACATGCAAGCTCATCTAAAATAGCACCAAGAGTAAGTAATTTTTCTGAAAATAAACCACTAAATAAAAAAATTATTAGAGCAATGGGGGATTTACATACCAAGAACCAATCCGCTAAAAAAGTTTCGCCAATAGAGCTTTGAGCAAAGAGATCGAAATCCATGGGTTCTTGGGCAAGAACGCGAGGGACAGAGCAATGGTGAATTTTTTTTCTGGAGGTGAGAGATGACATGGGATAAAGGGATAATTGAGGGGACCCACCTAGGGCCCACCCTGTACCAGGCCACACCAGGGGTGTTTGGCGCGTCCTGGTGGAGGGTGGGCAGTAGGTGCACCCCCCGTTGGGTCACGCCTGGCGGCTCATAACCAAGACCCTTAAAGTGGGCCTAAGGATTAAAGACAAGACTACATGGAGACTTACTAGATTGGCCAAGATGGAGGCCCAGAGTCGGAAGATGGCGCCAGACCTAGGCGTGTAAGACGCCCGGGAGACGTCTTGCCCAGGAAGTCAAGGCGGCTTAGAGACAAGATCGGACAACATGTGTAAGTCGGCATGGACTCTTGTTACCCCAGGGCCTCGACCTACCTATATAAAGGCAAGTCCCTGTGGCGACTTACGACGGGAAACAATCTATCGATAGCTAGGTCAAGCGAATCCACTCCCTTGTGATCGATACCCAATCAGTACAACAGAAAGCAGGAGGTAGGATTTTAGCTCTTTCCATGGGGCCGAACCTGGGTAAACCCGTGTCTCTCATCCCGGTCAACCCCTTTGAATCCACCACCTTAGCGATGGCCTCGAACCTAAGTCCTAGGACATCTGTCGCGACAAAACCACGACAGATGGCGCCCACCGTGGGGCTAACACGCGGTGGGGTGGAGTTCTTGAAGGGATCTCTCCCAGGAATCGAGGGATACATTGTCGACATGATGACTAAGAGTCGTCGTGAAAAGCTCTACATCGACGATGCTGGATGGGAACCGGAGGCGGACTCAATCGAGTATGGGTATCGGGTCCTCTTCGGCAGGATGCACATCTTCATTGGGAAGATCAGCGGATCTATGCCCGGGCCGGACATCTGCACCGACCTCGTTGAGCCGGCCCAGCGTGCGCAACCCGCCCGTGTTCAACCCGGGCAAAGGAACGTCTTCATCGGCTTCTCGCAAGGCAGGGAAGACTCCGTGTTAGGGGGAACTTTTGTCCTCTCAGATGACGGATCCTCTAGTCTAGAGGCGGAATCAATCTACCAGCTTCATGATGGCGGGCTTGGGGGCTATGCCGATGGTGATAGTATTTTGGAGCCCTATGACCCGCCAAGCCGAGCCACCGTCTTCATGGCAGGCTCGGCACCAGCTCTCAACAACATGACGTCTGGAGCAGTAGCGGGAGCCGCCTGCCAGGTTTCGGGTCATCCAGGCCGCCGAGTCAAGTCTTACTAGATCTAATGGAGGAGCTAACAACCTTGATGGGAACTGAGGTACACCCGGAAATCAGGAAGAGCGCAATGCAGAGATCACCAGGAATAAAGGACTAATGACCAAGGCCCAGGAGAATATCATCATGTTGCAAGGCGAGTTGAATGCTGAGTCAGAGCGTTTGAGGCCAAAGCCTCTCCGTTTTAGCTTAGACAAGCATGCGTCAGAGGATGTTCTTCGGAGGAGAACTCAAGTCGGCATCCCCTTAGAGCTTGATCCCCAAAACCTTTTCAATACCCCCGGGGCAGGGCCGAACGCGCCACTGGTTGTAACCCAAGCCGCGAAGAGATGCCATGATAGGCAGACCCGCCCCAGAGGGATCAGACTCCACCGCGGCAGATTTTGACACCACCCAACCATTATTATAACCCGATGGATAACATGATAGCAGTGTCTTCCAGGCTTAACGCACTCCCCCTCGCCGAAGGGACACCTTTCGCTGAGGAGGCATGGAATGCCATCGAATTTCTACAAACCGCGGTGGATCAACAAGAGAAGTATACATACAGCCGGAGTCGTGTGCACTCCACACCTATCCCGAGCCGTAGTTATAGGCGACGCATAGAGTCGCTGATGGTTTCCAGTAGTGAGCAAAGACGTAACCCGCCCAATGGTAACTCGCCTCGTACTAATCCACAGGATATCGTGGACAGGGGCATAGCCCATCAGGGAGCGATGTCGGTGATAGATTATCCAGAGATTCCCGAGCCGACTCCGATAACCCCTTCCACCTCAGTAGGCGATGGAGTCTCTTCCTGGGGCGTTGGTGTGTGTGTCAGTGCACTAGACTTTTTGGGCCATATAGTGCCCCTTTGCTCGTGCATGGGCAGTAGTAGTCGCCCTGACGTCAAGGCCCAGCAAAGACCTATCAAGCACCAGCACAGAAGACTCAAGACTACCGGCAAGACCTTATCGGGAGGGCTATAAAGCTTCCAGGCGAAGCAAGGCCCCCGGCAAGGAAAGGTCCCGGCAAGGCAAGGCCCCGACAAGCATCGCCAGCACACAGGCTAGGTGTCGAGTCACCTGGACATGTGTCGCGGCGCCGACATTGCAGGGAGCTAAGCGGCGCCGATGTTATGAGCCCCCATCCCGTCCCACTGATGGACTGATGCACCTGATGGTGCATTGAATTCTCTTGTCCTAATCCGTTAGAGTTAGGTACGATAGCACTATAGCACTATGCATCCCGTGTGCAAATTGTACGCCACTGTTGGGATCCCCTTAGGTATAAAAGGAGGCCCGGGGCATTACAGAGAGGGGGTTGGACAGTAAGAGGTTAAAGAGTAGAAGGTTAGAAGGTTAGACAACTAGACAGCCCAATAGTTAGATAACTGGGGGTTACCAATCTCACGTAGCAGCCGTTCATGGTGCTCATGTAGCTAGAACCCTAGAACACAATCAATATAGCCAAGCACGAGTAGGGTTTTACGCACCCGTGCGGCCTAAACCTGGGTAAAAACTCCCTGTGCGCTGGTTACCAGACCGACTCTTTGTGCGAGCTCGACCCCTGCCGAACCTAAAGGGATCCCCATGATCCCATAGGTGTTCGTTCCTCCACGACATCTTTGGCACGCTAGGTAGGGGGCGCGTGAGTGGTGTGAACCCGTTTTGGTAATCCGTGCCCTAGCTTCATCATCGCCATGGCCCCCAAGCGGAAGGGCCTCACAATAGTTGGCCCATCCATGCCTGCCGCCCCTGCATCTGCGCAAGTGGAGGAGGGCACAAACGCAGGTGAAAGAGGAAACCCTGAAATTCCGCGACACTTCGGTGACCAAGAACAAGCAAGTGGCAACGCTCGCCGTGGAGACGCCCATGGCGGCGGTGGGAACAACCGTGCCGCTATGCCCCGGGACAGAGCGGTGCCACTTAGGGGTGGTACGGCGGACTCCAGGGTCGGCAGAAGGATATCGGCTAGGACGCCCATGCCGGCACCCACGGCACGACCTTCTCAGGACACGCGCGGGGAGCTGCGTCGCGGCGCTCGCAGTCCTCCACACCCACGCAAGAATCCTCCTGCGCACCGTTCCCAAGATGCATGAGACCAGCATGCAAGCGGGAGTGGTGTGCCGACACGGGACCGCGGCGGTGCTCCTTCTAACACGGTTAGGAGTCAGAGCACCTCGCGTTCCTCGCACCGCTCGCTACCATCCACGATGGAGGAAGCGATGGCGCGATCGCAGTTACTCCTGAACTTCCCTCCTGCTGCGGAGAAGCTCGACGAATGGAGCGCCACCATTTAGAGCTGCCTCAGCCTCACAGATAATCTTCGGCCCACAAGGCCACCTCAGACTAGTGGTGAAGTGCCCGGAGTCGGCGCGACCTCGGCGCACTCTCCTCCATGATAGCATTACCGACCCGACGGACCAACGCCTACGATAGTTACTCAATGGCGTCGTCTGACCCACGGACGCGCCGCGATCTGTGTCATGTTCTTCGAGAACGTGGCAAGGATGATGCCCGAACCATGATCGAGCGGCGATAGGAAGCGCGCCTCTAGTCGGACAAGCGCGCGGGGCCCACTATAGACAAGTCCGTGCCGGGGTACCCTGTCAGCTTACCTTCCGAGGTGGGTTGTCCAGCGTATACCCATGAGCTGCGGCAAGTCCTGTGGCCCAATTCCTACACGTGCAAACCAGAAGTCCTGGAGAAGTATGACGGCGAGACCCATCCATCAGAGTTCCTAAGCATATACACCATTGCGGTGCAGGCTGCCGGAGAGCGCGAGGAGAAGATATTGGCCAACTAGTTCCCATTAGTGCTTAAGCCCAACGTCAGCCCATGGCTGATGCACTTGCCGGAGGGCTCCATCGCTTCCTGGGCGGACTTGTGTCACGAGTTCGTTGGTACCTGCACCGGAGGTCATCAAACTCCTCTCTAGGAGAGCGATCTCCACATCATCCCCCAGAAGGAAGGCGAAACTCTGCGCAATTACATCCAGAGGTCCAGCCGCGTTCACCACAACATCCCAGACATTCACCCTGCCGCTGTTATCAGCGCGTTCCATCAGAACGTGCGCAACCGCATGATGCGGGAAGAGCTGGTGATGAACAGAGTCAGGGACGTCACCGAGCTTTATGCTTTGGTAGACAAGTGCGCTTGGGCTGAAGAAGGGAGAAGACTCCCTGACAAAGATGCCGGCGCAGAGGTCGACTCTGAAGATGAGGATACTACTGTCCCATAAAAGAAGGGCTAGCGACGGAACAAGAACCGCAAGGGCAAGACCGTGCTTTCCGTCGAGGCATCCAGCAACCCCAGTGCCGCCAAGAAAGGCAAGGTCGATGACCCCGGCAACGATGTTGCCGAGTGCGCGTCCTGCCATGCCC
Organism: Hordeum marinum; assembly: GCA_022496015.1. Lineage (NCBI taxonomy): Eukaryota > Viridiplantae > Streptophyta > Magnoliopsida > Poales > Poaceae > Hordeum > Hordeum marinum. Next base: position 465,414,877 of record CM039674.1, read on the forward strand.
TGGCGGCTGCCGGCAAGCCAGAAGACTCCGGCAAGCAGTATTGCAAGATCCATCGCACCAAAGGGCATGACCTCCAAGACTGCCGACAAGGAGAAGGATCAGGATGGTGCTGAGGGGCCCTACAAGAAGTGTGTTGGCTGAGGAGGTCACTGCTACAAGCCCAAGCAACAGAAGGACCGGCCCGCCCGTGGCCGCGACAAGCAAGAAGAGGATGATGATGCCTAAGACAACGGCGAATCCAGTGGGAATGAGTTTCAGAAGGCTATAGAGATGGTGTGCATAGAGGGAGGCCTCGTCACACTCGTCTCACCGCCAACTCAAACAGTGGGTGCGTGAGGTTAATACAGAAGAGCCCTCTATCGGTACCCAGAAACCTTTGAAATGGTCCAACACTCCTATCATTTTCGACACCGAGGACCACCCGGATTGCTTAACTGCTTTACGATGCTTGCCGTTGTTGGTTTCGCCAACAATCCACAACCTTAAGGTGACGAAGATGTTAAACGACAGTGGGGCCAGCCTGAACCTGATCTCTCCCGGTGTCATCCAAAGGCTGCAAATTCCTGATGAAGATCTCGAGCCGACAGGTGCCTTCCAAGGGGTCAACTCAGGAAGATCTCAGCCGAGGGGCAAGATCGTGCTGCCGGTGACATTCGGCAGCGATATCAACTTCAAAACGGAGAAGATCGTCTTTGACGTTGCCAAGATCTCATTGCCATACAATGGCATTCTCGGCCGTCGGGCACTGGCCAAGTTCATGGTGGCCACCCATTTCGCTTACAACGTGCTGAACATGCCCAGACCAATGAGCGACATTACCATCAACTCCGACAAGAAAAGCGCGCTTATCTGTGCCGACCAACTCTACCGGGGTGTAGACGCAGCACCTGCCACCAAGGCACTTGCTCCTTCTGCTGAAGTCCCCGAGGGGAAGAAGACCGGCAAGGCCTCTAGCAAACAGTCCGACAAGCGCACCTCTTCGGGGTGTTGCGCTATTGTTGACGATGTGCCAGACAGCTCCACCGGCAAGAGCAAAAAGTTCAAGGCTGCCCCGCCAGAGACCAAGAAGGTGTGTGTCAAGGAGGATGGCACGGGGGGAACTTTCACCATAAGTTCCACCCTTGACGACAAATAGGAAAGCATGCTCGTCGCCTTCCTGCGGGAAAATGTCGATGTGTTTGCATGGCAACAATCCGATATCCCCGGTGTTCCCTCGAAGGTGATTGAGAACCACCTTGCCATTTTCCCACACGCGCGGCCTGCCAAGCAAAAGGTCCGAAAGCAAGCTTTGGAGCGGCAACAATTTATTGCCGAGGAGATCAGGAAACAAGAGGCAACTGGCTTGATTAGAGGAGTACTCAATCCGACATGCTTGGCCAACCCGGTTTTAGTGCGCAAGGCAAACGGTAAATGGAGGCTGTGCATTGATTTTACACACATCAACAAATCCTGCCCCAAGGATCCTTTTCCCTTGATGCACATCGACCAGATTGTGGACTCCACCACCGGTTGCGATCATTTGTCTTTCCTTGACGCCTATTTCGGTTATCATCAGATTTTTACGACCAAGGAAGACAAAGAGAAGACCGCGTTTATCACCCCATGTGGTACGTACTATTTTTGTGTATCCCTTTTGGGTTGAAAAGCGATGCTTCTACCTTTGCAAGAGTGGTCCAGATTGGTTTTGAGCCCCAGCTACATAGAAATATGGAAGTTTACATGGACGATATAGTGGTCAAAACCAAGGATAAGGCCACGCTCATATCAGACATAAAAGAAACATTTGCAAATCTGCGCAAGATCAACATGAAGCTCAACCCTGAGAAATGTGTGTTTAGCATCCCATCTGGCAAGCTTCTCGGGTTCTTTGTGTCTCAATGAGGAATCGGAGCAAATCCCAACAAGATCCAATCAATTGAGAAAATTGAGGCACCAAGACATGTCAAGGACGTGCGACACCTTCCTGGCTGTGTTGCTGCTCTGAGTAGGTTCATCTCAAAATCTGCTGAGCGCACCCTGCCCTTTTTCAAAATGTTGAAGAAGGCAGGTCCAATGAAATGGACTCTGAAAGAGGAGGCGGTGTTGTAGGATTTGAAGAAGTACCTTCCCTCTGCGCCAGTCCTAGTCGCGCCAAAACCACAAGAGTCATTTCTGCTGTACCTGGCGGCAACAAATCAAGTGGTGAGTGTTGTACTAGTGGCTAAAGAGAAGTTAACGAAGAAGCAACAACAATGGCAGGACCGCCGTGTGATGAATCGGGACAGTCTCCGGCAGGGTCTACTGCTGGCAAAGAAGAATCTGTGCAGTTGAAAGAGATAGTCTAGAAGAAGAAAGTGGTGCAGCGACGAGTCTATTTTGTTAGCTCCTTGTTACACGGGGCTAGATCAAGATATTCTGGCATGCAAAAACTACTCTTTGGCCTCCTTATGGCCTCGAGGAAGTTGCGCCACTACTTCCAAGTGCATGAGATCACCATTGACACCCGCTTCCCACTCCAACGGATCTTGGGAAACCCAGAAGCTATCGGTAGTAACGTGGACTGGGCCCTGGAACTATCAAGTTTTTAAGTTTGAAAGCACTTTGACCATTCAGAGAATGGCCTTGGCAGAGTTCATTGCAGAATGGACCCCAATGCCCGATCAAGAGATTCCAGAGTCAACTCTCGCCAACAAGAAGACTGATCGAGAATGGAGCATATATTTTGATGGAGCTTTCTTGCTGCAAGGCGCTGGTGCCGGAGTGCTGCTTGTCGCAACCACCGGACGGAACCTCAAATATGTGGTCTAGATGCACTTTCCTCGGGAGAGATCAACGAAAAACACCGCTAAGTACGAAGGGCTGCTTGCCAGTCTTAGGATCGCGGCGGACCATGGGATCAAGAAACTTATTTTCAGGGGTGATTCTCAACTTGTTGTCAGGCAAGTGAGAAAAGATTACCATAGCCCGTTGATGGAAGCCTATGTAGATGAAGTGGGGAAGTTGGAAGAATGTTTTGACGGCCTACAAATGGAGCACGTTCCATGTGCAGAGAACAGAGTTGCCGATGGCATGTCAAAGTGTGTTGCCCTTAGGTTACCTATGGAACCAGGAACTTTCGTGCTCCAACTAACTCAACCCTCCGTGACACCATCAACTGAACAAGAGAAGAGAAGAAAGTTAAATTCTGGCAAGCATTCCCCAGCAGAGCTCCTAGGAGCCACCGGCAAGGAAGTTGTCGAAGAGAACCGAAGACTTGCGGTGAGCACCGTGCTCCGGCGGAGCCCCAGGCTCTTGCCATGGAAGCATACGCTCCCGCCAGGTTTGCCGGGGCGTAGCAGACTCCGGCAGGACCTCAGGCCCTTGCCATCGAGGAAAATGCTAGCCCGATAGAGGATACACCTTTAGTCCTTGTTGTCGAGCCACAAGCTCTGGCATGGGCGCAACACATCGTCCATTTCCTTCAGACAGGAGAACTTTCCGGGGAACAAGAAGAAGCAAAGAGAGTAGCACGCTGGTCTATTATGTACCAGTTCGTAGAGAACGTCCTGTACAGAAAGAGATCGAACGGTGTGAAACTCAAATGCATTTCCCGGAAAGATGGACTGGACCTGTTGGCAGAGATACATGGAGGCATATTTGTGTAACATCCCAAATTTGGACTGTTATAATAAATATTAGAATGAGTGTTTGTTTGCTTGAGTGATTGAATTGAGTGAAATTTGAAACTTTTAAAAACTTTTGAATGAGAGGGAATGACATGACTTTCCCATGTGCTTTTGATTTCAAATTCTTACATTTCAAATCAGTGAGAGAATATGACATAAATTCTTCAATATAAAAAGATTTGAAAAGTGAATTTGAAAACTATTTGAAAATTTCCTGATATGGAGTTCCTTTCATATTTGAATTTCCAATTTGAAGTTTGAAAGAATTCAAACCCCTTGATAAACCCATTTCTAGGGGTTATTTTGCAAAGTATTTGAACCATAAAATCCAGGGGGTTATTTGAAAATTATTTGCAAAAAGAATTAAAATCAATTTAGGTATTTTCTAAAAATAATTTTTTAAAGTATTTATTTTGGCCATGGAAAAATGTTCATTAAATTTTATTTATTTCCGTACTCAACTATATATATAAGTATTAATTTTTCGGAAAAGTATTGACTACCATAAAGTAGTTTCCATTCTCTATAAATTAGAAAAGGAAAGAAATTAATGCATTTCCTGAAAATATTTTTTTACAGATATTTATTTTGGCCGTGGAAAAATGTTCATTAAATTGCATTTATTCCCCTAGTCAATTTAATATATAAACCTTCATTTTTTGGAAAGGTATTGATTTCCATAAAGTAGTGTCCATTCTCTGAAAATTAGAAAAGGAAAGAAATTAATGTTTTAATAAAAACCGGCCGGTCCACCTGCCTTAACTCTCACCGAAATTACTCCAATCCCACTGAATCCGCCATCTTCTCTCCCTTTCCTTTCTACGATCTCCAGCCGCTCCTACAAATACCCGAGGCTTCCCGCATCCCGTTCCATCCCTAAGCCCCATTCCCCGTGCCCTCTCGCCGTCGTCATTGCTCGCTGGAGCTCCGGCCAGCACCGAAGCCCTCGAGCTCGTGCCGCTCCACTCCGACCGCCCCAAGCTCTCCCGATCCCACCAACCTCTCCACCTTGCTCGCGCGCACCTCTCCATCCACTTGCCCATGCCCCGCACCCACCGGAGTCCCTTCCCCGACGACCACCCGAAGATCCTCGCCGCTCACGAGCTCGCCGCTGTTGACCCCGTCGTCCCCGAGCCCCGCTGATGCCACCTACCTCGTCGCCATGCTCGCCTTCCTCCGGGAGCTAATGCAGCAACAGAATCCGAGCTCATCTTCCCCAAGTCCGGCGACTATCACCGGTGAGCTCCACGAAATTCCCGTAATTCTGTTTTTCAGAAAAATAGCAATCTTAAAAAATCATATCTCCTAGTATACATATCCAAATTGAGTGATTCCAATTGCGTTAGGACAAAAATTTCGTAAAGCTTATGAATAGGTAAAAGGTTCTCATGTTTGAGTAATGAAATCTGAGTATGTTCAAATTCTTTGAAATCCTTAAATTTGACTTTACTTGAGTTTAATAAATTATTTTTGGATGATTCTTTTTGCAAAATGTCACTACGTGTTTGGCCAATCAAATAGGGGTTCTCAAATTAATTTTTGATTAATCAAAAATTGATTTGCAGCCAAACAGTACTGTTTTTACTATAGATTTGTTTTATTTTTAAACTTTCTATTTTATTTGTTTTTAATTAAAAAATTTGGTATTGTTGAAACATTATAATATGTTTCTGTTATACATCAGTATACCACTTTTATGATTAAAAAATATATTTTTCTACTGTTTTGTATTAAAATTTGTATAGATCATAACTAGAGTTTTATAATAGCAATTAGATGGATTCTTTTTACAATTTAAGCTTTGAGAAAAATACTTTCTGAGAAGTTATTATTTTGCATTTTTATTTTCTGCTAATTTATTAGGATAGTGTTGTAACTAGCAGTTAAGTTTTATTTAGGGCAAAACTATTTTTGTTGTATGTTGTTAATCTTTATAGTTTTTCCTTTGAAGTTTTCTTTTGATTTTATCTAGTTCTTTTTGTTTTCAAGTTATTTTTTGTACGTATTTATTTGTTGATTGTTAGTTTGAGTGCTAGAATGCTTGCTAGACATGATTTCTTATGTGAATGAAGTGTTTGACTATATAGATTTTTCAATGGAGGGTGACGAATAGTTCTATCAAGTCATTTCTGAGAGCAATATTAATCTTCATCAACAGTACAGGCAAGTTCACTTTGACCATTTTGCTCATACCTATGTTTTATTGCAAGTAGTGACATCATTCAACAAATCCCTCCAGTAGTGTTATTGAAATTCTTGTAGTTGAGTAGAATGCATGAGGTAGGAACCCACCACTTGTTACTAAAGCCCCGGGAACGTTAGTTATTTCTATGCTATGCTAAAGTAGACGGGGTCTGGTATGAGTGTTCGTGAGTGGTGTGTGAACGAGGACTCTATGTCAAGATGACAACTTCATGAAGGCATCTTCAAGTCCTGCATCTTCAAGAACTCAAGACATTCGAGACTCGAGAAACAAGTTTTAAATACACACTACTGGGTGAAGGATGGCCGGGATGCATGGAGAAGCGCCATGACATCTTGCGGAAAGCTTCACCCAGACTCAAAGAGACTGATGAATACTTCATGCCCGGAAGCTTACCTGTGTAGCCACAAGTCATTATGGGCTCTGGATTGGTTGATCTTTGTTGTGACTCTGGCTGGGCAGTGCTACGAGATGTAGTCGACATTACGATTGGATGGGCACTGACAGTAGTCAGGGAAGCACTCTGAAAGACCAATTTTCGTTCGTCCTGTTCTCAAACAACCGGTAGTGTGAGAACTTACCAGGAGGGAACGAATCTTGTGGGTAAAGTACACAACACTCTGCAGAGTTAAACCTAATCGATTAGCCGTGTCCCCGGTTACGGACAATTTGAGCCTCTGGACTTGGATCTATCTCTAAACTCTCAACACTGGACTAATAATTAATTGTGGGCAACTTATGATACTTGTGGGCATTGAGACATCGGTTGGTGGAACCATGTCATGTTAGGTAACTCTGTAGTGAAAATTCCTGATATTCCTTTGTTGTAGGAAAAGAAATAAAATCAGCTTTTATGCAAAAACTCAAACACAGAGCCACAAAGCCTTACTGCATATAGAATAGTTTTTATCTTCTGCTCGACTATGGTGATCCTGCCGATACATTCAATGTACTGACCTACACGAGTGCAACGTCTTATGGAGCAGATAAGCTCTACGACGAGTAAGAGTACGATTCAGGGTTACGGTCTACACTCAACCTGCCGTTGGTGTTTATTAGGACTCCACTCCCGTTGACTGTTTCCGCTGAGATTTTAAGGTATATATCAGTTTTACGTTAATTACATGTGATTGCACTTTGATATATACATTGATGTACTGTGTGTGCCAGCATACTGATCCAGGGATGACACACTAAACACAGAGGCTTGACTCGTTTTGAGTCGGGTTGCTACAGAAATGGTATCAGAGCACATGTTGATTGTAGGACGTGACCCTAGAAAATGGAAAGCCCTTAGGAAACAATTTCTCAAAAAACTTTTTTTTCAAAAGACCCTTTACTTCTCATCTTATTTGAGCTTTATGAAATGTTCTCTCTTGCCTCAAATAGTTAGAAAATACCCTTTCCCCTTTGGCCACATGAAGGATCAACTAAGACCACTTCGAGAAGGACAAGATATCGAAACAACTGATGGTCACTTCAAAGTAAAGAAGCTTTCACCATGCATTAGAAGGGTGAAGCTACACGAGTTGAAGACTGTGAAGACCCGAAGAAATTGAAGACCATGAAGAATTTCCAAGATATTATGCCCTAGAAGACCAAACCCTTGTTGTATACTTACGTTAGATACGATGATTTGTGAGCTCTCATTTGTATGTATTTTTTTTTCGACAGCCACAAACAAATCCCATTTTCAAAACTATATTGTTTGTATTGTGTGTAACTCTCTCGATCCCTCTCTTGTATCTCATCCCAAACCCTTGGACCCAATAGATGCTGAATGAAGCTGGACTCGTGTATTCGGGATCGATGACTCGATTAGAGATAGAAGAATGGATTCAGAACATGGAGGATCATCGAAGGAGTAACCATGTTGCAAGGAACGATATGGTCTAGTATGTTTTTCGGTACTTTGCAGAAGGTGCTGCACATTGGTGGAAGATGCAGGAAGCTACCCATGATACGCAAGCAAGAATCACTTGGGAAGAATTCAAGATGACTCTGCAAAAATCTCATGTTTTCACCAACACCCAGAAGCCCCGTCTCAAATATGTGAATAAGATTTGCGCATGCAAGATATGTGGAGAGATAGGACACACCCAGGAAGAACACAAGGATGGATGTCCTTATTGTGAAGAAAATCACCCTGCTGAGGAATGCCCAACTGGGCAGGTGACATGTTTCTTGTGTGAAGGAACTACGCATTACCCGGCTCAATGCCAAATGTACCCCAATGTACAATAAGTCATCAAGTAGTAGAAGGAAGCCATGAAGGAAGCCTTTAGAGAAAAATTAGGAGAACTTGTGATGAAGGAAGATGTTGAAGACCCTAATGGAGAAGGCCTAACCAGATTTTACACCAATGCCTGCTATTCATGTGGATAAGAAGGACATTTCTCACAGGACTGTACGAAGGAAAGAAAAGAGTATCTGCTAAACTTTCTGACAGAAGAAGTGGAGTTTGATCCACGGGAAATTGGAAGTTTGATTGGAACAAAGAAGCCCAGGAAGAGAAACCGAAGACGTTCTCAGAACAACCCAATTTCTACAAAGAAGGATCTGAGTCAGATCATGTGTTTTTGTTGCAAGAATTTAGGCCACTATGCCGATAAATGCCCAGAGAAGAAGGTTAAACATGAGTAGTTTGAGTTTTGGATTTTGGAAATAATAAATGTAATAGGTAGCACTCTTACCATTTTGAAGTTGTGTAACGGAAGTCTCAGAGTTTGTAATAAAATTCATGAGATCAATGGAATTTATGATGTCATGATTCTCCTGTGTTGAATTATATGAGTTGCCACTCTAAGAACAAAGATCTCTGACCAATTTTAGAGGATATGAGAAAATTTGGTCTATGCAGGCATGTGTGCATTTCATTTTTAAGTGTGGTAGCAACCACAGGGACAAATGAATGAACAAAATACCATTCATGTTAAGGAGTTTGGATAAGTGAATACAGGTGAAGAGAATGTGGAACCATATCCAAACTATGTGGATGATAACCTTTGTGACAACGTGTCTTTGAAGTTGGAATATTGAGAAAAGGAATGATTGTGAGGAAACCATACCCAAGGTTAAACAGACCAATGGAAAGGAAAATGAATCCCACAGAGTGGAATCTAGACAATAATAAGTGTGTGGATTGTTACCTCAAGGGTATGGTGTAGTGAACTGAAGGTAATGTTGGAATATGGAACGATGTAACCCCAAGAGTGAGTTAAAACTATCCAAGTATTCAAATGAACCCACAAATCACTGACCTCGGGATTGATAAAGATCAAGCCCTACCTTTGTGAAGGAAGAACTTGGAAGAAGCTATGACTGATCAGCAAACATTTTTCTTAGGAGTATACAAAAACCTGAGAGTTGTGAAGAAACGATAGATGTTTTTGCTTAGCTTGCAGAATCAATGGATTTATCCGAACTTCGTACGTTGACAAGAGAAATTTCTGCAATGCTTGTGAGGAAGCCCAAGTGTTAGAATACGAGATTCACTAAACCTTATACAAGGTAATGATTTCAGTGCGACATGGCTTGGCCACCATGACGACTTACTCTTATCATTCTCTTGCTATTCGGAATGGTAAATCTGAGTGACTTACCCATAGTAAAGAGACGACGCTCTTTGAAGCTTTTTGTTTAAAGCCCCTAGAATGGTATGAAGAAAACCCCTTGTACAGGACATTTGCTGTCACACGTAGGAATTTTACGGTGAGGAATGAAGCCAAGACCCATTTCACTACAGGGTAACCACTACTAGTAGACCACCATGAGCTCTTCGATAAGTTATTTAGAATGATCACGAGACTTGTCAGTTAAGAAGACCCAGTATCGGAGGAAATACATTTTGTTATGAGAACACAAGATTTTGATTTAAAAGTGAAGAGCATCACCGAAGGAGCCATCGTGAAGTATGTGAAGAGACATATGCACCCAGAGGACGGTCATGATTGTGAAGGACCAGTAACTCTCATTTTAAGTGTGGTAGACCCCACACCCCCTTGGTCAATGGATTTGCTAGAAGACCCCCAAACCCTAACCTGTTCTCTCTAGCCCTTTCAAATCTCGACGACGAGATTCATTTTAGGTGTGGTAGGGTTGTAACATCCCAAATTTGGAATGTTATAATAAATATTAGAATGAGTGTTTGTTTGCTTGAGTGATTGAATTGAGTGAAATTTGAAACTTTTAAGAACTTTTGAATGAGAGGGAATGACATGACTTTCCCATGTGCTTTTGAATTCCAATTCTTACATTTCAAATCAGTGAGAGAAGATGACATGACTTCTACAATATAAAAAGATTTGAAAAGTGAATTTGAAAACTATTTGAAAATTTCCTGATATGTAGTTCCATTCATATTTGAATTTCCAATTTGAAGTTTGAAAGAATTCAAACCCCTTCAAAAAACTTGAGAGGAGTAATATGAAACTCCACACCAAGGGTTATTTTGCGAAGTATTTGAACCATAAAATCCAGGGGGTTATTTGAAAATTATTTGCAAAAAGAATTAAAATCAATTGAGGCATTTTCTTAAAATAATTTCTTTAAAGTATTTATTTTGGCCATGGAAAAATGTTCATTAAATTTCATTTATTCCCTTCGTCAGTTTAATATATAAATATTAATTTTTAGGAAAAGTATTGATTGCCATAAAGTAGTTTCCATTCTCTGTAAATTAGAAAAGGAAAGGAATTAATGCAATTCCTGAAAATAATTTTTTTTAAAGTATTTATTTTGGCCATGGAAAAATGTTCATTAAATTCCATTTATTCCCTGGTCAATTTAATATGTAAATATTTATTTTTTGAAAAGGTATTGATTGCCATAAAGTAGTTTCCATTCTCTGAAAATTAGAAAAGGAAAGGAATTAATGTTTTACTAAAAAACCGGCCGGCCCACCTGCCTTAACTCTCCCCGAAATTACTCCAATCCCACTGAATCCGCCATCTCCTCTCCCTTTCCTTTCTATGACCCCAAGCCGCTCCTATAAATACCCGAGACCTCCCGCATCCCGTTCCATCCCTAAGCCCCATTCCTCATGCCCTCTCGCCGCCGTCATTGCTCGCCGGAGCTCCGGCCACCACCGAAGCCCTCGAGCTCGTGCCGCTCCACTCCGACAGCCCCAAGCTCTCCCGAGCCCACCAACCTCTCCACTTTGCTCGCGCGCACCTCTCCATCCACTCGCCCGTGCCCCGCACCCACCAAAGTCCCTTCCCCGACGACCACCCGAAGATCCTCGCCGCTCACGAGCTCGCCGCCGTCGACCCCGTCGTCCCCGAGCCCCGTTGACGCCACCTACCTCGTCGCCGTGCTCGCCTTCCTCCGGGAGCTACTACAGCATCAGAATCTGAGCTCATCTTCCCCAAGTCCGACGACTATCACCGGTGAGCTCCAGGAAATTCCAGTAATTCTGTTTTTCAGAAAAATAGCAATCTTAAAAAAATCATATCTCCTAGTATACATATCCAAATTGAGTGATTCCAATTGCATTAGGACAAAAATTTCGTAAAGCTTATGAATAGGTAAAAGGTTCTCATGTTTGAGTAATGAAATCTGAGTATGATCAAATTCTTTGAAATCCTTAAATTTGACTTTACTTGAATTTAATGAATTATTTTTGGATGATTGTTTTTGCAAAATGTCACTACGTGTTTGGCCTATCCAGTAGGGGTTCTCAAATTAATTTTTGACTAATCGAAAATTGATTTGCAGCAAAACAGTACTTTTTCTACTATAGATTTGTTTTATTTTTAAACTTTCTGTTTTATTTGTTTTTAATTAAAAATTTTGGTATTGCTGAAACATTATAATATGTTTCTGTTATACATCAGTATACAATTTTTATGATTAAAAAAATATATTTTTCTACTGTTTTGTATTAAAAAAATTTATAGATCATAACTAGAGTTTTATAATAGCAATTAGATGGATTCTTTTTGTAATTTAAGCTTTGAGAAAAATACTTTCTATGAAGTTATTATTTTGTATTTTTATTTTCTGCTAATTTATTAGCTTAGTGTTGTAACTAGTAGTTAAGTTTTATTTAGGGCAAAACTATTTTGGTTGTAGGTTGTTAATCTTTATAGTTTTTCCTCTGAAGTTTTCTTTGGATTTTATCTAGTTCTTTTTGTTTTCAACTTTATTTTTTTGGTACGTCTTTATTTGTTGATTGTTAGTTTGAGTGCTAGAATGCTTGCTAGACATGATTTCTTATGTGAATGAAATGTTTGACTATATAGATTTTTTAATGGAGAGTGACGAATAGTTCTATCAAGTTATTTCTAAGAGCGATATTAATCTTCATCAACAGTACAGGCAAGTTCACTTTGACCATTTGCTCATACCTATGTTTTATTGCATGTAGTGACATCATTCAACAAATCCCTCCAGTATTGTTATTGAAATTCTTGTAGTTGAGTAGAATGCATGAGGAAGGAACCCACCACTTGTTACTAAAGCCCCGGGAACGTTAGTTACTTCTATGCTATGCTAAAGTAGACGGGGTTTGGTATGAGTGTTCGTGAGTGGTGTGAGAAGGAGGACTCTACGTCAAGACGACAACTTCATGAAGGCATCTTCAAGTCCTGCATCTTCAAGACCTCAAGATATTCAAGGCTCGAGGAACAAGTTTTCAATACACACTACTGGGTGAAGGATGGTTGATTGGGCATCCCTGGAGTAACCAGTGGATGGCCAGGATGCATGGAGAAGCGCCATGACATCTTGCAGAAAGCTTCACTCAGACTCAAAGGGACTGATGAATACTTCATGCCCGGAAGCTTACCTGTGTAGCCACAAGTCATTATGGGCTCTGGCTTGGTTGATCTTTGTTGTGACTCTGGCTGGGCAGTGCGACGAGATGTAGTCGACGTCACGATTGGATGGGCTCTAACAGTAGTCAGGGAAGCACTCTGAAAGACCATGTTTCGTTCGTCCTATTCTCAAACAACCGGTAGTGCGAGGAATTAACAGGAGGGAACGAATCTTGTAGGTAAAGTACACAACACTCTACAGAGTTAAACCTAATCGATTAGCCGTGTCCCCGGTTATGGACAATTTGAGCCTCTGGACTTGGATCTATCTCTAAACTCTCAACATTGGACTGATAATTAATTGTGGGCAACTTATGATACTTGTGGGCATTTAGACATCGGTTGGCAGAACCATGTCATGTTACGTAACTCTGTAGTGAAAATTCCTGATATTCCTTTGTTGTAGGAAAAGAAATAAAATCAGCTTTTATGCAAAAACTCAAACACAGAGCCACAAAGCCTTATTGCATATAGAATAGTTTTTATCTTCCACTCTACTATGGTGATCTTGCCGGTACATTCAATGTACTAACCTACACGACTGCAACATCTTATGTTGCAGATAAGCTCTACGACGGGTAAGAGTACGATTCAGGGTTACAGTCTACACTCAACCTGTTGTTGGTGTTTATTGGGACTCCACTCCCGTTGACTATTTCCGTTGAGATTTTAAGGTATATATCAGTTTTACGTTAATTACATGTGATTGCACTTTGATATATACATTGATTTACTATGTGTGCCAGCATACTGATCCAAGGATGGCACACAAAACACAGAGGCTTGACTCGTTTTGAGTCGGGTCGCTACAATTTATCTCCCACATAGGGTCAAGAGCCCTTGCCGGGAAAGCATTTCGGCAAGGCTTCTTTTGGCCCACCGCCCTCCAGGATGCAACATCATTGGTAACCAAGTGTGAAGCATGCCAGTTTCATTCAAAAATGCTACATCAACCAGCACAAGCACTTCAAATGATCCCTCTCTCCTGGCCAGTCTCGGTATGGGGGCTCGACATCCTGGGCCCTTTCCCCCGTGCTGTCGGGGGCTTTGAGTACTTGTACGTCGCGATCGACAAGTTCACAAAGTGGCCAGAAGTGGAAGCGGTGAGAAAGGTGGCAGCACAATTAACCTTCAAGTTCTTCAAAGGACTAGTATGTCGCTTTGGTGTTCCCAACAGGATCATCACTGACAATGGCACGCAGTTTACAAGCCGCACCTTCATGCAGTATGTCCAGGACCTTGGCGGCAAGATCTGTTTTGCCTCTGTTGCCCACCCAAGGAGCAACAACCAAGAGGAAAGGGCTAATGCTGAAGTGTTGCGAGGCCTCAAGACAAGAACTTTCGACATGCTGCATTGGTGCGGATGGAACTGGATTGATGAGTTGCCGCTGGTTCTTTGGTCAATCAGGACGACACCAAATCGAGCTACCGGTCAGACACCCTTCTCCCTTGTCTATGAGGCGGAGGCAGTTCTCCCCACGGAACTCATATATGGGTGTCCTCGAGTGCTCGCTTATGATGAGCTGGAGCAAGAGCAGTTGCGACAAGATGACGTGACGGTCCTTGAGGAAGACCGTCTTCAGGCTGCTGTGAGAGCTGCGCAGTACCAGGAAACTTTGCGTCGCTACCATAGTTGCAAGGTCAATGCCATAAGTCTTGAGGAAGGCGACCTTGTTCTTGGATGAGTTCAGTCCTCCAAGAATCCAAACAAGTTGATGCCGAAGTGGGAAGGCCCTTATCAGGTAGTTCGAGTCACTAGGCCTGGTGCAGTCCGCCTAGAGACCGAGGATGGCGTTCCGGTGAGCAACTCCTGGAATATCAAATATTTTCAAAAGTTCTACCCATGAGGCGTGGTTGTCGGGCCAGCCCTGGAAACCACCTTTTGTACAAGTCTTGCCACTGAAGCATGTAATCCTTGGTACATAGCCAGGCTCAGGCCCTATGCGTAGTTAAACAAAGATAAGTATTTCACAACCTTGGTTGATTCTCATGTTTCTTTACGTACATGTCAATCTGAAGTGTTGCATTATACTTAATCCCGGCAAGGGCTAGCGGACCGCCAAGGTTCCATACCCATGTCTTCTCTTCTTTCTTGTTATAAAAGACGGAAGGACACCTCGCGTGCAACTTTGCCAGGGGGGATGGGAGTATGGATACCTATGAACAACGTCCCAAAAAAACTTGCCGGAAGGAGAAAGGCAACAAAAAGATAAGTTGCGAAAACCCCATATGAATCCTTGCCGTAAAGTTATTTTCCTTTAGTGATTTCGACTTCTGTATGGAAAACCTGCATGTGCGGGATCCTTGCCACAATTGGATGCGCCCCCACTGCATTCGCGTCCGCTCAACAGCTTAAGTGGCTTCACCTGCACTTCTTGTTTAGTTTTGAGTCCGCTCAACGATCCAAGTGACACCGCTCGCGCCCTTATCCTGTTTTCGAGTAAGGCCGACGCGTTGAACGGCCGCGCCAAGGACGCGAAGGTATCTTGCCGGCAGTGGCACCGCCAGCAGGCTGCTAAGGACCCTTTCCTCAAAGCGCTTGTCGTAGGGCTACACACGCTGGCATGATTCTTCTAGAAAGGGCATATGGAAAATTCCATACATAGAAACAATTTAACAAGGAAGATAACATACATTTTTCAGATAGGGTGAAATTTACATAAGATATCGCTTTTCCTCTAAAAACATCTTTCTTTGACTTTCTCCCCTACGAGGAGATTACAAGAAGAAAAAGATGGAGAGTAGGGGTAGATTACAAGAAGAAAAAGATGGCGAGAAGCCCCCGACAGAAGGCCAGCCTGACCCCTTTGGACCAGCACTGCGCGGAGGAGCAGGGCAGCCAGATGGGCAGACAAGAACCTGGCCCCACATGGGCCAGCATTGCGCCGAGGAGAGGGCCAGCAAGGAGATGGTCTCGGGAAGCCAAAGTCTGTGGGTCCGCTGGAGAGCCCAGCTAGAAGAGGAGGCGGCACTCGGGGCAAGGACCCCCGACAATACCGTCTTGCTGAAAGAGGGAGAGGCGTGAGGCTGGCGATGATTGTGCAGCTGACGGTCAGTCCGAGCTTGAATCTTCGGGCACCGACTTGACCGCCCGAAGACCAGGCTCATCGCCACTGTCTTCGCTGCTGTCCTCCCCTTCACTCTCGCCGGAGGACAGGCTCTTGCCGCTGCTCGTGCTCTCGCCAGAGGACAGGCTCTCGCTGCTGCTCGCGCTCTCTTCGTAGCAGCTGAGGCGGATGTCGGAGGTCCCATAAATCTTGATGGAGAGTGTATTGGCCTCCGTCCTTTTCAAATTAAGAATGTGCCCCACCTGGAGATTGTGGGCACAGGCAAAGGTCTTCCAACCACGCATGAGGAACATGACGTGGCGCGCTGGGTACTCAACGTCCACTTGCGTTGCGCTATTACAACACCCTGCCACCCGCAACCACAGGAAGGGTGGCTTGTCGTCCTCCATCGCCCTGGCAAAGAGGCGTGGGAGGTGCAAGTGGCTCCGGAGGGGACCGACCAGCTCGATGATGAAGTCCAGCGCCGTCCCCTTGGATTGAGCCACTTCGATGGAGATGCCTGGCATCATAGGAGGGGTGGACCAGCGCTCGCCACCCCTGACCTCGGCCTCCACGGCGGCCATGGCCCCTCGCGCCTCCTCCACCACGCGAACTCGAGCCTCCCTCCGCTTCCATGGCTGAAGCGGCGGTATGATCTCGATGAGGGCTCCTACTAGTATCCAAGGAAGGTTGTCGCCCCCGCCCCCTGTACATGGCGAGCGGCGGGTGCTACCTGGAGATTGAGAAGACGAGGGGGGAGATGGACTACAGTGTTTTGCACTCGAAGGGCGGAAGAAGGATGGATGAGCTCCGCCCCCACTGTCCCCAACTTATAGGAGGAAGAACGGGGGCTCGTTCTCCCCCAATCCAAAGGACGCTGCCAAAGTTGTCAAAATCGCGATTCCAGTCTTAGAACCTTATGATCTTACGATCCAAACTGGCCCCTCCGATTCTACGATTTTCCTCATCGAATTTAAGTTCTATGATCCTGATAGTTAAGATTCTACAATTCACGATCCTAGCAATGAAGCTCCTATCCGATTCAGAATTGTGATTCTGACAACTTTGGATGCCGCCCACCTCCTCCAATAGCGGCACCCTCGATCATGGGGCGAACAGTAACTGCCCCATCGCCCCAATCCATGGCGTCGTAGTTACTGCCTTTCCTCAGGGACTTCAAATCATGGGCACCCATTGCAAGCTCCCTTCTATGCATGCGGCATGCATGTAGGAAAGACCTGACATGATAATTAAAAACATGGCGACCGCGCCACGCACGTATTCCACTACCCGCATTCAATAGGCGTCATGGGGAAGCGCAGTGAGCGCAATGATCACAACTGCAAGGCCCTGCCACGCGTGTGTAATACTCCAAAAAATTTGATTTGGTTTTTATCAAATTCTATATTGGATTTGGAGGAAGTTATTTGAATTTTTCCAAAAGACTCTCCTTCTAAAAACTTTTGATGACAAATCTTTTATGGAACCTTTCTCAATCTTGATTCTGGTCTTGATGGTTCTTCAACATGTGTTGATTCAACACAAATACTCTTGGGATAGTTTGTTGGTTCTTTTATTAAAAATAATTCCTATGAATTGGGATTTATTCCTTCCTTTTCAAATATATCCTATGCTACTCTCTTGCCATGACTAGCATTTCAAAATTTCTTCCTAAACCCTCCTCCCTACTTTGGGTCAAGCCAAGCATGCTATTCTAGCAAGGTTCAACCTCATTCAACATTCTTTTCTATTTATTCTTCCTCAAATCATTTTTTGTGATTTATTTTGGACCCCTCTAGTTTACAAAGGAAGTATCAGATTCCTTTGAGATTTGGTCCCAAATAAATTACCCTAGCTACTCCTTGGTACCCTTAACCTATATCTCCAAAGATCTCGTGGTCCCCAGTTCAAAACTTTCAAAGTATGTCTACTGCAAGTTTGGACCAGATTTGCCATTTTTGATGCAATTCCTTCTTTTCTCTTTCCATAAATTCTGAGAAAATTTAGGGAGCCTCTGGATGCATCAATAGGCCACCCCTCCAAGTTTCAGCTCCAGGAAAATTGCCCACGTGCGTCAAACTTTTCGTCGAGCAGGTGGCCGACACTGTTCCTGTCAATATTTTGAGTTCATTGTTAAGCTTCAAAGTCAGTGTCGTTTTCTTCAGAGCTTCGACATCAATCTCACCAGTAACTATAGTGGCGCCATGCTCCCTGCTCCTCCTTCTTATCCAGTGCGCCGCATGGTCGGTTCGCTCCTTCTTCGTGCCGACAGTGAGCTGGCAGGGGAGCATTGTCCCCGTGAGTAGCGACAGCAATGCCCACTGCGGTCGCCAGGAAGCTTAGCGAGGTACAGTGCCGCTCCACACCGCCCAAGCCACCGGTGGCCTCCGCGTGTTCATCTTCTCCCCTAAGCATGCTGCAGAATCGTCGCCATGGCCTGAGAAGCGCAGAGCATGCTCTCTGCCATGGACGTGCCCGTGAGCGCCGTTCCGTCAAACCTTGGACTATCGTCCAAGTTTAGTTGAGATTCAGCCAAAAATGAAACCATGGGGCCAATCTAAAGCAGCCTTGTCGTCAGAACCTCCCATCCAATCACCGCCTCGCCGTAATCACTCGTTGGAGTAATCTTGCTTGTGGCACTCCCCTCACACGGCTATAAATAGGAGGCCCCGAGCCACCCATCGACCCAGAGCCTCTCCTCCTCTCCTCAGAACCCCACCACTCTCAACAGAGGGCCTTGGGAGGGTCTTCTTCCTTGCCTCAGGCCGCCCCAATCCGCTTCGGTCTCCGGCTAAATTCTCGTTGGTGAGTGTGCCCCCGTAGCCCAAGTTCTGTCAACAACCTCCTAGTCCACCACCTCATCTAACCCGAGCTTCAATTTGGTGTTGGCAGCCCCCTCCAGTGAGATCCATCATCACCCGACGCCACCGTCCGCCGGAGAGTAAGTGGACGTTGCCATGGTGCTCTCCGACGCCCCCTTCAACCACCCACCAACGCGGAATTTTCCCGTGAGTGCAACCATCCCCTTTCCCTCCTCTAGATCGCAGTTGATCATCGCTGGCGTTCACCGTTTGCTTCTGGCGTAGGCAAGCTCTGTTTTAAACCCGACGGATGGGAACCCCTCGTCAGCCTCTCTTTGCTATTCGAACTGTTTTCTAAAAAGTGCCTCCGGGATGAGTACGTCTTCTCTTCAGGCTGATGAATTTTTATCCGAAACATTTTCTATTTTATCAAACTACCCCCTGGATAATATTCTGTTTAAAATAGACTAGTCCATAGACTAAAACCTTTATAACTTTAAAAAAGATTATTTGGAGTTCATTCTTTTTCTGCCATCGCTATTTTCCTGCCTAGTTTTTATTCATATTTATTTGAAAAATATTTGGAACAATTTTTATGCATGCACGGTATTTACGTTAGAATTTGATATTTTATGTGGCGTAGATACCGAAGGAGGTGACGGTGCCGTCAATTTCTCCGAGCTAGACTCCGACTACTCTGAACCAGGCAAGCATGTTTGAACCTTTGATATGATGAGTGTTTTCATGTTTGCTTGAGTGATTATTCTCATGGCATGTTTATATAAGCATTTGTTGAATGTTATATCTCATGCATGGTAAGTTGCAAGTGAGATACAAACTTGATGTGATCATGAAACGATGAAACAACCTAGTCATGTGGTGGCATGATAGGTTCTAGGCTGGTATTGTTGGAGCATGTGAGTTCTATAACAAACTGTTTAACTCTAGTGTTTACATAGATCGAGTCTTGTCCCCATTCTCCTTCTTTCCGTACTACCACATGTTTTCTGCAAAGAATACGGTTTAGTTAGTTGCAAACCTCTTTCCATGTACACACCAAATAGAGGTGCCGGGATGAGGGTTCCATGGCCCTGGATTAAAGCCCGTCATCTGGCCAGGGGGCATGGGTGTTTCCGGTTGGGACCGAGAGGGGGGCACCCCTTATTGTGCGCAATATAAATTTGATCCCATGCTATTCAAGGTATTGGTCTCCCCGTCTTAAAGTTTTTCTTGAATGTTTCCTAGGGTGATACCTGGCATCGGGAGGTGGAATGGGTGCGTACTGGTTAGGTGTGTTTTCCTCTAAAATACCGTAGATGGAACTAGTCATTTGTGACAACTGAAATCCGTTGGCTGTGGGTAAAGAATAAAACCTCTACAGAGTCAAAACTATTCGAATAGCCGTGTCCACGGTCAAGGACATTGGTTGACAGGTCAAGTGTCGGTCTCAGTGTCAGTCTCTGGAGAACTAATATGTTAATCAACGAAAGAAAACTTGGCTGAATATTATTCGTGTGGATGGACTAACATGTTTACTATTATGTACCGAGTATTCCTTGGGATGGTGCTACCTCCCGAATTACTCGTATTTGAGCGTTGAAATATAAGCCCTTTATGTGATGTCACTCCGACGTCCGACTTTGGCATTCCTGTTAATTACATTTAATATAAGCCCTTTATGTGATGTCGCTTAGATGTCCGACTGTGGCATTCCTGTTATTTACTTTTGATATAAGCCCTTTATGTGATGTCACTCAAATGTCCGACTGTGGCATTAGTGTTGTTTAATTTCATTATAAGCCCTTTATGAGATGTTGCATCAGACATCCGACTGTGGCACGTTCTATTATTTATGTTTCAGTATGAGCCCTTTATATGGTGTTGCCCCGACGCCCGACTGCGGCATGATAATTAATTTTACCTTTTGAGGCATCGCTTCAGACACCCGATCGGCCTTCTCATATTTTATTGGAATTTCGGGAGGATTACCGCCCGACTTCCCTTTTACTTACCTTGTAGTGCAAATTTATTACCTGAGTGGGTATTACTATTTTTTGCTCATATGCATCATGGATGCATTTGTTATATCTTATGTCGAAACTATCTTGCGAGTACATTCAAAGTACTTACCTGGCTTGTTGATTTGGCCAGATATTGATGAAGGCGATCTTATGGATGAAGAGTATGATAGCGAGTCTGACGCCTAGAGGAGTCCCAGTCAGTCCCTTGAGATCCTAGAGTTGGTCACTTGTATTATATTCACTTCCGTGACCCTAAATAAATCATCAAGCCTCACTCCGATGCTTGATGTGTTATAAGATATTAAAGTCATGTCACCCACTCCACTGTGACATATCCACCACACCCCTTTTATTGCGAGTCAGTAGCTATGCTGCCATACCCATTGTGTCATATCCGCCTTTATGTGTAATATTGGCGTGCATGTAATAAATTGTTGAGCAGCCTCAACTCAACCCTGTATAGTATTAAGTATTACTGGATTTCTGTATCAAGGATTTGTCTACCAGTAAGAAGGGTTTTTCTGCACTGGTCAGATGTAAGGGGTGATTTTTCAGTAATTGTTTTATTGAAAAACCTGTCCTAACAACCTTGGTATCAGAGCCAGGCTGACTATAGGAAGCCACTAGGTGCGATCGCTAATCGGTTATTAGCGTAATAGTGCTATTTTAGCATTTTGCAAATTGTAGCAATTTTTTTATTAGTCATCATAAATTTATGATTTGACTATCTGAAATTTTTGTCTACTTTTGTAGATGGCTCGCCGCGACAGTGAGTCATAGGTGTTCGCCAATGTGCCTGAGGGGTTTATCAAGCTCCTCACCTCCATCGCCAAGATCGCGATTGGGACATCGACTCATCCGGAGTTCACACTTTACCAGCAGAAGCTCAGCGACAACGTGTCTATGCACCAGGCCATGGTGCAGTTTAAGGGAAGATGTGTTGAAGTATGCCACTTCCGATTTGTTGGGAGGGCCATGCCTATGGAGAGACCCGCTATGTAGATGGCTGCCCGAGAAGCAATTGCTCGTCTCCAGGATGCCTTCCTTTGATCAAGGCTCGTCGCTACCGCTATATTCCATGCCATGTGCCATACACTTGTCACTATGCATTTGCCTGCACTAGGGGAGAGACAGATGAGGCTATTGACATGCTTGTTGAGTATCTCAAAGATCTTGAGGCATCTTTTGATAACCTCGTAGACGACTTGGTGGTTGCTCGTATGGACTCAGTTCAGGGTTGCATCGCCAGCAGGAGGGAGCTTCTCCATATCGCACCACCACTATCGTACATTTCGTCTGCAGCATCATGTTCGCCTTCCATCTTAGCCACCGCACGTCATCTGCCTACCACTGAGGTGTTTGACCAAGTCATTGCTGCTACCCCGGTTAGTGCTGCACCTTCGGCCGCACCCGCACCAGCTCCACAACCCAATACTCCGCTCGTAGAGCCTATTATTGAGGAGGAGGTTGAGTCTCCAGCACCTCTGGGACATACCCTCGGCTGGTCGAGGGAAGTTTTTACCATCTCCGACTGAGTGCGTCGAGCAGCAGTGTGAGGTATCAGCTTGTATGATATGTTTATGTGTATATAGGCTTGGTGAGAAGTAGTTTGTATGCGCATCATGTAGGAACTCGGAGAAGTGCACTAGCCTAAATAACATGTCAGGAGTGTGTATGCACATCCTGAGTGGCGTACTGTATAATTATGGCTTGCTTGTAAGATATGTACTGAGCGGTCCTTCTCCATGCGCAATCAAATATTTTCTTGAAAAATCTTGGAGTATTTAAATTTCCTGCCTTTGCAAAATTATTTATTTTTGCCACTCGGATTTTTTTTCTTATGTGTTCTGAAAAAAAATACCCTAGAGTGGAAAATGCCTCGCCTCTGGACTCGTTCTATGCCAAGTCCACCAGAAGAAAATTATGATACACAGACAGGTAACAATTTCACACAAGGACAGTCTAGTCAGCAAGATAGTGAAGCAGCATTTTCTCAAGTATGCCGCCTTTATGAGAAAAGCCAACAACAACATCAAGAGATGATGAATCATACTATCAATATAGGAAATCACTGAGAACTATACCAGCAGCATTCCAAATTATCTGAGTTGCAAGAGACAGTCCCCCAACTTTCTCTCACACTGATAAACCTCTTGAGGCCGATGACTGACTTCGAGACATTGAGAGAAAATTAATTATTACACAATGTTCAGACTGGGAGAAAGTACTTTATGCAGCCCACTACCTCACAGGAGCAACTGCATCATGGTGGGAAAATTTCCTACACATGCACCCCCATGAAGACAACATCACCTGGGAAGAATTTAAGGAAACTTTTCGTCGGGCGCACATTCCCAAAAGTGTTATGAAGATCAAGAAAAGGGAGTTGGATGATCTCAAGCAGAGAAGCATGATAGTGACTGCGTATAATAGCTAGTTTACTCAATTATCTCGTTATGCCAACGAAGAAAATATGACTGAAGATAAAAAGAAGGAAAATCTGTTGGACGGTCTGGCACCAGCACTTAAATGCCAACTAGTCATCCACACCTTCCCAGATTTCAAGATACTTGTGGACAAGGCCATTACACTGGAAAATGAGCATCGCAGCTTAGATGATATTCGAAACGCAAAAGGGACAAGACTGCTCATTCCCGCAACAACAAGATCAAGAATGATTTCGAGAGAAATGGGGAAAATAAATCCTCAACCAACACTCCTCATCCAAATAAAAATTTCCATGTAAGGGACAAGGACTTTACGTATCACCCGGGCGTTGCCTGCTTCGCCTGTGCAGAGGAAGGACAATATGCCAAGTAGTGCCCAAAGCCAAGAAACTCGGCTCCCAAGCCTAAAAACAATGGAAATAATGCAGCTCCCAAGTGCAACAACTTCAATCCCAATAATAACCATAGGAAGGGTCACATGAACCATGTGACCAAGGATGGAGCACAAAAAGCTCCGGACATCGTACTCGGTATGTTCCCTGTCAACTCAACACCTACCACGGTTTTGTTTGATTTTCAAGCGTCTCACTAGTTGATTTCCAAGAAATTTTCTGTGCAACATGATTTTCGGATTCTCCCCTTAGAAAATTCCATGACCATCAAGTCCCCCGGGATTAAGCAAATCACTCAGAGTTACTGCCAAGGTGTGGTTATTGAGATTGAAGGGCTACAGTTTTGGGAAAACCTCATTGTATTGGAAAATAAGGGATTGTATGTTATCCTAGGAATGGACTGGTTAACCACCAACAAGGGATTTATTGACTGTTTTAATCGGACAGTGACTCTCACTCACCATCATGGAGAGACAATAAGAATTGCAGCTCCAGAAAGACCAATATAACTTCAACCAAGATTAAACAAGGAGGATATCTCTGAATTAAGTAACGTTCCAGTGGTGTGTGAATTTCTTGATGTATTTCCAGAAGAGCTACCAGGTATGCCACCAGACAGAGAGATATAGTTCATTATTGAACTAGCACCTAGCACCAAACCTATCTACAAGAAATCATCCGAGTTGATAGAATTAAAGAAGTAGATAAAGGAATTACTGGACAAAGGCTATATCAGGCTGAGCTCCTCACCTTGGGGTACACCAGTATTATTTGCCAAGAAAAGAGAAGGAATTCTGAGATTATGTGTGGACTATCGAGCCCTGAACATGGTCACCATCAAAAACAAATATCCAATTTCACAGATAAATGATTTATTTGACCAGCTCGCACCGGCCAAGGTTTTCTCAAAAATTGATTTAAGTTCAGGATATCATCAATTAAAGATACAAACAGAGGATATAACTAAGACAACATTTACCTCTCGATACGGGTTATATGAATTTACAGTAATGCCGTTCGGACTGACATGTCCCCGCATATTTTGTCGACCTCATGAACAAAGTGCTTATGAAGTATATGGACAAATTTGTTGTGATGTTCATTGATGATATTTTGATCTATTCCAAGACACCAGAAGAACATGTTGAACATCTCAAAATTGTATTAGGAGAATTAAGAAAACATCAATTGTACGCCAAATTCAGCAAATGTGAATTTTGGTTAAAACAAGTTGGTTTTTTAGGCCATGTATTGACACAAGAGGGTGTTGCCATGGACCCTGAGAAAGTCAAGGCTGTACTTGAGTGGAAACAACCAGCCAACATAATAGATATACGAATCTTTTTGGGAATGTCTGGATATTATAGAAGATTTATTGAGGGATTCTCCACCATAGCAAAACCTATGACACAGCTACTCAGGAACGATAAGAAATTCAAGTGGACCGATGCCTGTGAGAAATGTTTTCGAGAATTGAAGAAGAGATTAACAACAGCACCAGTATTAGTCGTGCCAGACGTACACAAAATTTGTGAAGTATATTGCGACACGTCCAGGAAAGGCCTCGGGTGCATGTTAATGCAAGAAGGCAAAGTAGTCGCATATGCTTCCAGCCAACTACGAAGGCATGAAGAAAATTACCCTACTCATGACTTGGAATTGGCAGTTCCTATTCATGCACTCAAGGAATGGAGGCACTTTTTAGTTGGAAACCGTTGTGAAATATATACAGACCATAAAAGTGTCAAATATATTTTCACACAACCAGAACTCAATTTACGACAACAACGCTGGTTGGAATTAATAAAGGATTATGATGGCGGTATTCACTACCATCCATGCAAGGCGAATGTAGTGGCAGATGCTCTCATCCGAAACCCAAGATCTAGGAGTGACAGTCTACAAAGCTTTAGACCTGAATTTCAGAGGGAATTTGCCAAACTCAACCTGGGGTTAATCACAGAAGGCACTATGGCAAATTTGGAAATACAACCCACCTTGATGGAACAGATTAAAGAAGCTCAGCACGGACACCCCAACATCGAAGGCATGAAAAGAAAAGTGAGTGTGGGCAAGGCCTCGGAATTTGTCATAGACGACAAGGGAGTATTATGGTACAATGACGGGCTATGCGTACCAAATATAGAAGACCACAAAAGACAAATTTTGACCGAAGCCCACACTGCTCCATATTCACTCCATCCCGGAGGAACCAAAATGTACAAGGACATTTAGAAAAAGTTTTGTTGACACGGTATGAAAAGAGATATAGCCACATTTATTGCATGTTGTGACTCATGTCAACGCATTAAGGCCGAGCACCAAAAACTAGCAGGAGTATTACAGCCAAACAAGGTACCTGAATGGAAGTGGGATGAAATTGGAATGGATTTTATTGTCAGGCTACCTCGGTCACGACACGGAAATGATGCCATTTGGGTCATCACCGATAGGTTAACCAAAGTGGCACATTTTATTCCAGTAAAGACAACCCACACCAAACAAAAGCTTGCCAGACTTTATCTCAACTGTATTGTCTATTTACATGGGGTTCCCAAGACTATAATATCCGACAGAGGTACTCAATTTGTCTCCAGATTTTGGGATCATCTACAACAAGCTCTGGGAACTCAACTAGTATTCAGTACAACATACCACCCCCAGACTGGAGGACAAACTGAACGTGTGAACCAAATTCTAGAGGGACATGCTAAGAACATCTGTTATCACCTATGGAGCCAGTTGGGAAGAAAGCTTGTCGTATTTTGAATTTGCGTATAACAACAGTTACCAAGCAAGTCTACAAATGGCACCTTTTGAAGCCTTGTATGGACAAAGATGTCATACCCTGCTTAATTGGTCTGAGACAGGAGATAGCGGTATATTCAGCCACGACATGCTCAAGGAAGCTGAGGAAAAAATTAAACAAATCAGAGACCGACTCAAGACCGTCCAGAGCCGACAAAAGAGTTACTACGATCAGAAACATCGTGAAGTCAGTTTTCAACTAGGTGAATACGTGTACCTACGATTATCTCCAATGAGAGGTCTGCAAAGATTTAAGGTCAAGGGAAAATTGGCTCCTCGATTTATTGGGCTTTTCAGGATAGTTGCACGAAGAGGCACAGTGGCCTACCAGCTAGACCTACCCGAAGAGATGTCAGATGTCGATGACGTGTTTCACATTTCACAGCTAAGAAAATGTGTGAACAACCCAGAGAAGCATGTGTTTCTTGAGAGCATTGACGTTCAACCAGACCTCACATACAAAGAACGTCCAATCAAAATATTGGAGGAGTATGAAAGGAGGACCCATCAGAAGACAATCAAATTTTCAGGGTTTAGTGGAGCAATCACACCAAGGATGAAATAACATGGGAAAGAGAGGCTTTTATTTGGGAAGAGCACCCGCACCTAATTGAGGATTGGCTGAAATCTCGGGGACGAGATTTTTCCTAAGGGGGTAGGTGTTGTAAAACTCCAAAAAATTTGATTTGGTTTTTATCAAATTCTACATTGGATTTGGAGGAAGTTATTTGAATTTTTCCAAAAGACTCTCCTTCTAAAAACTTTTGCCGACAAATCTTTTATGGAACCTTTCTCAATATTGATTCTGGTCTTGATGGTTCTTCAACATGTGTTGATTCAACACAAATACTCTTGGGATAGTTTGCTGGTTCTTTTATTAAAAAGAATTTCTATGAATTGGGATTTATTCCTTCCCTTTCAAATATATCCTATGCTACTCTCTTGCCATGACTAGCATTTTAAATTTCTTCCTAAACCCTCCTCCCTACATTGGGTCAAGCCAACATGCTATTCCAGCAAGGTTCAACCTCTTTCAACATTCTTTTCTGTTTATTATTCCTAAAATCATTTTTTGTGATTTATTTTGGACCCCTCTAGTTTACAAAGGAAGTATTAGATTCCTTTGAGATTTGGTCCCAAATAAATTACCCTAGCTACTCCTTGGTACCCTCGACCTATATCTCCAAAGATCTCCTGGTCCCTAGTTCAAAATTTTCAAAGTTTGTTTACTGCAAGTTTGGACCAGATTTTCCATTTTTCATGAAATTCATTCTTTTCTCTTTCCATAAATTCTGAGAAAATTTAGGGAGCCTCTGGATGCATCAAGAGGCCACCACTCCAAGTTTCAGCTCCAGGAAAATTGCCCACGTGCGTCAAACTTTTCGTCGAGCAGCTGGCCGACACTATTCTTATCAAGTTTTATAGCTCAGTGTTAAGCTTCAGAGTTAGTGTCATTTTCTTTAGAGCTTCGGCGTCAGTATCGCTAGTAACTGCCGTGGCACCATGCTCCCTACTCCTCCTTCTTATCCAGTGCGCCGCATGTTCGGTTGGCTCCTTCCTCGTGCCGACGGTGAGCTGGCAGGGGAGCATTCTCCCCATGAGCAGCGGCAGCAATGCCCGCTGCGGTCGCGAGGGAGCTGAGCAAGGTACGGGGCCGCTTCGCACCACCCAAGCCACCGGATGCCTCCGCGTGTTCATCTCCTCCCCTGAGCACGCTGCAGAACCATTGTCGTGGCCTAAGAAATGCACAACGTGCTCTCTGCCATCGACGCGCCCGTGAGCGTCGTTTCGTCAAATCTTGGAGTATCGTCCAAGTTTACTTGAGCTTTCGCCAGAACCTCCCATCCGATCACCGCCTCACTTGTGGCACTCCCCTCACTCGGTTATAAATAGGAGGCCCTGAGCCACCCATCGGCCCAGAGCCTCTCCTCCTCTCCCCAGAACCCCGGTACTATCATCAGAGGGCCTCGGGAGGGTCTTCTTCCTCGCCTCCGGCCGCCCTGATCCGCTTCGGGATCTGGCTAAATTATTGTTGGTGAGTGTGCCCCTGTAGCCCAAGTTATGTCAGCAACCTCCTAATCCACCACCTCTTCTAACCCGAGTTTCAATATGTGTTGCAGCCCCTCCGGTGAGATCCATCATCACCCAACGCCATCGTCCGCCCTAGAGGAAGTGGCCATTGTTGTGGTGCTCTCCGATGCCCCCTTCCACCACCGACCAATGCGGAATTGTCCCCTGAGTGTAACCATCCCCTTTCCCTCCTCTAGATCGACGTTGATCGTCGCCGGCGTTCGCCATTTTCTTCTGGCGCCGGCGAGCTTTGTTTTAAACCCGACGAGTGGGACCCCCTCATCAGCCTCTCTTTGCTATTCAAACCGTTTTCTGAAAAGTGCCTCCGGGCTGAGTATGTTTTCTCTTCAGGCTGATGTATTTTTATCCGAAACTTTTTATTGTTTTATCAAACTACCCCCTGGATAATTTTCTATTTAAAACATACTAGTCCCTAGACTAAAACCTTTATAACTTTTAAACAAAAGAGAATTTGGAGTTGATTCTTTTTCTGTCATCTCTAATTTTCTGTCTAGTTTTTATTCATATTTATTTGAAAAATATTTGGAACAATTTTTATGCACACGTGGTATTTACGTTAGAATTTGATATTTTATGTGGCATAGATACCGAAGGAGGTGACGGTGCCATCAATTTTGTAGAGCTAGACTCCGACTACTCTGAACCAGGCAAGCATGTTTGAACCTTTGATATGATGACTATTTTCATGTTTGCTTGAGTGATTATTCTCATGGCATGTTTATATAAGAATTTGTTGGATGTTATATCTCATGCATGGTAAGTTGGAAGTGAGCTACAAACTTGATGTGATCATGAAACGATGAAACAACCTAGTCATGTGGTGGCATGATAGGTTGTAGGCTGCTATTGTTGGGGCATGCCAGTTCTATAACAAACTGTTTAACTCCAGTGTTGGCATAGATCGAGTCTTGTCCCCGTTCTCCTTCTTTCCATACCACCACATGTTTTCTACAAACCTCTTTCCATGTACACACCAAATAGAGGGGCCGGGATGAGGGTTCCATGGCCCTGGATTAAAGTCCGTCATTCGTCCAGGGGGTATGGGTGTTTCCGGTTGGGACCGAGAGGGGGCACCCCTTAGAGCACACGATATAAATTTGATCCCACGCTATTAGAGGTATTGGCCTCCCTGTCTTAATGTTTTCTTGAACGTTGCCTAGGGTGATACCTGGCATCAGGAGGTGGAATGGGTGTGTACTGGTTAGGTGTGTTTTCTTCTAAAATACCGTAGACGGAACTAGTCCTTTGTGACTACTAAAATCCGTTGGCTATGGGTAAAGAGTACAGCCTCTGCAGAGTCAAAACTATTCGAATAGCTGTGTCCACGGTCAAGGACATTGGTTGACTAGTCAAGTGTCGGTCTCAGTGTTAGTCTCTGGAGAACTAATATGTTAATCAACGGAAGAAAACTTGGCTGAATATTATTCGTGTGGATGGACTAAGATGTTTACTATTATGTACCGAGTATTCCTTGGGATGGTGCTACCTCCCAGATTACTCGTATTTGAGCGTTGAAATATAAGCCCTTTATGTGATGTCGCTCTGACGTCCGATTGTGGCATTCCTGTTAATTACATTTGATATAAGCCCTTTATGTGATGTCGCTCAGACGTCCGACTGTGGTATTCCTGTTATTTACTTTTGATATAAGCCCTTTATGTGATGTCTCTCAGACGTCCGACTGTGGCATTCTTGTTGTTTACTTTCATTATAAGCCCTTTATGAGATGTCACATCAGACGTCCGACTATGGCATGTACTATTATTTATTTTTCAGTATGAGCCCTTTATGTGGTGTCGCCCCGATGCCCGACTGCGACATGATAATTTATTTTACCTTTCGAGGCGTCGCTTCAGACACCCGATCGGCCTTCTCATATTTTACTGGAATTTCGGGAGGATTACCGCCCGACTTCCCTTTGGCTTACCTTCTAGTGCAAATTTATTACCTGTGTGGGTATTACTAATTTTTTCTCATATGGATCATGGATGCATTTGTCGTATCTTATGTCCACACTGTCTTGCGAGTACATTCAAAGTACTCACGTGGCTTGTTGATTTGGCCAGATATTGATGAAGGCGATTTTATGGATGAAGAGTACAATAGCGAGTCTTACGCCTAGAGGAGTCACAGTTAGTCCATTGCGATCCTGGAGTTGGTCAATTGTATTATATTCACTTCCGCTACCCTAAATAAATCGTCAAGCTTCACTCTGACGCTTGATGTGTTGTAGGATATTAGAGTCATGTGGCCCACTCCACTATGACATATCCACCACACACCTTTTATTGTGAGTCGGTAGCTATGCCGCCATACCCATTGTGTCATATCCGCCTTTATGTGTAGAATTGGCTTGCCTGTAATAAATTGTTGAACAGCCTCAGCTCAGCCCTATATAATATTAAGTATTACTGATTTCTGTATCAAGGATTTGTCTACCAGTAAGAAGGGTTTTTCTGTATTGGTCAGACGTATGGGGCGATTTTGCAATAACTATTTTATTGAAAAACCAGTCCTAACAGCATGCCCGTGCACTGGTTGGCCCTAGCTCAACAACGCCTTGCAATGTGTATGGCCCAGGCCCGGGGGCTCCTATTGTTGCACTAGAGTTTTGGGGCCATCTAGTGCCCCTTTACTCATGCACGGGCAGTAGTAGCCTCCTTGACGGCAAGGCCCAGCAAAGACCTGTCAAGCACCATCACAGAAGACTCAAGACTACCGGCAAGACCTTGTCGGGAGGGCTGTAGAGCCTCCATGCGAAGCAAGGCCCCTAGCAAGGCAAGGTCTCAGCAAGAGAAGGCCCCGGCAAGCACCGCCAACACACATGTTAGGTGTCGTTTCACCTAGATGCATGTTGCGGTGTCGATTTTGGAGGGAGATAAGCGGCGCCGATGGGACGGGCGCCCATCCCGTCCCACTGACGGACTGAGGCGCCTGACGATGCATTGAATGCTCTTGTCCTACTCCGTCGGAGTTAGGTACGATAGCACTATAGCACTGTGCATCCCGTCTGCACACTGTACGCCACTATTGGGATCCCCTTAGGTATAAAAGGAGGCCCAGGGCATTACAAAGCGGGGGTTGGACAGTAAGAGGTTGGACAGTACAAGGTTACAAGGTTAGACAACCGGACAGCCCCGCAGTTAGACAACTAGGGGTTACCAAGCTCACGTGGCAGCCGTACATGGCGCTCCTGTAGCTAGAAGCCTAGAACACGATCAATATAACCAAGCAGGAGTAGGGTTTTACGCACCCGTGCGGACTGAACCTGGGTAAAAACTCCCCGTGTGCTGCTTACCAGACCGGCTCTTTGTGCGAGCCCGCCCCCTACCGAACTGAAAGGGATCCCCATGATCCCATAGGTGTTCGTTCCCATGAAAGTGTGCCTTGATTGATGGCGGTTGTACGAAACAGGCATTTTCCTAAGGACTTTAAGGGGTTGTACAAGGTGTCGAACTATACAGCCGCCTTACCCCCTGAAGCTTGGGTTGAAAGTTATGAGCTTGCCATCGAGATGTTGGATGTCAGCGAGGCGGTTTGTGCAAAGTATTTTATTATGATGCTAGAAGGATCGACATGTACATGGTTAAAGGGTCTGCTCCCCCCCCCCCAACACCATTGCTTCCTGGGCTTAGTTGAAAGCACGGTTTATCAAGAATTTTTGGGGAACATGCAAGAAGCCCATGATGATTGTTGACCTTGATCACTATGTGCAATAGGAAGATGAGTCAGCCTATCATTGGGTGTGGCGGGTCGCGACTATCATACACTCTTCTGAATATATCTCGGCTTCTCAAGCAGCCCTAATCTTGGAGAAAAACTGTCACTTTTTACCCCTTAAGTAGAAGCTAGGGCGGCTGAAGTGTAGCTATCAGGATATGGGGGAGCCCATGACGGCTCTCACCAAGTATGCAGATTCGGATACTCTAAGGATCCAGGGTCTGACGAGGAGAAATCAGCCAAGGGTAAAAAGAACAATGGTGGCAAGGGCCAGCGGCAAAACGGAGCAGGAAGTAACAACCCTGGCAACGGCGAAAAGAGAAAGAACCTGGTTGGTGGGTCAGATCTCCTAGTAAACACTAGCACTGGGACCAATCGGGCTAGAAGTAATGGTAAGAAAACTTTCAATAAAACCAGAGCCCCTTTTAATCTGCAAGATATGCTCAGCAAACCTTGTCCGGAGCACAACCGACCCGACAGGCCATTCGGTTACGCTAGGATGGATTGTCATATCATGCGGGAGTTATGAAATCACGACCTTAATCAACATCGTAATAATAGCAATGGGGCCTCTAGTGGCTCAGGCCCCGGCTTTGGTGGCGGCGGCTTAGGTTTTGGTTTCGGTGGAGGCGGCTCAGGTTCAGGTTATCAGGGGCAAGGCAGTCAAGGTGGTCATCATCAGCATCCTGGCAATGGTGGTCAGCAGCAAAACAACCAGTCAGGGTATCAGAGTAACCCGAAGCAGCTCAGTGGAGGCCAGTATCACGTTTTCACTATAAGCCTAGATTAACTGGATCAGAAACTACATAAGAGGGCAGTCAACACGGCAACTCTGGCTCTCCCACATTATTTAAAGTGGGCTGTGTTGGGGAACGTCGTATTGGAAACAAAAAATTTCCTACGCACACGCAAACCTATCCATGGTGATGAGCATCTACGAGAGGGAGAGTGGATCTACGTACCCTTGTAGATCACTAAGCGGGAAGCGTTAAGAAACGCGGTTGGTGTAGCCGAACTTCTTCGCGATCC
The DNA here is from genome assembly GCA_022496015.1 of Hordeum marinum. Taxonomy (NCBI): domain Eukaryota; kingdom Viridiplantae; phylum Streptophyta; class Magnoliopsida; order Poales; family Poaceae; genus Hordeum; species Hordeum marinum. The sequence goes on from CM039674.1 coordinate 465,447,895, forward strand.
AAATCGCCGAGCGTCCCACGATCCAATCACGAACCGTCCCGTGAACACATCATGATCCGTCCCGCGAACTCATCACGATCCGTCTCACGAGCTGTCCCGCGAACTCATCACGATCCCTTCCGTGATCACATCACGAACCGTCTCGCGATCTCGATCACGGTCCTTCTGATCTAGCGCCGAACGGACGACACCTCCGCGTTCAGCACACGTGCAGCTTGATGACGATCTCCACCGTCTCGATCCAGTGAGAGGAGGTGGAGAGGAGAGAGAGTTCACCGGCATCATGACGGCGCTCCGGTGATGGTGGTGGGGCAATTCCGGCAGGGCTTCGCCTAAGCGCTACAGAAAACCGATCTAGAGGAGAAACTATGCACCGGTGGAACGGGTAGTACGTGGCCGGAAATTCTTTCCAAAAACCACCCAATCCACTAGTATATATAGGAGGAGAGGATAGGAGAGGCAGCCAAGGCCTTTGGGTCAGCCGAAATAGGAGGTGGGAAGCAATCCTACTTCACCTCCAATCCTAGTTGGAGTAGGATTGCCTCCTATTGGCTGATTTTCCACTTTTTGCTTTAGGACTTTCTCTCCTGCGCCATGGGCCTTTGTGGCTGTTTTACCAGCCCACTAAGGTCTGGTTGTTATTCTCCCACAGCCCATGGACCTCTTGGGGTCGAAATACCCCTCCCGGATGCCTCCCGGTACACTACCGGCACTCCCGGTACACTCCCAGCACTCCCGGTACACTACCGATGAGCCCGAAACTTTTCCGGGAACCAAATTGGGACTTCCTATATATGAATCTTTACCTCCGGACCATTCTGGAGCTCCTCATGACGTCTGGGATCTCATCCGGGAATCCAAACAAACTTCGGTCACCACCATACATAACTCTGCACTACCGAAACGTCACCGAACCTTAAGTGTGCAGAACCTGCGGGTTCGAGAACTATGTAGACATGACCGAGACACCTCTACAATCAATAACCAATGGCGGGACCTGGACGTCCACATTGGTTCCTACATATTCTATGAAGATCTTTATCGGTCGAACCTCTATGTCAAGGATTCAGTTAATCCCGTATAACGTTCCCTTTGTTCTTCGGTATGTTACTTGCCCGAGATTCGATCGTCGGTATCTCCATACCTAGTTCAACCTCGTTACCGGCAAGTCTCTTTACTCGTTCCGTAATACAAGATCCCGCAACTAACAATTAGTCACATTGCTTGCAAGGCTTATTGTGATGTTGCATTACCGAGTGGGCCCCGAGATACCTCTCCGTCACACGGAGTAACAAATCCCAGTCTCGATCCATGCCAACTCAATAGACACCATCAGAGATACCTGTAGAGCACCTTTATAGTCACCCAGTTACGTTGCGACATTTGATACACACAAGGCACTCCTCCGATATCCGTGAGTTGCATGATCTCATGGTCATAGGAACACATACTTGACATGCAGAAAACAGTAGCAATAAACTGACACGATCATATGCTATGTTTGTAGTTTGGGTCTTATCCATCACATCATTCTTCTAATGATGTGATCCCGTTATCAAATGACATCTCATGTCCATGGCTAGGAAACCTTAACCATCCTTTGATCAACGAGCTAGTCCATTAGAGGCATACTAGGGACATGGTTTTGTCTATGTATCCACACATGCATTTAAGTCTCCGATCAATACAATTATATCATGGATAATAAACGATTATCATGAACAAGGAAATATGATAATAACTAATTTATTATTGCCTCTAGGGCATATTTCCAACAGTCTGAATATCCGATCTCATGGAGTAGGGAGGATCACCCGCCGAGGGTCGATAACCCGAGGCACTTGGCGCTTGTGTTAGCACCACAGGTAGGAGGCTATAAGTTTACGAAGGTAATGATGGATGGTGGCAGTAGCATCAACATCTTTTACTATGACACTTTTCGCCCGATGGAGCTAACTGACAAGGCTCTTAAGACGTCATCAATAGTTTTTCATGGTGTTGTGTCAGGAAAGTTGTCTTACCCAGTGGGCAAGATTGCCCTTGAGGTGGCGTTCGGGGATGACTACAATTACAGGGTGGAGACTTTGTGGTTTGAAGTGGTGAAGATTAAGAGCCCATGTCACGCTTTGTTTGGCCGGCCGGCTTTTGCAAAATTTATGGCCAGGCTCTGTTATGTCTACTTGCAGCTCAAGATGTCGGCACTCAAGGGGACGATAACAGTACACGGTGATCGGAAGGTGGCTCTTGAGTGTGAAGAAGCCGACAGTGCATATGCGGAGTCAAGCTGTGCTAAGGCGTAGCTCAAGTTTTACAAAGATAATGTTGACCCGGCGGATATGACTCCATTGAAGAAGCCCATCATAGAGTCTGAGCCTCCCCTAAAATTTGTGGCAGAATATACTAAACTGGTGGATTTAGCTCCGGGTGACTCATCGAAGCAGTTTACTATTGGGGCTAACATGGTCCCCGCATAGGAAAGTGCGCTCATCGAATTCATCCTTGAGAATGGGGACATCTTGGCATGGAAGCCTTCTGACATGCCAGGTGTACTCAGAGAGTTCGCTGAGCACCACCTTAATGTGGCTCGCAAGTTTAATACGATTAAACATTTCCTACGTCGTTTCAACAAAGATCGGCGTAAAGCTATTGGAGAAGAGGTGGCCCAGCTCTTGGCAGCAAGGTTCATCGTGGAGGTTTTTCACCCGGAGTGATTGGCTAATCCCGTGCTTGTACTCAAAAAGAATGACACGTGGCGCATGTGTGCGGATTAAACAGATCTTAACAAGGCCTATCCAGTTAACCCATTTGCTCTCCCCCGTATCGACCAAATTATTGATGCAACGGAGGGTTGTGAGAGTTTATGCTTCCTAGATGCTTATTCGGATTATCATCAGATCAAGATGGGAGTTTATGCTTCCTAGACGCTTATTCGGCTTATCATCAGATCAAGATGTCAGTTAAGGAACAAGAAAAGATGTCTTTTATAACACCTTTTGGGGCTTTCTGCTATGTGTTTGTGCCTTTCGGTCTTAAAAGTGCGCAGGCGACTTATCAACACAGTGTGCAAAATTTCCTTTGTAGTCAGATTGGGTTCAATGTTCATGCTTATGTGGATGATATTGTGGTGAAGTCAAGGAACAAGGAGACTTAGCTTGACGACTTGAAGGAGACGTTTGACAACTTACGGGTCTACAAGATGATGCTTAACACGGCTAAGTGTGTCTGGTATTCCCGCAGGCAATCTTTTGGGTTTCTTAGTTTCAGAGCGAGGTATTGAGGCTAACCCGGATAAGATAAAGGCCATCACTTTCTTGTCTAAGCCGGCGAGCGTTAACGATGTGCAGGGCTTGACGGGTCGTATTGCCGCTTTAAGCCGCTTCATCAGCCGCCTTGGCAAGAAGGCTATTCCTTTGTATCAGATGATGAAAAAGACAGATGACTTTGTCTGGAGTAAGAATGTAAACGAGGTGCTTGAGGTGCTCAAGAGACAGTTCGCTAAGCCGCCGGTCTTAGCTGATCCAGCAAAGAAAGAACCTTTGCTCTTATACGTGGCGGCTAATAACAGGGCAGTCATTGCCGCAGTTGTTGTGGAGCATAAGGAAGCAGGGAAAGAGTATCTAGTCTAGAGGCCAGTTTACTATGTTAGTGAGGTCTTGATAGAGTCCAATCAAATATACTCGCATTGGCAGAAATTGATCTATGGGATGTTCATGGAAAATCGCAAATTGAAGCATTATTTCCTTGGCCATCAGATCATGGTGGTTAGCTCTGCCCCTTTGGGGGATATCATTCAAAATAGAGATACTGGCAGGATTAATAAGTGGGCACTGGAGCTTGGGCCCCTTAATTTGAAGTATGTGCCTCATACGGCTGTCAAGTCTCGAGCCTTGGTAGATTTCATAAGTGATTGGACAGAGAGGCAATCGCCTAAGGAGAAGCCGAACAACACGTACTGCACGATTCACTTCGACGGATCAAGGCAATTGGAAGGATCGGGGGCTGGGGTTGTCTTAACTTCCCCTAGAGGTGACAAGTTTTGTTATGTGTTAAGGCTAATGTTTCCTTGTACTAACAATGCAACTGAGTATGAAGCTTTGCTTCACGGGCTTCGTGTGGCTAAGGAGATGAATCTGAGCTGGATTAGATGCCTGGACGACTCAGACCTCATTGCTCAGCAAGTTTCAGGCACATGGGATTCCAAGGACCCACAGATGGCGGCTTATCATCAGGCGGTTGATATCATCACTGGCCACTTCAAGGGTTAATAGGTGGATCACATCGACCGTTGAAAGAATGAGATGGCTGATGCATTATCAAGGCTGGACTCTCAGCATAAGCCGGTGCCGCCCAACGTCTTCTTGGACGTGTTGCATCGCCCCTCTCTTAAATTGCCTTCTAAGTAGGATCTAGCTATACATGCCCGAAGGTGTAGTTGGTGGTGTCTCTACATGCTATTCCTGACTGAACGTTATCTTATCTGGCGTATCTAACTCGCCGCGAGTTACCCGAGGATGAGACCTTGGCGAGGCAGATCGTGAGGCGGTCTAAGTCTATGACCATCGTCAATGGCGAGTTACACAAATGCAGTGTAACCACTATTTTTCAGCGCTGCGTTTCCCCCGAGGAGGGTAAGGAGATTCTAAATGAGATACACGCCGATGAATGTGGTCATCATGCTGGCTCAAAATCTTTGGTGGCTAAATCTTTTCGGCATGGTTTGTTCTGGTTGACAGCTCACAAAGACGCAGAGGGATTCGTCACCAAGTGCGATAGATGTCAGAAATTTAGACGACGTGCTCATGTAGAGGATCAAGAATTGCGGATGATTCCAATAACTTGGACATTTGCAGTCTGGGGGCTTGATATGGTTGGGCCTTCCAAGAGATCTAAAGATAAGAAGACCCACCTTTTGGTGACGGTTGACAAGTTTACCAAGTGGGTCGAGGCAGAGCCGGTAAGCAAGTGTGATGCGGCCACAACAGTTCATTTTGTCAAGAAGTTGATATATCATTTTGGCTACCCACATAGTATCATCATGGACAATGGAACAAATTTATCAAGGCGGCAATGAAAGCGTTTTGTGAAATTGAGCACATTCGGCTTGAAGTTTCTGCTGTAGCTCATCTGCATTCCAATGGTCAGGCAGAATGCGCCAATAAGGAGATCTTGAGAGGAATAAAACCCTGGCTTATGGTTCCACTGGAGCGAACGTCGGGTTGTTGGGTGGAGGAGTTACCATCGGTTCTTTGGAGTATCAGAACCACCCCCAACAGGTCAACAAGTTATACGCCTTTCTTCATGGTTTATGGTGTGGAAGCTGTTCTCCCAAGTGATATTCGTCATGACTCGCCTAGCCAGGGTGGCGGCTTACGTTGAAACTGAGAATTAGGCGGTGCGTTAGAATGCTCTTGATGCTTTGGACGAAGAACGTTATCTCGCAGCAGCACGATCGGCGATTTACCAACAAGACCTGCGTCACTATCATAGTCATAGAGTCAATACCAAGACGTTTCAAGAAGGCGACTTGGTGTTACGTCTGATTCAAGATCAGACAGATATGCATAAGTTATCTCCCCCATGAGAAGGGCCTTTTAGGGTCAGCAGAAATCTCAACAACAGGTCATATTACCTCATTGATATACGGGAGGGCGACGAGTCATGTTCTTCCGGGCAAGAGACCAACAGGCCATGGAATATTGCTCATCTCCGGCCTTACTACACTTGAGTCCTTGACTCTCATCAATGTACCACTATTGGAAACAGAAAATTTGCCGTCTGCCAGTTCTTTGCCGTCAGCTAGCGGACGGCAAAGAATCTCTTTGCCATCCGTTTCCAGAAAACAGACAGCAAAGAAGCTCTTTGCCATCAGCCGTTTCTTTGCCGTCCGCTGGCAGACTTCAAAGAAGCTTTGTCGTTAGCTAGCCGACGGCAAAGAGGAAGGGTGGCCCACTAATGGGAATCAGCTAACGGACACTTTCTTTGGCATCTGCTAGCAGGCGGCAAAGATTTTTGTCGTCTGCTAGCAGAGGGTAATGAAGTAACGTCCGTTCCCCCCGGGCCCACCCCGCTAGCTAGTCTCTTTGTCATCTGCTAGCAGATGGCAAAGAGAGTTAACCTACCTAACCCCCCACGCCCCACCCCTCTCTCTCCCCTCTCTCTCTCTCCCCTCACCTCACCATGCCGTTCCCCGTGCCCGAGCCGATGCCGCCCCCCGCGCCACCCCCTGGAGACCCCGCTATCACCGGCCAGCCCCGCCCACTGGAGCCCGCCCCGTCGCCGGCCGCCCACCCGCCCTGCCTCGACCGCCCCTCCCAACGGACGAAGGTCGTGGTGGCTGCACTGGCCCGCCCCACCCCACAATGGGAGCCGCGCCACGCCGCCCCACCCCGCCACCAGAGCCGCGCCGCGTCGCCTGTAACAACCCGACCTGAAAGGTCAAGTCTCCGGTGTTTCCGTACCATCCCAAGATCATGCTGGTACACACACGGTACATCAATGTATATATCAAAGGGAAATCACACAGCAAATATATTAATCGAAATCTCATTTCGAGTCCTTTATTACAATAAAAATTACAATAAAGTGGCTAAAAGCCAACTCATGAGAATATCTAAATCTTGCGGAAGCGTCGAAGGTAGATGAGTCCATCTGACTCCAAGGGCATCTCACTGAGCATAGAACGTGTCCTCACTCCTGGTCGGAAAAGTACTCTGCAACATGATACGTTGCAGCCATGTAGGTCAGCATATGGAATATTCCGGCAAAGTCACAAGAGAGGGGTGAAAATATAATCGTCAGTCTATATGCATATATGGCAGGTGGGGTGGTAAGTTTTTGCGTAAAGCCAATTTTTCCTACATCAAGAAAGGGGCTAAGAAAAATATTACTAAGTTGGTTGATTAATGAGATGGTTCCACCAACCAATTCTCATTCCCAAATTATTAATACCCACATCATCATACTAATTGCGTTGAGAGTTCCGGAAGTTTCAGTTCCTTTGGCTCAAGTCGTCCATGACCGTGGACACGGCTAATCGATTAGGTTTGAGTACTCTCCAGAGTTTTGCACACGTTCCCCACAAGATTTGGTCGCCTCCGTTTGATTTCTTGCACTTCAGGGTGTTTGAGAAACGGATGACCAAAACATGGTCTTCCAAAGGGTTTCCCTGCGACTCTGTCGGTGCCCATCCTTTCCTACCGTTCTTCTACCTCTCGTAGCACCGCCTGTCCAGGGTCACCACGATATCCAACCAAGCCAGAGCCCATAATGACTTGTGGCTGTGCAGGTAAGCCTTGGGTTTTAAAGCATCCATCCATCTCTTATGACTTTGCCGGCATATTCCATATGCTGACCTACATGGCTGCAACGTATCATGTTGCAGAGTACTTTTCCGACCAGGAGTGAGAACACGTTCTATGCTCAGTGAGATGCCCTTGGAGTCAGATGGACTCATCTACCTTCGACGCTTCCGCAAGATTTAGATATTCTCATGAGTTGGCTTTTAGCCACTTTATTGTAATTTTTATTGTAATAAAGGACTCGAAATGAGATTTCGATTAATATATTTGCTGTGTGATTTCCCTTTGATATATACATTGATGTACCGTGTGTGTACCAGCATGATCTTGGGATGGTACGGAAACACCGGAGACTTGACCTTTCAGGTCGGGTCATTACAGAAATGGTATCAGAGCACACGCTGACCGTAGGACGTAACCTCTAGGACTGGAAAGCCTTAGGATTGTTTCTCTTTGTCTTTAAAATTCTTATACTCTCATCTACTCGTTTCTGACTCCTCTCCGATTATTTCAAAATTTATAGATGGCCACCTTCATCCCAGTGTTGATCACGGAGTTTTGCCAGCCTGACGCAACGATGCCTTTTGGTAAGGAGCTGATGAGGATCGTCAAAGACGTTAGGATTGCTTTGCCGAGCATCACCGGGACTCCTATCATGTCATTTCCACAAGATGGACGCTACAGGATCGAGGTGCACATCCCAGGGAAGACCTTTGGGAATCGGAAGAAACCCATCGACTTCAAGTTCGTGGCACCCAGCTGGATACTTGGAAGAGACATGGCCATGCATCGTGCCCTTGGACGTATTCAGGAGGAATACAGAGGTGGAACCATTTCACCAGGACTCAGCATGGTTTGCCGCAAAGATGCCCATGGCAACATCATAACCCCTCCCACTGGATACTCCACCATGTCATATATCCAGACCCTGGAGACTCACATCAGGACTCTGGAGCTTCAAGTTCGTGCTGATACGAAGACAATCAAGAATCTGATGAACCGCGAGATTGACCTTGAAGCTGACTTACGGGAAGCCGAGTACGAGCATGAGTATGAGGTGAAGGATTTCTTAGAGAGGATCGACAAGCTGAACACTCGCATCGCCACTTTGGAGGAACAGATGGACATGGGTGAAAATCTTCATCCTGAGGGAGACTTGGCTCCTTTCATCAGTGACGATGATGACTATGAGGAGAGCACCACTGGAGGAGACTCAGTGACCATGTACTTCTGAGGAAAAACTTTAGTTATGCCCTCCATGTATCTTTTATTTTTCAACATTAAAAGCTTAGGTCGATGCTTAGTTGTTTGAGATTTGTATTCCCGATGTTTGACATTGATTGAATAAATGAATGAGTGTTTGGTGTGATATGTTTGTTGCATTGCATATGGGTAGTGAATTTCTCCTTTTAGGCCCTTGTTCTATTCTAATTCTCACCCCTCTGAAAACAGCAAGATGCCTCCACGATGTGAGTCTGACTTCACCTTCCCGCTGGAACTCACGCAACTCCTTCAGCAGCAGAATGCACTGATGCAGCTATTGATCCAGAATCAGACCAACAACTAGAACAACAACAACCATCAACATCCACCCCAGACTGACAATCTCACCCGCTTTCTGAGGTTGAATCCCCCAACTTTCTCCAGCAGCACTGAGCCCATTGTGGCAGATGACTGGCTCCGTAAGATGGAGAGAGAACTTGTCACTGCTGGATGTACTGACGCTGAGAAGGTGCATTTTGCCGCACATCAACTAGATGGACCAGCAACTTCATGGTGGGAGAACTACACCACCACATATCCTATTGCTGATGTAACTTGGGAGCAGTTCCAGCAAGCTTTCCGCACCGCACATGTTTCAGCTGGAGCCATGAGTTTGAAGAAGCGCGAGTTTCGCAACTTGCGCCAAGGTAATCGCTCTGTGGCCCAATATGTGGAAGAGTTCAGCATGTTGGCCCGTTATGCACCAGGAGACGTGGCCGATGATGGGGCCAAGCAAGAGAAATTTCTAGAAGGACTCAACGATGAGTTGAGCATGCAGCTGGTAGTGGCTAATTTCAACAACTACCAAGAGCTGGTGGACAAGGCCCTCATCTTGGAGGGTAAACAGCAGCAAATTGAGAACCGCAAGAGGAAGTACACTCAGGGGAAGTTTAACTCTGGAGCTCATCATAAGCCCCGCTACTCCCCGTACTCAGGGAATACCGTATCAGGGACCGGTAAGTTTGGAAGGCACACTCATGTTGTGCACAACCATGGAAGTCACAACCATGGAGGAAATGGGAATGCCCGTCCCAACCATGGCAATTTCAAGACTGATAATGGGAATGGGAACAACAACCAGCACCGTCACGTTCCTACTCAGAAGGATCTGAGTCACATCACCTGTTTCAAGTGCCAGAAGACAGGGCACTATGCTACTGATTGTCCCCAGAGCGAGCAGGGAAATGGAAACGGCAACTCCGCAGCCAAGAAGCCAAACCCTTTTCCTCGTGCCCATGTGAACCACCTCGACGTGGAAGAAGTCTATGATCAACCCGAGACCGTGGTTGGTAAGTTTTTATTGCATTCACGTCCAGTTACAATACTTTTTGATTCCGGTGCAACTCATTCATTCATATCAAGGGTAGTTGTGGATAAGTATGGTTTGCCCACCAAAACCCTTAAACATCCCATTAAGGTCAGTTCCCCAGGAGGTATGATGATGGCAGGGATAGGATGCCATGCTTTGAAACTCAATATAGGAAACCATGTTTTTTCTACCGACCTCATCGTCTTAGAATCCCAGGGATTGGATGTAATCCTAGGCATGGATTGGATGACCAAGTATGAAGGAAATCTTGATTGTCCCAGCAAGTCTGTTTCACTCACCACCCCGGAGAAAAAGAGGATTAAGTATGTATCCCGACGCACCCAGATGACTGCACGGTTAAATTCCCTCACAGGAGTTGTTCAGGAGGAAGTACCTGTGGTAAAAGACTTTCTGGATGTATTTCCGGAAGAATTACCAGGCATGCCACCAGATAGGGAGATTGAGTTCCTAATAGAGCTACAGCCAGGGACAGCACCAATTTCCAAGAGACCCTATCGGATGCCCGCAAATGATCTGTTGGAAATCAAGAAGCAAATTAAGGAGTTATTGGACAAAGGTTATATACGCCCAAGTTCTTCACCTTGGGGAGCCCCAGTTCTTTTGGTGGAGAAGAAGGATAAAACCTTGAGAATGGTAGTCGATTATCGTGCCTTGAACGAGGTGACTATCAAGAACAAGTACCCTCTGCCGATGATTAATGATTAGTTTGATCAGCTAGTAGGCGCCAAAGTATTCTCTAAGATCGATCTTCGATCAGGGTATCATCAACTGAAGATTCGTGAACAGGATATACCCAAAACAGCTTTCACCACCAGGTATGGCTTGTACGAGTATACAGTCATGTCCTTTGGTTTGACTAATGCTCCTGCCTACTTCATGAATTTGATTAACAAAGTGTTTATGGAATATTTGGACAAGTTTGTCGTGGTGTTCATCGATGACATTTTGATATTCTCCAAGAACGAGGAAGAACACAAGGAACATCTGCGTTTAATTCTAGAGAAGCTAAGAGAGCATCAATTATATGCCAAGTTCAGCAAATGTGAATTTTGGCTGACGAAAGTCAGATTCCTTGGACATGTTATTTCCGGAGAAGGAATAGCCGTAGACCCCGCTAAGGTTGAAGCCGTCACCGAGTGGAAGTCACCCACTTCATTTAAGGAGATCCGTAGTTTCCTCGGACTTGCCGGATATTACCGGAGGTTCATTGAGAATTTCTCAAAGATAGCCAAGCCCATGACAGAGTTGTTGAAGAAAGAATCCAAGTATGTTTTGACTGAGGAATGAGAAGCCAGTTTCCAGGAGTTGAAGAAACGTTTGGTCACAGCCCCAGTGTTGATTTTGCCCAATATTCGGAAGGACTTCCAAGTTTATTGTGATGCTTCACGTCAAGGACTTGGAGGAGTACTCATGCAAGATGGAAAGGTTGTAGCTTATGCTTCCAGACAACTACGACCTCATGAGTTGAATTATGCCACCCATGATTTGGAACTAGCAGCCATAGTGCACGCACTCAAGACCTGGAGACATTTTCTTATCGGAAATAGTTGTGATGTTTACACCGACCATAAAAGCTTGAAATATATCTTCACGGAGAAGGAGTTGAACCTCAGACAGAGGAGATGGTTAGAGTTAATCAAGGACTATGACATGAGATTACATTACCATCCAGGTAAGGCCAATGTTGTAGCCGATGCCTTGAGTCGGAAAACTTATGTAAACACCCTCACAGCGGGAGGATTACCCCAAGAGTTAGCCGATGATCTCAGAGAGCTCAAGCTAGAGATAGTTCCAAGAGGATATGTTGGTACACTAGAGATCCAGTCCACCTTGACCGAAAGAATTCGTGAAGCCCAGAAATCAGACAAGGAGATAGCTGAGATTAAACAGAAAATGGAAGTTGGTAAAGCTAAAGGTTTTCGTGAGGATGAGCACGGAACTTTGTGGTTTGAGAACCGAATCTATGTGCCCAATGACCCAGAGCTCAGGAAGTTGATACTTCAGGAAGCCCACGATTCACCTTACTCGATACACCCAGGAAATACCAAGATGTATCTGGATTTAAAGGAAAGTTATTGGTGGACAGGTATGAAGAAAGATATTGCAGAACATGTTGCAATATGTGATGTTTGTCAGCGAGTAAAGGCAGAACATCAGAAACCAACAGGGTTACTCCAACCTTTGCCGATATCCGAGTGGAAATGGGAAAAGCTTGGTATGGACTTCATCACAGGATTACCCAGGACCCGTTCAGGTTATGATTCCATCTGGGTAGTGGTAGATCGCTTGACCAAGGTAGGTCATTTCATTCCAGTGAAAACCACCTATACCAGTGCTAAGCTAGCCAAGATATAATGACCAGGATCGTATGTCTGCATGGAGTTCCGAGGAGTATGGTGTCAGATAGAGGAACACAATTTACCTCAAAGTTTTGGCATCAGTTACATGAAACTTTGGGTACGAGGTTAGAGTTCAGTACAGCTTTTCATCCGCAGACCGATGGACAGACTGAGAGAGTCAACCAGATTCTGGAAGACATGTTGAGAGCTTGTGCACTAGATTATGGATCTAGTTGGGATGACAACTTACCTTACGCAGAATTTTCGTACAACAACAGTTAACAGACTAGTCTGAAGATGGCCCCTTTCGAAGCTTTATACGGAAGGAGATGCAGAACACCATTGACGTGGGATGGTGTTGGAGACCGACAACTTTTTGGTCCCGACCTTATCCGAGATTCTGAAGAGAAAGTCAAGCTGATTCGTGACAGACTCAAGAGAGCTCAGTCTCGACAGAAGAGTTACGCTGATAGCAAACGTAAAGAAGTGACGTATGAAGTGGGAGACCGAGCTTATCTTCGTGTGTCCCCGCTTCGAGGAATCAAGAGGTTTGGTGTTAAAGGAAAATTAGCACCCAGATTCATAGGCCCCTACAAAATTCTTGAACGTAGAGGCGAAGTTGCATACAAACTGGAATTGCAGAAGGATTATCCGACGTTCATAATGTGTTCCACGTGTCCCAGCTGAAGAAATGTCATGCTGAGATGGCTGATATCCCTTTGAGAGATACAGTGCCCCTAGAGGCCATACAACTTGACAATGATCTGACCTACGAGGAGAAGCCTGTCAGAATCCTCGAGACAGCCAACAGAGTTACCCGCAGCAGGATCATCAAGTTCTGTAAGGTTTTGTGGAGTCATCACACCGAGGAAGAAGCCACCTGGGAACGCGAAGAAGATCTTCGTAGAGACCACCCGCACCTATTTTCTAGCCAACCCGAATCTCGAGGACGAGATTCATCTTAAGGTGGGTAGGTTTGTAACATCCCAAAATTTCATTTTGGAATGTTATGAAATATAGCTATGCATCCATCATCATCATTGTTTGAATACCTGTATTGTTGAAATGTTCTTTCTAAAAATTCTGAAAGCCCTTTCAATTTTTCCCTCACTTGCTTTCACCTATTTGAAATTTTGGTTAAATGTTCAAAATAAGATGGGAGTAACATGATACTCCACACCAAGGTCATTTTGGTGATCTATTTGAACAAAAGTAACCAGGAGTTGTTTTGAAAATATTTGCAAAAAGGTTTTAAAAACAAATAGGCAATTTCTAAAAATAATATTTTTTTAAAGTATTCAAATGACAGAATAAAAATGTTCATTAAATATCATTTATTATTGTGTTAAGTTTTATATATAGTACTCCTATATTTAGAGAACATTTGAATGCTTTAAAGGTTTCTGAAACGCTCTGGAAAAACATTAAACAAAAACCGGTAACGGTTACCGTATTAAACGGGCCGGCCCACGGGCAGTTACTCGCGAATGGATTAAATGCCGGCCGACCGACGCGCATTCAACGCGCTCTCGCTCACTGACACTGGACCCCACCCCGACCGACCGTTTCTACCGACCGGTCATCCCTCTCCTCCCCCGCACGCGCCGGACCTCGCCGGCAGTTTCTCCCCTCCCGCGGATCTCGCCTCCCATCACTCCCTCTCACTCCCCAGCGCCCCTATATAAGCCGGCCACCCTCCGCATCCATTCCCCCCCCCAAAATCCCCCTCCTATCTCGCCGGAAGGCTGCCCAATCTCTCGCCGGAGTAACCCCGACCACCGAAGCTCCCTTCGACCGTAGCCATCGACTCCGTCCATCTCTCGCCCCACCGTTGCCACCAATCGATGCCGCACGTCCAGCTCCGTCGCCCGGACCACTCCGCTACCTCCCACGACCACCGGAGCTCCTTGCCGTCATCTTCGCCGCTTCCGGACTCGCCGGAGATCCCCACGTCGGCAACCCTTTACCCCGTGAGCACTCCCAACCCTCGGATCTAAAATCCACGGCCGAGATTAGATCGGATAAATATCCGAACCGGTATCCCCTACTGACCGGTCGCCCGCCCGAAAACATCCAACGCGTGCACTAGCTAGCCAATAGGACAGTGCCACGTAGCCCCTGGCCGTTCGGTAGATTTTTCCCTTTTTCTGTTTTTGTTTTAGTTAACAGAGTGTATTCAAATTTTGTTTTGCTTATATCTTTTAACCTGTTTAATGTTTTGAGTTGATTCTTTTTGAATTAGCTCACATTTTTCATGTAGTTTCACCCTGTCCTTTTAAATTTCAAATTTGAACTATAAAATTTGAATTGAATCAAATTTGCTCAAAATCTTCAAATCTGAATAACTAGAGTTTGAAAATAGATTTTGTGATGAATCTTTTTGCTACTGTTTGATATTGGTTAGGACTATCACCATGTTTAGTTTGAGGATTTTTAGGATGATTTTGATTAGTGTTCTAGCTATAAATAGAATCTGCCTAGTATTATAGTATAGTTTCATTTACTTAGTTTTAGTTAGTTTAACTTAGATTTAGTTTTAATTTGTTTAGTAGGTTCTGTTGATTTAAACATTTAGTGTTTTACCTATTGTTAATAAAAATATAAAATTGTTTAGTTATCTCTTGGTTAATATAGGAATCACAATTTCTTTTCAAATAGGTTTATTTTGATTAAAACAACTAGTTTAGTAATAGATTCTTTTAATAAAGTTTTATATAATTTAATTTTGTTTTCTAAAACAAGTTTATTTGTAAATTCTTTTCTGTTAAGAACATGTTTTACTAATAAATAATAAGTTTGGTTTTGCTCTCTTGTTAGTAAAACTATATTTGTTCCATTTAGTGTTTATCAAAAAAATTACAAACTTTACAAAAGCTTTCCCAACAAACTTAAATTGATTTTCTTCTGTTTATTAACAAAAATATTTTATTGTTCCTTGCTGTCAACAATTGTTTTGTTATTACAAAATAGTTTTATTATGATAGTAGTGTTTTATCAATCACCTCCTAGTAAACAAAACTTTGTGTGTTTTCCTTACTTGTGATTTGTGCATCGTTTTGTCTTGACTGTTTACTAGTTCTTGATTGATGTTTGTGGTTTACAATATTCTGTTGTATGCTTATTGAGTGCTTGTTTGCTTCGTTAGATTATCCGGAGTGCGAAGCTTGTTACTTAGAGTCCCACGAGTACGAAGATCATCAACCTGGCAAGTCACTTTGATCATGATTACCCATGTTTTATATGCATTAGTTCTACCATCTCCCCAAATTGCATGCAAGATAGGTTAGTTGGAAACTTGGTTACTTTGTCGTAGTATCATGTGGTAGGTACCCCCCTCAAACTCTTTGACACATTGGCCCCGGGAAACGTTGTTTTACTTTTTGCTATGCTATTAGTAGACGGGGTTGGTTGTGTGATTCATGAGAGTTGAGAGAGTTAATAATTTCAAGACCTACATAATGATCAAGATTTAAGACTCCGAGTTTTCAACATACCTCTGGGTGGATGATGGTTGAACGGCACCCTGGGGAAACCAGTGGATTTGCCTAGGTGATGCTGGAGATGGCCAGTATTCACGCGGAAAGGTCCACCTAGGCACAAAGAGATGGATGGATGCTTTAAAACCCAAGGCTTACCTGCATAGCCACAAGTCATTATGGGCTCTGGCTTGGTTGGATATCGTGGTGACCCTGGACAGACGGTGCTACGAGAGGTAGAAGAACGGTAGGAAAGGATGGGCACGGACAGAGTCGTAGGGAAACCCTTTGGAAGACCATGTTTTGGTCATCCGTTTCTCAAACACCCTGAAGTGCGAGAAATCAAACGGAGGCGACCAAATCTTGTGGGGAACGTGTGCAAAACTCTGTAGAGTACTCAAACCTAATCGATTAGCCGTGTCCACGGTCATGGACGACTTGAGCCAAAGGAACTGAAACTTCCGGAACTCTCAACACAATTAGTATGATGATGTGGGTATTAATAATTTGGGAATGAGAATTGGTTGGTGGAACCATCTCATTAATCAACCAACTTAGTAATATTTTGCTTAGCCCCTTTCTTGATGTAAGAAAAATTGGCTTTACGCAAAAACTTACCACCCCACCTGCCATATATGCATATAGACTAGACGATTATCTTTTCACCCCTCTCTTGTGACTTTGCCAGCATATTCCATATGCTGACCTCCATGGCTGCAATGTATCATGTTGCAGAGTACTTTTCCGACCAGGAGTGAGGACACGTTCTATGCTCAGTGAGATGCCCTTGGAGTCAGATGGACTCATCTACCTTCGACGCTTCCGCAAGATTTAGATATTCTCATGAGTTGGCTTTTAGCCACTTTATTGTAATTTTTATTGTAATAAAGGACTCGAAATGAGATTTCGATTAATATATTTGCTGTGTAATTTCCCTTTGATATATACATTGATGTACCGTGTGTGTACCAGCATGATCTTGGGATGGTACGGAAACACCGGAGACTTGACCTTTCAGGTCGGGTCGTTACACCGCCCCGCCCCACCGCCGGAGCTGCGCCATCGCCTAAACCCTAAGGTGAGTTTTTTTGTTTTTTTTGTTTTTTTAGATTTAGTTTAGGATTATTTAAATTGTTGAGGGTCAAGGATCGAGGGGAAAAGTAGTCGAGGGTCGACCCCGACATGACACCACCGACAACCCGACCCCCGACATGACACCCCGACACGACACCCACGACCCCGAGACATCACCCCTACCCCGACACAACACCCCGACCGCGACACGACAACCCCGACACCCCGACCCCGACACGACACCCCGACCCCCGACATGACACCTCGACACCCCGACACGGCACTCCCGACCACGACACAGCACCCCTACCCCGACACGACACCCCGGACACCCCGACCCCGACACGACACCACCGACATCCCGACCCCCTAGATTTAGTTTGGTTTAGTTTAGGGTTTTTTCTATTTTTTAGAATAAACAAGAAAGATGAAAAAAATAATTAAAAGAAGAAGAAGAGGAAGAAGAAGAAGACACAAGAAGAAAGAAGAACAAAGAACAAGAAGGTGAAAAAAAGTAGAAGTAGAAGATGAAAAAAAGAAGTCGGAAAAGTAGAAAAAGAGGGTCGCCGATGGTAGAGGGTCGCCGAGGGAAAAGAGGTCGCCGAGTGGTCGAGGGGTCGAGGATCGAAGGGAAAAGGAGTCGAGGGTCGACCCTGACACGACACCACCGACATCGCGACTCCCGACATGACACCTTGACACCCCGACATGGCACCCCCGACCCCGACACAGCACCCCTACCCCGGCATGACACCCCAGACACCCTGACCACAACATGACACCCTCGACACGGGTCATATATTTGTGAATTATGAGTTAGGTCATATATTTTTCGATTTTATGATACAAAACATCATATTTACATTGATCGGGTGGATTTAAATATGCAATTGTTCCATCACTGCGAGGGTCTGCAGTTCGATGACCTCCCCATGTGTTCGACGAGCTTCGCCCCTACGTTCGTGGGTGAGCAGAAATGACATCTCCTAGTCCCCCTTTATTTCCTCTGTTCCGGTCTTCGTGCCGATGAAACTTGCTAGCTATAGGTGTCTTCAATCATCAGTATGTGTGACCACTATGCGTCTCCTGTTCGAAAGGGTTACATATATAAATATGCATTCATTAGCATATTTATAACGGTGATTCTTTCCAATTGTCCAACGTTATCCATGGACAGCCCGAGTATGTGTAGATTGGGTTTATTTTCCCATATGCTCTGCTCCAGATCTGATGGAGAATTTCGTCAGTGCCTCCCTGTTGTTCTCTAGGTACACATCCTCTCTGCTTATTGCCGAGACGTGTATCAGGAGAACAGCGGGGAGGTGATGCTGAAATTGTGCATCGGATCCGGAGAAGAGCATGGGAAACAAACCCAATCTACACATACTCGGGTGGGATTAGGACCTCTCTTTACCTACTAGCGTCTAGGTTGCATCGACGTAATAAAACTGACAAACTCTATTAACTGATGAATATGGTTTGCTGAATTATGTATATATTTTTTGTGTGTCCAGTAGCTAGGCAAGATGAGTGATCGTGGGAGGATGTACACCGATCACACTAGTCAGAAAGACATGACCCGTGAATGGATAACAAAAACCAAGGAGTATGTGAGAGTCGCATTTGCAAATGGACAGAAAATAACTTGGTGCCCCTGTGTCCATTGCGACAACATTAAGAAGAAGTCGGAGTTTGAAATGATCAAATACATGCAGAAGTGGGGTTTTACGCCTAATTATACGGTCTGGACATTTCATGGTGAGTCTGCCCAACGTGCCAGAGCTAGGGTGGTTTGTTGTCGCACCGACGAGCATGGTACCGGGATCGAAGACATGGTGCAAAACTTTGATGCTACTCGCGATTCGGACGATGAGATGGAGAAATCTGCAAAGGCCTTCTATGAAATGTTGGAGTCTTCAAAACGTCCTCTCCACGACTACACTGAGCTTTGTCAGCTGGATGCCATCGCGCAAGTAATGGCTCTGAAAGCTCAGTTCAACCTGGGCAGAGAATGCCACGACACGATGATGACGATATTTGGATGCTTTCTACCCAAAGGCCATGTATTGCTAGCAATCATGTACCAGTCGGACAAAATCCTATGTGCGCTTAAGATGCCCTATGAGAAGATATATGCCTGTGAGAATGGATGTGCCTTATTTAGGCTTGAGTGTGCGACCTTGAACTATTGCACCATTTGCAATTCTTCTAGGTATGTTCTGGTAGACAACGGTATGGGTGAGCAGATTCAGACCAAAATCGCCATTAATGTTCTTTGGTATCTGCCAATCATACCAAGACTTCAACGTCTTTTCATGGTCAAAGAGACGGCCAGACAGATGACGTGGCATAAATTGGGCAAAAGAACAGAACTAGATACAGATGGGAATCCGATGTTGGGACACACTTCAAACGATTTTCCGTGGAAGCACTTTGATGCATTACATAAGGATAAAGCGGCAGATCTAAGGCATCCTTGAGTTGCCATCAACACGGATGGGTTCAATGTGTATGGTATGATGGCAGCACAATACAATTGTTGGCCTATATTTGTCATTCCACTCAATCTCCCCCCAGAGAGATTATGAAAAGAAAAACATTTTCCTGATGTTGATAATTCCAGGGCCCAAATATCCGGGGAAGAATATGAACGTGCACATGCAGCCGCTTAAGGATGAATTGCAAGAAGTCTGGGATAATGGGATCAAGACATATGAGGCCGCTACCAAAAAGAACTTCAAAATGCATGTGTCGTACATGTATTCGTCGCATGACTTGTCGGCGTATGCGCTATTCGTTGGCTGGTGTGTGCATGGAAGGTTCCTGTGGCCCACATGCAAGCCAGCTCTTGAGTTCTATTAGTTGTAGGTGGGTCGCAAGTTTTCTTGCTTCGACGTGCATAGACAGTTCCTAGATCCTAACCATAAGTTCAGAAAAGACAAGAAGAATTTCATCAAAGGTAGAGTTGTCAGAAACATTGCACCACCTGTGTTGACAGGCCAACAGATCTTGGATCAGATAAATGCTCTCGAGCCAGATCCAAATCGTCTAGGATATTTCAAAGGGTATAATACGGAACACGCCTGGACTCACAAGATATGTTTTTGGGATCTGCCTTACTTTAAAGAACTCCTTTGCCCACACAACATTGACGTGATGCACACTAAAAAGAATATCACAGAGGCCCTTTTTGGTACATTGTTCTGCATAGAGGGGAAGTCGAAGGATAATCCTAAGTCTAGAGTCGATCAGGAGGCTCTATGTGATAGACCGTTACAAAACATACGACAATCGAAAGGAAAGAAGAACTGGAGGAAGCCAAAGGCGTGGTTAAATCTTGGAAGGCCAGCTATGAGGGAAACGATCTTGTGGGTGAAAATGAAGTTGATGTTCCCTGATGGGTATGCAGCGAATCAAAAGACGGGAGAGAGTCTTGATAAATTGAAAATATTTGGTCTCAAGAGTCATGATTGGCACATATGCCTTGAGTGGGTAATACCGGTGATGTTGCGTGGCTTTATCCCTGAGGATGAATGGCTAGTACTGGCAGAGCTAAGCTATTTCTTCCGTGCTCTTTGTACGAAAGAACTATCGCCTGACGTGCTAGACGAACTGGAAGAATTGGCACCCGAGTTGATCTGCAAGTTAGAAAATATCTTTCCACCGGGCTTCTTTAATCTAATGCAGCATTTGATTTTGCATCTCCCAACCGAGGCAAGATTAGGGGGCCCATGCAAAATCGTTGGTGCTTCGCAACTGAGAGGATGCAACAAACGCTTCGAGCAAAATGTAAAAATAAACATAGAGTTGAAGCATCGATGGCTGAGGCATTCATTACCGAGGAGGCGGCAAACTTCATGATAGCACACTACATAGCCAAGAATCGTCATTTGCATAATCCGAAACTTGGTACAATGATGGCGACTGTGAAAAAGGTCGATCCCACCTCATCCTATTCAAAGGGAAGCTCGCACCAACCGGTGCTTCGAAAGCAATAGCATTGGATGTTGTAGAATGGCGGCCCATTTCGTTGTATATCTTCAACAACCTAACAGAAGTGCGGCCATACATCGAGTAAGTTCTTGGTACATTGTTTTGCAACTTCAAATTCTTTGACATACTCTTATTCCCGGATATGTGATACAGTCGATACGTCGCCAAATTCTCGGATGGAGCGGTGATCCAAAAGGATTCCATCGAAGAGTATGAGCTTTTGGCAAAGCATGGAGGCAGCTATCCCGGTTTCATCTCTTGGTTCAAGCAAATGGTAATTTCCATTAGACGATTTCATTTCTTCGTCTAGTTTGTGGCTAATGCAACAATCCTTTCATATTAAACTTGTAGGCTAATGCAGAGTCTATGGACTCTGAATTGAGACAAGTCGCTATGGTTTTGACTATAAGGTCCATTCATTTGACATATACGACATCAACAGGTATTGCTTTCGTATTTTTGGCAAAGAGCTATCTATGGCCGACCGAAAGTCTACAGATTGTTGTGTCTTCGCTGTCGGCGAAGGTGGGGTCGAGTATTATGGAAGAGTTGAAGCAATTTATGAACTTACATTCTTTGATGAAAACCCACCAAACGTTGTAGTCTTCAAATGTTATTGGTTCCAGCCGAAGGAGACTAGAAGGACTCATGAACATATAGGGCTAGTCGAAATCAAACAAGCATGCCTCCCGACAAGCATCGACCGATCCTTCTGCATCTGCCGCAACCCCGACCGGTCCTTCTCCATCTCACCCTGGCGCAAACCCGACCGGTCCTTCACCTCCGTGATGATGGTAAGTTTTCCGAATTGTTTTGCTTAACAAATGCATACTTAACTTAAGAAATGACCAATTTAGCTCCAAAATAACCTATACTTAGCTTCCTTAGTTTATTTATGACATACTAAGCATACTTACGTAAAAATTGGCATGATAACCTTGGTTTAGCCCCAATATGACATAGACTTAGCTTATTTTCCTCCAAAATTACAAAATAACCTTACCTACCTCAAAAATGATCGATTATAAGTAGGATGACTCTAAAATGACCTACACTTGCCATTTCGTCCTAGAAAATGAGTAAATATGATTAGTTAGCTCAAAAATGGCATAACTACCTAGGTTAGCTCAAAAAAGACCTATACTGAGCTTCTTCAGTTCATTTATGACATACTTAGCATACTTAGGTAAAAAAATGGCATGATAACCTTGGCTTAGCTCCAAAATAACATAGACTTAGCTTATTTTCCTCAAAAATGACATAATAACCTTACGAAGCTCCAAAATGACCTATTTACCTAGCTTAGCTCTAAAATGACCTACACTTACCATTTTTACCTAGCTTAGCTAAAAATGGCATTTTTACCTACCTTAGTTGGAAGAAGAAGAAGAAGAAGAAGATAAAGAAGAGGAGATGAAAAAAAGAAAGAGAAGAAAAATTCTTCCTCTTCTTCTTCTTCTTCTTCTTCTTCTTTGTCTTTTTGATAATTGTATTTGAGCCCTTAGTTGTGCCACCATCGACAGGAATACCCCTAATTTTGGAAAACACGCGGTCATGCCCACATCACTTTGCTCATCTTGTGCTTTTGCCCTTTGACCGTTTGAATGTCATTTTGAAAACTTCATAACTATTTCATACTAACTCAGAAAAATGCAAATAAGATATCAACATTTTCGAAAAGACATCACCTATATGTGTATGACATTTGCATTCATGAGAAAATTGTTGGGAAGTCTCCATTTCAGTTTTAGCTCATATAGGTGATGCGGACTTTCCACCACTTTTGTCATGACTGCAAATGACATGCACATATAGGTGATGTGTTTCCGAACATTTTGATATCTTATTTGCATTTTTCTGAGTTAGTATGAAATAGTTATGAAGTTTTCAAAATTGCAGTCAAACGGTGAAAGGGCAAAAGCACAAGACGAGCAAAGTGATGTGGGCATGACCACGTATTTCGGAAACTAGAGGTATTCCTGTCTACGGTGACACAAGTAAGGGCACAAATACAATTATTCCTTTTCTTTTCTTCTTCTTCTTCTAGCTATTCTTCTTCTTCTTCTTCTTCTAACTTTCTTCTTTCCCAATTTGTAGATTTGCTTTAGATGAGGAAGCTTGCGTTGATGGAGTCTACTCTTGTCCTTGTGCTTCCTTTTTGTTTTGATTGTGTACAATGAACTTTGTTGTTGTATATGTTGTTGGAAACTTGTTGGATATGTGGTTGGAAACTTGTTGTTGGATATGTGTTGGTAACTTGTTGTTGGATATGTGTTTGTATCCTTGTTGAAAGTATTTTGAAATGTGTATATATATATATATGAAATTTTGTGAAATTGAATGAATTTAAGAAAAAAAAAACAGGGGCTAGTATGTGTGGATAATTTTATTATCCATGCTATAATTGTATTGATCGGAGACTTAGATGCATGTGTGGATACATAGACAAAACCATGTCCCTAGTATGCCTCTAATAGACTAGCTCGTTGATCAAAAGATGGTTAAGGTTTCCTAGCCATGGACATGAGATGCCATTTGATAACGGGGTCACATCATTAGGAGAATGATGTGATGGACAAGACCCAAACTGCAAACGTAGCATATGATCGTGTCAGTTTATTGCTACTATTTTCCGCATGTGAAGTATGTGTTCCTATGACCATGAGATCATGCAACTCACAGATATCGGAGGAGTGCCTTGTGTGTATCAAACGTTGCAACGTAACTGGGTGACTATAAAGGTGCTCTACAGGTATCTCCGATGGTGTCTGTTGAGTTGGCATGGATCGAGACTGGGATTTGTTACTCCGTGTGACGGAGAGGTATCATGGGACCCACTCGGTAATGCAACATCACAATAAGCCTTGCAAGCAATGTGACTAATTGTTAATTTCGGGATCTTGTATTATGGAACAAGTAAAGAGACTTTCCGGTAACGAGGTTGAACTAGGTATGGAGATACCGACGATCGAATATCGGGCAAGTAACATACCGAAGAACAAAGGGAACGTTATACGGGATTAACTGAATCCTTGACATAGAGGTTCGACCGATAAAGATCTTCGTAGAATATGTAGGAACCAATGTGGATGTCTAGGTCCCGCCATTGGTTATTGACCGTAGAGGTGTCTCGGTCATGTCTACATAGTTCTCGAACCCGCAGGGTCTGCACACTTAAGGTTCGGTGACGTTTCGGTAGTGTAGAGTTATGTATGGTGGTGACCGAAGTTTGTTCAGAGTCCCGGATGAGATCCCGGATGTCACGAGGAGCTCAGGAATGGTCCGGAGGTAAAGATTCATATATAGGAAGTCCCAGTTTGGTTTCCGGAAAAGTTTTGGGCTCATCGGTAGTGTACCGGCAGTGCTGGTAGTGTACCGGGAGTGCCGGTAGTGTACCGGGAGGCCTCTGGGAGGGGTATTTCAACCCCAAGAGGTCCATGGGCTGTGGGATAATAATAACCATCCCTTAGTGGGCTGGGAAAACAGCCACAAAGGCCCATGGCGTAGGAGAGAAAGTCCTAAAGCAAAAAGTGGAAAATCAGCCAATAGGAGGCAATCCTACTCACCCTAGGATTGGAGGTGAAGTAGGATTGCTTCCCACCTCCTATTTCGGCTGACCCAAAGGCCTTGGCTGCCTCTCCTCTCCTCTCCTCCTATATATACTAGTGGATTGGGTGGTTTTTGGACAGAATTTCTGGCCACGTGCTACCCGTTACACCGGTGCATAGTTTCTCCTCTAGATCGGTTTTCTGCAGCGCTTAGGTGAAGGCCTGCCGGAATTGCTCCACCACCATCACCGGAGCGCCGTCACGCTGCCGGTGAACTCTCTCTCCTCTCCACCTCCTCTCGCTGGATCGACAGGGTGGAGATCGTCATCAAGCTGCACGTGTGCTGAACGCGGAGGTGCCATCTGTTCGGCGCTAGCTCGGAAGAACCGTGATCGAGATCGCGAGACGGTTCGTGATGTGATGACGGAACGGATCGTGATGAGTTCGCGGGACAGATCATGATCAAGATCGTGAGACGGATCGTGATGAGTTCGCGGGATGGATCATGATGTGTTTGCGGGACGGTTCGTGATTGGATCGCGGGACGCTCGACGATTTGGATCGCGAAGAAGTTCGACTACACCAACCGTGTTTCTTAACGCTTCCCGCTTAGCGATCTACAAGGGTACGTAGATACACTCTCCCTCTCGTAGATGCTCATCACCATGGATAGGTTTGCGTGTGTGTAGGAAAATATTTGTTTCCCATGCGACGTTCCCCAATAGTGGCATCATGAGCTAGGTTGATGGTTCGATGAGATCTCGAGTAGAACATAAAAGGTTTGTGGGCGTTGATGCTTAGATTGCTTCCTCCCTTGGTCGGATTTTGGTTTAGCGGGATTGTGAGATGAAGCGGACCGGACCAACATTACTCGTACGCTTACGAGAGACCGGTTCCCTCGACGCAACTTGTTGCTTAGATGGCTTGCGGGTGACAGTTTCTCTCACTTTAGTTGGATCGGATCCGACAAAGGCGGTCCTTGAGAAGGTTGAGAAGCAATCTATGTATCACCGTTGTGGTTTATGCGTAGGTGAGAATCGTTCTTGCTAGATACCCGTAGCAGCCACGTAAAACATGCAACAACAATTAGAGGACGTCTAACTTGTTTTTGCAGGGTATGTTGTGATGTGATATGGCCAATTACATGATGAGATATATGTGATGTATGAGATTATCATGTGATGTATAGAATTTCACGACTTTCATGTCGTTGAGTACGGCAACCGGCAAGAGCCATAGGGTTGTCTTTAATTATTGTATGACCTGCGTGTCAATCATTAAGCGCTATGTAATGCTTTACTTTATCGCTAAGCGGTAGCAATAGAAGTAGAAGTAGGGCTGGCACCACAACCCCAATGGCAACACATTGATGGATATCAAGATGAGGGAGATCATGGTGTTGTGCCGGTAACGATGGAGATCATGCCAGTGTTTCGAGGATGGAGATCTTAAACACAAGTTCATGGCCATATCATGTCACTTATGAATTGCATGAGATGTTAATCCTTTTATGCACCTTGTTTTGCTTCGTACTGTGTTCTCCCCGAGTGTGATCCCTCACTTGAATTTCAAGATGAACTGTGTTCTCCCCGAGTGTGCACTGTTGCGAAAGTTCGTCGTGTTGAGACACCACGTGATGATTGGGTGTGATAGACTCTACGTTCACATACAACGGGTGCAAGCTAGATTTGCACGCGCAGATCACTCGGGTTAAACTTGACGAGCCTAGCATGTACAGACATGGCCTCGGAACACGAGAGACCGAAAGGTCGAACATGAGTCATATAGTAGATATGATCAACATAATGATGTTCACCATTGCAGCCACCTCAACTCACGTGATGATCGGACTTGAGTTGGTGAATTTGGATCATGTATCACTCGAATGATCGGAGGGATGTCAATTTGAGTGGGAGTTCTTAAGTAATATGATTAATTGAACTCATTATCATGAACATAGTCAAAGTGTCTTTGCAAATTATGTTGTAGATTACTAGCTCGCGATGTAGCTCCCTTAAATTTTTATATGTTCCTAGAGAAATAGAGTTGAAAGATGTTGGTAGCAATATTGCGGACTGGGTCCGTGATCCGAGGATTGTCCTCATTGCTGCAATGAAGGCTTATGTCCTTAATGCACCGCTCGGTGCGCCACCCCCTCTAGCGTTGTCTATAGATGTTGTGAACATCTGACAGGCACGTTTCGATGACTACTTGATAGTTTAGTGCGTCATGCATTACGGCTTAGAATTGAGGCTCCGAAACATTTTGAACGTCACGGAACATATGAGATGTTCTAGGAGAAGAGATTGTGATCTCAGGCTCGTGCCTGTGTTGCGAGATATGAGATCTCCAACAAGATTCTTTGCCTGTAAGATGATGGAGAATAGCTCAATCGTTGAGCATGTACTCAGATTGTCTGGGTACTACAATCACTTGAATCAAGTGGGAGTTGATCTTCTAGATAAGATAGTGATTGATATAGTTCTCCAAGTCACTGTCACTAAAGCTACTAGAACTTAGTGATGAACTATAATACACCAGGGATAGAAGTATTCATCCCTGAGCTGTTCGCGATGTTTGACACCGCGAAGGTAGAAATCAAGAAGGAGCGTCAAGTGTTGATGGTTAATCAAACCACTAGTTTCGAAAAGGGCAAGAGCAAGGAGGGAAACTTCATGGATAGCAGGTCAGTTGCTGCTCCAGTGAAGCAACCCAAAGTTGAACTCAAACCCGAGACTAAGTGCTTCTATTATGAGGTGAGAGGTCGCTGAAGCGGAACAACCCTAGATACTTGGTTGATAAGAAGGCTGGCAACATCGACAGAAGTATATTTGATATACGAGTTATTGATGTGTACCTTGCTAGTACTCCTAGTAGCACCTGGGTATTGGATACCGCTTCGGTTGCTAAATGTTAGTAACTCGAAATAAAAGCTACGGAATAAACGGAGAACTAGCTAAGGGTGAGGTGACGATGTGTGTTGGAAATGTTTCCAAGGTTGATGTGATCAACATCGCACGCTCTCTCTACCTTTATGATTAGTGACGAACCTAAATAAATGTTATTTGGTGTTTTGCGTTGAGCATGAACATGATTAGATTATGTTTGTTGCAATACGGTTATTCATTTAAGTCAGAGAATAATAGTTATTCTGTGGACATGAATAATACCTTCAATGGTCATGCACCCAGTGAGAATGGTTTGTTGAAATCCTGATCGTAGTAATACACATGTTCATAACATTGATGTCAAAAGATACAAAGTTAAATAATGATAGTACCACATACTTGTGGCACTGCCGCAAAATGTCATATTGGTATAAAGCGCATGAAGAAACTCCATGGTGATGGATATTTGGACTCATTCGATTTCGAATCGGTTGAGACATGCGAACCATGCCTCTTGGGCAAGATGACTAAAGGACCCCGTTGGATGGAGCGGGCAAGTGATTCATTGGAAATGATACATGTTGATGTATGCAATCTAGTGAGTCTTGTAGCCTGCAGTGGATATCGTTATTTTCTTGCCTTCACTGATGATTTGAGTAGATATAGTGTATATTTACTTAATGAAACACAAGTCTGAATCGTTTGAAAGGTTCAAGCAAATTCAGAGTGAAGTTTAAAGATCATCGTGACAAGAAGATAAAAATGACTGCGATATGATCGTGGAGGTGAATATCTGAGTCACGAGTTTGGCATACAACTTAAAACAATGTGAAAGTTGTTTCACAACTAAACGCCACCTGGAACACCATAGTGTGATGGTGTATCCGAACATCATAGTTATGCTCTATTGGACATGGTGCGTGCTATGATGTCTCTTGTCGTTTTACTACTATAATTTTGGGGTTATGCATTAGAGACAACTACATTCACTTTAAATAGGGCACCATCTAAATCCGTTGAGATGACACCATGTGAATTATGGTTTGATAGAAACCTAAGTTGTCATTTCTTAATACTTGGGGCTGCGACACTTGTGTGGAAAATGTTTTCACCTAATGAGGTCGAACCCAAGGCGGACAAGTGCATCTTCATAGAATATCCTAAGATCAGTTGGGTGAACCTTCTATCTCAGATCCAAGTGCAAAGTGTTTATTACTAAAACGGATCCTTTCTCAAGGAAAAGTTTCTCTCGAAAGAATTGAGTGGGAGGAAGATAGAACTTGATTGGGTTGTTTAAACTTTGTTCAACCAGAGAGTAGCGTAGCACAGGATGTTGTTTCTATGAAGCCTACGTTAGTTGAAGAGGAAGTTAATGATAATGATCATGAAGCTTCAGGATCAAGTTACTATCGAACTTCGTAGGTCGACAAGGATGTGTACTGCTCCTAAGTAGTACGACAACTCTATCTTGGAGATCATGTTGTTGGACAACGATGAACCTACGACCTATGGAGAAGCGATGATGGGCCCGGATTCCGACAAATGGTTGGAGGCCATGAAATCTGAGATAGGATCCATGTATGAAAACCAAGTGTAGACTTTGGTAGACTTGCTCGTTGGACGGCAGGTCGTTGAGTACAAATGGATCTTTAAAATGAAGACAGACACTGATGGTGAATGTCACTATTTGTAAAGCTCGACTTGTTGCAAAGATGTTTGTGACAAGTTCAAGGAGTTGACTACGATGAGACTTTCTCACTCGTAGTGGTGCTAAAGTCTATTGGAATTATGTTAGCAGTTGCTGTGTTTTCAATTATGAAATCTGGCAGATGGATGTCAAAACATCGTTTCCTTAACGGTTTACTTGAGGAAAGGTTGTACGTGATACAACCAGAAGGTTTTGTCAGGCCTAAGGATGCTAAAAGGTGTGCAAGCTTCGGTGATCCTTCCATGGACTGAAGCAAGCTTCGGAATATACGCTTTGATGAGGTGATCAAAGTTTTGATGTTTATACAAAGTTTACGAGAAACTTGTATTTGCAATAAAGTGAGTGGGAGCACTATAGAATTTCTGATAAGTATATGTGGATGACATATTGTTGATCAAAAATAATGTAGAGTTTCTAGAAAGCATGAAACGGTTGTTTGAAAAGTGTTTTTCAAAGGAAGACCTTGATAAAGCTACCTAATTGTTGAGCATCAAAATCTATAGAGATAGATCAAGATGCTTGATGAGACTTTCAATGAGTGCATACCTTGACAAGATTTTGAAAGAGTTCAAAATGGATCAGCCAGAGAAATAGTTCTCATCTGATTTGTAAGGTCTGAAGTTGAGTGACACTCAAAGCTCGACAACGGCAGAAGAAAGAGAAAGGACGAACGTCGTCCCCTATGCCTTAGCCATAGGCTCTATATTATGCCATGCTGTGTACCGCACCTGTGTGTGCCTTGCCATGAGTCTGTCAAGGGGTACAAGAGTGGTCTAGGAGTGGATCACTGGACAGTGGTTGGAATTATCCTTAGTAACCAGAGGACTAAGGAAATGTTTCTTGATTATGGAGGTGATAAAGAGTTCGTCGTAAAGAGTTACGTCGATGCAAGCTTTAACACCTATCCGGATGACTAGTAGTAGCAATCTGGATACGTATAGTGGAGCAGCCATTTGGAAATAGTACCAAGTGGAGTGTGCTAGCAGTGTTTACGGTTTGACATAGAGATTTGCAAAGTACACACGGATCTGAATATCGCAGACCCGTTGACTATAAGACCTCTCTCACATGCAAAGCTTGATCGAGCCCCAGAACTCATTGGGTGTTAGATTCATAACAATGCGAATCACATGGTGATGTGAACTAGATTATTGACTCTAGTGCAAGTGGGAGACTGTTGGAAATATGCCCTAGAGGCAATAATAAATTAGTTATTATCATATTTCCTATTTCATGATAATCGTTTATTATCCATGCTAAAATTGTATTGATCGGAGACTTAGATGCATGTGTGGATACATAGACAAAACCATGTCCCTAGTATGCCTCTAATAGACTAGCTCGTTGATCAAAAGATGGTTAAGGTTTCCTAGCCATGGACATGAGATGTCATTTGATAACGGGGTCACATCATTAGGAGAATGATGTGATGGACAAGACCCAAACTGCAAACGTAGCATATGATCGTGTCAGTTTATTGCTATTGTTTTCCGCATGTGAAGTATGTGTTCCTATGACCATGAGATCATGCAACTCACAGATATCGGAGGAGTGCCTTGTGTGTATCAAACGTCGCAACGTAACTGGGTGACTATAAAGGTTCTCTACAGGTATCTCCGAAGGTGTCTGTTGAGTTGGCATGGATCGAGACTGGGCTTTGTTACTTCGTGTGACGGAGAGGTATCTCGGGGCCCACTCGGTAATGCAACATCACAATAAGCCTTGCAAGCAATGTGACTAATTGTTAGTTGCGGGATCTTGTATTACGGAATGAGTAAAGAGACTTGCCAGTAACGAGGTTGAACTAGGTATGGAGATACCGACGATCGAATCTCGGGCAAGTAACATACCGAAGAACAAAGGGAACGTTATACGGGATTAACTGAATCCTTGACACAGAGGTTCGACCGATAAAGATCTTCATAGAATATGTAGGAACCAATGTGGACGTCCAGGTCCCGCCATTGGTTATTGACTGTAGAGGTGTCTCGGTCATGTCTACATAGTTCTCGAACCCACAGGGTCTGCACACTTAAGGTTCGGTGACGTTT
Source organism: Hordeum marinum (assembly GCA_022496015.1). Lineage (NCBI taxonomy): Eukaryota > Viridiplantae > Streptophyta > Magnoliopsida > Poales > Poaceae > Hordeum > Hordeum marinum. The sequence goes on from CM039674.1 coordinate 465,478,863, forward strand.
CGGTAGTGTAGAGTTATGTATGGTGGTGACTGAAGTTTGTTCGGAGTCCCGGATGAGATCCCGGACGTCACGAGGAGCTCTAGAATGGTCCGGAGGTAAAGATTCATATATAGGAAGTCCCAGTTTGGTTTCCAGAAAAGTTTCGGTCTCATCGGTAGTGTACCGGGAGTGCCGGTAGTGTACCGGGAGTGCCGATAGTGTACCGGGAGGCCTCTGGGAGGGGTATTTCGAACCCAAGAAGTCCATGGGCTGTGGGATAATAATAACCATCGCTTAGTGGGCTGGGAAAACATCCACAAAGGCCCATGGCGCAGGAGAGAAAGTCCTAAAGCAAAAATTGGAAAATCAGCCAATAGGAGGCAATCCTACTCCAACTAGGATTGGACGTGAAGTAGGATTGCTTCCCACCTCCTATTTCGGCTGACCCAAAGGCCTTGGCTGCCTCTCCTATCCTCTCCTCCTATATATACTAGTGGATTGGGTGGTTTTTGGAGAGAATTTCCGGCCACGTGCTACCCGTTACACCGGTGCATAGTTTCTCCTCTAGATCGGTTTTCTACAGCGCTTAGGCGAAACCCTGCCGGAATTGCTCCACCACCATCACCGGAGCGCCGTCATGCTGCCGGTGAACTCTCTCTCCTCTCCACCTCCTCTCGCTGGATCGAGACGGTGGAGATCGTCATCAAGCTGCACGTGTGCTGAACGCGGAGGTGTCGTCTGTTCGGCGCTAGCTCCGAAGGACCGTGATCGAGATCGCGAGATGGTTCGTGATGTGATCACGGAATGGATCGTGATGAGTTCACGGGACAGATCATGATCAAGATCGTGAGACGGATCGTGATCAGTTCGCGGGACGGATTATGATGTGTTCACGGGACGGTTCGTGATTGGATCGCGGGACGCTCGGCGATTTGGATCGCGAAGAAGTTCGACTACACCAACCGCGTTTTGTTAACGCTTCCCGCTTAGCGATCTACAAGGGTACATAGATCCACTCTCCCTCTCGTAGATGCTCATCACCATGGATAGGTTTGCGTGTGCGTAGGAAAAATTTTGTTTCCCATGCGACGCTCCCCAACAGCAGCTACCAATGCAACCTGGGGTGGCACTAGGCTGGCCTATGTGGTTTCTTTGCCGTCAGCTGGCAGACGGCAAAGAACTTTGCATATTTTTTGTCTGCCTGCTGACGGCAAAGAAACCACATAGGCCGGCAAAGAAACCGTTGCTTTGCCGTCCGCTGGTAGATGACAAAGAAATTTGCATCTTTCCCGTCTGCCGACGGACGGCAAAGCACGCCGTTAACCCCTTAACGGACGTAAGCTTCCACGTGTGCCGTCCATGGTCTTTGCTGTCCGCTAGTAGATGGCAAAGACATAAGCATCTTTGTCGTCTGCTAACAGATGGCAAAGCACCCTTTACCATAGCTTATTCAGCCGGACAGTTGGTCGTCTGCTGGCAGACGACAAAGCCTTTGCCGTCCTCCATGCATGCCTTTGCCGTCCACTATGGAGGACAACAAAGTTTTTGATTCATTTAGTGTACATGCATCCACCATTGTATATACCTTCTCAATATAATAAAGTTGGCATCCCTACAAGATAGGGCTTCTGCCGTTTCTTCATACAAGATTGTGCAAGTGTTGATAATTCAACAGGTCACTTGGGGGCTTCCAACCCACCGGGTTTAGCTTTCATACCCTCTTCACCGGCTCTTAAGCCATACCTAGATCGGGTTAAACCTGCATGTTTGCAAGATGCCACTCCAATTGGTGACCCATCGAACTCTTACAAGTTAATCTCGACATAAAGACCCTGAACTGATCAATGTTCTTGACAGTCAATCTTGCCATGAGACCCTGTACTGGTTAAGGTTAAAACGGCGGCTTATATCACGTGAGGGCCGGCTTACAGAAAGCGAGGATAAACTCACCTGTCTGTTGTAGTCTCTTCGCTACATGGCCCGTTCGTACTCTTATTCATTCAATCTTTTTAAAGACCATGAACTATTTAAGATTAAAACGACGGATTTATGTCACATGAGAGCCAGCTGACGGGCTTGGGGGTACTGATGCCCTTGTGTAGTCTCTCTTCTATATGGCTCGTCATACTCTTAATAGTCAATCTTTTTAAAGACCCTGAACTTGTTAAGGTTAAAACGATGAATCTGTTCCATGGAAAGCCGACATACGAGGTTTGGGTGATCATGCCTAAGGTTTTCAAAAAACAAAAGCAAGATCATAAAGAAAGAGATTTAGGTTGTGCCTTTAAAGCCATCTTGAATAATGTAGAATATATTCTCTATCTTGCTTGTTTTTTGCAGGCCTTGTATTTTATGATAAGCCGCCATCAAGTGTGAAGAAATATGATTATAGCTAGAAGGAAGGACCGATAAGCACATAAAGCTATTCAAACTCTAAACGTGCATGATGGCATGACAAAGGCAATCAGTTTTAGCTACAACTATTACAAAGCTCTTGACGAGCCCAAAAATCTACGAACTTAAAGTTTTTTGAATCAATTATAACTCGGTGGATCAGCCAAGCTGGGTTACCTTCACATAGGGGCAACTTGTTTAACTCGCTATGGGGTCATCCTACGTCGGGTCTTCGATCTTTTCGATCTGAAGGTTGTCCACATCCCAGTTGTAGTTTGTTAAGGCTTCAAATTGAGCTTCATCATAAAAGATGGGAGATAGGTCAATTTCAGGAGCACAAAGGTGCTTACGGCGTGTAGGAATCAATTTTTTGGCTTCAAAAGTCAGCCTCTCACTCGTTTGTTAGTCTCTTCGTAAGCCGCCTGGTATGAGGACAAGTCAATCTTGGCGACGAGTGTAGACGCACGTACTCGGGAGGCCTTCATACACTGGGAATAGTTTGCTTGGGTAAATTTTTAGCCATCATCCTTTCGCGACGAGAAGCCATTCATCATCACTTCATTGGTAAGCTCAGGAGCAAAGGCCAGCGACCGACTTAGCACGGCCATTGCGCCCTTACGGGTGGCTGATATTTTTAGATCTTTAATTTGTTTTGGTATGGTGGAGAAGACTTCTGTCACCTCCTTCATGAACTTGGGGATAACTTTTTTGGTTATCATAGACTTAATAGTTTAAAGGGTCCCGTAGTAAAGTTGTTCCGTCAAAGTATATATAGCTTTCAGCTTCAGCAAACTGTTGGAGGAAAGCTGGCGGCTTCTCTGGCCTGCAAAGAAAATCAGATGTTGTAAGCCGCCTGGAGTATTTTTCAGCAAACTAAGGTGTTTTTATAATTGAAAAATGCTTACCAAAGACGGCAGCAGCCATTTGCGATATATGGCGCTTCAAGGTCTTCAACTCTTCTGTCTCGGGTTTCAATTTCCCCTCGGTGTCTTCTGCATGCTTAGTCATGGCGGCTTGTTCAGTTTCAATGGATTTTTTGAAAGCTTCAATGTCTGCCTTGCTTTTTTCAAGATCTATGACACAGAGCCACACTTCTCTTCTGCCTCAGCCCGAGCGGCCTGTTGCGAGGCTAGATTTTCTGTCAGGCCAGTCGAGTTAGACTCGGCCGTGTTCAAAGCTTCCTGCAAGGCACAAGTGATTGAGAACAAAATATTTTTATTTCTAAAGCCACCAGGGTTATACATGTTAATATTTAGGGGCAATGAAGCAGAAAAATTACAAGTCTCAAGTAGATTGCGAGCAATATACTTGACACTTGGGGGGCTAATTCATATCGCTTCTTTCAAAAGACTACAAATCTGGAAAGCCCTGCATCATCTTCAGGAAGATAACCCGACTCTTGGAGGCTACACTTGGTGCTTTGCAATAACAAGTTCCGAATCATCATTTACATAATCACCCGGACTTGGAAGCTACACTTAGTGATTTGCAATAATAAATTTTGGCTCATCATTTGCATATTGTCCCGGACTTGGAGGCTACAATGGGCGTTTCTACATAGTAAGTTCTGGCTCATTATTTCATATAATAACCCATTACTTGGGGGCTACATGGCAAGCTACTTGCAACATATGAAAATTTGAAGACATGTTCTACTATTTTCAACACTAAACCAGATCTTGGGGGCTACATAAGGATATATGGAAAGGAAAGCTAGGAGGAGTACCTCATATTTTCGCTTTATCAGCCGAACAAGTTTGGTCTCCATGTTGCGGCTTGTGGAGAGACGGTTCCAATAACCAACATCTAATTCATCAGGAGTTAGATTCTCCGAGCCATGGAACTCAAAATCAATTTTCTCCCTCTCTGGTGAAGGTGCCTCGTCCTTACTAATATGTTTGGATAACACATGAGAAGGAGCTGGAGAATTGTAACCCTTCTTGAGGTGACAGTAACTTCTTCTTGAGGAGTCACATCTTCGATCGTTGGTAAAGGACTAGGCGACTTAGGATCGACTATTGGAGGAGCCTCCAGAGCCGACATATCAAAGTCAGTAAGCTCAGTATACTTAGGAGCGTCCTCAGGGGCATCCTTGTCAGCTTCAGAGGGCTCAACATGAGCTTCAGGGGAATCCGGCTTGGGATTTTTGGACTCTGGTGATAGGAGTGGTGGATGACCCGCTCACTTTCCTTCATTTGGCTTGAGCCCCGTGAGCAAAAATGTCATTATACAAATAGAAGTAAGTGTAAGAATATTAACATATGTTTTATAGTATAAGAGTACATACTCTAGGTTGATTTTAAGAGGAGGCAGTTTAGAGGCGGTTGAGTCGCCGGAAGAAGGGGGTGAGTCCTGAAAGGTTGAGATTGTGACAACAAAAGTAAGTTACAATACAAGAATAGTATACAGACAATGGATTCAGTCGAAGGAATACCTCAATGTGCCGTTTTTGAGGAGTCGGGTCATTTGATAAGCCGTCCAGGAGATCTTTAGAGTCGGTGCTCCGAGTGTGGTATTTGGTATCATCTTCATGTTTCTTCAAAACAAAGTCAGGATCCAAGTGAGCAAAAGGGCATGAACGTTTTACCTAACGAACAGCTCGCCGTATTCTCTTTACTAGTAAAGGTTCTGAGTCGGAGGAGACAGTAATTACCACTGCAGCATCAAAGTGGCTTGTCTCTGCTTCCTCCTGAGAATAATCAGCGTCAATGAGTGATACGTCTCCAACGTATCTATAATTTATGAAGTATTCATGCCATGTTTACAATAATTCTATATGATTTTGGTATGATTTTATTAGAACTAACCCGGACTGATGCTGTTTTCAGCAGAACTAACATGGTGTCGTTTTTTGTGCAGAAATAAAAGTTCTAGGAATGGGCTGAAAATTTAGTATGATTTTTCTGGACCAAAAGAGACCCCCGAAGCATTGGAGTTGGGCCAGAAGATCCATGAGGAGATCACAAGCCTGCCAGGCACGGCCACCCCCCTGGCCGCGCCTACCAGTCTTGTCACCGTCTCGTGGCCCCCCCTTGACGTGAGATCGACGCCAAAAATTCCTATAAATATAGAAACCTCCGAAAAGAAACCTAAATCGGGAGTTCTGCCGCCGCAAGACTCCAGAGCTACAAAAAACCAATCGGAGCCTGTTCCGGCACCCTTCCAGGGGGGGAAACCATCACCGAAGGGCATCTTCATCATCCTGGCGGTCTCCATGATGAGGACGGAGTAGTTCACCCTCGGGACTGAGGGTATTTACTAGTAGCTACGTGTTTGATCTCTCTCTCTCTCTCTCTCGTGTTCTTGAGATGGCACGATCTTGATGTACCGCGAGCTTTATTGATATAGATGAATCATATGGAGTTTTCCCCTCTCTATCTTCTTGTGATGAATTGAGTTTTCCCTTTGAAGTTTTCTTATCGGATTGAGTCTTTAAGTATTTGAGAACACTTGATGTATGTCTTGTGCTGGGATATCCATGGTGACAATGGGATGTTCTATTGATCCACTTGATGTATGTTTTGGTGATCAACTTGTGGGTTCCGTGACCTTGGTAATCTATGCATAGGGGTTGGCACACGTTTTTGTCTTGACTTTCTTGTAGAAACTTTGGGGCACTCTTTGAAGTTCTTTGTGTTGGATTGGACATGATGAATATTAAATTATGTCATGCATATCGTATAATCAAGACTATGGGTACGTGTAGTGACATTGGAGCATCTAGGTGACATTAGGGTTTTGGTGTATGTGTGTCCTAAGGTGTTATTTTAGTACTAACTCTAGGGTTGTTTGTGATAGTTATAGCGATGGCTCATAAGATTGATCAGAAAAGATTAATTTGAGGTGGTTTCATACCCTACAATAATTTCTTCGTTAGTTCCCCGCTATTTGTGAGTTTGGGTGAACTCTTTGTAGCGCGAGAGGTAGTTACATATGATTCAACTATGTAAATATTGTGGAGAGAAATTGCACTAGTGAAAGTATGGACCCTAAGACTTCTTCCAAGCATTTACACAACATTTTTCTCGTTGTTTACTATTTGTTACCTTGCTGTTTTTATATTTTCAGATTACAAAAACCTATATCTACCATCCATATTACACTTGTATCACCATCTCTTCGCCGAACTACTGCACCTATACAATTTACCATTGTATTGGGTGTGTTGGGGACACAAGAGACTCTTTGTTATTTGGTTGCAGGCTTGTTTGAGAGAGACCATATTCATACTACAGCTCCCACAGATTGATAAACCTTAGGTCATCCAGTTGAGGGAAACTTGCTACTGTCGTACAAAACTCTACACTTGAGGCCCAACACGAGTCTACAAGAAGAAGGTCGTGTAGTAGACATCAAGTTCTTTTCTGGCGCCGTTGCCGGGGAGGTGAGTGCTTGAAGGTATATCTTTAGATCTTGCAATTAAATATTTTAGTTTCTTGTTTTTCACTAGTTTGGTTTTATAAAATAAAACTATAAAAAATATAAATGAGTTTGCCTCATATGCATCATCTATATGTCTTTCATGAAAATGATGGGAAGGAAAATTGTGCTCAAGTGTTAGAAGAAGAAGTTATTAAAATGTTTGGCACTAAATATTTGAGTGATGAGCATGATTGCAATGTCATTGCTATGAATTCTGTTAATATTGATGATGCTAATGATATGCAAAGTCACAAGCTTGGGGATGCTATGTTTGATGAAGAAGATATTATTAGTCCCCCATGTTTTGATGAGAAAAACTATTATGATTATGACATGCCTCCTATCTATGATGATTATTGTGATGACATGTATGCTATAAAGAGTAATGACAACCATGAAACTTGTCATCACGATTTTAATATTCAAAGTGGTTATGTCAATCAAGTGTCACATGGTAGTAATTTTGTTGAGTTTGCTCCCACTATTATGAATGAGAAGAAGTTTGCTTATGTGGAGAGTGATAAATTTTCTATGCTTGTAGATCATGAAAATAATTCTTTATGTTCTGGTTATATTTTGGAATTCCTTCATGATGCTACTGAAAATTATTATGAGGGAGGAACATATGCTTGTAGGAATTGCAATAATATCAAGTTTCCTCTCTATGTGTTCAAAGTTTTGAAGTGATGCTTGTTTTGCCATCCTATGCTAGCTGATTCTTGCCCCCATAAATTTTTTGCTCAAAAAATCCCTATGCATAGGAAGTGTGTTAGACTTAAATGTGATTTTCATGAGATTCATGATGCTCTTTTGCATGTTCCAATTATTATTCATGTACGAGCATCGTTGAAATCATCATGCCTAGCTAAAAGGCATTAATGAAAAGTGCTTGTTGGGAGACAAACCAAAACTTTTACCTTCTGTTTTTATGTGTACACATGATTAAGCAACTGTATACATGATGCCTGAAGACCACGAATAAGAAGTATACCGTAGAAAAAGGAATGAAGTGGGACGTAGCGTAGCCGGACAAGCCAGCTAAGGCAGCGGCCGAGGCATGCAAAGACGCGTAGCAGGACGTGTCGGAGGCGGCCGAGGCGCTCGATGGCATATGCGGCGCACCAGGCAATGGTCTACCTGGTGTCCTCGTACCACAACGCAGCAGCCAGGGAGTTGCTCCAGGCAGCTGAAAGCCTGGGCGTGGTCTAGCTATGGTTCAACCTACACAAGGCCACGAGCTAGGAGGTTCACAAGTGCATGCACGTGAAGCAATTTCAGATTTTGTGATTGGTTCATCTAGTGGAGCTACAACTAGTTCGGATGAACCTCAATCGCCAAAAACCGGAAGTGTGGCAACTTTAGCAGAAAATTCTTCGTCTTCGACAGAACAGGAGACGAGGGAATGTCCGCCAACACCAGTATGTCTTCGACCAGTGGTGGAGCCGTATCCGGAGGATACTCTTCGGATAATTTACCCAGTAAAGATCAATGGAAGTGGGCGAAGGTGTCTAGCAAGTGCCAAGGAACCGGCGGCATTCGAAGGCGCAAATACGAAGGAGTGTTGGCGTCACACTATGGAAGAAGAGTTGAGATTGATCTGCGACAATAATGAATGTGAGCTTGTGGATCTTCCAACAATGAAAAATTCATAGAGCTCAAGTGGGAATTTACGATCAACCAATATGTCAAAGGAATTTGTGTGAAGCACAAGGCGCAGCTAGTGGTCAAAGAGTACATGCAAGATGAAGGTATGGACTTCGAAGAAGTGTTCGTTCCAATTGCACGGATGGAATCGGTGAAATTACTCATCGCTCTCGCGGCTATAGAATCGTGGAGGATACATCACATGGATGTAAAATCCACGTTTTTGAATGGTGAGATATAAGGAGATGTGTATGCGAATCAACCATTGAGCTTCATCAAAGAGGGAGAAGAACACAAGGTATTGAAGCTACACAAAGCCTTGTATGGGCGACGGCAGGACCTTCGGGCATGGAGCGTCAAACTTGATCGGACTTTGATTTCTCTTGGATTTGAGAAATACCCACTGGAGCATGCAATGTACAAGAGGGGTGAAGGAAGGGATCGTCTACTAGTTGGCATCTACGACGATGATCTGTTGATAACTGGAGCAGATGAAGACATGATTGCAAAGTTCAAGCTACAAATGAAGGAGCTTTTCAAGATGGGAGACCTAGGGCTATTGAGTTACTACCTCAGGTTCGAGGTAAAGCAAAAGCCGGAAGGGAACACGCTATGTCAGGAGGCATATACAAGAAAGGTACTTGAAATTTGTGGCATGAAAGATTGCAATCCAATTGATGCTTCAATGAAAACTCGTCTTGAGCTGAGCAAGAAGGAGATGGCGAGATTACTCGTCTACAGTGCTAGTGACACGGAAGGAATTGTTGACGACCATAAGAGTACCTCGGACGTGACATATTTCCTTGATGGAAGTATAGTAAGCTGGCTATCACGAAAAAAAAAGTGGTGACATCGACTTCAAGTGAAGCAGAGTGTCAAAGTGTGTGGCTAGGGAGGCTACACGGTGATCTCGTGAATCGAGATCCGAAACAAAAGGTGCTCAATGTTGACAGTGAGTCTACAAATTTTTTACGTGAGGATCCAGTGCAGCGTGACAGGAGTAGGAACATTGATACGATGTATCATTACATAAAGGATTACGCGAAAGAAGGTAAGATGAAGGTCAATTACGGTTGCACCGATGATTAGCTGGCGGACATGCTATCCAAGGCTTTAGATCGAGAGTAATTCTTGGAAATGCGGTGAAGAATCGGCGTCGTTGCAGTGACAAGATGATGTCGTGTTTAGGGGGGTGATTGTTGGAAATAACCACGACGTGTGTGGTCTGTGTCCGGTTCGTACACAGGATAATCATCGTACAGTAGTTGGATTAGGATTCGTAGTCACATAGGTTATCTTATCTATGTCCGGACTATTATATATAGATAGCTATCCCCTTGTAACCTGTGATCGTGATTTGAATAAGAAAAACATCGGGCATGAGACGTGCTCGTGGCAATCAAAAAGCTATCGTGTGTGCGTGTACTTCCGACTGAATTGATCTTGGTTGATCTAGCTGGTACGTATGGATTAGCTTTGGCCAGCGGTGAACTAATCAGGCAAAAACTTGTGTGGTGGATCGACTAGCTAGTTGAGGTTAGCTTTACACTGGTGGTGGATCGGTCTACATTTTTGCACTGCGTTGCATCGTGTGTCTCGGCATAAAGGCAATTCGTCGAGTTTTTCAACGAGCCTCATTCGTCATCATCGTTCGTCATCGGTAGTAGTATCGTCCATCGTCGGAAAATACTCGGCGACGGGTCTGGGCCAACACACTATGCTAGCATTCACACTTCATAAATTATTTCTTTTATCATTTACCTATTCGAGGACGAATAGAAATTAAGCTTGCGAATGCTGATACGTCTCTAACATATCTATAATTTATGAAGTATTCATGCCATGTTTATAATAATTCTATATGATTTTGGTATGATTTTATTAGAACTAACCTGGACAGACGCTGTTTTTAGCAGGACTACCATGGAGTCATTTTTTGTGCAGAAATAAAAGTTCTCGGAATGAGCTGAAAATTTAGTATGATTTTTCTGGACCAAAATAGACCCCCGAAGCATTGGAGTTGGTCCAGACGAGCCACGAGGAGGTCACAAGCCTGCCAGGCGCGGTCACCCCCCTGGTCGCGCCTAGAAGGCTTGTCACCGCCTCGTGACCCCCCTTGACGTAAGATCAACGCCAAAATTCCTATAAATATAGAAACCTCCGAAAAGAAACCTAGACCTTGAGTTCCACCACCACAAGCCTCCAGAGCCACGAAAAACCAATCGGGAGCCCATTCCAGCAGCCTTTGGAGAGGGAAACCATCACTGGAGGCCATCTTCATCATCCCGGCAGTCTCCATGATGAGGAGGCAGTAGTTCACCTTTGAGGCTGAGGGTATGTACCAGTAGCTATGTGTTTGATCTCTCTCTCGTGTTCTTGAGATGGCATGATCTTGATGCACCACGAGCTTTATTGATATAGATGAATCATATGGAGTTTCCCCCTCTCTATCTTCTTGTGATGAATTGAGTTTTCCCTTTGAAGTTTTCTTCACGGATTGAGGCTTTAAGGATTTGACAACACTTGATGTATGTCTTGCGATGGGATATCCGTGGTGACAATGGGATATTCCATTGATCCACTTGATGTATGTTTTGGTGATCAACTTGTGGGTTCCATGAACTTGGTAATCTATGCATAGGGCTGGCACCGGTTTTTGTCTTGACTTTCTAGTAGAAACTTTGGGGCACTCTTTGAAGTTCTTTGTGTTGGATTGAACATGATGAATCTGAAATTATGTGATGCATATCGTCTAATCAAGCCCATGGGTACTTGTGGTGACATTCGAGTATCTAGGTGACATTAGGGTTTTGGTTGATGTGTGTCTTAAGGTGTTATTTTAGTACGAACTCTAGGGCTCTTTGTGACACTTATAGGGATGGCTCAGAAGATTGATCGGAAAAGATAACTTTGAGGTGGTTTCGTACCCTACAGTAATTTCTTCATTACTTTCCGCTATTTGTGACTTTGGAGTGAACTCTTTGTCGCACGAGAGGTACTTACATATGATTCAACTATGTAATTTTGTTGAGAGAAACTGCACTAGTGAAAGTATGGACCCTATGCCTTGTTTCCTGACATTTATACAATGTTTTGCTCGTTGTTTACTATTTGTTACCTTGCTGTTTTTATATTTTCATATTACAAAAACCTATATCTACCATCCATATTACACTTGTATCACCATCTCTTCGCCGAACTAGTGCACCTATACAATTTACCATTGTATTGGATGTGTTGGGGATAGAAGAGACTCTTTGTTATTTGGTTGTAGAGTTGTTTGAGAGAGTCCATCTTCATCCTACACCTCCCAAGGATTGATAAACCTTAGGTCATCCACTTGAGGGAAACTTGCTGCTGTCCTACAAAACTCTACGCTTGGAAGCCCAACACGAGTCTACAAGAAGAAGGTTGCATTGTAGACATCATTGAGTTGCATAAAGAGGAGACCAGGGGAGTCAAGTTCTACCACTGAGTCGTCAAGTTCGAGCAATTCAGCAGCAGATTGTTTTTTCCTGTGACCCGTGGTACCTGTAGTACCTATAGTACGGGTCTTGGTTGCCTTTACATTCTTCTTGCGGACGGGGACATATTTCTTCTTCCAAAAAGAGGATTTGGCCTTCATATGACTCACAGGGTCAAAAAAATATAAGATACAAGATTACGAGAAAGCACATAGTTTATTTAAAAAGATGTTTACCTTTGGAGCCGGATTGAGAACACAGAACGGCTTTAACCCAGTCTGGTTACATGCAGCTTGGAGGCTCTGCAAGCAGAGATTTCACAATGGTGTTGAGGTCCTTCTCCTTCAAGGGGGTCCGAGTGAAGCGCACTAGATCACTCACTTCACCAGAGTATTCACACATTAACTTCTCCCACCGGCTCAGCGGCATGATCCTCCAATTGACCCAGCAGCGGAAGAAATCCACACCGGTTAGCCCGTTGTCTAGCAAAGCACTGATCTTTAGAAAAGCCAGAGCATATTTAACACGCTCTATGACACTCATCCGTCAGGAAGCTCTGTGTTGAAGGGACGAAAGGGAAGATAACCCGACAAAGGATTTTCATTAGCCGGGGAGGTGTCCTTGCAATAAAACGAGGTCCGGTTCCAGTCTTTGGGATGACTGGGCAGAATGGATGTAGGGAAAGCCCTATCCCTCCGCCTTTGCGTTGACACCCTTCCAAGGTCAAGACTCGGCCCAACTCCTAGGCCAGTCTAGCGGTTTAGATAGAAGAAATCTCTAAAGTTGTCCACTGTAGGTTCCTCTTGCAGATAAACCTTGCAAAGGAATTGAAATTGGAATAAGTTTGTGACGGAGTTGGGGCTAATGTCTTGAGGATGAATCTTGTAGAATTGCAAGGTGTCCCGGAAGAATTTTGACCTAGGCGGTGAGAAACAGCAGAGAAGGTGATATGTGAACATTTCTAAGGATGCTTTGGTAACCCCGAAGGCGACCCAGTCACATGAAGTGGGGGCTTTGCCCATGACAGCGGGTTAAACACTATGAGAAAGCGCAAGGTCATGGTAGGTCAAGTAAAACCTACTAGTAAGGGGAGAAAAATCTAAGACGACAATAGTGATCGGCGGGTTATGCTGGTATTTCTAAGCCTCCGTCTATGAAACCAAGGTAAGAAGAAATGGCTACTACATAAGCCAGCAGTACGATGGCGGGTTAAGGAGACAGCTTGTGCTGAGAATTTTCATAAAGTGTTGACAAAGAGATTCTGTCGACAACTGCAACAATTGCAAGATCTACGATCGAGAATAAAATGAGAAATATTCTAACCCTAAATAAGGGGAGGAAGAATAGACGGTTCATGCGCATGTTTGTATCCAGGTTTCTAATCTACAATGAATGGAGATACATACTAAACAAAGTTCTGCGTCAGAGGGATGATCTTTTGAAGCCCAAAAAGTGTTCTATCTGTCGGTCCTCAATGACTACTCCGACGAGCGGCGGCGGACACAGAGGAACGACAACGAGCTAATGTAGATCTAAGAAGGGGGGAGGAACTAACCTGACGAGTGCGGAGGAGATGGCTGAAACGCCGGTGAGCTCTGGTCTGATCAGGTTGATGCAGCGGCCTTTGTCGGTGAAGACGAGGAAGGATGCAACGGCTGCAGAGTTTCAGTTGCATAGGCACTGGAGGAAGAAGAAGAAGAGAGATGGTGGTGATGGGGAGTAGAAAAGAAATGGGTTCATCCCTTGCCTATTTAAGAGATGGTACAACAACAATCCGCATGAGAATCGAGGAGGCGCAATAATGAGTGACCAAAAGAGATGCCTCGATTTTTGGGCTGACCGTTTAATAAGATGATCCATTATGATATCACAGAATCTTTTTGACGTGTCAAAGATGAAGTCATCCGTGTTTATGGTAGGTTATGAAGTTTCTCTTTCAGGTAACGAAGATGTGAGACTAGCCGCCAAATGAATTTGAAGGTTGACATGAACAGGTTCAAATCAATCTGGGGCCTAATGTTGGGGATATAACCCTGTGGCGAGACCCGCCCAGGAGGGGCCGAGTCATGCCTGGTGGCTCATAACCAAGACCCTTAAAGTGGGCTTGAGGTTTGAAGACAAGACGACATGGCGACTTACCAGATGGGCCGAGATGGAGGCCCGGAGTCGGAAGATGGCACGAGACCCGGGCGTGTAATCCGCCTAGGAGACGCCTTGCCCAGGAAGGCAAGGCGGCTTAGAGACAAGATCGGACACCTTGTGTAATTCGGTCTGGACTCTTGTAACCCCAGGGCCTCGACCTACCTATATAAAGGCGAGTTCCTATGGGGGCTTAGGACGGGAAACAAATGATCGAAAGGTAGGTCAAGAAAATCCATTCCCTTGTAATAGATACCCAATCAATACAACACACGACACCCCCTCTAGTGTTATTTGTACCAAAAATTCATAAATATTCAGAAAAAAATCATGTTAAATTTTCAGGACATTATGAGAACTTTTTTTGGGTTATTTTTATTGCATGGGAAAAAAATCAAAAAACAGGATAAACATGGCATTTAATTTTATTTAACTAAGAAAACAGAAAACAAAAGGTGGGTATAGAGATTTTTGTCTACTATATTCATTAACTTCATACCTCTCGAAAATGATTCATTAATAAGGTTGATCAAGTCTTATTAACAAGCAATTTTGATTAGCATGAAACCGAAGAACTTTCGTAAAACACTAGGTTACCTCAAAGGGAATATGCGCTACTTCTTGAGCATGCGTTGGTTTCCCGTGAAGAGGAACGGTTTGATGCAGGAAAGTAGAGAAGTATTTCCCTTAGTTTTTAAGAACCAAGGTATCCATCTAGTAGGAGATACAAGCGAGCCACCAATAGATATACCTGCACAAGGAATCAAACTCTTGCACCCAACGCTATAAAGGGGTTGTCAATCCCTTCACGGTTATTTGCAAGGATGAGATCTAGTAGAGGTAGATATAATAGGATGCTTGAACGGAAAGTAAAACTAAAAGTAAAAACAATGCAGCAAGTATTTTTGGTGTTTTTGGCTATAGGTCTGAAAATATAATATAGAAAATAGACCCGGGGGCCATAAGTTTCACTAGATGGCTCTCTCATGATGGCAAGTATTACGGTGGGTGACAAAATACTGTCGAGCAATTGATAGAAAAGCGAATAGTTATGAAGATATCCAAGGCAATGATTATGCATATAGGCATATCGTCCATGACAAGTAGATCGAAACGATTCCGCGTCTACTAATATTACTCCACACATCGACCGACTCCTGCCTGCATCTAGAGTGTTAAGTTCATGAAGAACGGAATAACGCATTAGGTAAGATGACATGATGTAGAGGGATAAACTCAAGCAATATGATGAAACCCTCGTATCTTTACCATTGATGTCAACAATACAATACGTGCCTCGCTACCCCTACTACGTCACTGGTGAGGACACCGCAAGATTGAACCCAAAACTACGCACTTCTCCTATTGCAAGAATTACAAATCTAGTTGGCCAAACCAAACCAATAATTCGAAGAGACTTGCAAAGATATGAAATCATGCATATAAGAATTCAGGAAAGACTCAAATAATATTCATGGATAATCTAAACATAAACCCACAATTCATCAGATCTCGACAAACACACCGCAAAAGAGTATTACATTGGATAGATCTCCATGAAGATCATGAAGAACATGGTATTGAGAAGCAAAGAGAGAGAAGAAGCCATCTAGCTACTAGCTATGGAACCGCAAGTCTGTGGTGAACTACTCACGCATCATCGGAGGGGCAATGGAGTCGATATAGATGCCGTCCGTGATCAAATCCCCCTCCGGCATATTACCGAAAAAGGCTCCAAGATTGGATCGCTTGGGAACGGAGGCTTCTGGCAACGGAAAAGTGTTTTCGTGGCTCGTTCTGATAATGATGGATATTTGGGTATTTATAGGACAAAGATTAGGGTTAGGGGAGGTGACAGGGGCCCACAAGCATGCCGGGCGCGGGTGCCCTCTGGCCGCGGCAAGTGGGCTTGTGGCCCCATGGCAGCTCCTCTGCCTTGGTTCTCAAGTCTCGTGGCTTCCATATTTTCTAGAAAAATCTTTCCGGAGGTTTTATTCCATTTGGACCCCGTTTAATATTCCTTATCTGCGAAACGCAAAAACAAGGAAAAAACACAAAATGGCACTAGGCTCTAGATTAATAGGTTAGTCCCAAAAATAATATAAAATAGCATATTAATGCATATAAAACTTCCAAAACAGATCATATAATAGCATGGAACAATCAAAAATTATAGATATGTTGGAGGTATCAATATGCATATCCCCAACCATAATAATATCATATTCCTTTTTGGAAGTAGGTAGAGGTAATTGAAAGCTTCCAATAATGAGTGTCGGGCGAATTTTCAATAACAATCACACCATTCACTTGGAATTGCTTATTTGGAAAGTGCATAGTATGCTCATTACCATTGATATGAAAAGTGACCTTGGTTTTATTGTAATCAATAACAGCCCCTGCACTATTCAAAAAGGGTCTACAAAGGATAATCGACATGTTGTCGTCCTGAGGCATTTCAAGAATAACAAACTCCGTTAAGATAGTAATATTTGCAACAACAATGGGCATATCCTCACAAATACAGATAGGTATGGAAGTTGATTTTTTAGCCATTTGCAATGATATTTCAATAGGTGTGAGTTTATTCGAATCAAGTCTTTTACATAAACTAAAAGACATAATACTAACACCAGCTCCCAAATCACACAAAGCAGTTTTGACATAATTTCTTTTAATGGAGCAAGGTATAGTTGGTATTCTAGGATCTCCATGTTTTTTAGGTACTCCAACCTTAAAGGAATAATTAGCAAGCATGGTGGAGATTTGAACTTCAAGTATCTTTTGTTTATTAGTGATGATGTCTTTCATGTATTTAGCATAATGAGGCATCTTTAATATATCGGCTAAGCGGGTACGCTAAAAGACTGGCCTAACAATTTCAGCAAAGCGTTCAAACCCATGGCTCTCTTTCTTTACCATATTTTCTAACCACAAAGTCTTTCATATAATATCGTTTATTTTTAGGTTGTGGGTTATCAATATCAACAATAGGTTCGATTTCTACATCATTATATGGTTCTTTATCATTACTAGGTTGAGTATCCTTATGAACATCACTATCATTATCTTTATCACTATATGGATGTTCATTAATAGATTGAGTTTCAGCATCAAAAATAGAGACACCATTAGTATCATCGAGAGGTTTTTATATCCGAGGTTCACTAGTAGCATGCAAAGTCCTATCATTTTTATTTTTATTTTTCTTCTTAGAAGGACTAGGTGTGTCAGCATTAATTCCTTGAGAGTCTTGTTTAATTCTTTTAGGGTGACCTTCAGGATAAAGAGATTCTTGGGTCATTCTACCTCCTCTAGTCACTACTCTAAGAGCATGATCATTCATATTATTATTCATTTCATCAAGCAATTCTCTTTGAGCTTTAGCAACTTGTTCTAACACAGTTTGAACCATAGAGGCGTGTTTTCCTACACCTCTAACATCATTACTAATTATAAATAACAAGTCACTCAAGCGAGAAATCATATCAGAATTATTTCAAGTGTTTCAGAACATTTGCATTGAAGTGCTCTTGTTTCATAATGTAGTTATCAAACTCATATAAGCATTGACTGGGGTGTTTATTGTAAGGGATATCACCTTCATCAAACTTTAATAAACAATTTACCTCTACCACCTACGGAGGTGGTGGTGTGTTAAGTCCATGTATTTCTTCAATATGTGGTAAATTCTTAACATCCTCAGCCTTAATGCCTTTTTCCTTCATACATTTCTGCGCCTCTTGCAAATCTTAAGGACTGAGAAATAAGATACCCCTCTTCTTTGGAGTGGGTTCAATTTGTTGTTCAGGGAGAGTCTGATCATCATAGTTCTTCAATATATTATTCAATAGTTCCTCAGCTTGTTCAACAGTTCGTTCCCTGAAAACACAACCAGCACAACTATCTAGGAAATCCCTAGAAGCATCAGTTACTCCATTATAGAAGATATCAAGTATTTCATTTTTCTTAGGAGGATTATCAGGAAAAGCATTAAGCAATTGGAGAAGCCTCCCCCAAGCTTGTGGGAGACTCTCTTCTTCAATTTGCACAAAGTTAAATATTTCTTGTAAGGCAGCTTGTTTCTAATGAGCAGGAAAATATTTTCAGAGAAGTAGTAAATCATATCCTGGGGACTACGCACACAACCAGGAGTAAGAGTATTGTACCATATCTTAGCATGACCCTTTAATGAGAACAGAAATAATTTGAGAATATAATAGTAGCGAATCTTCTCATCCTGAGCAAATAGGGTGGCTATATCATTCAGCTTAGTAAGATGTGCTACCAAAGTTTCAGTTTCATAGCCATGAAAAGGATCAGATTCAACTGAAGTGACTAACTATGGGTCGACAGAGAATTCATAATCCTTATCGGTAACAAAGATAGGTGAAGTAGCAAACTTAGGATCACATTTCATTTTAGCATTCAAAGTCTTTTCTTTATACTTGCATAGTAGTTTCTTAAGATCATTTCTATCCTTACAAGCAAGAATCTCTCTAGCTATTTCTCCATCCAAAGCATAACCTTCAGGTATCTTAGGCATTTCAAATCTAGGAGAGCTAGGCCTAATAGGTGTTTCATAATCATCAGTTTCAAAGATCTCACCAGTTTCAGCAGTTTCAATGATTTCATTCTCTCTAAATCTAGCAATTTGTTCATCAAGAAATTCACCTAGTGGCACAGTATTATCAAGCATGGTACTAGTATCATCATAAGTATCATTCATAGAATAAGTAGCATCATCAATATCAGGATTACTAGGATGTGGTGGTATTGCAAACTTACTCATAACAAAAGGTGAATCAAGTGCAGAGGGTGATGGCAGTTCCTTACCACCCCTCGTAGTAGAGTGTAAAATCTTAGTTTTAGTATCCTTCATATTCTTCATAGTGATAGATTGATATAAATCCCAAGTGAGTCAACAAATATAGTTATGCTCTCCGGCAACGGCGCCATCCAAAGGTCTTGATAACCCACAAGTATAGGGTATCGCAAAAGTTTTCGAGGGTAGAGTATTCAATCCAAATTTATAGATTCGACACAAGGGGAGTAGAAGAATATTTGAGAGTATTAGCAGTTGGGTTGTCAATTCAACCACACCTGGAGATAATATCTGCAGCAAAGTGATTAATATCATAGTAGTATGATAGTTTGATAGCAGTAGTAACAGAATAGTAGCGGTAGTAACTTAGCAATAACAATAAGTGGAAAAATCGTAGGCACTACATTAGTGTATCCATTGGATGTTATTCATCGTATAGTAGTCATTACCTAGGGCGACATAGAACTAGCTCCAGTTCGTCAATATAATGTAGACATGTATTCCGTATATAGTCATACGTGCTTATGGAAAAGAACTTGCATGACATCTTTTGTCCTACCCTTCCATGGTAGCAGGCTCCATAAGGAAACTAAGGAATATTAAGGCCTCCTTCTAATAGAGAACCAGAACAAAGCATTAACACATGGTGAATACACGAACTCCTCAAACTATGGTCATCACCGTCAAGTATCCCAAATATTGTCACTATGGGGTTGATAGTTCATAACACGTAATAGGTACATATGACTAGGAAATATCGGATCAAGAACATAGATATAATGATGATAAAATAAACGGTTCATATCTGAAATCATGGCACTCGGGCCCTAGTGGCAACCATTAAGCATGCCAAATTCATAGCAACATCAATCTTAGAACATAGTGGATACTAGGGATCAAGCCCTAACAAAACGAACTCGATTACATGATGAATCTCATCCAACTCCTCACCGACCAGTAAGCCCACGAAGTAATTACTCACTCCCAGTGGGGAGCATCATTCAATTGGCGATGGAGAAGGGTTGGTGATGATGAAGATCGAATATTCCCCTCTTTGGAGCCCCAAACGGGCTCCAGATCTGGCCTCTCGATGAGGAACAGGAGGTGGCGGCGACTCCTTATTGTGAAACGTGACGAAACTTTCTCTCTGATTTTTTTCTAGAAAATTAGGATTTTATAGTGTTGGAATTAGGGTCACAGGGCCCACGAGGTGGGCACACTCCACCAGGCCATGCCAGGGGGTCTGGCGCGCCCTGGTGAAGGGTGGCCACCATGGGTCACCTCTCTGGTGGCTTATGGCTACAATATTCCTCCTTTATTCCAAAAAGTTTTGTTCCATTCCGAAAACTTTTATTTCTGCACAAAAAACAACAACATGGTAGTTCTGCTGAAAACAGTATTAGTCTGGGTTAGTTTCATTCAAATCATGCAAAATAGAGTCCTAAACAAGAGCAAAAGTGTTAGGAAAAGTAGATATGTTGGATTCATTTCAGCATGGTCTCAAAAACTTGGGCATTTCCATATTCATCAGGCTTTTACAAATATCCATGCCAAGGATCCTGGAAACACATCATACTACCATGATGAATAACAATGGAGGATGCAGATGCAAAGGAATACAACACTTCCTGATATTTCAGGGAACAAAATCTGGATGATCGACCGAGAGACATTTAACACTCAGCTTCTAATGTTCTCCTTGATGTACTAGCGTAACCCAACTATAGATAAGGCTTGATATCTAGCACATCAGGTATAGGTCGGACTTCGGGGCCTCAAGGGGTCCATGAGGAACAACTTCTAGAATATGTCATACGGAGTCCTCATGTGGAAGTGGCCAAGTTGTTGAATGATGAAACTATAATAATAGGTCTATCAGCTAGGTGTGTTGGACACAACACACACTTTACCAGGTCATAGAGAGACCAATATTATAATTCTTGGGATATGTTCCAACCATCATGTCCGCGTGAGATTCAGATCTGGTTGGTGATAGGATGTTTCAGACTCGGCATGTCTAAAAGAGAAAGTTTGCAACACAAATCGACGAGATGGCATTGCGGAATTCTTGGGAGATGAATTGTGGAAGACAACTCCAAAATATGAGCTGGATTGCAAGACCCACATGAACACAGTGTCCAAGACAATTGTTGTCATATGGGATGCTTACAAAAAAACACTACCGAGTTCTAGATGGAACCATCATTTGGGTAACAAAGTATTGTGCACGTCCGACTGAGATCTTCAGGATTAACACTTCACTTCTTTTCCTTGAACAAGTCATGTGGCTTGTTGTGCTAGGAAATTCATACGGAATGGAGGTAGCAAGCCTATCATGTCATAGAATACTTTGCACATGCATGATTGACTTGAGGTGATTCCAGAGGAGACAAAATAACTTTTCTCGAAGTCACGGCGGAAACATGCACCAAATGCACATGAACTTTGAGTAAGTCACTTCTTACACCAAACATATACTTCATGTACGGAACTAGAAGGTATCGCCTACAAAGTTTCCAACACTAGTGTTATGTTCATCATGAATCATGGGGATGATAAACAATGTTGTCGATGGTCTCAACAACAGTTCCTCGAGATTTCCATAAAGATGGAAGTCCATAAATATGTGAACAAGGCGTTAGCATTGGTTAGACCAAAATATATAACAGTGTATGCTCGAGGATACATCTGCGAGTTAAAACAACATTAGGAAGATCTTTGGTTCTAATTTGGATTTGAGGATAACCCATACTCAATTCAAAGACCGAACAAGACAATAAATACAACAATTGATCACAAGGATCAACTGATCAAGATATCATATTTATTCTACACACACAAACACATAAGAAGATATCCCCTTGGAATGAACTAAGTCAAGTGAAGCATTTATCTTCCAACTCTCCAAGTTGTTGTTTAGCTTAACAAACTCGTTCAGGGGTATCCAACACATATTCTTGGAGAAGGGGTGGTTTATAGAAAACCCAACTTGATCACAAACTCAACATAACGGTCGAGGGACAACCTGGTGATACTTCCAAGAAGATATTCGGTAAATCATGAACCACCAACATGTTATTAAGCTCGAGAACAATCTCACTTTTCAGGGTGAGACGATATGACCAACAGAGCGAAGGATTGACACAATCCTAACTCAACAATTGAAAAGTGCACCATGGAGAATGGACTAGGTAGCATGATCAATCTTTAGAGTGGTGATTCAATAACCAACACACCAAGAATGAAATTATTGTCCATTAACTACCAAGCAACAAAGTTGCTAGGAGTATTGATTGCACACATCACGATTCTCTTGTTGGTATTCTGGTTATAGACAACACAAATACCGAGGAATGAATGATGATGGCGAGAAGTATCACTGTACCAAGAAGTCATAAGAGGTGGTGCAACTCCCATGACAATCCTGACTTAAAGGGGGTAATACTTCGAGGTAGAACACAACAAAAGCTAGATTGGTATTTTGATCTTTGGAGTACAACTGCTTTGACCCAATCCTAGGAATGGATGAGGTACTAGAGTTTGGTTCTCCTAGGCATTCTAAAGTAGAATGGCTTGATAGACCACAAGAATAATATCCATTGATGTATACGAATGCACAACTACTCTTGACTATCCGCTGATAGATAAAGGTCAGAATACAATTGAAGAGGGGCAACTCAAGAGCACTTGATTTTTCCTAAGTTATAGATGCATAGACTGAATACGTCGAAGAAGGTTCAACATGTTTATTCCAGATAATCCATGCATAAATATAGGATTGGTATAGTCACAATGTAGAATGGAGAACTCATCAAGAGCACTCTGGTTATGACCTTCAATTCACCAAAAACTTCTGCCATAACTGGTTCATGGGATAAGAAGAATGATGTACCACAAACCTTGAAGACTAGAAAAAAGTTACTAATATCCAAAAGGAACAAGAAAATACTATCAATAGGAGTAAGCATAATGAATAATGGGTTCGAGAACCCGGAGATAGAATACCTACTGACTAAGTAGCATCACATGATACTTTCGATAACGATGGCCAAAACTATCACACTTGGAACACAAAACACAGCTAGACTGTTGGGTGGTTCTATGAGATGACATGGTTTCCTAAACACCTTTAAGATATACGTTGAGGTAGTAGAGTACCTCGACACAATAATTTGTGTGCTTTGTCTGGACAAAAAGACATTGAATCGGGATGAAAGGATTTGCAATGTGTTAGTGCATCTAGTGCCCCTTAGTGATTTTGGTGTATTGAAGACTTATAGGTTAAGGCACTAATGTGTTTGTGAGTGTACACAGGCTCTATAAGTCGATGAGGAGTTTGATATATTCGGAGATTATCGACCCCTAAAAATGAATGTCTTCAAGTGAAGACTTTGCTAAAGACTTTCTGAAGACATTGGTGAAGACTTTGAGAAGACTTTGAAAATGAAGAAGTTGGTGTGACCTCGAAGATATGAATGAGGAATATGACACATGAAGACTTTGTTTTCGTAGTTTCATTGCCTCTATTTGAGTCATAGGAAACACCGTACTGTTAAAGGGGGTCGAGGTAATACTAAGGAAAATTTCCAACTGATGCTCAACTCCAAAATCCTCAACCCATATAATCCTTCGAGTGAAGCCTTTGGAAATCTCTTACCGTTCAGACAAGTTTTTCAGTGATAGAGACGAAGTTCTTCTGGTCTCTGAGGAAATTGTTCTGACTGAGGAGTTAGGATTTCGCTAGTGCGAATTGCCTACAAGTGAGGATTATGATAAGCTAAGGACTTTCATAGTTCGAAATTCCGACCATTGTTGCGCTTAGCGCCAGCTGTCCCCAATCGTTCTTACCCACATAACGGTCATATCATTGGGGGCATTTATGACTAATCATGTCAGGTTGCACCCTGGCTATAAATAGCCAACCCCCACAACCACTAGCTGGTTGGCTGCTCTAAGAGAGAACTGGCACTTGTCATTTGAGAGCAACCCATCCTCTGAGGACTCTGTGAGAAAAACATCAGTGAGGAAAAACCCACAAACCAAACCATAAAACCCATAGTGATTGAGCATCACTAAAGAAATTCCTGTGTGGAACCGACGCTTGTTACCTTTGAGAACTTTATATCCCCTAGACGGTTAGGTGTCATGGTCTAGTGCTCCTGCAGTCAATTGGGGACCACGAAGTGACCTTGGTCTAGAGCATCCAACAGTAAATTGTGGATCTCCTGGTGACCTGTTTGGGAGGGTTTTGGAAGTCTACCCTGAAGACTTACCACGAGTGTTGGGCGAGGGATGTGTGACCTTAGCTCAAGGAGAATACGGTAAGGACGGTGTGTCCTGGGACTGTGTGTCCTCTGGTTTAAATACCAGGCCGCTCCAAACCAGATGTACGACTGTCACAGCTGTTGGAACTGGGTCATCAAACCATTGTCTTCATCAAGCTATCTAGTTCTATTTCCTCAACCCCTCTATTCCTCATATATCTGTTGATGAAATTGATTGTTACAGTTGGAAGAATTTGACTGAAGACTTTCACAAATTCCTCACCACAAATTCTTCAAGTTATCCTGTATCACGCTACTCTCTATTTGTGCATGTTTCACTTAATCTTGAAGATTATGTTGTCACTATGTTCCTCATGCACTTGAGTACTTATTCCGCTGCTAGTTATTCATCACATTTCAAATTCCTCAAAGTTGAAATTCCTCAAATGATGAATTTGTAAAAATCGCCTATTCACCCCCCTCTAGCCAATATAATGCACTTTCAATTGGTATCAGAGCAGGTACTCCCTCGCTCTGTGTGATTTTTGTTTAACCACCTGGAGTTTTAGTTATGTCGACTGCAGGTATGATCAACGTTTCCGCGGGATGTCCTACCTTCAATGGGACAGACTACCCCTATTGGAAGAACATGATGCGTATGCACCTTGAAGCTATTGACAACGATCTCTGGTACATTGTGGAAAATGGTGTGCCCTCTGTCGCTCCCACTATTACTGCTGCTGATGTGAAGAGATTCAAGCAACTCGATTCTCAAGCGAAGAATATCATCTGTGGTCATCTGAGCAAAGGACAGTATGGTAGAGTGAGTGCTTTGGAATCTGCTAAGCTTATCTGGGAGAGGCTGTCCAAAGTCAACGAAGGTGTTTCCACTCAATGTGACTCTCGTGTTGATGTTCTTTGCAATCTCTTCAACCGCTTCAAGAGGCTTGACAATGAAAATGTTCGGCAAACATTTGATCGCCTCACTGATATATCAAATGAACTTCAAGCACTGGGTGCCACTGATATCACTGACCATGAAGTGGTGAAGAAACTCCTTCGATCTCTCGATTCCTCATTTGATACTCTAGTTTTGATGATTCAAGAACGTGGAGACTACAAAGCTCTTGATCCTGCTGATATTCTTGAGAGACTCAATACGCATGAATTCCAACAAGCTGAGAAAAGAGACCTTTACGGGCCAAGCTATGGAAGATCTCGTGCTCTGAAGGCAAAAGCAATTTCCTCATCTGAAGAAGAAGACTCTAACAGCAGCCTTGGTGATCCTGAAGAACTAAGTCAGGAACTAGCGATGCTTGTGAGGAAATTCCAGAAGTTCTCAAGACGAGGTGGATTTGGAAAGTCATCAAAAAGTGGATTGAGGAAATCCGATTCCTCAGAAGATTACAAAAAGAGAACATGTCATCGTTGCAAGAAGCCTGGCCACTTTATCTCTGATTGTCCTCTCTGGGAAAAATACTCAAAGAAGAAGAAATACCAGGATGATAGTTCTGATGACTCAAAGAAAAAGAAGAAACCCTCAAAGTCCTCATCTTTAAAGTCCTCAAAGCACAAGAAGAATGGTTCCAGAAAGGCTCGAGCATTCATCGGCAAGGAAATGGATTCTGAGGAAGAATCTGAAGAATATGAAGAAGAAGAAGAATCTGTGGAGGAATCAGAATCTGGTGTCGCTAGCCTTGCTCTCGCTACTGCGTTCGTCAGCAAGTCCATCTTCAACAATGAAGAATATGACCACTCCAACGACTCTGACATCAGCAATGATGATTATGCTCCCACTTATTGCTTTATGGCAAAATGCTCAAAGGTACACAAACATCATTCCTCATCTGAATCAAGTGAAGGTGAATCTGATGAATATGTGAAACCTAGCTATGCTAAAATTGTTAAAATTGCCACTAAGAAACAATGTGCACTTGAAAAGCTTCAGAAAATGCTAGACAAAAGCGATGACTGTTAAACCGTGAAGTGGATCATACTCAAACTCTATCTGTTGATCTTAAAAGTCTTCAGACAAAGTATAATAACCTTCAGAGTCATCATAACGACCTCTTAGCCGATCATGAGAAGCTTTCATATGAATTTCTTCAAAGAAAGCAAGATCTTGAAAAGCTGAGGGTGTCAAATGAGGATCTCCAAAGGGAAAACAATTCCTTACTGGCTCAACAGATCAGTACCGCTCAGGAAGAATTTGTTTCACCTTGTTTGAAATGCATCGAACGTGAAACTGCTAATTCTTCACCTGAATGTTCAAATGCTTCTATTGCTGCAATTTCTTCAACTATTCCTGTGGTCTTAAATTCCTCATCCGAGGATAGCACTAGTATCACTGATGAGAATGCAGGGTTGAAGGAATTGTATGTGACAGGCATATACAAAAGTCTCAAAGGGCATCAAACCCTTTGTGATGTCCTCAAAAAGCAGATTCTGAACAGGAACCCTAGGAAAGAGGGTATTACCTTTGTGAGGAAACTCAACACCTGAGCAGTACCCCAAAACCTCATGGGTTGCTGCAAAAGGATCTCCTGTGGATCCATCTACTTTATCTGGCTTTACTTGTGAAACTTCATATTCCTCTGTTGAGTCACTTGACTCCAATTACAGATTCTTCAAAAATAAGTCAAGTGAAGTATTTGCTAGATATGTTGGAACTAACTGTAGGAACGGTTCTCCTATGAAGAAAATCTGGGTTCCCAAGAGCTACCTAAAAAATCTTCAAGTGAATGTCCTCACGACACCACTCATGAAGAATCGGAACCCCAGACCAAATTACTCAAATGGTCAAAATCATCATTCTCATACTAATGTCTCTGTGTCGCAGGGAAAACCTAAGAGTTATGAATATGTGCATTATTCTTCAAACCATTATGTTCATAAGTCCTCGAAGAATTTCTCTGCTTATTCATTTGAATACTCTAACCCTCGCCCTATGAAACGAGGCGCACTTGCTTCAATGCCTCCCTTCTCACATGGTGCTCATAGAATGATGAATTCTCTGCCACCCCTCCAAATGAGGGTGGTGAAGAAAACAAACTGACATCTTATGCAGGGTCAGGTCTCCAGATGAATTTGAACATCTGATGAATTTGTTGGAGACCTGAGGAAATGCTTGAAAGGACGCAAGTTAACCATGATGAAATGAATTCTTCATTTCACTCATCCTCACTCTACTTGCTTACTACCTTGTGTGATGAAATTCTATTTGATGAAATAGATATCATATTCTTCACTCTGAAGCATATGAGTTCGTAAGTTGTACTAATTCATCTGCAGGATGATAATTTAAAAGCTACTGAGTGTGTTCTCAATAGTGGATGCACAAACCACATGACGGGTGACAAGAATCTACTGATGAATTTTCCACTCACTCCATCTCCTCTGAAGCATATCACCTACGCAGACAAAGGAAAAAAGCAAGGTATTGGGACTTGGTAAGGTTGCTATCTCAAAGGACCGAACCATGGACAAGGTGATGCTTGTTGAATCCCTCGGGTTCAACCTCATGTCTGTCTCAATGCTTTGTGATCTTGATATGGTTGTCATATTCGGAAAATATTGTTGTCTTGTCATCATGGAATCTGACAATTCCAAAGTCTTCGAAGGCTTTAGGAGAGGAGACTTGTATATTGTTAATTTCTCTACAGGTCCTCAACCTGCCACTTGCTTACTTGCAAAGTCTTCAGAAGGCTGGCTATGGCATCGACGACTTGGACATGCTGATATGAGGAATCTGCACACACTCGTGAAGAAAAAGCACGTCATTGGCATCAAGGGTGTAAAATTCCTCAAGGACCACCTTTGTGGTGCATGTGAATCTGGGAAGATGACCAGATCCAAGCATCCCTCAAAGACAATCATGACCACTATGCGACCTTTTGAATTGCTTCATATGGATCTCTTTGGTCCCACTCATTATTCCGTACTAAAAAATTCTTCAAGTTTGTATGGATTTGTCATTGTTGATGATTACTCTCGTTATACATGGGTGCATATCATTCTGTACAAAAATGAAGTACAGGATGTCTTTAGACGATTTGCTTCAAGGGCCTCCACCAACTTTGGCATCAAGATTAAGCATATCAGGAGTGATAATGGGACTGAATTCAAGAACACTAACCTTGATGAATATCTTGATGAACTTGGTATTACTCATGAGTTATCTGCTCCTTACACTCCTCAGCAGAATGGCATCATGGAGCGCAAGAACATGACTTTTGTTGTGATGGCTCGAACCATCCTTGACGAATACAAAACCCCTCGTCGCTTCTGGCCTGAAGCAATTGATACTACATGCCACATCATCAACAGGGTATATCTTCACAAATTCCTCAAGAAGACTTCATATGAGCTCATGACAGGCAAGAAACCCAATGTAAGTTATCTCAAAGTCTTCGGTGCAAAATACTGGATCAGAGATCCTCACCACAGTTCTAAGTTTGCACCGAAAGCACATGAAGGTTTTATGCTTGGTTATGGAAAGGACTCGCACACCTACAAAGTCTTCAACACCTACCATCACAAGGTGGTTGAAACTGTAGATGTGCGGTTCGATGAAACAAATGGTTCACAAAGAGAGCACCTGCCTTCTATGTTAGATGAACAATCTCCTGAGGAACCCATCAAGCTGAAGTCAACTGAAATGTCATACCCACTAAGGAAATCATTCAATCAAATGAAGACTCTCATGCTGATATACCTGAAGAAAATGGTGCTGATGAAACTCCTCAGCCTCGTCAACCTGCTCATCCAAGAGTAGCAAATGAAGTGCAGATTGACAAAATCATCGATGACATCAATGCACGAGGTCCTCTCACACGCTCAAAAGCTTCACATCTAACTAACTTTTGTGGGCACTTTGCCTTTGTCTCTATCTTAGAGCCCACCAAAGTTGATGAAGCATTCAAGGAGCCCGAATGGATTCCAGCTATGCAATAGGAATTGCATCAATTCAAGCTCAACAACGTGTGGGAACTTGTCAAGTGGCCAGATCCTCGCAAGCATAACATCATAGGTACCAAGTGGATCTACCGCAACAAGCAAGATGAAAATGGTCTTGTGGTGAGAAATAAGGCTCGACTTGTAGCTCAGGGCTATACACAGGTTGAGGGAATTCACTTTGATGAAACTTTTGCACCTGTTGCGAGACTTGAAGATATTCGCATATTACTACCTTACGCTAACCATCATAATACCATCTTATATCAAATGGATGTGAAAAGTGCATTCCTCAATGGTAAGCTTGAGGAAGAAGTATATGTTGCTCAACCCCCAGGTTTTGAAGATCCTAAGCATCCTGACAAAGTCTTCAGACTAAACAAGGCCCTCTATGGCCTCAAGCAGGCCCCTCGGGCATGGTACGACACTCTGAAGGAATTCCTCATGAAGAAAGGCTTCAAACCCGGTTCACTCGACCCTACTCTTTTCACGAAATCCTATGACAATGAACTGTTCATATGCCAAATATATGTTGATGATATTATATTTGGATGTACTGACAAATGTTACAGTGATAAATTTGCCTATATGATGAATGAATAATATCAAATGTCTATGATGGGAGAGTTGAAATTCTTCTTAGGTCTTCAAATTCGTCAGCAAGACAATGGCATCTTCATCTCACAAGAGAAATATCTCAAAGATGTTCTGAGGAAATTCGACATGTAAGATTGCAAAGGCGTCAAAACTCCAATGCCTTCAAAAGGCCATCTCTGCACTGATGAAAATGGTAAAGATTTCGATCAAAAGGTATACCGCTCCATCATTGGCTCCTTATTGTACCTATGTGAATCTAGGCCTGATATAATGCTAAGTGTCTGCATGTGTGCTCGATTCCAAGCAACTCCGAAGGAATCACACCATAAGGTTGTGAAACACATTCTTCGATACTTAGCTCACACACCAACACTTGGATTGTGGTATCCCAAGGGCTCAAATCTTCATCTCGTCGGATACTCTGATGCTGACTATGCTAGAGATCATGTGGATTGCAAGTCAACCTCAAGCACATGCCATTTCCTCGAACGATCCTTAGTCTGTTGGTCCTCGAAGAAGCACAACTGTGTTTCACTCTCTACTGCAGAAGCTGAGTACATTGCTGCTGGCTCGTGTTCTGCTCAGTTACTATGGATGAAGCAAACCCTCAAGGACTACGGCATCAAGTTGAATAATGTGCCTCTTTTCTGCGATAACGAGAGTGCCATCAAGATTGCGTACAACCTTGTTCAGCACTCCAAGACCAAGCACATCCAGATTCGTCATCACTTTCTTCGAGATCATGTACTCAAGGGTGACATCTCCATAAATCACATTCCTACTAAAGAACAACTGGCCGATATCTTCACAAAGCCCTTGGATGAAAAGAGATTTCGCAAGTTGCGGTGTGAGCTAAGTATCTTAGAATCTTTGAATGTTCTTTGATGAAGAACACACATCCTAACACGTATGCAAAATTGATGACTTAGATGTGCAACACACAAAGTAACGTTTTTCTTCAATCAATGAAGAATAACTCTCTAAGTGTGAAGAAATTAACGAAGAATTTGAGTCTCAGAACTCTACGACAATTGTAAGCGGTGTCTGAAATCATCATTCCTATACAGTGGGTTACGCCACCAACCAAAAGTTGAAGTTCTTCAAAATTGAGCACTGTTGCAAATTCTTCAAATTATCAAATTCCTCAAGTTTTCAAATTTATCAACTTTTCAAATTCTTCAAAACTTTTGAGACTCATATTCTTCATTGACTATATATATATATATATACTTTTGAGTTTTTCAATGTCCTCAATAGCATTCACTTATTGCCAATTCTTCAAGTTGATTTTCATCTAAGTGAATGTGATCGGACCCTTTCCCATCTATGCTAAACTCAACCCAGACTGTTCACAAATTCCTCATATGCGTTCTACTTTGAAACTTGTTCAAAGTCTTCACTGTGTCCTTGACAGCTGAAGAATTTGCTAACAAAAACTTTGAAATCTTCACTACCAAAATTTTCGGCGGTTCCCGCTCAAACTGTTCCGATTCCCGCGCCTGGATAACCCACGATCCTCCACAATCTTCACTACCCAGATCGTGGGTGACACCTGTCGTGTGGAGAGTAAGGGTCAGCGGCAATCCGGTCCAAAATCTTCGGGAGGATCCGTTTTTTACTTCCTCTATAAATGCCCCCTTCCCATCTACTTTGCTCGGTTACTCCGCATCTCATCTCTCTCCCGAGCTCCATCCAAGCGCCACCGCTAAAGTCATCGTCGCTGGTGAGGAAGAGCTTCGCTGCCTCAACCTCATCATCGTCGTACTCGCATCGGCCGCGGAAATCTTCATCCCGCCGCCGCTGTAGCTGCCTCCTTCTGCCAAGCTAGGGCGTGGGAGATCTGAACGGATGAACCTCCTCATTTCATCTCTGTGTTCGTCATGTTCTTCACCAGGGTAATTAATATTTATTTTTACTACCCATGTTTGATCCTCAACTACAACTACTATTCCTCAAATATGTGCTTAAACGTTATAAATCAAACACACAAGCACCTTCATCTCCTCATACTTGATACTTGATGATTTTTCCTAAGTAATGACATTCTTCAAGATTCCTCAATTGTGTGAATTCTCAAATTTGCACAACTCTGGAACCTGAGGCTAAGAACACTTAGTAAAAATCCTCAAGACATCCATGGTCAAATTCCTCACACCTATCTCTCTTAAAATTTCTGAGAACGCATATGACCTCTTCAAATTCTTCGCACCTATACTCTATTCACAGGTACAACATGTCCGCTGATGAACCACTAGGTTCTCATCAACTTAACTCATTTGCAGCACTACTTGAAGAAAAACTGTGTACCTCTTCAGAATCTTCAAGAGTTCATATTCCTCAAGTGAAGAAAATGTCTCATGGAAAGAAACCTCAGAAAGGAGGGAAAAAGCCAGATGTGCACACTACATTTGAGATCCCTGAGGAGCTATAAGATGAATATTGCACACCTGACGAAGAAACTCATGGAAAGGAGACGACCAAGCAGAGGAAGATTTGTCTGCAAAAGATTGAGAAGAGATGGGCCAAAGAATGGAGAGAATATCGTTATGTAACTCCAAAATACATGATGAAATTCGCTGTGAAACCACCTTGCAACAGGCCTCCTCTAGCTCCTAACCAAATTGCAGATCCTTGTAGCATCAAAATTGGTGAGGACTTACCTGCCATGTGGGAAAAGCAACAAGCCAAATTGGCGAGGAAAGCCAAAGAGGCTATGAAGAAATTC
This sequence comes from Hordeum marinum, assembly GCA_022496015.1. Classification (NCBI taxonomy): domain Eukaryota; kingdom Viridiplantae; phylum Streptophyta; class Magnoliopsida; order Poales; family Poaceae; genus Hordeum; species Hordeum marinum. The sequence goes on from CM039674.1 coordinate 465,511,269, forward strand.
AACGAGGATTCTGCTGCTGCTGCCTCTGCCAAAGCGTCTGCTAGTGCACCGAAGAAGATGTTAAAGAAATCTGCTCTAAAAATTGACTCTTCAAAATCTTCAGTGCAAATTCCTCAAGGTCAAAGGCCTCAGCCCAGAAAACCTTCAGCTCCTAGAACTGTTGCTGCTCAGTCATCTGCAACTTCCAAAAAGTCCTCAACTCCAGTGCATCTGGCAACATGCAAAAGGACTGATGGTTTTGCGTTAGTGCCGAAGCTCGCTGCAAGCCCCTCCACTACTGCAAAGTCTTCAACCAGTCCCTCTGCACTTAAACTAAAGAAGACAGCTGGACGTAATCAAAAACCAAGCTCTCACACCAGCAAGGCTCTGGTTACAATTCCCTCAGATTCTTTTGATGATGCTGATGATGATGCTGATGATGAGGAATTGGTAGAAATCATCAGATAGAGTCAACACAGGGCTGCTAAAGCAAAGGGGAGCTCTGTTCCTCTCATGTTGGATCCCAAGTTGATCCTCAACTTCATTGATATATGGCATGAGGACCCAAGTACTCCACTTTCCTCACTAAATCTGCCACCTTAAGTGGATCATGTCCTCACACATTTCATCTCTGAAGAACAATGGAAAAGAGAGCAAGCTTAGAGGGCTAAGAGGAACAAGACTCGCAAAGAAAAGTTTTTGCGCGAAAATGTGATGAGCTTGACCCCAAATCAACTGGTCATAGTTTAGTCCAAGATTCGCACTCTCTCCTTGGATCAACAAAGATATGATGTTGAATGGCAGGGCACCAAGGTTAGACTTGTCAAGGCTGCTAATGTAGCTGTAAAGGATCACAACACCAGGGTTGCATCTCGATCGCAACCACAAAAGACTCAGTCTGAAGAAAATGCTCAGACTGATTATGAAATTCCTCAGGCTGCTGATGAAAATGCTCAGCCTGAATAAACTGCTGAAAAAAGAGCTTTTGCATCTGCCAGTGCTGCTGAGGAAACTCAGACCACTGATGAACATGCCAGGACAACCCTCAATGTTGTTCCTGAAGAATCTGATAGTCCAGCTGAAAAATCCACTGTGCCTCAAGAAACTGAACCACTCAGGGCGGCTGCATCAGTCGTTCCTGAAGAAACTGCTCATGCTGAGGAAAATCCCCTCAAAAGAAAAGCATCAACTTCTGGATCCCCTGTGTTGAAGAAGTTGAAAACTTTGACAAGTTCCTCTGCTACACCTCTTGATGCAACTCCAATTTCCTCGGCACCAGCCTATGCTATTGTGCCAACTGGAGAAGCATATGACATTCCTCATGAAGAAGAGAATCATTCGGCTGCTTCCTCAGAGCCTCTTGATGAAGAAATTGTCATTGATGACACTGCATCAATGCCCAAGGTATCATCGCCCCAGCTTCTTCTAACTGCTGGCGCTGAAGAAATTGATGAAGAAGTTGACATTGGTGAAACTACTCCTGTCATCAATGATGAATATCGGGAATATGCACACCCCAACTCACCTATGGCAACTCCTCTGATGTTGCTCCCTCAGTCACCTGCAGAAACTGAGGAAATACCTGAAGATTCTGAACACGTGTGTCTTCCAGACCCTGAAGAAATTCCAGTTGCAGCAGCTGAGGAAATTGATGCTCCGGCAACTACTGAGGAACCTGTTCTACAAATCACTCAGTCTATAGTTCCTCCCATGCCAACTGAGATCAAAGGGCGCAATCGACCAAATATTCAACCTAAGAAACGAATGCCATTCAAAGGTTCGGTCCGCCCCAAATTCCTCAGGACAAATTTCTTCAATGAACACATGTTCTTCACAGGGCCAAATCCGTATGATTCTACTCGAACTGGTCGCACAAGGTTTTGGACTCCTTCTCAAATGAACTACTATGCCACTGTTCTATGTGACAAGAAGAAAATCTTCGAGCACCACAACATTCCTCATGTGGACATGGAGTCAATTCCATCATTCACGCCGGTGCTCCAAGTTCTTCGTGATGCTAGGCTTCTCCCCTTCTGCGTAGATGTTTGTGATTGGAACAAGGAGTTGATTCTTCAATTCTATGCCACTCTATACATTAGTGGAAATTCCTCAGACATCAACTCCTGGGTCTTGGACTGGATGACCGGAACAACTCATTTCACTGCAAGCTCTTTTAAATTGCTTCAGTCTGTCCCGGTTCCAATTCCTTCTTATGAAGCCCGCTGCCTGTTCAATGATCCACCACTACCAAATCAGATGATGAATGTGATGATGAAGAAATTAGCGTCTGGAAGCCTCAAAGGACAACCTTTCTTGTGAAGGATTTGTTGTATGTACCAAGAACAGTCTATCGCATCCTCACTCACACCCTATGTCCTCAGAAGGGGCACAACTCTAAAGAAGAAGAAGTTGAAGGAATCATGAAGAATATGCTTTTCAACATCATTCATTGGATTCCCATCAATTTTCACGATTTCTTCATGAGGACTCTGGCTGATGCTGCTATGTCACCATTTGAGTTGAAGCCCTTTGCTCCCAGGATTATGCATTTCCTCAGAACAAAGTCTTCAATGCACTTTGAGGCTGACTTCCAAAATCATTTCAGTTTTCTGCCCCCGATTGAAGTCCTCAAAAGCACAATTGATGAAGGAAAAGGCAAGGATGTCATTGATCAAGGCACTCGTCCATTGGATGGTCAATTTCATCAAGCAGCATCCTACTCCACCAATGATGACTCTACAACACAGGACTCCTCTGCCAAAAGCTCTGCACAAAATCCTCATGCAACTGCTCCTCGTGTGATGACTGATCGTGAGCTTCTCTTAAGTCTTCATCAGAAGGTCGATCGAAATCACAAGTGGGTAAAGCGTCAACTTGGGTATATTGTGCAGAATATGACTATGACGCAGAACACTGTCAAGAGGAACCACTACTATGCTCATGAAAACCTCAAGTGCTCTTGGGCTGTGCTAAATCACATCATGTCTTTAGAAGAACTGGATGAGCTGAACTTTGAAGAATATCCAGACTTTGCTCGCTGTCCTCAGAAGAAGTTCAAGAAAGTCCAAGTTCCTCTAATGGTCACTAGTTCGTATTCTTCATCTCGCGAGCGCGAGGAAGATGAAGACATTGATGATACTGCTGTTGGACCTGCATCAACAATCGACCCCGACAACGCTGGCACTCCTTCTTCACCAACAAGATGAAATTTCTCATGGGGCGTTAGTCATCACTTTTTCTTCCCTTTTGGTCCTAGATGACAAAGGCGGAGAAAATTTGAATTAGTCTTCAAGAGGGTCTACATATATGGGCATTTTTGTTTAAGTTGGAACTCTCGCTCTTTTGAAGTTTTTGGTTATTGAGTTGCAAACTTAAGTCCGATGGTGGTCTGACACTTTTGAACTATTTCCTCGCATGTTTATTTCCTCAAATACCTTAATGCATGCATGCTGAATTTCGTGAGACACCATTTTCCTCACGCATTTCAAATTCTTCATTTCATATATTCAAATGCGTGTATGAATTACAAGATATAGGGGGAGTTCTCCATGTTTTGAACCTGCCATGTGCATTTGCAGCCCAAAGCAAATTCCTCAAATATGCACATCTTCAGGGGGAGTTCTTCTATATCTTGCAATCAAATTCCTCAAAATCTGTACTTTCACTTCATATGTTTATCCCCGTTGAAAACTTAACCTATTTGTCATCAATCACCAAAAAGGGGGAGATTGTTAGTGCATCTAGTGCCCCTTAGTGATTTTGGTGTATTGAACACTTATAGGTTAAGGCACTAATGTGTTTGTGAGTGTACACATGCTCTATAAGTCGATGAGGAATTTGATATATTCGGAGATTATCGACCCCTAAAAATGAATGTCTTCAAGTGAAGACTTTGCTGAAGACTTTCTGAAGACTTTGGTGAAGACTTTGAGAAGACTTTGAAAATGAAGAAGTTGGTGTGACCTTGAAGATAAGAATGAGGAATATGACGCATGAAGACTTTGTTTTCGTAGTTTCATTTCCTTTATTTGAGTCATAGGAAACACTGTACTGTTAAAGGGGGTCGAGGTAATACTAAGGAAAATTTCCAACTGATGCTCAACTCCAAAATCCTCAACCCATATAATCCTTCGAGTGAAGCCTTTGGAAATCTCTTACCGTTCAGACAAGTTTTTCAGTGACAGAGACGAAGTTCTTCTGGTCTCTGAGGAAATTGTTCTGACTGAGGAGTTAGGATTTAGCCAATGCGAATTGCCTACAAGTGAGGATTATGATAAGCTGAGGACTTTCATAGTTCGAAATTCCGACTGTTGCTGCGCTTAGCGCCAGCTGTCCCCAATCGTTCTTACCCACATAACGGTCATATCATTGGGGGCATTTATGACTTATCATGTCAGGTTGCACCCTGGCTATAAATAGCCAACCCCCACAACCACAAGCTTGTTGGCTGCTCTAAGAGAGAACTGACACTTGTCATTTGAGAGCAACCCATCCTCTGAGGACTCTGTGAGAAAAACATCAGTGAGGAAAAACCCACAAACCAAACCGTAAAACCCATAGTGATTGAGCATCACTGAAGAAATTCCTATGTGGAACCGACGCTTGTTACCTTTGAGGACTGTGTATCTTCCAGACAGTTAGGTGTCATGGTCTAGTGCTCCTACAGTCAATTGGGGACCATGAAGTGACCTTGGTCTAGAGCATCCAGCAGTAAATTGTGGATCGCCTAGTGACCTGTTTGTGAGGGTTTTGGAAGTCTACCCTGAAGACTTACCACGAGGGTTGGGCAAGGACTGTGTGACCTTAGCACAAGGAGAATACGGTAAGGACTATGTGTCCTGGGACTATGTGTCCTCTAGTTTAAATACCAGGCCGCTCCAAACCAGACGTACGACTGTCATAGCAGTTGGAACTGGGTCATCAAACCATTGTCTTCATCAAGCTATCTGGTTCTATTTCCACAACCCCTCTATTCCTCATATATCTGTTGATGAAATTGATTGTTACAGTTGGAAGAATTTTACTGAAGACTTTCACAAATTCCTCACCTCAAATTCTTCAAGTTACCTTGTTCATCACTGCTTATCCTGTATCACGCTACTCTTTATTTGTGCATGTTTCACTTAATCTTGAAGACTATGTTGTCACTCTGTTCCACATGCACTTGAGTACTTATTCCGATGCTAGTTATTCATCACATTTCAAATTGCTCAAAGTTGAAATTCCTCAAATGATGAATTTGTAAAAATCGCCTATTCACCCCCCTCTAGCCGATATAACGCACTTTTAGAATGGCATCATATTATTTATAAACCTTGGATAACTCGGACAGCATAACAGTTGTACATGTATCAAATATGAAGCAACCTACATGAAACTGACAACATAACATTTAATTCTTATGGAGACATCGATCCAAGGAAGACAACAACTTTTCTATAGGTCTCCAGCATAGTAACTCGTCATCCTGATAGATAGATAAGTACGCCTAGTTCTTAATCCCCATAGAAAATAGGGTGACTCGGAATTAGAATGACACAAGGAAAGGAGTAAAAATAATCATGCGTTCCCTTCCACAATCAATTCCCTTATATAACTAAAGAAGTTCTAGACTCAACATTGACCAATTTGGCTTGGTAATCCTACACGCAGTCAAGCTCTGGTACCAACACTGTCGGGACCCCAATCCGAAGTCATGTGAATCCATCTTGTAACATATCACATCACTTTGTGGCCTCACGCACGATAAACCCTACGGCTGCCACCTTACCTTGGTCGGGACCGTTTGCGTCTTTTGGCTCACATATATGATTATATCACTAGCAATCATACGCTAGAGAACCCGGACCACATGACTAGTTATAGACCCAAGTGGCACAACCGTATAGGGACAGGCATACATAAGCCAACAGTGCAGGTATGAGTCATCAACATGTGTAGACGAGTCGCGTCAATCTACATGGACTCCATTACACCGCGTGACATTCCCCCATAGGCACGGACACAGCAGCAAAGAAGGATACATGTCGGTCAATCAATGTGTTCGGAATAGTAGCAAGCTACCATGGCTCAGTGGAAGCACAAAGAGGCATTTCCTTGTAAAGAGGGCTACTAGAGGTACACAACTAGGTGTCGAATCCCACACATACCAATGCATTTCAAACATACACACATTATGCACGATATGCATAGATACAGCATGGCATCACAACATAACTCTATTACTCAAGTATTCATTAATGACTCATAAGAGCCAACATAGTGTGATATTACAAACAGGGGTCACATGACCCAACATTCAAGTCATACAAGCACCAAGCGGAAGCAAAATATGTGTGAGTACAGACATCTACTTAAGTGGCTAGAGGATCCTGAAAAGCTACAACGACCCTACCAAAGGAACCATACCTCTGTCTGGGATTCCCAAGGTAATCTGAACATCATAGAACTTCACGTCGTCAGAATCACTAATGAGATTGATGTCTCCTCTGCAAGAACATAAATTTAGCAACCATGAGAACAAAGGTACTCAACAAGACTTACATCAGAACTAACTACATATGCATCATTGTCAACAAAGGGGGTTGTGCAGTTTATTGTAGCAAGCCAACTATGACTCTTGGCTAACCTATACTACGACTACTAGTACTTTCCTTGAGGTGGTATATCACACATGAGTCCACATATTCACCAAATCAATACACCAATATGGATCGACTCTCGTCTCCCCATGACAAGGCCATCCATAGCACTCACACTTATCTTGTGCATTTTAGAGTATCCATTTCAAGTTGTCTATGAACCACATAATTTTTCCAAGTAGTCCATATCCGAGGATGCGGCTATTCAAACAGATTATTTCACCCTGCAGGGGTATACTTATTCGCACATGCTCCCGCCACTTATCACCATGTGCGCATAAAAAGGCACCTTGGCAACCTTCATGCGGAAGCCCAGCGAGGGAGACGGCCACGACCGTTAATCACACAAGACCCTAGTCTAGGTTTATCACCTATTTGAGACTGAACCCGGAAGGAAGTCCAGCCGATGTTTCCTCTACGGCCACAAACGATGTGCGCAGGGTTCCACAAGTCCACCATCAGGGTGACACTAGGCACCTCGTGCCACTTTGCGTCTACCACATCGAAACCCACGCATTGGGAAGAGCTAAACACGCCTGCCAGCACTTCTCCTACAAACACCAAAAACTAGTTGCGACTCTTGTAGAGAGATCTAGGTGGTTAATAAGCCTAGAGGAGTCGAGTTTACCGGAACCCAATGAGTGGTTGTATCTTGTCTTGGATAACATGCACAGAACTCAGTTCTTAAGGACGGTCCCAATGAGACAACCTGCCATGTACTCCTACATGGCCTATCATCGCTACCTTTGCCAAAACGTGTTCACACACTTAGCTCTCACACAGTAGGACATGAACACATCCATTCCAATTCATTGCCTAGATGGATCAGAACCGATATGACTCTAAGCATAGCAGGCACAATAAGCAAGGATGGATGAGTAAGCACAACAAGGCTCAAGCACTTGCTACTCATGCTAAGTGGTTTCAAATATTTACTGTGACAAAGACAGGTCATGCAAAGGAATGGGTTCAACTATCGAGAACATGTAACAGTTGAATCATTATTGTCCTAATGCAGTGAAATAGAGCAGGAGTGAGAGGGTTGGTTTATATCAGTATGCTCAAGGGGGGTTCCTTGCCTAACAGTTCTGAAGATAGTACTTCTCTTCATCAGTGTCAACGATCATAACGTCAGAACCATCGCCCACCGAGAAGGAACAACACCGACAAAACAAGAAAGGAACACATTCAATGCAATGCAACAAATATGATGTATGACTTGGCATGTTAATGTACTGAATTGACCTAGAGAAACAATTAACCAAGTTAATTGAAGTGGAATTCAAATAAGTTTGAATTCCAACTCCAAATGATATTTCATATATTGCCGTAATCATAACATGTCCAACTTGGTGACGTTAACTTGCCCAAACATGCATGAGCAAGGCATAAACAGATTCATTGGATTTTTCTGATCATTTTTCATATACAAATTATTTTCATCCGAGTTACAGATTATTTTCTATGATTTTTAGAAGTTTTAAACATTTTTGGGAATTTAATAAATCATTTAGACTTATTTTAAATCAACAAAAGATAATATAACGTCACCACTGTGTCATAGTGATTTTAGCTGGTCAACTGACCGATTCAGGTCAAACCTGACGTGTAGGCCCCAAAACGTAAGTTTTTGTAGCTTTAATTAAAAGGTTTATTTTAAACCGGGGATCAGCTATTTAGTGGGGTACATTGCCAGTGGCACATGGGTTTTAATTAGCGGCGTCATTAGCACTAATGACATTGCCATGATGTCTTGGCTGGGGTTTGGTCGGCGACGACCGCCCGACGTGCCGAAGGAGCGCTGAAATACCTCCTCCCACGACCAAATGGCCGGCAAAGGGTGCCTACGCGCATCAAGGACTATCCCACATCCATATCCACGGTCAGGAGTGGCTAGGGTGGTCTGGGCTCGCTGGACGCAAGCTCGCGGTGGCGGCTAGAACTCGGCCTCGAAGCGGACGACGCTACGGAGCGGGGCACGACATGCTACTAGGGGTGTTCGGCTCCTGGGACCTCCAGGAATTCAACCCCGTGCTCGGACACGAGCTCCTTGAGCTCAAGCCATGCCAGTGACATGCCACGACGACCGGAACTCGACCAAGGAGGGGAAGCTAGCTAGGGGCCGCGAAGAACCAAAGAGGAGGGGATACGGGGCAACGCCTCAGCTCAGGCCTAGCAGAGGCGATGGCGAGGTCGTGGAAGCTCTCGACGGAGCGACTTGAGCTCGGTGACCTTTAGTGCCCAGCAAAGGAAACAATGACGATGGTGATGGTGGGGAGCTTCCCTGGTCAATTACTTCAGCGGGGAGGACTACGGAGATGTATCGGAGCTCAGGAACACTTTATCGAGGCAGGGGATCGCCGGTGCCTACGGGCGTGGCGGCGGCGGTGCTCGAACATGGTGACGGGAGGGTGAGAGAGGGGTGAAGGGGGAGAATGGAGGGGTCGGCAAGGTCGGGATGACCACGTGGAGCTTATCCCACTCGTCGCGCTGGCAATGGAGGAGCAGGCAGGCAGCTCGTGTCGCAGGCGCACGATGAGGTCGTGCTCAGTCTCGCCTCAGCCTACTGGCAGAGGTTGAAGATGAGCATGCCCCTGGTGGGCTGGGCTGCTCTGTTGGGCCATCCAGGTAAGCTTCTTAGTCTCTCTTTTTTAATTGTTTCTGTTTTCTATTTTTCCAAGTTTTTTTTGGATTTGGTTATAATACCAAATCAGTTGTACAGTTCCTGAAAATATTTGTGGGTAGTAACTGAATTATCCGAGAAGCCCTCAACAATTTTCTAGAATTATTGGAGCATTTAAAAATATATATAAAATTTTATATCTCTAACTCAAATATGATATGAAGTGATTCAAAAATCCAAGATGGCTAGGAAAAATATCCATCACATTTGTTGTTGTTTCCAACATTATCCAAAAGTCATGAACTTTTTTATGGACACTTTGGGTTCATTGAAAAGTTTTAAATTTGAATTGCATTGATTATCTGCTAGGGTTTGATCAATCCCCAATTCAAATTCAGTTGAATTTTAAAATGATGCATGGATGCCAATGGAAATAATACAAGCAATAACTTAGGGATGTGACACTGAAATAATCCACAAACCTCATCAACGAATATCAAATGGTAATCAGGATGAGTCCTACCATCATAAGGATTAGATAATTGTGTTCAAGCATACCCCAAGGAATCTCATAATGAATATTTTCAGTAGGTTCGGTAGGTTGAGGAACAATTTCCTCATCTTTCGTTCGGGGCTAAGATGCCCCGAACAAGCCACTCAAAGGGTGACCATTCATAGTGACAAGCAACAGTAAATTTCAGCACGTATAGAAAATGTTTCCTTACCAATTTGCACTTACCAAAGGTGCTTCACTCCCCGACAATGGCACCAGAAAACAATCTTAATGACCCACAAGTATAGGGGGTCAATCATAGTCCTTTCATTAAGTAAGAGTGCCAAACCCAACGAGGAGCAGAAGGAAATGATAAGCAATTTTCCGCAAGGTATCTGCTACAAATGCGGTGAGTAATAGTAGTAGATTGCTTCATGCCAATATTCTACAACTTCCATATACTTTTGGCAACATTTTATAATATTTTCGGGACTAACTTACTTACTCAGTGCTCAGTGCCAGTTTATGTTTTTTTGTATGTGTTTTTCGCACTAATCCCATATCCAATGAAGTCCAAACACGATAAAAAATTATGGAGATTTTTTTGGAAGATATGTGAAGTTTGAGAGTCGGAATCAACACATGACAATGTTTGAGGGCCCCACAAGCCAACTAGGTGCGCTCCAGGGGGAGGCTAGATGGCTTGTGGCCAGCCCTTAGGTCAGTTGAAGGTCTCCTTCTCGCGCATGAAAGATATCTTTGCGATAAAAATCCCCTCAAAATTTTAGCCGAAGGGAGTTACAGATCTATGGACATTTAAGAAATGGTGAAGGGGTCCGAAAACGGTTGCGAAAACAGGAGAGAATCAGAGAGAGATATCCAATCTCGGAGGCGCTGCTGCCCTCCGGGAGCCATGGTGGGCATGGATCAGAGGGGAAACCCTCCTCTAGGGAGGAGGCTAAGGAAGAATAAGAAGGAGGTGGGGCTCTCTCACCCACTCTCTCGGTGGCGTCAGAGCGCCGCCGGGGCATCCATCATGACGACAATCTACACCAACAACTTTGTCGCCGTCCTCACCACCACCATCACCTTCCCTCATCTATCTATATCGGTCCACTCTCCTGCATCCCCCTATACCCCCTACTTGAACATGGTGCTTAATGCTATATATTATTATCCAATGATGTGTGGCTATCCCATGATGGTTGAGCAGTTCCTTTTTGTCCTATGGGTTGATTGATGATCTTGATTGATTTGAGTTGCATGGTTTATATTGGTGATGTACTAAGGCGCTTTCCGTCAGGCACACACGTGAAAGATTCACGCTGGAGGTTGTTGCAATATGTTTATGATTCGCTTATAGTGGGTGGCTAGAGTGTAGAAGCCTACACCCGAGTAAGCGGTTGCTTACATATGGGAGTAAAGGGGACTTTATGTTTAGTGCTATGGTTGGGTTTTACATTAACGATCTTTAGTAGTTGCGGATGCTTGCTAGAGTTCCAATCATAAGTGCATATGACCCAAGTATAGAAAGTATGTTAGCTCATGCCTCTCCCTCATATAAAACATCAATAATGAGTACCGATCTAGTTATCGATTGCCAGGGACAATCTCGCAAATCCTATCACCACTTTTCCACACTCATTACTTCATTGTTCTTTTATAAAAACAGCACCTAAATTTTATTTCAACGTTCTTTATTATCTTGCAAAACTATCTTTACACCTACAAAGTACTTCTAGTTTTAGTCCCGCAAACTAGTTTCATACTTGTTCTAGGTAAAGTAAGCGTTAGCATGCATAGAGTTGTATCGGCGGTCGATAGAACTTGAGAGAGTACTAATTATGCCTTTATCTGCTCGTTGGGTTCGATACTCTTACTTATCAAAAAAGGCTACAAACGATCACATACACTTGTGGCTTATCAAGACCTTTTTCTCGCGCTATTGCCGGGGAGCAATAGCGTAGTGGTTGATATTCTCATGTGTGCTTGTTTTCTTTATCACCAAGTAATTTTTATTTTCTGTTATTAGTTTTTTATGTTATTAGTGTTTTATATGTTTAGTTAACACGAAACATCAAAAAAATAGTGGTACTTGATAATCATGGGGAACCTCCTAAAACCCTCGATGGTAATTTTGTGGAAAACATTCATTACTACTTTGATAATCCTGAGAAATCCCAATTGAACTACATAATGGGATACACATTGGATCAACATGAGTACTTTAGGAATTATTACTTGACTCGGAAAGGGAAACACTTATGGGATCAAATTAAAATGTTGTGTTGGTATGCTTGGAATTTATGCTTGAGATGTGATTATACTTGTTGCTCTGAGATGGAGGCTTCACACCTTCCCTTTCAATGTGATTTTAATGATAATGAAACCTTAGCTTCTGATGCTAATGGTATATATGATTACTATTATGTGGAATGACTAGAAAAATTTGTTGTTTTAAATGTGCTTTTGAAATTGCTTCTTTGCTTGAAAATTATGATGTTGTTTCTTACAAATCTGAAAAATTAGCCATACTCAAATATTGCTATGAGAATTATGAATACAATGCTGATATAATTAAATTTATTAAAAGAAGGACCACTGCCCGGGAAGAGATTAAAATTTTACAGGAATCTATGGAAGAAGAAATTGTTGAAACTATGAGCTCATGAGATGAAGAAGATGAGGAGGAGAGCGAAGAACAAAATGAGGATGAGCGTACTAGATACCCGTGCCCACCTTCTAATGAGAGTAACTCTTCAACGCATACATTGTTTAGTTACCCTTCACATGCATCGAAAGGATGAATGCTATGATCCCTTGGATTCGTTTGAAATATCACCTTTTGATGAGCTTGATGTTTGCTATGCTTGTGACCATGATGCCAATACTAATTATGCTTATGGAGATGAAATTTTGTAGTTCAATATGTTAAGCATTAAATTGTTGCGATTGCACCCACACATCATAGTGCTATTATCTTTTTGAATTCTCCCAACTACACTATATCAGAGAATTTTGCACCTATTAAGATTATATTGATGGGTTGCATTTCACCACTACACATGATGATTTTGATGGATATAGTATGCATGTGCTTGTTGATCCTACTTGCAATTATTATTAGAGAGCAACCAAATCTCCACCTCTCTATTTTTGCAATACTATAAAATTGCAAGAAAGTACTTATGCTATGTATTGGCCTTTACTTGATGTGCATGATTTGTTCTTGTATGAGATGCCAATGCATAGGAAGAGAGTTAGACTTTGTTGCCACATGATATATGTCAATTTGTGCTCACTACTAAATTACAAATCATTGTTAATTAAAATTGGCTTTGATATACCTTGGGATCCGGGTGGATCAATTACTTGAGCACTATATGCCTACACTGGTGCAGCAACGTGCTATACAAACGATTTTTAACCCCTTTTAGCGACATATTTCTAAACCACCACCTTGCATGTGTGGGTGATAGGGGGGTCTAAACCACAATACATAGGAAACCCATTGGCGATGGTGACAAAACAAACGCAAACGATCTGCAAATATAATCGTGTGTGGTGCAGGAACATATCGCACACATACTCTTTTGCGCGTACGTGCGGGATTTGGGATCAATCACTGTCGTGGTTTCGTCATGGCAGATGCCATAGGTAGGCTTATCGAGAGGGGTCGAAGAACGCCGGCGGGCTCCGGGAGCGGGATTAGGCACAACCGGTGGCTGACACATGATGTACCCAGGTTTGGGGCCCTCCGTGGGAGGTATTACCCCTAGTCCTGCTCGGTCTAGTTGAGACAATGGTCGGGTTACAATGGTGCTCCTTGGGCTGTATGGAACAAGGAGGAAGAAGGAGCTAGCCTGCTCTTCCGCCCCTTTTTTGTCCATGTGTGTGGAGTGGATGTGATGGGAACTCTCAGAGAGCAGCTGATCGATCCTCCCCTCCGCATGTGGGTGGCCCGGGGGGTTTTATAGGCCAACCCCCCGGAATAAAACACAAGTAGAAGGTCAAAGGGGGCCCCAGCCGGCAGCCTCTTCGGCCGGCCGCGGGGGCCCGGCCGGGGGGTCTTGTCACCGGTAGGTCCTGCCGGCTGAAGAGTCCCGTCAGGAACCGGCGGGGCAAACGAGCCGGGCACCGACACCGGTCACATCGCGGCACAGGCCGCACCTTGTGGCCTCGTCTTGCGGCGGCCCGCCAGGGTCAGCGGTACGGCTGGCCACCCTGTAGCCACGTCGGGGCAGGTAACAGAGTGGTAGAATGCGTGCCGGCACTGTTGGAAGCCCGGTCACCATCCGTCAAGGTCAAAGGCCCTAATGTATTTGCTGTAGCCATATCGGCACCGACCCTCGATGGGATGGGAGTCACTGTTGCCACGTACGCCTTGCAGACGATATCCAATGCTCAGTCGGCTGGGCGTAGCCGGCGGATCACCTCCGGCAGGGCGCAGCCGGACCGCAGGGGGAGGCGGCCCGCCCTTTAGTCGCGTTAGGAGGCGGGGGAAAAGGGGCACATGAGGATAATAAGGAGTGAAAATAACCTAAGATTGTGTATTCCCAAGGCACCTCAAAGGTAATGTTCAAGGAAGACTCAAGCGTCTAAGCTTGGGGATGCTCCGGATGGCATCCTCTTTTTCGTCTTCAACACTATCGGTATATCTTACTTGGAGCCATATTTTTATTCATCACATAATATGATTTTTGATTGGAGAGGCATTTCATTTTGTTGTTGTCTGTTAGGTGTTATTTATAATCTTTTTTTTCAATAAAAAGTTCCAAGAATTTCCTTTAGGATCCTTAAATTGCATGCTTGATGTGTGTTGTGTAAAAACAGAAACTTCTTCTGTAGTAATTGAAATTTTCATATTTTACTAGAAGGTGGAATGTTTTTGAAATTTTTACAAAGTGTTTTCATATAAATTCCTGAGCATGTACTAAATTTTCAGAATTTCTTGAGTTACATAAGTACAATGTTTTCATAAATTGCTACTGACTGCTCTGTTTGGACAGATTGCTGCCATAGTTTTGTTATCTACTTATCCTATAGTTCCCATAGCCTATATTGGTAGATATAAATTTTTCAAATGATAGTATACAATACCTAATGTTTGTAAATTATTGCGCAACTTGTCTTCGCAGTACCTGAAGTGTTGATTTGTTCTTATGTGTACTAACCTATCTCACGAGTTCCTTTTTGAGTTTGTGTGGATGATGTTTTAGAGAATAGGTGAAACCATGGTATGAGAGGATTGAACGAGATGCAAAAGCTCAAGCTTGGGGATGACCAAGGCACCCGAAGTAAATATTTAAATAAGTCTCAAGCATCTAAGCTTGGGGACGCTATGCATCCCACCTCTCTTCGTCAACTATCAGTTAGCCTATGTTGAGCCTAAATTTTTAATTTGTTCACATGATGCATGCTATTCTTGGAGTGCTATTTTTTTTGCTTGTTGTTTAAATAAAATACTCAGATATGAAAACCTTTATTGGGAGAGAGAGAAAGTCCTCACATAGCTACTTAATTATTTGACTACTCATTGATCTTCACTTATATGTTTTGGAGTAGTTTTCTCATTTACTCTCGTGCTTCACTTATATCCTATGAGTAAATGGTTGAATGAATTGAATATCATAAATATGAAATTATATATGTTTTATATGCTTATCCCATGGAGAGTAACGACTTCACAAATAAGAAGGATAGGTGGTAAAATTTATTGAAAGTTAGCAAACACCGCATTGGTCACTTGAACCATTCATGAAACAATATTGAAGGAAGAGAGATTTCATATATAAATATACTATATTAGACATATTCTATGGTTGTGAATACCCATTAATTATTTCCAAACTTGAGCAAATTATTTGCAGATGGACAAGGAAGACAACGTAATGAGTTATGCTTGGGTATATTTGTATAGAAGTTATATTGTTATAGATCCTCCAACATGTGGTGCTTGCTTCCACCTCATACTAGCCAAAACTTCCACACCAAGTAGAAATACTACTTGTGCATCCAAACACCCTTAAACCCAAAGTTATTCCATATGAGTCCACCATACCTACCTATATGTGGTATTTACCTACCATTCCAAGTAAATTTGCATGTGCCAAACTCTAAACCTTTAAATAAATATTCTGTTTTGTATGCCCGAATCGCTCATATAGTAACTAGGGGCTGTCAGTACTTTCCATGCTAGGTCGGTTATTCTCATGATATGAGTTGATTCACTATCATTCATGAGAAAGTGTCTGGTAATAGGGATTCCCTCTCCCGAAATCAAAGGAAAAACAGCAAATAATTAAACAAAACCCCCAAAGGAATGTTGTTGGTATGGACGATACCCGTGGATTTGGCTCATCGTGGAGTGTGATTGATTGGTGGAGGGGGAGTAAAAGCTTTACCATTCCTAAAAATAAGATGAATTGCAATTGTTTGGTGACTAAATGAGGTTGCTCTAAAAATATGCTTTGAGTGCTAGAAATCATGGAAGACTATATGAGAGTTGAGTTTGTGTAATTTTCTAAATCAAAGCTCTTACATAGACCCTTCCTAAAAATAAGATGAATTGCAATTGTTTGGTGACTAAAAGCATAGTTTGTTAGTCCATACTTTAACATGTGGATAGCTTGTTATTTCATCATGAGAAGTTTTATGAGATGAGCTACTGTTTATGATATATAACGATGCTAGAAAAGGTGTTTGGAACTATCATTAATCAAATTTATGCACTATGTTGGAAATAACCACGACGTGTGTGCTCTGTGTCTGGTTCGTACACAGGACAATCATCGTATAGTAGTAGGATTAGGATTCGTAGCCGCGTAGGTTATCTTATCTATGTCCTGACTATTATATATAGATAGCTATCCCCTTGTAACCTGTGACCGTGAGTTGAATAAGAAAAACACCGGGCACTAGACGTGCTCGTGGCAATCAAAAAGCTATCGTGTGTGCGTGTAGTTCCAACTGAATCGATCTTGATTGATCTAGCTGGTACGTACGGGTTAGCTTTGGCCAGCGGTGAACTAATCAGGCAATGTCCTGGTGTGGTGGATCAACTAGCTAGTTGAGGTTAGCTTTATGTTGTGGGTGGATCGATCTACATTTTTGCACTGTGGTGCATCGTGTGTCTCGGCGTAAAGGCGATTCGTCGAGTTCGTCAACGAGCCTCATTCTTCATCGTCGTTCGTCGTCGGTCGTAGTATCGTCTGTCGTCAGAAATTACTCGGCGAGGGGTCTGGGCCAAAAATTGGTATCTAGAGCCAGGTTGATCTTCTAGTAACGGGAGATCATGTCGGATGACGAGAGGGACAAGTAGCCGGCGCAGTACACCGGTGCGGCTAAAGTATTTGCTGCCCCGGCGAGTTCGTCGTACCCACGATTTGATCATGAGAACTTTGGGGTCTAGAAGGCCCTGATGGAGTGTGGTCTCCGCGCCAACAAGTTGTGGGGCGCAGTCGATCCAGGAGGCGACACTTTCAAGAAGGTAGGAGCGGGGCACCAGAAGGATCGATAGACGGCGTCGGTGATTTATTCGGTGATGCCGATGGATGTCCTTCAACACCTAATCACCAAAGAAACGGTGAAAGAGGCATGGGATACCTTGAAGCTCATGTTCAAGGGACACACCCGCGTCAAGCAAGCCAATCTCCAAACTCTCTTAAGGAACTATGAGACTTTGGTCATGGGTGATAATGAGTCTATGGACGCGTTCGCTTCACGGGTAGCTACTCTCGTCAATCGGATCCGTGCACTTGGAGAAAACCTAACGGAGGACTCGGTTCTCTGTCAGTTCTTGCACACGGCTCCATCCCGGTACCTGCAAATTGTCATGACAATCGAGCAATGCGTCAATCTCGCGACTCTCTCCATTGATGATCTCGTCGGATGCTACAAGGCTCACGACAAGCGTATGCGGTACAGTCTCGGGGACGGGAGGAACGATGAGCTTGTCATGCTCACTCGGGCTCAGTGGCACGCACTCGACTCAAGGAGAAAAGGTGAGGGCTCAAGCAGTTACACTCGCCAAGATCATGCGCCAAACGAACAAAGTCAGAAGAACGCTTGTGACAGCGCTCCTTAGAGGAAGAAGAAGTTCGACAAGCGCATGATCAAGTGTCACAATTGTGGCATCATGGGGCACTTCAAATCAGAGTGCAAGAATCCCCTGAAGGACAAGGTGCTCATGGACCAGCAAGGAGATGAAGGTGACATGATGTTGATGTGTGAACTCATGGACGAGGAGGATCCAGCTCTTCAAGTGTCGGCTAAAGAAATTGTCGTTCTCCCTGAAGGACAAGTTTGCTCTCAATATCATGGTTTGGAAACTCATGTCGATGCTACGGATGCGGGGGATGATTCCGAAACTTACATCAGTGCTACGGGTGTAAGTGCCAACTTTGCTGGAGCGAAGGAAGTGATCATTGCATGTGCTCGGCCATGGAGAAGCGGTCTTGTTACACACATGAGGGGTGATTCCAAAACTCGTGTTGAAGCTACTGACGCGGGTCATAATTGTGAAATTTGTGTCGATGCTACAGACACAAATATCACTTCAGCGTACATGACGCCCGAAGACCATGAATCAAAGTATACCATAGACAAAGGAATGCAGTGGGACGTAGCGTAGCCGGACAAGCCAGCTAAGCCAGCGGTCAAGGAATGCAAAGACGCGTAGCAGGACGTGTCGGAGGTGGCTGAGGCGCTCGATGGCATATGCGGCGCACCAGGCAATGGTCTACCTGGTGTCCTCGTACCACAATGCAGCGGCCAGGGAGTTGCTCCAGGCAGCTCAAAGCCTAGGCGTGGTCTAGCTATGGTTCAACCTGCACAAGGCCACGAGCTAGGAGGTTCACAAGTGCATGCACATGAAGCAATTTCAGATTTTGTGATTGGTCCATCTAGTGGAGCTACAACCAGTTCGGATGAACCTCAATCGCCAGAAACCGGAAGTCTGGCAACTTTAGCAGAAAATTCTTCGTCTTCGACAGAACAGGAGACGAGGGAATGTCCGCCAACACCAGTACGTCTTCGACCAGTGGTGGAGCCGTATCCAGAGGATACTCTTCGGACAATTTACCCGGTAAAGATCAATGGAAGTGGGCGAAGGTGTCTAGCAAGTGCCAAGGAACCGGTGGCATTCGAAGGCGCAAATACGAAGGAGTGTTGGCGTCACACTATGGAAGAGGAGTTGAGATTGATCTGCAACAATAATGAATGTGAGCTTGTGGATCTTCCAACAATGAAAAAGTCATAGAGCTCAAGTGGGAATTTACGATCAAGCAAGATGTCAAAGGAAGTTGTGTGAAGCACAAGGCGCAGCTAGTGGTCAAAGAGTACATGCAAGATGAAGGTGTGGACTTCGAAGAAGTGTTCGTTCCAATTGCACGGATGGAATCGGTGAAATTACTCATCGCTCTCGCGGCTCAAGAATCCTGGAGGATACATCACATGGATGTAAAATCCACGTTTTTGAATGGTGAGATAGAAGGATATGTGTATGCGAATCAACCATTGAGCTTCATCAAAGAGGGAGAAGAACACAAGGTCTTGAAGCTACACAAAGCCTTGTATGGACGACGGCAGGACCTTCGGGCATGGAGCGTCAAACTTGATCGGACCTTGATTTCTCTTGGATTTGAGAAATCCTCACTGGAGCATGCAATGTACAAGAGGGGTGAAGGAAGGGATCGTCTACTAGTTGGCATCTACGACGATGATCTGTTGATAACTGGAGCAGATGAAGAGATGATTGCAAAGTTCAAGCTACAAATGAAGGAGCTTTTCAAGATGGGAGACCTAGGGCTATTGAGTTACTACCTCGGGTTCGAGGTAAAGCAAAAGCCGGAAGGGAACACGTTATGTCAGGAGACATATACAAGAAAGGTACTTGAAATTTGTGGCATGAAAGATTGCAATCCAATTGATGCTTCAATTAAAACTCGTCTTGAGCTGAGCAAGAAGGAGATGGCGAGATTACTCGGCTACAGTGCTAGTGACACGGAACGAATTGTTGACGACCATAAGAGTACCTCGGACGTGACATATTTCCTTGATGGAAGTATAGTAAGCTGGCTATCACGAAAGAAAAAAGTGGTGACATCGACTTCAAGTGAAGGAGAGTGTCAAAGTGTGTGGCTAGGGAGGCTACACGGTGATCTCACGAATCGAGATCCGAAACAAAAGGTGCTCAATGTTGACAGTGAGTCTACAACTTTTTTACGTGAGGATCCAGTGCAGCGTGACAGGAGTAGGAACATTGAAACGATGTATCATTACATAAAGGATTACGCGAAAGAAGGTAAGATGAAGGTCAATTATGGTTGCACCGATGATCAGCTGGCGGACATGCTATCCAAGGCTTTAGATCGAGAGCAATTCTTCGAAATGTGGAGAAGAATCGGCGTCGATGCAGTGACAAGATGACGTCGTGTTTAGGGGGGTGATTATTGGAAATAACCACGACGTGTGTGGTCTATGTCCGGTTCGTACACAGGACAATCATCGTATAGTAGTAGGATTAGGATTCGTAGTCACATAGGTTATCTTATCTATGTCCTGACTATTATATATAGATAGCTATCCCCTTGTAACCTGTGATCGTGAGTTGAATAAGAAAAACATCGGGCACGAGATGTGCCTGTGGCAATAAAAACGCTATCGTGTGTGCGTGTACTTCCGACTAAATCGATCTTGATTGATCTAGCTGCTACGTATGGATTAGCTTTGGTCAGCGGTAACTAATCAGGCAAAACCTTGTGTGATGGATCGACTAGCTAGTTGAGGTTAGCTTTACACTGGTGGTGGATCGATCTACATTTTTGCACTGCGGTGCATCGTGTGTCTCGGCGTAAAGGCAATTCGTCGAGTTTGTCAATGAACCTCATTTGTCATCGTTGTTCGTCGTCGGAAAGTACTCGGTGACGGGTCTGGGCCAACACACTATGCTAGCATTCACACTTCATAAATTATTTCTTTTATCATTTACCTATTCGAGGACGAGTAGGAATTAAGCTTGCGAATGCTGATACGTCTCCAACATATCTATAATTTATGAAGTATTCATGCCATGTTTATAATAATTCTATATGATTTTGGTATGATTTTATTAGAACTAACCCGGACGGACGCTGTTTTTAGCAGGACTACCATGGAGTCGTTTTTTGTGCAGAAATAAAAGTTCTTGGAATGAGCTGAAAATTTAGTATGATTTTTCTGGACCAAAATAGACCCCCAGAGCATTGGAGTTGGTCCAGACGAGCCACGATGAGGTCACAAGCCTGCCAGGTGCGGTCACCCCCATGGTCGCGCCTAGAAGGCTTGTCACCGCCTCGTGACCCCCCTTGACGTGACATCGACGCCAAAATTCCTATAAATATAGAAACCTCCGAAAAGAAACCTAGATCTTGAGTTCCACCACGACAAGCCTCCAGAGCCACGAAAAACCAATCGGGAGCCCATTCCGGCACCCTTCGGAGAGGGAAACCATCACCGGAGGCCATCTTCGTCATCCCGGCGGTCTCCATGATGAGGAGGGAGTAGTTCACCTTTGGGGCTGAGGGTATGTACCAGTAGCTATGTGTTTGATCTCTCTCTCGTGTTCTTGAGATGGCATGATCTTGATGCACCACGAGCTTTATTGATATAGATGAATCATATGGAGTTTCCCCCTCTCTATCTTCTTGCGATGAATTGAGTTTTCCCTTTGAAGTTTTCTTAACGGATTGAGGCTTTAAGGATTTGACAACACTTGATGTATGTCTTGCGATGGGATATCCGTGGTGACAATGGGATGTTCCATTGATCCACTTGATGTATGTTTTGGTGATCAACTTGTGGGTTGCGTGAACTTGGTAATCTATGCATAGGGCTGGCACCGGTTTTTGTCTTGACTTTCTAGTAGATACTTTGGGGCACTCTTTGAAGTTCTTTGTGTTGGATTGAACATGATGAATCTGAAGTTATGTGATGCATATCGTCTAATCAAGCCCATGGGTACTTGTGGTGACATTCGAGTATCTAGGTGACATTAGGGTTTTGGTTGATGTGTGTCTTAAGGTGTTATTTTAGTACAAACTCTAGGGCTCTTTGTGACACTTATAGGGATGGCTCGGAAGATTGATCAGAAAAGATAACTTTGAGGTGGTTTCGTACCCTACAGTAATTTCTTCATTACTTTCCGCTATTTGTGACTTTGGAGTGAACTCTTTGTCGCACGAGAGGTACTTACATATGATTCAACTATGTAATTTTGTTGAGAGAAACTGCACTAGTGAAAGTACGGACCCTATGCCTTGTTTCCTAACATTTATACAATGTTTTGCTCGTTGTTTACTATTTGTTACCTTGCTGTTTTTATATTTTCATATTACAAAAACCTATATCTACCATCCATATTACACTTGTATCACCATCTCTTCGCCGAACTAGTGCACCTATACAATTTCACATTGTACTGGATGTGTTGGGGACAGAAGAGACTCTTTGTTATTTGGTTGTAGAGTTGTTTGAGAGAGTCCATCTTCATCCTACACCTCCCATGGATTGATAAACCTTAGGTCATCCACTTGAGGGAAACTTGCTACTGTCCTACAAAACTCTACGCCTGGAGGCCCAACACGAGTCTACAAGAAGAAGGTTGCATTGTAGACATCAATCAGTTGCATAAAGAGGAGACCAGGGGAGTCAAGTTCTACCTCTGAGTCGTCAAGTTCGAGCAATTCAGCAGCAGATTGTTTTTTCCTATGACCTGTGGTACCTGTAGTACCTATCGTACGGGTCTTGGTTGCCTTCACTTTCTTCTTGCGGACGGGGACATATTTCTTCTTCCAAAAAGAGGATTTGGCCTTCATATGACTCATAGGGTCAGAAAAATATAAGATACAAGATTACAAGAAAGCAGATAGTTTATTTAAAAAGTTGTTTACCTTTGGAGCCGGATTGAGAACACAGAACGGCTTTAACCCAATCTGGTTACATGCAGCTTGGAGGCTCTGCAAGCAGAGATTTCACAATGGTGTTGAGGTCCTTCTCCTTCAAGGGGGTCCGAGTGAAGCGCACTGGATCACTCACTTCACCAGAGTATTCACACATTAACTTCTCCCACCGGCTTAGTGGCATGATCCTCCAATTGACCCAACAGCAAAAGAAATCCACACCGGTTACCCCGTTGTCTAGCAAAGCACTGATCTTTAGAAAAGCCAGAGCATATTTAACACGCTCTATGACACTCATCCGTCAGGAAGCTCTGTGTTGAAGAGCCGAAAGGGACGATAACCCGATAGAGGATTTTCATTAGCCGGGGAGGTGTCCTTGCAATAAAACCAGGTCCGGTTCCAGTCTTTGGGATGACTGGGCAGAACGGATGTAGGGAAAGCCCTATCCCTCCGCCTTTCCATTGACACCCTTCCAAGCTCAAGACTCGCCCCAGCTCCTAGTCCAGTCTAGCAGATAAACCTCGCAAAAGAATTGAAATTGGCATAAGTTTGTGACGGAGTTGGGGCTAATGTCTTGAGGATGAATCTTGCAGAATTGCAAGGCGTCCCGGAAGATTTTTGACCCAGGCGGTGAGAAAAAGCAGAGAAGGTGATATGTGAACATTTCTAAGGATGCTTCGGTAACCCTGGAGGCGACCCAGTCACATGAAGTGGGGGCTTTGCCCATGATAGCAGGTTAAACACTATGAGAAAGCGCAAGGTCATGGCAGGTCAAGTAAAACCTACTAGTAAGGGGAGACAAATCTAAGACGACAATAGTGATCGGCGGGTTATGCTGGTATTTCTAAGCCTCCGTCTGTGAAAAGAAATGGCTACTACATAAGCCAGCAGTACGATGGCGGGTTAAGGAGACAGCTTGTGCTGAGAATTTTCATAAAGTGTTGACAAATAGATTCTGTCGACAACTTTAACAATTGCAAGATCTACGATCGAGAATAAATGAGAAATATTCTAACCCTAAATAAAGGGAGGAAGAATAGACGGTTCATGCGCATATTTCTTTCCAGGTTTCTAATCTACGATGAATGGAGATACATACTAAACAAAGTTCTGCGTCAGAGGGATGATCTTTTGAAGCCCGAAAAGTGTTCTATCTGTCGGTCCTCAATGACTACTCCGACGAGCGGTGGCGGACACAAAGGAACGACAACGAGCTAATGTAGATCTAACAAGGGGAGAGGAACTAACTTGACGAGTGCAGAGGAGATGGCTGAAACGCCGGTGAGCTCTGGTCCGATCAAGTTGATGCAGCGGCCTTTATCGGTGAAGACGAGGAAGGACGCAACGGCTGCGGAGTTTCGGTTGCACAAGCACTGGAGGAAGAAGAAGAAGAGAGATGGTGGTGATGGGGAGTAGAAAAGAAATGGGTTCATCCCTTGCCTATTTAAGAGATGGTACAACAACAATCTGCACGAGAATCGAGGAGGCGCAATGATGAGTGACCAAAAGAGATGCCTCGATTTTTAGGCCGATCGTTTAATAAGATGATCCATTATGATATCACAGAATCTTTTTGACGTGTCCAAGATGACGTAATCCGTGTTTATGGCAGGTTATGAAGTTTCTCTTTCAGGTAACGAAGATGTGAGACTAGCCGCCAAATGAATTTGAAGGTTGACATGAACATGTTCAAATCAATCTGGGGCCTAATGTTGCGGATATAACCCTGTGGCAAGACCCGCCCAGGAGGGGCCGAGTCACGCCTGGTGTCTCATAACCAAGACCCTTAAAGTGGGCTTGAGGTTTGAAGACAAGACTACATGGCGACTTACCAGATGGGCCGAGATGGAGGCCCAGAGTCGGAAGATGGCACGAGACCCGGGCGTGTAATCCGCCTAGGAGACGCCTTGCCCAGGACGGCAAGGCGGCTTAGAGACAAGATCGGACACCTTGTGTAATTCGGTATGGACTATGTAACACCAAGGCCTCGACCTACCTATATAAAGGCGAGTTCCTATGGCGGCTTAGGACGGGAAACAAATGATCGCAAGGTAGGTCAAGAAAATCCACTCCCTTGTAATAGATACCCAATCAATACAACACACGACACCCCCTCTAGTGTTATTTGTACCAAAAATTCATAAATATTCAAAAAAAATCATGTTAAATTTTCAGGACATTATGAGAACTTTTTTTGGGTTATTTTTATTTCATGGGAAAAATCAGAAAACAGGATAAACATGGCATTTAATTTTATTTAACTAAGAAAATAGAAAACAAAAAGTGGGTATAGAGAGTTGTGTCTACTATATTCATTAATTCATACCTATCGAAAATGATTCATTAATAAGGTTGATCAAGTCTTATTAACAAGCAATTTTGATTAGCATGAAACCGAAGAGCTTTCGTAAAACACTAGGTTACCTCAATGGGAATATGTGCTACTTCTCGAGCATGCATTGGTTTCCCGTGAAGAGGAATGGTTTGATGCAGGAAAGTAGATAAGTATTTCCCTTAGGTTTTGAGAACCAAGGTATCCATCTAGTAGGAGATACAAGCGAGCCACCAATAGATATACCTGCACAAGGAATCAAACTCTTGCACCCAACGCTATAAAGGGGTTGTCAATCCCTTCACGGTTATTTGCAAGGATGAGATCTAGTAGAGGTAGATATAATAGGATGCTTGAACGAAAAGTAAAAATAAAAGTAAAAAAATGCAGCAAGTATTTTTGGTGTTTTTGGTTTTAGATCTGAAAATATAAATAGAAAATAGACTCGAGGGCCATAGGTTTCACTAGATGGCTCTCTCATGATGGCAAGTATTACGGTGGGTGACAAAATACTGTCGAGCAATTGATAGAAAAGCGAATAGTTATGAAGATATCCAAGGCAATGATTATGCATATAGGCATCTCGTCCATGACAAGTAGATCGAACGATTCTGCATCTACTAATATTACTCCACACATCGACCGACTCCTGCCTGCATCTAGAGTGTTAAGTTCATGAAGAACGGAGTAATGCATTAGCTAAGATGACATGATGTAGAGGGATAAACTCAAGCACTATGATGAAACCCCCGTATTTTTACCCTTGATGTCAACAATACAATACGTGCCTCGCTACCCCTACTATGTCACTGGGTGAGGACACCGCAAGATTGAACCCAAAACTACGCACTTCTCCTATTGCAAGAATTACAAATCTAGTTGGCCAAACCAAACCAATAATTCAAAGAGACTTGCAAAGATATGAAATCATGCATATAAGAATTCAGGAAAGAATCAAATAATGTTCATGGATAATCTGAACATAAACCCACCATTCATCGGATCTCGACAAACACACCGCAAAAGAGTATTACATTGGATAGATCTCCATGAAGATCATGAAGAACATGGTATTAAGAAGCAAAGAGAGAGAAGAAGCCATCTAGCTACTAGCTATGGACCCGCAGGTCTGTGGTGAACTACTCACGCATCATCGGAGGGGCAATGAAGTCGATGTAGATGTCGTCCGTGATCGAATCCCCCTCCGACAGATTACCGAAAAAGGCTCGAAGATTGGATCTCTCGGGAACGGAGGCTTCTAGCGACGGAAAAGTGTTTTCGTGGCTCGTTCTGATAATGATGGATATTTGGGTATTTATAGGACGAATATTAGGCTTAGGGGAGGTGACAGGGGCCCACAAGCATGCCGGGCGCGGGTGCCCTCTGGCCGTGGCAAGTGGGCTTGTGGCCCCGTGGCAGCTCCTCTGCCTTGGTTCTCAAGTCTCGTGGCTTCCATATTTTCTAGAAAAATATTTCTAGAGGTTTTATTCCATTTGGACTCCGTTTAATATTCCTTATCTGCGAAACTCAAAAACAAGGAAAAAACACAAAATGGCACTAGGCTCTAGATTAATAGGTTAGTCCCAAAAATAATATAAAATAGCATATTAATGCATATAAAACTTCCAAAACAGATCATATAATAGCATGGAACAATCAAAAATTATAGATATGTTGGAGACGTATCAATATGCATATCCCCAACCATAATAATATCATATTCCTTTTTGAAAGTAGGTCGAGGTAATTGAAAGCTTCCAATAATGAGTGTCGGGCGAATTTTCAATAAGATTCACACCATTCACATGGAATTGCTTATTCAGAAAGTGCATCGTATGCTCATTACCATTGATATGAAAAGTGACCTTGGTTTTATTAAAATAAATAACAGCCCCTGCACTATTCAAAAAGGGTCTACAAAGGATAATCGACATGTTGTCGTCCTCAGGCATCTCAAGAATAACAAACTCCGTTAAGATAGTAACATTTGCAACAACAATGGGCATATCCTCACAAATACAGATAGGTATGGAAGTTGATTTTTTAGCCATTTGCAACAACATTTGCATCTCAAGAATCAAGTCTTTCACATAAACTAAAAGACATAATACTAACACCAGCTCCCAAATAACACAAAGCAGTTTTGACATAATTTCTTTTAATGGAGCAAGGTATAGTTGGTATTCTAGGATCTTCAAGTTTTTTAGGTACTCCAACCTTAAAGGAATAATTAGCAAGCATGGTGGAGATTTGAACTTCAAGTATCTTTTGTTTATTAGTGATGATGCCTTTCATGTATTTAGCATAATGAGGCATCTTTAATATATCGGCTAAGCGGGTAGGCTAAAAGACTGGCCTAATCATTTCAGCAAAGCGTTCAAACCCATGGCTCTCTTTCTTTACCATATTTTCTAGCCACAAAGTCTTTCATATAATATAGTTTATTTTTAGGTTGTGGGTTATCAATATCAACAATAGGTTTGATTTCTACATCATTACATGGTTCTTTATCATTACTAGGTTGAGTATCCTTATGAACATCACTATCATTATCTTTATCACTATATGGATGTTCATTAATAGATTGAGTTTCAGCATTAGAAATAGAGACACCATTAGTATCATTAGGAGGTTTTTATATCCGAGGTTCACTAGTAGCATGCAAAGTCCTATCATTTTTTTTTATTTTTCTTCTTAGAAGGACTAGGTGTGTCAGCATTAATTCCTTGAGAGTCTTGTTTAATTCTTTTTGGATGACCTTTAGGATAAAGAGGTTCTTGGGTCATTCTACCTCCTCTAGTCACTACTCTAAGAGCATGATCAATCATATTATTATTCATTTCATCAAGCAATTCTCTTTGAGCTTTAGCAACTTGTTCTAACAGAGTTTGAACCATAGAGGCATGTTTTCCTACACCTCTAACATCATTACTAATTATAAATAACAAGTCACTCAAGCGAGCAATCATATCAGAATTATATTTCAAGTGTTTTAGAACATGTTGCATTGAAGTGCTCTTGTTTCATAATGTAGTTATCAAACTCATATAAGCATTGACTAGGGTGTTTATTGTAAGGGATATCACCTTCATCAAACTTTAATAAAGAATTTACCTCTACCACCTACGGAGGTGGTGGTGTGTTAAGTCCATGTATTTCTTCAATATGTGGTAAATTCTTAACATCCTCAGCCTTAATACCTTTTTCCTTCATACATTTCTTTGCCTCTTGCAAATCTTAAGGACTGAGAAATAAGATACCCCTATTCTTTGGAGTGGGTTCAATTTGCTGTTCAGGGAGAGTCTGATCATCATAGTTCTTCAATATATTATTCAATAGTTCCTCGGCTTGTTCAATAGTTCGTTCCCTGAAAACACAACCAGCACAACTATCTAGGAAATCCCTAGAAGCATCAGTTAGTCCATTATAGAAGATATCAAGTATTTCATTTTCTTAAGAGGATTATCAGGAAAAGCATTAAGCAATTGGAGAAGCCTCCCCCAAGCTTGTGGGAGACTCTCTTCTTCAATTTGCACAAAGTTAAATATTTCTTGTAAGGCAGCTTGTTTCTAATGAGCAGGAAAATATTTTCAAAGAAGTAGTAAATCATATCCTGGGGACTACTCACACAACCAGGAGTAAGAGTATTGTACCATATCTTAGCATGACCCTTTAATGAGAACAGAAATAATTTGAGAAAATAATAGTAGCGAATCTTCTCATCCTGAGCAAATAGGGTGGCTATATCATTCAGCTTAGTAAGATGTGCTACCAAAGTTTCAGTTTCATAGCCATGAAAAGGATCAGATTCAACTGAAGTGATTAACTATGGGTCGACAGAGAATTCATAATCCTTATCGGTAACAAAGATAGGTGAAGTAGCAAACTTAGGATCACATTTCATTTTAGCATTCAAAGTCTTTTCTTTATACTTGCATAGTAGTTTCTTAAGATCATTTCTATCCTTACAAGCAAGAATCTCTCTAGCTATTTCTCCATCCAAAGCATAACCTTCAGGTATCTTAGGCATTTCAAATCTAGGAGGGCTAGGCCTAATAGGTGTTTCATAATCATCAGTTTCAAAGATCTCACCAGTTTCAGCAGTTTCAATGATTTCATTCTCTCTAAATCTAGCAATTTGTTCATCAAGAAATTCACCTAGTGGCACAGTATTATCAAGCATGGTACTAGTATCATCATAAGTATCATTCATAGAAGAAGTAGCATCATCAATATCAGGATTACTAGCATGTGGTGGTATTGCAAACTTACTCATAACAAAAGGTGAATCAAGTGCAGAGGGTGATGGCAGTTCCTTACCACCCCTCGTAGTAGAGTGTAAAATCTTAGTTTTAGTATCCTTCATATTCTTCATAGTGATAGCTGGATATAAATACTAAGTGAGTCAACAAATATAGTTATGCTCTCCGGCAACGGCGCCATCAAAAGGTCTTGATAACCCACAAGTATAGGGTATCGCAACAGTTTTCGAGGGTAGAGTATTCAATCCAAATTTATAGATTCGACACAAGGGGAGTAGAAGAAAATTTGAGAGTATTAGCAGTTGGGTTGTCAATTCAACCACACCTGGAGATAAATATCTGAGCAAAGTGATTACTATCATAGTAGTATGATAGTTTGATAGCAGTAGTAACAGAACAGTAGCGGTAGTAACTTAGCAATAACAATAAGTGGAAAAATCGTAGGCACTACATCAGTGTATTCATTGGATGTTATTCATCATATAGTAGTCATTACCTAGGGCGACATAGAACTAACTCCAGTTCGTCAATATAATGTAGACATGTATTCCGTATATAGTCATACGTGCTTATGGAAAAGAACTTGCATGACATCTTTTGTCCTACCCTTCCATGGCAGCAGGCTCCATAAGGAAACTAAGGAATATTAAGGCCTCCTTCTAATACAGAACCGGAACAAAGCATTAACACATGGTGAATACACAAACTCCTCAAACTATGGTCATCACCGTCAAGTATCCCAAATATTGTCACTATGGGGTTGATAGTTCATAACACGTAATAGGTACATATGACTAGGAAAGATCGGATCAAGAACATAGATATAATGATGATAAAATAAACGGATCATATCTGAAATCATGGCACTCGGGCCCTAGTGGCAACCATTAAGCATGCCAAATTCATAGCAACATCAATCTAAGAACATAGTGGATACAAGGGATCAAGCCCTAAAAAAAGGAACTCGATTACATGATGAATCTCATCCAACTCCTCACCGACCAGTAAGCCCACGAAGTAATTACTCACTCCAAGTGGGGAGCATCATTCAATTGGTGATGGAGAAGGGTTGGTGATGATGAAGATCAAATATTCCCCTCTCTAGAGCCCCAAACGGGCTCCAGATCTGGCCTCCCGATGAAGAATAGGAGGTGGCGGCGACTCCTTATCATGAAACATGATGAAATTTTCTCTCTGATTTTTTCTAGAAAATTAGGATTTTATAGTGTTGGAATTAGGGTCACTGGGCCCATGAGGTGGGCACACTCCACCAGGCCATGCCAGGGGGTCTGGCGCGCCCTGGTGAAGGGTGGCCACCATGGGTCGCCTCTCTGGTGGCTTATGGCTACAATATTCCTCCTTTATTCCAAAAAGTTCTGTTCCATTCCGAGAACTTTTATTTCTGCACAAAAAACAACAACATGGTAGTTCTGCTGAAAACTGTATTAGTCTGGGTTAGTTTCATTCAAATCATGCAAATTAGAGTCCAAAACAAGAGCAGAAGTGTTAGGGAAAGTAGATATGTTGGATTCATTTGAGCATGCTCTCAAGAACTTGGGCATTTCCATATTCATCAGGCTTTTACCAATATCCATGCCAAGGATCCTGGCAACACATCATACTACCATGATGAATAACAATGGAGGATGTAGATGCAAAGGAATACAACACTTCCTGAAATTTCAGGGAACAAAATCTGGATGATCGACCGAGAGACATTTAACACTCGTCTTCTCATGTTCTCCTTCATGTACTAGCATAACCCAACTATAGATAAGGCTTGATATCTAGCACATCAGGTATAGGTCGGACTTCAGGGCCTCAAGGGGTCCATGAGGAACAACTTGTAGAATAAGTCATACAGAGTCCTCATGTGGAAGTGGCCAAGTTGCTGAATGATGAAACTATAATAATAGGTCTGTCAGCTAGGTGTGTTGGACAAAACACACACTTTACCAAGTCATAGAGGGACCAATATTATAATTCTTGGGATATGTTCCAACCATCATGTCCGCGTGAGGTTGAGATCTGGTTGGTGATAGGATGTTTCAGACTCGGCATGTCTAAAAGAGAAAGTTTGCAACACAAATCGACGAGATGGCATTGCGGAATTCTTGGGAGATGAATTGTGGAATACAACTCCAAAATATGAGCTGGATTGCAAGACCCACATGAACACAGTGTCCAAGACAATTGTTGTCATATGGAGTGCTTACAAAAAAACACTACCAAGTTCTAGATGGAACCATCATTGAGGTAACAAAGTATTGTGCACATCCGACTGAGATCTTCAGGATTAACACTTCACTTC
The DNA here is from genome assembly GCA_022496015.1 of Hordeum marinum. Lineage (NCBI taxonomy): Eukaryota > Viridiplantae > Streptophyta > Magnoliopsida > Poales > Poaceae > Hordeum > Hordeum marinum. The sequence continues at coordinate 465,542,848 of CM039674.1, forward strand.
TTTTCCTTGAACAAGTCGTGTGTCTTGTTGTGCTAGGAAATTCATACGGAATGGAGGTAGCAAGCCTATCAAGCCATAGAATACTTTGCACATGCATGATTGACTTGAGGTGATTCCAGAGGAGACAAAATAACTTTTCTCGAAGTCACGGCGGCAACATGCACCAAATGCACATGAACTTTGAGTAAGTCACTTCTTACACCAAACATATACTTCATGTACGGAACACGAAGGTATCGCCTACAAAGTTTCCAACACTAGCGTTATGTTCATCATGAATCAAGGGGATGATAAACAATGTTGTCGATGGTCTCAACAATAGTTCCTCGAGATTTCCATAAAGATGGAAGTCCATAAATATGTGAACAAGGCGTTATGGTCAGACCAAAAGATATAACAGTGTATGCTCGAGGATACATCTGCGAGTTAAAACAACATTAGGAAGATCTTTGGTTCTAATTTGGATTTGATGATAACCCATACTCAATTCAAAGACCGGACAAGACAATAAATACAACAATTGATCACAAGGATCAACCGATCAAGATATCATCTTTATTCTACACACACAAACACATAAGAAGATATCCCCTTGGAATGAACTAAGTCAAGTGAAGCATTTATCTTCCAACTCTCCAAGTTGTTGTTTAGCTTAACAAATTAGTTCAGTGGTATCCAACACATATTCTTGGAGAAGAGGTGGTTTATAAAAAAACCAACTTGATCACAAACTCAACATAACGGTCGAGGGACAACCTGGTGATACTTCCAAGAAGATATTCGGTAAATCATGAACCACCAACATGTTATTAAGCTCGAGAACAATCTCACTTTTCAGGGTGAGACGATATGACCAATAGAGCGAAGGATTGACACAATCCTAACTCAACGATTGAAAAGTGCACCATGGAGAATGGACTAGGTAGCACGATCAATCTTTAGAGTGGTGATTCAATAACCAACACACCAAGAATGAAATTATTGCCCATTAACTACCAAGCAACAAAGTTGCTAGGAGTATTGATTGCACACATCACGATTCACTTGTCGGTATTCTGGTTATAGACAACATAAAGACCGAGGAATGGATGATGATGGCGAGAAGTATCACTGTACCAAAAAGTCATAAGAGGTGGTGCAATTCCCATGACAATCCTGACTTAAAGGGGGCAATACTTTGAGGTAGAACACAACAAAAGCTAGATTGGCATTTTGATCTTCGGAGTACAACTGCTTTGACCCAATCCTAGGAATGGATGAGGTACTAGAGTTTGGTTCTCCTAGGCATTCTAAAGTAGAATGGCTTGATAGAACACAAGAATAATATCCATTGATGTATACGAATGCACAACTACTCTTGACTATCCGTTGATAGATAAAGGTCAGAATACAATTGAAGAGGGGCAACTCAAGAGCACCTGATTTTTCCTAAGTTGTAGATGCATAGAGTGAATACGTCGAAGAAGGTTCAACATGTTTATTCCAGATAATCCATGCATAAATATAGGATTGGTATAGTCACAATGTAGAATGGAGAACTCATCAAGAGCACTCTGGTTATGACCTTTAATTCACCAAAAACTTCTGGCATAACTGGTTCATGGGATAAGAAGAATGATGTACCACAAACCTTGAAGACTAGAAAAAGGTTACTAATATCCTAAAGGAACTAGAAAATACTATCAATAGGAGTAAGCATAATGAATAATGGGTTCGATAACCTGGAGATAGAATACCTACTAACTAAGTAGCATCATAGGATACTTTCGATAACGATGGCCAAAACTATCACACTTGGAACACAAAACACAGCTAGACTGTTGGGTGGTTCTATGAGATGACATGGTTTCCTAAACACCTTTAACATATACGTTGAGGTAGTAGAGTACCTCGACACAATAATCTGTGTGCTTTCTCTGGACAAAAAGACATTGAATCGGGATGAAAGGATTTGCAATGTGTTAGTGCATCTAGTGCCCCTTAGTGATTTTGGTGTATTGAACACTTATAGGTTAAGGCACTAATGTGTTTGTGAGTGTACACAGGCTCTATAAGTCGATGAGGAGTTTGATATATTTGGAGATTATCGACCCCTAAAAATGAATGTCTTCAAGTGAAGACTTTGCTGAAGACTTTCTGAAGACTTTGGTGAAGACTTTGAGAAGACTTTGAAAATGAAGAAGTTGGTGTGACCTTGAAGATATGAATGAGGAATATGACGCATGAAGACTTTGTTTTCGTAGTTTCATTTCCTTTATTTGAGTCATAGGAAACACCATACTATTAAAGGGGGTCGAGGTAATACTAAGGAAAATTTCCAACTGATGCTCAACTCCAAAATCCTCAACCCATATAATCCTTCGAGTGAAGCATTTGGACATCTCTTACCGTTCACACAAGTTTTTCAGTGACAGAGATGAAGTTCTTCTGGTCTCTGAGGAAATTGTTCTGACTAAGGAGTTAGGATTTCACTAGTGCAAATTGCCTACAAGTGAGGATTATGATAAGCTGAGGACTTTCATAGTTTGAAATTCCGACCGTTGCTGCGCTTAGCGCCAGCAGTCCCCAGTCGTTCTTACGCACATAACGATCATATCATTGGGGGCATTTATGACTTATCATGTCAGGTTGCACCCTGGCTATAAATAGCCAACCCCCACAACCACTAGCCGGTTGGCAGCTCTGAGAAAGAACTGACACTTGTCATTTGAGAGCAACCCATCCTCTGAGGACTCTGTGAGAAAAACATCAGTGAGGAAAAACCCACAAACCAAACCATAAAACCCATAGTGATTGAGCATCACTGAAGAAATTCCTGTGTGGAACTAACGCTTGTTACCTTTGTGGACTGTGTATCCTCCAGACGGTTAGGTGTCATGGTCTAGTGCTCCTGTAGTCAATTGGGGACCACGAAGTGACCTTGGTCTAGAGCATCCAGCAGTAAATTGTGGATCTCCTAGTGACCTGTTTGTGAGGGTTTTGGATGTCTACCCTGAAGACTTACCACGAGTGTTGGGCGAGGACTGTGTGACCTTACTCAAGGAGAATACGGTAAGGACTGTGTGTCCTGGGACTGCGTGTCCTCTGGTTTAAATACCAGGCCGCTCCAAACCACACGTACGACTGTCACTGCAGTTGGAACTGGGTCATCAAACCATTGTCTTCATCAAGCTATCTGGTTCTATTTCCTCAACCCCTCTATTGCTCATATATCTATTGATGAAATTGATTGTTACAGTTGAAAGAATTTGACTGAAGACTTTCACAAATTCCTCACCTCAAATTCTTCAAGTTACCTTGTTCATCACTGCTTACATTGTATCATGCTACTCTCTATTTGTGCATGTTTCACTTAATCTGAAGACTATGTTGTCACTATGTTCCTCATGCACTTGAGTACTTATTCCGCTGCTAGTTAATCTTGAAGACTATCCTGTAAAAATCACCTATTCACCCCCCTCTAGCCGATATAACGCACTTTCAATTGGTATCAGAGCAGGTACTCCCTTTCTCTGTGTGATTTTGGTTTAACCACCTGGAGTTTTAGTTATGTCAACTACAGGTATGATCAAGGTTTCCGCAGGATGTCCTACCTTCGATGGGACGGACTACCCCTATTGGAAGAACAAGATGCGTATGCACCTTGAAGCTATTGACAACGATCTCTGGTACATTGTGGAAAATGGTGTGCCCTCTGTTGCTCCCACTATTACTGATGCTGATGTGAAGAGATTCAAGCAGCTCGATTCTCAAGCGAAGAATATCATCTGTGGTCATCTGAGCAAAGGACAGTATGGTAGAGTGAGTGCTTTGGAATCTGCTAAGCTTATCTGGGAGAGGCTGTCCAAAGTCAACGAAGGTGTTTCCACTCAACGTGACTCTCGTGTTGGTGTTCTTCGCAATCTCTTCAACCGCTTCAAGAGGCTTGACAATGAAAATGTTCGGCAAACATTTGATCGCCTCACTGATATATCAAATGAACTTCAAGCACTGGGTGCCACTGATATCACTGACCATGATGTGGTGAAGAAACTCCTTCGATCTCTCGATTCCTCATTTGATACTCTAGTTTTGATGATTCAAGAACGTGGAGACTACAAAGCTCTTGATCCTGCTGATATTCTTGAGAGACCCAATACTCATGAATTCCAACAAGCTGAGAAAAGAGACTTCTACGGGCCAAGCTATGGAAGATCTCGTGTTGTGAAGGAAAAAGCAATTTCCTCATCTGAAGAAGAAGACTTGACAGCAGCCTTGGTGATCCTGAAGAACTAAGTCAGGAACTAGCGATGTTAGTTAGGAAATTCCAGAAGTTCTCAAGACGAGGTGGATTTGGAAAGTCAACAAAAAGTGGCTTGAGGAAATTTTATTCCTCAGAAGATTACAAAAAGAGAACATGTCATCGTTGCAAGAAGCCTGGCCACTTTATCTCTGATTGTCCTCTCTGGGAAAAGACTCAAAGAAGAAGAAGAAATACAAGGATGATAGTTCTGATGACTCGAAGAAAAAGAAGAAATCCTCAAAGTCCTCATCTTCAAAGTCCTCAAAGCACAAGAAGAATGGTTCCAGAAAGGCTCGAGCATTCATCGCCAAGGAAATGGATTCTGAGGAAGAATCTGAAGAATATGAATAAGAAGAAGAATCTGAGGAGGAATTAGAATCTTGTGTCGCTGGCCTTGCTCTCGCTATTGCGTTCGTCAGCAAGTCCATCTTCAACAATGAAGAATATGACCACTCCAACAACTCTGACGTCAGCAATGACGATTATGCTCCCACTTATTGCTTTATGGCAAAAGGCTCAAACGTACACAAACATCATTCCTCATCTGAATCAAGTGAAGGTGAATCTGATGAATATGTGAAACCTAGCTATGCTAAAATTGTTAAAATTGCCACTAAGCAACAAAGTGCACTTGAAAAGCTTCAGAAAATGCTAGACAAAAGCGATGATCTGTTAAACCGTGAAGTGGATCGGACTCAAACTTTGTCTGTTGATCTTAAAAGTCTTCAGACAAAGTATGATAACCTTCAGATTTATCATAACGACCTCTTAGCCGATCATGAGAAGCTTTCAGATGAATTTCTTCAAAGAAAGCAAGATCTTGAAAAGCTGAGGGTGTCAAATAAGGATCTCCAAAGGGAAAACGATTCCTTACTAGATCAACAGATCAGTACCACTCAGGAAGAATTTGTTCCACCTTGTTTGAAATGCATCGAACGTGAAACTGTTAATTCTTCACCTGAATGTTCAAATGCTTCTATTGCTGCAATTTCTTCAACTATTCCTGTGGTCTTAAATTCCTCATCTGAGGATACCACTAGTATCACTGATGACAATGCAGGGTTGAAGGAATTGTATGTGACAGGCATATACAAAAGTCTCAAAGGGCATCAAACCCTTTGTGATGTCCTCAAAAAGCAGATTCTGAACAAGAACCCTAGGAAAGAGGGTATTGCCTTTGTGAAGAAACTCAACACCTGAGCAGTACCCCAAAACCTCATGGATTGCTGCAAAAGGATCTCCTGTGGATCCATCCACTTTATCTGGCTTTACTTGTGAAACTTCATATTCCTCTGTTGAGTCACTTGACTCCAATTACAGATTCTTCAAAAATAAGTCAAGTGAAGTATTTGCTAGATATGTTGGAACTCACTGTAGGAATGGTTCTCCTATGAAGAAAATTTCGGTTCCCAAGAGCTACCTACAAAATCTTCAAGTGAGTGTCCTCACGACACCACTCATGAAGAATTGGAACCCCAGACCAAATTCCTCAAATGGTCGAAATCATCATTCTCATACTAATGTCTCTGTTTTGCAGGGAAAACCTAAGAGTTATGAATATGTGCATTATTCTTCGAACCATTATGTTCATAAGTCCTCGAAGAATTTCTCTGCTTATTCATTTGAATACTCTAACCCTCGCCCTGTGAAACGAAGCGCACTTGCTTCAATGCCTCCCTTCTCACATGGTGCTCATAGAATGATGAATTCTCTACCTCCCCTCCAAATGTGGTTGGTGAAGAAAACAAACTGACATCTTATGCAGGGTCAAGTCTCCAGATGAATTTGAACATCTGATGAATTTGCTGGAGACCTGAGGAAATGCTTGAAAGGACGCAAGTTAACCATGATGAAATGAATTCTTCATTTCTCTCGTGCTCACTCTACTTGCTAACTACCTTCTGTGATGAAATTCTGTTTGATGAAATACATATCATATTCTTCACTCTGAAGCATATGAGTTCGTAAGTTGTACTAATTCATCTGCAGGATGATAATTTAAAAGCTATTGAGTGGGTTCTCGATAGTGGATGCACAAACCACATGACGGGTGACAAGAATCTACTGATGAATTAGCCACTCACTCCATCTCCTCTGAAGCATATCACCTATGCAGACAAAGGAAAAAGCAAGGTATTGGGACTTGGTAAGGTTGTTATCTCAAAGGACCAAACCATGGACAAGGTGATGCTTGTTGAATCCCTCGTGTTCAACCTCATGTCTGTCTCAATGCTTTGTGATCTTGATATGGTTGTCATATTTGGAAAATATCATTGTGTTGTCATCATGGAATCTGACAATTCCAAAGTCTTCTAAGGCCTTAGGAGAGGAGACTTGTATATTGTTGATTTCTCTACAGGTCCTCAACCTGCCACTTGCTTACTTGCAAAGTCTTCAGAAGGCTGGCTATGGCATCGACGACTTGGACATGCTGGTATGAGGAATCTGCACACACTCGTGAACAAAAAGCACGTCATTGGCATCGAGGGTGTAAAATTACTCAAGGACCACCTTTGTGGTGCATGTGAATCTGGGAAGATGACCAGATCCAAGCATCCCTCGAAGACAATCATGACCACTAGGCGACCTTTTGAATTGCTTCATATGGATCTCTTTGGTCCCACTCATTATTCCGTACTAACAAATTCTTCAAGTTTGTATGGATTTGTCATTGTTGATGATTACTCTCCTTATACATGGGTGCATATCATTCTGTACAAAAATGAAGTACAGGATGTCTTCAGACGATTTGCTTCAAGGGCCTCCACCAACTTTGGCGTCAAGATTAAGCATATCAGGAGTGATAATGGGACTGAATTCAAGAACACTAACCTTGATGAATATCTTGATGAACTTGGTATTACTCATGAGTTATCTGCTCCTTACACTCCTCAGCAGAATGGCATTGTGGAGCGCAAGAACAGGACTCTTGTTGAGATGGCTTGAACCATCCTTGACGAATACAAAACCCCTCGTCGCTTCTGGCCTTAAGCAATTGATATTGCATGCCACATCATCAACAGGGTATATCTTCACAAATTCCTCAAGAAGACTTCATATGAGCACATGACAGGCAAGAAACCCAATGTAAGTTATCCCAAGGCAAGAAACCCAATGCTGGATCAGAGATCCTCACCACAGTTCTAAGTTTGCACCGAAAGCACATGAAGGTTTTATGCTTGGTTGTGGAAAGGACTCGCACACCTACAAAGTCTTCAACACCTACCATCACAAGGTGGTTGAAATAGTAGATGTGCGGTTTGATGAAACTAATGGTTCGCAAAGAGAGCACCTGCCTTCTGTGTTAGATGAACAATCTCCTGAGGAATCCATCAAGCTGAAGGCAACTGAAGATGTCATACCCACTAAGGAAATCATTTCATCAAATGAAGACTCTCATGCTGATATACCTGAAGAAAATGGTGCTGATGAAACTCCTCAGCCTCATCAACCTGCTCATCCAAGAGTAGCAAATGAAGTGCAGATTGACAAAATCATCGATGACATCAATGCACCAGGTCCTCTCACATGCTCAAAAGCTTCACATCTAAATAACTTTTGTGGGCACTTTGCCTTTGTCTCTATCTTAGAGCCCACCAAAGTTGATGAAGCATTAAAGGAGCCTTAATGGATTCAAGCTATGCAAGAGGAATTGCATCAATTCAAGCTCAACAACGTGTGGGAACTTGTCAAGCGGCCAGATCCTCGCAAGCATAACATCATAGGTACCAAGTGGATCTACCGCAACAAGAAAGATGAAAATGGTCTTGTGGTGAGAAATAAGGCTTGACTTGTAGCTCAGGGCTATACACAGGTTGAGGGAATTGACTTTGATGAAACTTTTGCACCTGTTGCTAGACTTGAAGCTATTCGCATATTACTACCTTACGCTAACCATCATAATATCATCTTATATCAAATGGATGTGAAAAGTGCATTCCTCAATGGTAAGCTTGAGGAAGAAGTATATGTTGCTCAACCCCCAGGTTTTGAAGATCCTAAGCATCCTGACAAAGTCTTCAGACTAAACAAGGCCCTCTATGGCCTCAAGCAGGCCCCTCGGGTGTGATACGACACTCTGAAGGAATTACTCACGAAGAAAGGCTTCAAACCCGGTTCACTCGACCCTACTCTTTTCACGAAATCCTATGACAATGAACTATTCATATGCCAAATATATGTTGATGATATTATATTTGGATGTACTGACAAACGTTACAGTGATGAATTTGCCTATATGATGAATGAATAATATCAAATGTCTATGATGGGAGAGTTGAAATTCTTCTTAGGTCTTCAAATTCGTCAGCAAGATAGTGGCATCTTCATCTCACAAGAGAAATATCTCAAAGATGTTCTGAGCAAATTCAACATGCAAGATTGCAAAGGCGTCAAAACTCCAATGCCTTCAAAAGGCCATCTCTGCACTGATGAAAATGGTAAAGATTTCGATCAAAAGGTATACCGCTCCATCATTGGCTCCTTATTGTACCTATGTGCATCTAGGCCTGATATAATGCTAAGTGTCTGCATGTGTGCTCGATTCCAAGCAACTCCGAAGGAATCACACCATAAGGCTGTGAAACACATTCTTCGATACTTAGCTCACACACCAACACTTGGATTGTGGTATCCCAAGGGCTCAAATGTTCATCTCGTCGGATACTCTGATGCTGACTATGCTGGAGATCGTGTGGATCGCAAGTCAACCTCAGGCACATGCCATTTCCTCAGACGATCCTTAGTCTGTTGGTCCTCGAAGAAGCAGAACTGCGTTTCACTCTCTACTGCAGAAGCTGAGTACATTGCTGCTGGCTCGTGTTGTGCTCAGTTACTATGGATGAAGCAAACCCTCAAGGACTATGGCATCAAGTTGAAGAATGTGCCTCTTTTTTGCGATAATGAGAGTGCCATCAAGATTGCGTACAACCCTGTTCAGCACTCCAAGACCAAGCACATCCAGATTCGTCATCACTTTCTTTGAGATCATGTACTCAAGGGCGACATCTCCATCAATCACATTCCTACTGAAGAACAACTAGCCGATATCTTCACATAGCCCTTGGATGAAAAGAGATTTTGCAAGTTGCGGTGTGAGCTAAATATCTTAGAATCTTCGAATGTTCTTTGATGAAGAACACACATCCTAACACGTATGCAAAATTGATGACTTAGATGTGCAACACACAAAGTAACGTTTTTCTTCAATCAACGAAGAATAACTCTCTAAGTGTGAAGAAATTAACGAAGAATTTGATTCTCAGAACTCTACGACAATTGTAAGCGGTGTCTTAAATCATCATTCTTATACGGTGGGTTGCGCCACCAACCAAAAGTTGAAGTTCTTCAAAATTGAGCACTGTTGCAAATTCTTCAAATTTGCAAATTCCTCAAATTTGCAAATTCCTCAAGTTTTCAAATTTATCAACTTTTCAAATTCTTCAAAACTTTTGAGACTCATATTCTTCATTGACTATATATATATATATATACATATATATATATACTTTTGAGTTTGTCAATGTCCTCAACAGCATTCACTTATTGCCAATTCTTCAAGTTGATTTTCATCCAAGTGAATGTGATCGGACCCTTTCCCATCTATGCTAAACTCAACCCAGTCTGTTCACAAATTCCTCATATGCGTTCTACTTTGAAACTTGTTCAAAGTCTTCACTGTGTCCTTGACAGCTGAAGAATTTGCTAACGAAAAGTTTGAAATCTTCACTACCAAAATTTTCAGCGGTTCCCGCTCAAACTGTTCCGATCCCCGCGCCTGGATAACCCACGATCCTCCACAATCTTCACTACCCAGATCGTGGGTGACACCTGTTGCGTGGAGACCAAGGGTCAGGGGCAATCCTATCCAAAATCTTCGGGAGGATCCATATTTTACTTCCTTTATAAATGCCCCCTTCCCATCTACTGTGGTCGGTTACTCTGCATCTCATCTATCTCTCGAGCTCCATCCAAGCGCCACCACTAAAGTCATCGTCGCCGGTGAGGAAGAGCTTCGCTGCCTCAACCTCATCATCGCCGTACTCGCATCGGCCGCGGAAATCTTCATCCCGCCACCCCTGTAGCTGTCTCCTTCTGCCAAGCTAGGGCGTGGGAGCTCTGAACGGACAAACCTCCTCATTTCATCTCTGTGTTCATCGTGTTCTTCACCAGGGTAATTAAAATTTATTTTTACTACCCATGTTTGATCCTCAACTACAACTACTATTCCTCAAATATGTGTTTGAATATTATAAATCAAACACACAAGCACCTTCTTCTCCTCATACTTGATACTTGATGATTTTTCCTAAGTAATGACTTTCTTCAAGATTCCTCAATTGTGCGAATTCTCAAATTTGCACAACTCTAGAACCTGAGGCTAAGAACACTTAGTAAAAATCCTCAAGACATCCATGGTCAAATTCCTCACACCTATCTCTCTTAAAATTTCTAAGAACGCATATGACCTCTTCAAATTCTTCGCACCTATACTCTATTCACAGGTACAACATGTCCGCTGATGAATCACTAGGTTCTCATCAACTTAACTCATTTCCAGCGCTACTTGAAGAAAAATTGTGTACCTCTTCAGAATCTTCAAGAGTTAATATTCCTCAAGTGAAGAAAATGTCTGATGGAAAGAAACCTCAGAAAGGAGGGAAAAAGCCAGATGTGCACACTGCATTTGAGATCCCTGAGGAGCTATATGATGAATATTGCACACCTGATGAAGAAACTCATGGAAAGGAGACGACCAAGCAGAGGAAGATTCATCTGCAAAAGATTGAGACGAGATGGGCCAAAGAATGGAGAGAATATCATTATGTAACTCCAAAATACATGATGAAATTCGCTGTGAAACCACCTTGCAACAGGCCTCCTCTAGCTCCTAACCAAATTGCAGATCCTTCTAGCATCAAAACTGGTGAGGACTTTCCTGCCATGTGGGAAAAGCAACAAGCCAAATTGGCGAGGAAAGCCAAAGAGGCTATGAAGAAATTCAACGAGGATTCTGCTACTGCTGCCTCTGCCGGAGCGTCTGCTAGTGCACCGAAGAAGATGTTAAAGAAATCTGCTCTAAAAATTGACTCTTCAAAATCTTCAGTGCAAATTCCTCAAGGTCAAAGGCCTCAGCCCAGAATACCTTCAGCTCCTGGAACTGTTGCTGCTCAGTCATCTGCAACTGTCAAAAAGTCATCAACTCCAGTGCATCTGGCAACATGCAAAAGGACTGATGGTTTCGCGTTAGTGCCGAAGCTCGCTGCAAGCCCCTCCACTACTGCAAAGTCTTCAACCAGTCCCTCTGCACTTAAACTAAAGAAGACAGCTGGACGTAATCAAAAACCAAGCTCTCACACCAGCAAGGCTCTGGTTACAATTCCCTCAGATTCTTCTGATGATGCTGATGATGATGCTGATGATGAGGAATTGGTAGAAATCATCAGACAGAGTCAACACAGGGCTGCTAAAGCAAAGGGGAGCTCTGTTCCTCTCATGTTGGATCCCAAGTTGATCCTCAACTTCATTGATATATGGCATGAGGACCCAAGTACTCCACTTTCCTCACTAAATCTACCTCCTAAAGTGGATCCTGTCCTCACCCATTTCATCTCTGAAGAACAATGGAAAAGAGAGCAAGCTCAGAGGGCTAAGAGGAACAAGACTTGCAATGAAAAGTTTTTGCGCGAAAATGTGATGAACTTGATCCCAAATCAACTGGTCACAGTTCAGTCTGAGATTCGCACTCTCTCCTTGGATCAACAAAGATATGATGTTGAATGGCAGGGCACCAAGGTTAGACTTGTCAAGGCTGCTAATGCAGCTGTAAAGGATCACAACACCTGGGTTGCAGCTCGATCGCAACCACAAAAGACTCAGTCTGAAGAAAATGCTCAGACTGATTATGAAATTCCTCAAGATGCTGATGAAAATGCTCAGCCTGAAGAAACTGCTGAAAAAGAGCTTTTGCATCAAAAGCATCTGCCAGTGCTTCTGAGGAAACTCAGAACACTGATGAACATGCCAGGAGTACCTCAATGTTGTGCCTGAAGAATCTGATAGGCCAGCTGAAAAATCCACTGTGCCTCAAGAAACTGAACCACTCAGGGCGGCTGCATCAGTCGTTCCTGAAGAAACTGCTCATGCTGAGGAAAATCCCCTCAAAAGAAAAGCATCAACTTCTAGATCCCCTGTGTTGAAGAAGTTGAAAACTTTGACAAGTTCCTCAGCTACACCTCTTGATGCAAGTCCAATTACCTCGGCACCAGCCTATGCTATTGTGCCAACTTGAGAAGCATATGACATTCCTCACGACGAAGAGAAACATTCGGCTGCTTCCTTAGAGCCTCTTGATGAAGAAATTGTCATTGATGACACTGCATAAACGCCCAAGGTATCATCGCCCCAGCTTCTGCTAACTGCTGGCGCTGAAGAAATTGATGAAGAAGTTGACATTGGTGACACTACTCCTGTCATCAATGATGAATATCGGGAATCTGCACACCCCAACTCACCTATGGAAACTCCTCTGATGTTGCTCCCTTAGTCACCTGCACAAACTGAGGAAATACCTAAAGATTCTGAACACGTGTGTCTTCCAGACCTTGAAGAAATTCCAGCTGCAACAGCTGAGGAAATTGATGCTCCGGCAACTACTGAGGAACCTGTTCTACAAATCACTCAGTCTATACTTCCTCCCATGCCAACTGAGATCAAAGGGCGCAATCAACCAAATCTTCAACCTAAGCAACGAATGCCATTCAAAGGTTCGGTCCGCCCCAAATTCCTCAGGACAAATTTCTTCAATGAACACATGTTCTTCACAGGGCCAAATCTGTATGATTCTGCTCGAACTGGTCGCACAAGGTTCTGGACTCCTACTCAAATGAACTACTATGCCACTGTTCTATGTGACAAGAAGAAAATCTTCGAGCACCACAACATTCCTCATGTGGACATGGAGTCAATTCCATCATTCATGCCGGTGCTCCAAGTTCTTCATGATGCTAGGCTTCTGCCCTTCTGCGTAGATGTCTGTGACTGGAACAAGGAGTTGATTCTTCAATTCTATGCCACTCTATACATTAGTGGAAATTCCTCAGACATCAAATTCCTCAAAATCTGTTCTTTCACTTCATATGTTTATCCCCGTTGAAAACTTAACCTATTTGTCATCAATCACCAAAAAGGGGGAGATTGTCAGTGCATCTAGTGCCCCTTAGTGATTTTGGTGTATTGAACACTTATAGGTTAAGGCACTAATGTGTTTGTGAGTGTACACAGGCTCTATAAGTCGATGAGGAATTTGATATATTCGAAGATTATCGACCCCTAAAAATGAATGTCTTCAAGTGAAGACTTTGCTGAAGACTTTCTAAAGACTTTGGTGAAGACTTTGAGAAGACTTTGAAAATGAAGAAGTTGGTGTGACCTTGAAGATATGAATGAGGAATATGACGCATGAAGACTTTGTTTTCGTAGTTTCATTTCCTTTATTTGAGTCATAGGAAACATCGTACTATTAAACGGGGTCGAGGTAATAATAAGGAAAATTTCCAACTGATGCTCAACTCCAAAATCCTCAACCCATATAATCCTTCGAGTGAAGCCTTTGGACATCTCTTACCGTTCACACAAGTTTTTCAGTGACAGAGATGAAGTTCTTCTGGTCTCTGAGGAAATTGTTCTAACTAAGGAGTTAGGATTTCACTAGTGCAAATTGCCTACAAGTGAGGATTATGATAAGCTGAGGACTTTCATAGTTTGAAATTCTGACCGT